>CM037924.1:15380561-15980561 GCA_021346845.1 Apeltes quadracus
TGTACAGGCACAGAGATGAACAGAGTGACTGCGTCTACTTACAGTCACTGATCATCACACTGCGAGTCACACAGAGAAGACAAAGTCAGCTGAAACAGTCAGTGGAGGAAGTGTGTTGGAACTATTTCGTTCCATAACATAGTTAAAACAACAATAGAACCATGTGGGAGTAAACCGCCCAGCAGGAAGCCATTTCACACAGAATATACTGGATATCTTTAATCTATAGGAATTCTAAATGCATTTGGTTTGTTGCAGACAGAAATGGTTCCAGCACTTAACTCCCTGTGAAGGCTAAAGTCATGGAGACATTTTGGTTCATGGATTTATTTAGAAGTTAGCTTAAAATTAAGACCGCAAACATGTGGTACCAGCTTAGTAATCTCTTAATCTTAAGTAAATAAGTACAGATATGATAATGGTATCCACATGTATTGACAAGAAACCACAAAAGCACAGTTCCTCTAAAAACCAAGCTCCATCTGTACCAAGTGTATAAACTTTCATATTTCTTCTAGCATCATTATTGATGTTGATGATTTTTTAGAGGGTCAAGTAGGTGCTACAAAAGTGAGACTACTTCATTCAGTGTACTGCTGGATGCTTTGATCTGGTTTGTATTCTATGTTCTCCTCACATACTTTGTGTATGTTAAATCGTTCCCTACAAGTACAGCATTCTCCGCTGAAATGCAAGTTAAAAGAAACGTTTTTAGCTCGTATACAAAATGTGTTAAGTAATGTATATATATATACTATGTATATATAGTAATGTTTATATATATATATATATATAAACATACATAAAAATTTCAATCTGTGCAGGTTGCTTTGTGAAGACTGCAAGTTCACATAATGTTGACGGCAGGCTGGAGTAACAGCAGGTAACACAACACCACACACAAACACACTGACTCTGCAAGTATGCAACATCACAAAGTTGAAACTGACCTCCGATTGAGACCCGACACTGGCTGACTTTTGCAACAACCTGCTACATGTGTGTACTTATCTGCACAAAACATCAACACCACACAAACACACACAGAGGGACGCACACATTTGTGCGTCTCTGTCATGTGTCATCGTCCCGTGGGTGGCTCGCTGTTTAAAGATGTGTTCTCATCACTGAAAGGTCAAAGTTTCAATCGGAGCAGCTGTCATTCAACCTGTCAGAGTGTTTCTTCATTCACCGCCTGGTTTTAGGTCATAAATGACTACAACATGTATTGTGGTGTCCAAACCTTTGATTTATCAAATCAACGTCTGACTGGGAGAAATAAACTTATGTTAAATAAACTAAATGTTAAAGCTGGGACCTTCACCATAAAAGGCGTGATCCCAAACTAAAAAGAGATAAACAAGAAAAAAACGAAGAAAAAAACCTTGATGAATTCTCTTGATCTAATCTGTCATATTTCATGTAATTATTTCCTTCTGGAGTTTCCACAGTTGGCACCAGCAATCCCAGCCACCACAGTCCCACCCGGTGTCATGGGACGCCATCGTATGGCTCAGAAAGTCCCAGAGCAAATCCAGTTCACTTTCCAGCTGTAAACAGGTCGATCAAAGGGGATGGAGGGAGCGCTGAGAGACCAAGAGGCGGCATGGGAGTGCGGAACAAAGTACCAAAAGTAGAAACAAACGTAGTAACTCATAGCTTAAATGACGGGAAAGTCTGAAAAACGGCAACGAATACAAAAACACCAAGAGGTAAACGATGTCCATGAGGATAACTGTCTCCATACATTCCTGCACATCTACTGTAGATTGACATGAACACACATAAACACAAACACAGATATTCACTCCTACCTGTCAGTGTGACCGGCTGCCTTCTTTATCTTCCAGGTGTAAAAACCTGTATCAGAACGAGTCCATGTCAGAGTCTGTTTGAATGAGTTGCTGACTGGCTGATCGACACTCACGCTCCTTCAGACAGGCAACAACAAGTAGGCTGCACAGCCAGAAGCGCTGCCCTCCTCCTCCTCCTTCTCTCTGAGGAGGGATCTGCCAGGTCCCAGCCCCTCCTCCTTCTCCACAGTGTTTGGGAGGAGTTTGCTTTCTTGTTTTAGCCTGAGTTGTCGCTTGCCCCCAACTGCCCACCCTCCAACTCTTGAACAAAAACCTCTCTCCCCTGCTTTCTTCCTCCTCCTCCTCCTCCTCCTCCTCCTCCTCCTCCTCCTCTTCCTCCTCCTCCTCCTGCGCCTCATAATTAATGCTGCAAATCTTGTTGTTTGGAACCTCTTCCACAAACACCACCAAGGTGCACTTGGGACTGGTGGAGTTAAGAGCGGAGTCAAACTTAAATCAGCTCACTTTGAAATCTACTTGGAGGGTCATTACAACAAAGCTTTTAATCTTTAATTAATACTGGTAGAAATAATAATATCTGACGACTGGGACAAAACATCAGAAGAGCTCTGCTAGTTTCATCAAGTATAAGGTCATGTTGAGTGAGTGTGTGTCTGTGTGTGTGTGTGTGTGTGCGCTGACTGGACCTCAAGAAAACACTCTCTCCTGTCTTTGTCCTCCTGTTCCTCTGTATTGTCTAGAGTTGATAACACGCAGACACGTGCATGTGTGTGCACATTTTTGTGTTTCCTTTCAGACAATACAAAGAGCCCATCCTGCTGCCATGAAAGCTGAGATGATTGGATGGCCCGCAAAAGACAGACACACATAGAAACACACACACACACACACAAAGAGGGATGCGGCCACAAACATGTTGTTTTTAAATTTTGATCTTTGCAATTTACACAACATTGGTAATTATTGTATCATTGGTTTCTGACGTTGGGTTTATGAAAAACAGACGCCAGTGATTCCCATTAAAGGATGTCAGCGACATAGACATCATCCCACCTATGTAATTGACAAATTTGTAATTTTTTTAACAAAACATTTGGAGCTAAATCCCTGAATTGAGTGCTTAGTGAAGAGAGGTCTGTGATGCCCTCAAAGAGATGTTCCAACAGGACATCCAACAAGACCCCACCGTAGCAGCACTGGGGAGAGCCAAAAAATACCTTCTAAACACAAATCGAAAACGCATGTTGTCGAAGATAAAACATTTTAAAAAGGGAAATTACCCTTTGATTGGACTGTCATAAGCAAATGGCCGCTATGGCTGGACTTGTGCTAAAATTGAAGAATCTTCTTTTCAGCAGTACAGAAGATGATCTTAACATCATACTCCTAACAAACCACAACACATGTAGTCAATCAAATCCATTCAACATTAAAAAAGGTCCTGGCGCATTAAATAACGGTGATCAAACCGGTTTGTGACTCGGTTGGAGTTGTACGGACTGTTGAGCAACTGCCGGTCCTATTTCACACGGGCTTGTGAGAAATACTGGCATCTTTGCGTGTGCGAGGGTGGCGTTTCCAGGAAGGTGTGCAGTGAGTCAGGGAGGATGATCTGTGGTGGGGGTGGGGTCCTTGACTGATATATGTGATACGTCTCCTTGTTACGTAGAACATGATACCAAGTTGTTTGCCGATACAAACCTTCTACGAGAACCGGCACATGCTCATTCTCGCTGTGGACGAGGCCCATTGTTCCCACAGCGGGTTTCCCATTTGTGCTGGTTTTGCTCAGAATAGGATGCAACTTAAACTGGAATGAAAACGTGCTGTTTTTTTTTTCTTCCTCTCTGTCTGAGTTATTTAGCTGTGAGATGGTGCTGTACCCGTTAGATGTGTGTGGTTGTACGTAAAAGGGCGGAACAGGATGTCCTATTGTCATTTCCTCCACTTAACACAGTATTTTTAGACATTTCATGCAGCGTACAAATCCATTACACTGCAAGGGAAGTCTACAATATCCAGGCTTGATCTTCAACTTCAAAAAGTGGACAGATGAAAATGTTTACCTAAACATTACGTCAAAAACCAAGTCGTCAGAATGTATCATCATTACAACCGTTTCCTGCGCTTCCTGCTAATGTGAGTGGTGAGGCCGAGCCCTGTTTGGGCGCTTTGGCACTCAGGCAGCACGTCGAGCTGGCACAACGCCTCGCTGAGTCACTCGTTTCCACACAGTGACCACGGCTCCCCCTCAGGGCATCCGTGTTCCTCACACCATTAAAGAGATGGGCTTGGCTTCCCCAACGTCTCCAGATCTCACCTTCAGATAATTGGATTTGAGTAGAACTGGTTTATTATTACTCGCGTAATTAGCAAACATTTTTCTTTTGCCTTAAAATCTTGGATCCTTTCCGCGTAAATATCTGTTGTGTTCCTGTGACTCCTCGGCATGGAGATATGAACTTTGCAAAGATTATTCCCCTCCTGATTTCTAGCCCCTTCACTCCCTTTTTTCTTCCATGGATCTGTATATACACACACGTGTGGGTGTTTCCACGTGGGTGTTTTTGATCAGAAAAGTGTAAATAGCTCAATATTTCTGCCACTCCTCATTCTTCTGTCTGCAGCCTCGGGGTCTGGAGATAAAAAAGAACGATGGGCGGAATGACATATGCACCTTTTTCAGATAAGCAATGGGTCTCTTGTTGGCATGGTGACAGCTGTTGACATCTCCAACAAACTACAACAAAGAGAACATTTTTGAGCCACAATTCTCACCAAAATGAATCATTTTCCAAAAACAAACCACCAACCGATGTCCCAACTTTTCTTAAGCATTTCTGTTTTTGGGATGTTCCTATCTTGGATCAGCCCAATTCTGGGAACTGGATCTTCCCTGTTTTGACATACGAGAGATAACCGTTGGTGTTACTAACACATGCAGACAGATGGAAGAACATGTTTATAGTACACTTGGTATCAACTCTAGGTCATGTTGATGACTTAATCACCTTCACAAGGGAGATTATCCCAGTTCAGCCTCGACTCCTTGGTGGGATTTAACACAAGTTATCTAATGTGCAAAGGTTGTCTCTGCATTCTCAATTAGAGGTGTTGTCTGTATTAATGGGTATTATCAGTGTGGTTCGAATAGTGAGCCGTTTGCACAGAGCTGCAGAGCTGCTGCGTTGTTGCATAGCTGTTCAAAGAACAAGTTCAAATCTGGAATTTCAACTCAAGTGTGTTCAGCAAGTGACGATGTGAGAAAAACACTGAAAGCCCAACAGCTCACAAGCAGTTTAAGTAAGCTGACAGCTATGCATGTGTGTCCATATCACTCTGCAATGACCGCCGTAAAATATCCGGTCGCTATGGCAACACCACTGTCCACCAGGGAAACAAATGCAGTCTCCTTCAAATGAGGTTTATTATTTCACTAAAAGTAACGGTCGGATTAACACAACACATATTTTGCACACTACGTCCAATATTTCCATTGCAAGCTCAAAGAGCGGACTAAATACACCTGAGTTTAGCAATAATAGGAAATATTAAAATAGATTACACAATACACTATTGTGAGGGAGGAGTCTGTTCAAACTGTACACTTATTGTCACCACTTCAATCAGTCTATAATCTATACTAGTGTGCAGGAAAAGACAACCTTGCCTCACTAGAAAAAACTGTCCTGCCAGATGTGCAGTCAAATATGTGAAATATGAGCATCAGCATGTTTTTTACTGAGGCTTCCCATCTTACCGTCTAATTGCTCTAATTGGAGCATCTCTTCTCCTCTGCTGTATTTTAAGTCATGCCAACAGGGAAAGTACCGAGAGCGCCCCCCCCTCCCCCCCACACACACACACACACACACACACACACACACACACACACACACACACACACACGTACACATGCACAGGTTAGTATTCAAGCCACGTAATCACATTCTTTGGCCAACAAACATAAATGTGATAAAAGTAATAGGTGCCAGGAGGCTGCGCGTGAGTGTGCACGCGTCTGATCCTGAAGGTGCTCTCATTGGATCATCTTATCTGGGTCAAATGTTGACTTGGCATTTTTGGATGTTTTGTGTGTGCGGGTGTGTGTGTGCGCGCGTGTGTGTGTGTGCGCGCGAAGGGTACCATTAGCTGAACAAATCTGGCCTTTGTGGTAATGATAGGGGCGGCAGGCTGCCAGGGAGACAGATAATACCGCAGTAGTTGGTGACTGAGGGATTTCAACCAGAGGCGACACCAGCGATCGCACAGAGATCTCAGGAACGGTAACGTGTACGCCTTTCTGTTAATTCATCATCTCGTGTGTTTATTAATATTTGGTGGACAACAATCTATTCATTGTTCTCTTGGTTTTTTTTTATCTGTTGTTAAAAATTTATTTGACTTTCATTTGACTTTCAATGGTTCAAGTTATCTCTTTCTCTCTTTGCTCTATAGCTTTACGCTGTAGCTACAATTTCAGTCCATTGCCAGGTATTTAATGTTAAATGAAATATACAAACATCAATAGCTCGTCAACTATCACATTTGTAGTGGATACATTTGTGGTTGTAAGGTTACAATCTCACCTTCAAGAATTAAAAAAGATTTACAGTAGCTATGAAAAGTTTAAGAGAAAAGACTAGTTAGATGAAATGCCAATATTAGGTATACATTACGTATTTATGTTAGGTAAAAGTTTCTATTCAAACATTGTTGACTATTATCCCCTACAGGCCATTAATTACAATAAACACATATGGCTTGTGTGAAAATACATCACATCAGAATACTATTAAATTAATCAGTACAGTAAAACATGCCAGTGTGTTGACGTCACATTCTCCTGTCGTTCCTCTTACATGTCTATAGAAGCCAACCTTCAAACGGTTTCTTTACCATTTTATTCCTTCGTTTCTGATTTCAGGGACTTTCTGAACTTTTATTGGCCCTTAACACTCTTACAGCCCTACGAAGGAAATGGAAAGCAACAAACTTTAATTAACACAAAACTTAACATCTTTCAAAGACGGTGCTGTAAATGAAGCGGTTTTATGCTTTTCACGTGTTGAGGTTTGTGTTCTCTTTCAGACAACACTCCATTCCAGATGGGTAGCAAACTCCCAGGTTTACTATGCAGTAGGCTGTCTTTATAGCCCCCGCTTACTTTGGCAAGTTTAAACAGTTCAGCCAAACAAGAGAACCTGTCCACACTGCGGATTGAGGCAAATGTCATGCATTGTTTTGGTCACAAACCACAAACACTCGTCTTGTGATTGTGTTCATTGTGCATATTTATTCCTGCCATATGATGCGAGAACCGCTGCCGGGGTCAACGAGTCACGATGCCACATATTAGCTTCAGAAGATCCACAAAGATGATTCCTCCAATGGGAATGAACTGGACCTCCGAAGGACTCAGTCACCAAGACAACAGCCAGATTTCACAGCACAATGTGTGGGAAAACAGGGCAAACAAAGCGGGCGCTCCCGCACGGACCTGAACACATCACTGTTGCGTCACCGCACACACTTCTAGAAGTGATTAAACCCAGCAGGACTGCAGGCCTCAGCACTCGCCTCCTTATTTACTGACAGAAGTGTTCACCTTTGTGTGTGAGAATGTGTGCCCAACAAAGCATTGACCCTCAAGCAGACTATCCCCACAACTGCACCCCCCCCCCCCCCCCCCCCAGGCATAAGCATGTCTTTACATGACACTTATGCTGCCCGTGCCCGCTCCTCTCCTTGTGCACCCATTTTGATATTTTTTTTCTCCCCCTTCTCACTTATGATGACACAGTTCAGGTGTTTTTACATACAACCCCTCTGTGATCCCACAAATGATGCCACCGTTTCTTGACAGGTCTTTTCTTTGACATGACGTCATCAGCTCAGGAGGTAAAGTGGATGAATAGCTAATAACGTATCTCATAAGCGGGGTCTGACAGGCTCGGATTACTGGGGACATCGGCAACACCTACAGAAGGTGAACAACTTGAGTCGCGGTAGGTCAAGGTTTCCTATCCAGGGAGTTTTGCATGTGACCTAGGAAAGCGTCTCTCAAACCTTTCAGTCGCGCCCCACCACGGTGTGTTTGACCCACGCTGCATTCCATCTTTGCGACTGTAACCCCCGTTAAAAAGCAGTTGTTGCAATAACGTATAATGTAACTACTGTGCTTAATCATGATTTGGTTTCTCAAAGAATCCCTCATAATAGCCAATGTACATTTTGCTCTGCATTAATTAATCAACTAATGTATTCTATTCAATGGCATTAGTTGTGCTATGCCCACTTCACTTGCTGGATTTTTTGGGGGTTACTAACTTTCAGCGTAGTTTTGGTGCTCCATGCAGCTCACCTGCAAGAGAGGGACCCAATATACTGAGGCTTCATTGACATAAAGACTTCAAGTCTCCACGGAGACTCGAACAAGGAGCCAGAACCAACTAAACAGATAAGGTCAACTGTGTGTGTGCGTGCGTGTGTGTGTGTGTGTGTGTGTGTGTGTGTGTGTGTGTGTGTGTGTGTGTGTGTGTGTGTTGCGGCCTGTCTGTATGTGGCTACCTCTCCTCCTCTCTCGCTCCTGGAGGAGGCGTAGAGAAGTGAGAAGGTGCAGGCGGTGAAGGTGATTGTGGACTCCAAGCTCCAAGAGGTCATACTCCGAGAGATGGAGCAGGTCCTGGAAAACACAAACGTAGGGTTAATGCACAGACCAAGTTTGGGGCGAGAACCACACAAGGTTTTATTTGCGTTTCTTCTTACTGATTTTTTTAGCAAACATTTGTATATGCAGTACACCTTTCAGCCACACGAGGGAGCCTCAGAAATGAGTTTATTTTGAAAAGATTGTATGCATCTGAAAGAGCCAAAATTGACATGTGTAGAAAACGCAGCAAAATTTGTTCCCTTACTTTTGGGTATAAGTTAAATCTGACAACGTTAACAATTAAGAACCATCCATACATCAATTAAAAAAAGATGATGAAAAGCATTGAATGTCTCTCAAATCTCAAATATCTTTCCTTAAGCCTGCCAACAATTAATTAACGTCATTGTCACTTCTCTGCGCAAGTTTTTTATTTCTTGTCTGAGGGAGTCTGTTTTTCACTTGGAAAACTCAACACGGTCTCCACTTTTCAAATTTTCAGAACTCAAGAACGAACAACGGATTCGAGTTCCACCCAGAAAAGACACTACTTTTGTGCTTCGTAGAAGATAAGTAACAAACAGTTTGTCTAGACAGGTTGTTGGCTCCACAAGAGCAAAAGAGAAATCGCTGAGACCACAGGTGACCTCCTGTCTTCCAGAAGTGTGTCATCTCCTCCCCTCATCCTGCGCCTGTCATTATAGTATTGTCTTAGACACGCGCGCACACACACACACACACACACACACACACACACTCAAATAAGAGTATGCAGGGTGAATCCATGAACATGAGCACACACAGACACCCGGCAACAGTGCACAGTCACATTACAGTCACTCTTAGTCATAAACGGAAAGTTAATAGTTCACACTCATGCTCATACCTGCATCCCAAAGTCACACACACCTACACACACACGCACACACACACACACACACACCTGCCCAATCTGCTCAACGGGCCAAGACAGCTCAGGAATTATATGTTAGTTGAAGAAGAAGACACTTAGTTCTGCGGATTTAAACACACATGACACACACACACACACACACACGATGCTGAGTGTGTGTGTGTTTGTGCGTGAGACATGGCCATGTCACGAGCCTAATCATTCTCAGAATGTATCTCTCCTCCCTCTGTTATTCTCGTCTCCCTCTGTGTGCAACAGCATTTTGACATGTTTTCCTTTTTTCTTTCTTCTCCAGAACAACAGCAGGATCTCTCATGCGAGTCCTCACAGAGAGTTGATGTAGCAGTGGTGAATGTTGGTTTTGCCGTCGTGAATGTTATTGCAGCCATGATGGTGCTGGTGAGGGAAACGGCAGAGCGCTGTGGTACACACATCGCTGGCCAGTAAAGATGTTGAAATGAATCTGATGAATTTTCTTCAACAGCTTTACAAAGCTTTTAAAAGCCATTTCAAGTTGTTTATTTTGTATTTTAGTTTAGTATTGTGTATTTTAGTGAAGTAAGACTATGCCAGAAAGTCTTTTGATCACATTCAATCCATGTTTACATACGATGTTGTTGTTGTTCTGGAGATGAATTCTAACCATCCATCATTCCATAAAGGTGTTCAAACTTAAGAATTCAATTTAAAATGTTGTTATCAGACGTGCAAAACACAAATACCGTGCACGATACAGACGTTTGGAGATGCCCTTTGGGCACTTCATGAGCTCATATAGCCCATGATGCTGGCTGAGTCTGTTGTTGTAATAACAGCCTGGATGTCTCGGATGCACTGAGCTGGAGTTTGTTGTTCTACAATTTAGAGATCGTTGAGCGATGCTGAGCCGAGCTCAACATGCATGAACGATGGTCGAGCCAGGGACGGAGTATTAATCTCAGTCTTTATGGTATAGTTAAAATGACTGGCGGGTACAGTATCAACAATGCCACATAATACATCCACCCATTAAGATATTTAATGCATATGTTGAGTAAATACTAGGTTTATAAGTGCAGTCAAAATACTGACTTTCACTGTTGTATTGTCTTTAAAAACATACTTTTTCGTGGACATCATTGGTACATTTATGTTTGTCCACTTTGTTTGCTGAGGAGCAGTTGATGAAATTATTATTATTGGATATGGAAATGTAACATAAAATAGTATGATTGCTGTTCTATATCTCTGTCTCTATGCGTGTGCAACAAATATAATGCAGACGCTAATTGAGACGTTTGCTCAAATATCTGTAAGGATAATCCTGTACAGTACTCCCAAAATATTTGTAGGGACATGTCCCTTTCATCCTCATGCATACCCATTACCTTAATTACCAAAACTAATTTATTTCAGTGTGCAGTAACATTTACTGATTAAAACTCAAAAAACTTTAAGGAAGAATATTTCACACAGAAACATCCATGAAAACTTCATTACGGTGAAATAACACTGAAACAACACTTTTTTTGTCCTTGTTTTCTATGTATCTCCCTCATTGCCCCTTTCACCTTCTTCCCCCTTTCCCATTAGGCCTTCACTAATTACACCAATGCATTGTGGGTATGCATTAGCGAGAGGTAATTGAATAATTCATGTTATTGGCTAATTAATCTCATCTCCCGGCCAATGGCTGTCTGGTGTTCAGACTGAAGTTGGCTAACGGTTGGATGTTAAAATAGCCCCTACATCATCGTGCATCCAGTCTAACAGGCCTGAGATTAAGTTTTATTAGCCTGCAGCATCAAGCTGCTGGTGGGAAACACTTAACAAAAACAGTTTGCACTCCTACACAACATGAACAACAACTGAAACGCAACAAAGCAACATCAATAATTTAGGTAACATCTTTAACATGAGGCATCAATTAAATGTTTGAGGCAAAGTAATTCATGTGTATAGCGTAAATGACTGAGTGACACCGCTCTTCGTCTCCTCCTCACACGCACGGCCAAGAAGGAAAAATAAACGGAGACTGTCTATTATGTACCTCCATTACCCGATTTCTAGTTGCCTTGGTGTCCAGATTTTGTGCAAGTACTTCTAATGAATAACTACCTGTGTAAACGTCTCTTTATGGTTGTGCAGGTTTGTTAATGTCTTTGTGTATTACCTCCACGCCGTCATATTCCTGCTCCAGAGCCGGGCAGTATTCGGGCAATCCCAGCTGGCTCAGCCATCGAGAGATAGACTGATGTTTCATTGTGACACACACATGCGCACTCACAGGCACGGAAAGAGACTCACACACAATCCTGCGCTCGCACAACTCGCAGATGCAACCTGAAACACAAAGGTGGGCGAGAAAGACAATTTAATTTAAACGCTCGTCAAACCTAAACAGGTAAAAACAATTAGTCAAAGTCAATGCCCAAGATACACATTTTGAAACCGTCATTAGCTAATCTCACACAAGGGTAGATTTTGCGGTTTGTGCAATTACTGCATGTAGGAGCCAGATAAAATACAATTACTCATCCTCTCTGTGTTATGTGTCCTTTCACTAGTCTTGTTTCTGGAATCTTTCGTCTACCTCCAGCTGGAAATTGGAAAGTTCAACCAGACATGACTGATAGATTTGCACAATCTTTAGGGGGGTCTGGGAGAAGGAACTTTGAACTGTAAGCATAGATCACATGCGGGAGGTTAATTGATACTTTTCATGGCCGTTCACACACTGCCCTTCCCTCCTACAATACCAGACTGCAAAAAACATCTGTAAGTATTTGTTGAATCAATTCCGAAATGTGACTTTGGTAGTTTATTTTTTTTACAATGTCTGCTCTGAATTACAACTGGAAATGGTCCTGTGCCCATTTAAAAACAAGCAGCATTTACAGGTGAAGATGAAGATGCTATTATTCGTACAACATTTACAAGACTTGAAGAGAGGGGAGTTGTTATATGCTTCTCCAACCCGTAGTTTTCTGTGTTCCTCTTCGAAATATAGAGAAGTGAGAGAATGGAAATGATGGAACTCTATGTCAAGACAGATCTTGTTTCTTGGATATATAGAGTTTGTGAACCAAATCTGCTGCGTTTAAACTGCCTCCACTTGGAAACATCCTGTTACGGCAGGGAAACCATCTTCAGTATACTTGTTGATGGAGGAGAGATGAGGGCAGAACAGAAACAAATGTGTCCTTATTAATTTTCGAATAAGTCAATTCAGCGACGTTAGTTAATCATTGCTCTCAATTCTGTGCTTGGATTTTAAACATTGACCCCGATGGGCGAGTACAACGATCGAGGTTGAAGGAGCGACTGCCACAATACTTAACTGCAAACAGAACACATATGCATATAATATTAAGATGCATCTTCATATCACTGACCTATCAAATCTCTTTTTAATGTATCCACTCTTACAACAAACCATTTGCATGCAGTACAAAACATAACTGGAATTCTGTTTGAAAGACAGAACAACTTCCAATCCAAGAAGTGAAGAGCAACTAATTAACTCATTTAAAAAAAAAATAACATTTTCTATTCTTCTGAAATCCTGATTGTTTCATAACCTGCAGCCCTCCAGAATATTAAATGTATGTAACATTGTTTTGGTCAATTAGTAAATTCATATTGATAAAAACCATAATGACTTTGTGTGCTGTATTTGAGTACCTGTATATTAGCCTCATTGTGTGTGTGTGTGTGTGTGTGTGTGTGTGTGTGTGTGTGTGTGTGTGTGTGTGTGTGTGTGTGTGTGTGTGTGTGTGTGTGTGTGTTGTCAGTGTGTCCTTTGGGTTAGGTGTTAAGTGAGTGGCACATTCTGTGGTGACACATTCTGGTAAAGACACAACAACAAAGACCTTGTCAGGCAAAGAGGCGTTCACTAAGCACATGCTGCCCCCCCTCTCCCGCCCAACCAATCAGATTAAGTGATGTCACAGAGATATACATGATTTCACTGCCTAGCACTAAAGCCTGTTAGACCCGAGGATCCATCTCCAGCCACACACACACACGCACACACACACACACACACGCACACTGCCCTCTTTCTGTAATGTGTCATCATATAGATCAGCAGAGTCGTTCATTCAGTATATGGACTCCAGTGTAGCTTTATTTCAAGTTTAACCTAGCGGAGAAACTAAGGTTGTTCAGGAGAATGAATGACCTCTAAGTCCTGACAGCAATGAGCTTATTCACGGTGACACACTGTAAAGAGTACCAGGCTTCAGAAAGAGCATTCTCTTATTCATGTCTGCACACTTAGATTATGTTAATGTTAGAAAATCAAATTCTTCACGAGGGAGTAAGCAAATACTCCCCATGGTCTTATACCTTAAATGTTTTACCTCCTGAATACACTCTCAACTGGTTGTTTGATTTTAGTAAACTAGTTTTCACAGACTATCATGGAACCACTTAAACATTTGCATGGATGGAGCGTCGTTGGCATTATATATATATATATATATATTGGCATTATGCTACGTCAGATATAAATGATGCTGATGTTGCAAATATGCGCACTAACATACCTCCTCTTCATCTCTTAATGCCCTTCCATCAAATGATATGTTCTCTCTAGAAGCTACTGGAGGTCATTTTGATATAATACTTTAACCTGCAATGTAATAAACTACTCTTGAACCATACTTACAATAATAAATAGTAGAATTAGGATCAAAGGACCTTACAAATGATTCTTCTGTCAGACCTTGTATATATTATATGTATATGGATGCAACTTATGTACCTGTATATCGTGTGTAGATATCTACTCACGATTGTAATAAAAGCTATTTGGTGAATATCTGTAAACAGATTTGACACAAACAGCAGCTCCTGGGCTAAAGGGAAATCACAAATACATCGACACCAAGAAAGGACATTTAGTCACCTGATGCCTGAACTAAATTTCAGAGTTTCACCTTTACTCATTCCAAATGGCATTCTCCCTGTGATTACTGTAAATATGTGCCATGTTTTTACAGTCTGAACAACTGGGCTCGTGGAGAAGCTGGTGCGGCAAGAGATGCCAATGAAACCTGCGTTGGCCCCACCCTGTCTGCCTCCGGCTCCCAATCGAGTGCACGCGGATACCGGGGCCTTCGACGGCATCTTTCAGCCAGATGATCCACGCCGCTACCGAGCAGGCCATTACGGACTACTGAACAGCTGGATGTCATTTTAAAGTGATAAAGCATTCTCCTGCTTTTGTGAGCGGTTTCTCTTGTAAAACTTCCAAAAGGGCTCCACGTGGCTGGTTGAAAAAGTGTTGAAAGATCACACAGCCTCTTTCCAGACAAACAAATCAATCTGAAGATTGAAGGGTGGAGGGAAGGCAGTTTGAAGGAGTTCGCAAGGACTTGCTTGGGGAAAAGGGAACCCTACGCAATGCAAGAAATGCCTTTTTCCGGATTAAAAACAAACACTGGTTGACCTAAAAGAAAAAAATGAAGCCAAAGCAAAAGGTTTGATCGTGTTGAACTGCTTTTTACAGCATTGTTTTCTTTCGTTTACGACGGAAGGCCGCATGCTTGTACACATTCCCAATGCTGCTGACAGGACAAGAGACGAGAGGAGGTCAGCACTGATGAGCACAAAAGACGTGAGCACTGAGTAAAAGTATTCCCAGTTCCCCATACAGAGACATGAACCCGTATTCTCGTCCCGAGGGGGTTCTTCTTCCTGTCCGGCCCAACTTCCTCTGTAGTTTGACCTCAGCTTTTTCCCATGGCCACATTTCTCCGGAGCACGGCCACTGCGCCCATTGTCCTGAATAAATTGAACGATCCCAGGATCACAAAACGACATAAACAGGCCTGGCTATTTGACAAACGCTAAACAAATAACAAAGCAACCATGGCAATTATCAAAGTCCGGAGCAGCCGTGACAGCATCGGAGGATTGTTTTTCATTCTGCCAGTCACTCTCGATGTGTGCTGGCTGCCTTCTATCGTCCAAGGGCATGCGCTTTGCCAATCACATTAGACTGACACAATCCAACAAATTGAATTAAGCTGCAAAAATAAAATCAGCACCGCCACCAAGACAATTCCAGCCTGTGTTATTGAGTCAGGGAGCGCACTGATTGATCATTTTAAATGAAGGACGCTGCAAAGGGAGAAGATGAGGGTACAGATTCCGGCCCACTGTGCTAATAATCTAGTTTGCATGAACACTATGTTTGTCCTAAAGCTCCAGGACACATGACAATACATGCAAACTCACCCCAGCTGGAGTACAACGTACACAAACAAAGTATTTCTCATTCAATATCAGCCATATGTACACAATAGGAAGCATACATTGTTACTAGCTGACAACATTGCACCACAAATAGTACGATGCAGCTGTTGAAGCAGGCAAGTTTCTCATTATAATCACATTCCATCAAAACCCACATTAAACACTAGAACTTCATTATACAAAATATTGAAGGAAAAGTTTGCACTGCACCTTTAACAGATGCCAAAAAGCACAGTAAAAAGAAACCACAATTTGCAGAAATTCATGCACAGTTAAAAGAAATGACCAAATCACCAAAACAACACTAAAAGTTGATAAACTACTCTAATATTAAATTTTGGCTCGTCCTTGGTCGGTGTGAATCTTTTAAAGGACACACGAACAATCAAGAGTTTCACAACGTATCCCGACATCTCGGGTCTCTCTGTTTCCCTGCGGTGCTGCTTGCCTTGAGAACGTGTCTGAAGCTGTCTGAATGTTTGTACCTCTGGGTTTCAGAAGCAAAAGAAGCAGCCGGAATACAGACAGAGGATCACATGTCAGTGAGGATCAGGTTCGACACTGAGACGCTGAGTAACAAGGAGGCAGTAATCTCAGGGCTGATTAAACACTCAGAGCACAGAAGAAAACGTCTTGTCTGTGGCGGGAAATGACTTTGCCGATACGGCGGAGGGGTTTATTATCACGCTGCACCACGACACCAGCAGTTTTCACGTGGGTTTGTGCCTGCAGAACTTTTGCATTGTTTGGATCCCAAACTGATTTGAATGTTCTCTGAGAGGCTTTTCTGCTGCTTTATTGGGGAGTTCAAATACGTGGCAGTGTAATTTAACCCCATAAAATTAATTTTCTAGGCTTCTCTTCACGCTGTCCTTGAGGGAATGAACCCTCATATTACTCAAATCACTAGTCAAACACTAATTAGTATAATTCAGTCTGCGAATCAAAATAGTAAAAACTGTTTCATCTTAAACACTGCTTGGATCTGAAAAATAATGTACGGGCTGTGAGCCAACATTTTTCCACATCACATGCCTATAAATCACAACTAGTTTATATATGCGCAGAAACTGTTGCAACTAGTCATCACTCGTATGGAATCAGTTTGAGTTTATGTCTTTAAAAATGGGTGAGAGATGGAAACAGTCACAACAAAATGAATACTGCACAATAGTGTAATCTTTAGGTTATTTCCTACTCCTCTTGTTAACATATTCACAGGAACATGTGTGATGAAAGTTTACACTTTTTCTTACGATAATAGCACCATGTGGAATATATGGTGGCAGAGAGATGGGAGATGGCAGGAGGAGAGGGCATCATTTGCATGGCTCTAGGCTAGGGGAACTGCCTGGCTTCTGCAAACAGCTCAGCATCTGAACTATGGAGGTCTAATGTGGTAACACAGGGGGCCCCCAAGCTCAGAGGGTTCCTCTTGCAAAACTGGCATTATCTTACGACCCTTTTAATCTCAGCCTGATTTGAACTGCACCAAATTAATAATCGAGTGCATCGTATAAAATGCTGATAACTGCAGGGTAAAAGGCAGGAGGCATCTACACATGTCCACAAATCAAAAAATGCCAATCGCCGAAGTCGAAAGGTGTGTCTTACCTTGCAGCGGACTCCTGCAGACATTGTGGACACAAACTCGCCGAGACGGTGGAGCGATCGTCTCCGCTGATAACTGCAAGTTCAACCGCGACTTCAGCTTCCGTCGACACCTCAGCTGCTATCTGCGAGGAAAAGACACAACCTTCAATTACCTGTCAGCAGAGGAAGCGAGAGAGAGAGAGAGAGAGAGAGAGAGAGAGAGAGAGAGAGAGAGAGAGAGAGAGAGAGAGAGAGAGAGAGAGAGAGAGAGAGAGAGAGAGTCATCTGGACGTTCAGCTATTTCCAATGTCACGTAGGTTGGGTCGTGCTGCAGCCTCCTTTTGGGATGACCCAATTAGAAGTCAAAATGTGTCCTTCTGCTAATACTATTAGTGCATTATAATTATAATACACTGTTGTTTGACAGTTACTTAAATAACCTGTACACCTTACCGTTTGGACTGTTAATAGAAATGGTCGAAAATCACATTAAAGTTCATCATCTGCGATTAAATAAATGATAACAAAAACAAACATTAAGACATTATGGGGTGACGCCGAAATCGAAAAGTTGCAGGTTGTATGCAGTTCCTTTTTTGGGAGCAGCCTGCACCGATCTCAGACCAGCATGACGCGGCACCTCATCCACATGGACCCGCCTACTCATCCATATGCGAATCCCCTGGAGGGGCTTTCTAACTTTATTTAGAAATCAGCACCAAACGAGCGTCTTGAATAAAGTGATGTCTCGTTTTTTTCACAGCAATCCTCACTTTGTCTTAATGCGAGCCTTCAGAAATGAAGCTAAAGGGATTTTGTATTTGCTCATATAGTCTGACATCTGGACCGTTTTGTTAACCAATGGGACAACGAGTGTGTGTGTGTGTGTGTGTGTGTGTGTGTGTGTGTGTGTTTGTGTGTGTGTACGCAGACTCATTGCATCAAGGCGGCACTGCAAAATGGGTTCTCCGATTATTTCCTGCCACTATAAGTTTCTAATATGTCTATTTCTGAGCTTTATTGTAGAAACAACAACATACCATCTGCAGATACATGCAGCCATGTTTCTCATGCATGAGATGAGGGACATCCATGACTCCC
Source organism: Apeltes quadracus (assembly GCA_021346845.1). NCBI lineage: Eukaryota > Metazoa > Chordata > Actinopteri > Perciformes > Gasterosteidae > Apeltes > Apeltes quadracus. Next base: position 15,398,878 of record CM037924.1, read on the forward strand.
GTGGTTGTAATCTACTGCCCCCACGTGGTCTTTTTCAGAAACTCAGTCAATTGCATGTTAAATTGTTCAGATATACATTTGCTGATTATAAAAAAGGCTGTGGTTTCTCACATTTTTAGTGCATAACAACAGCTACTGGAGCCGGTGTTCCCACATAATGCACTATAAAATGTTACTACAATTCAGGTCGGGACAAAGAAAAATATTTTTTCAGCAGGCTGAGCAGTCTCTGTTTTTAGCATCTGTGTTTCAAAACTTGAAATAGAAAAATTAAGTGGAACTGAAACTGAAAAGAGCCATTATAACTTACACCAAAGATTGAGGCACCAAATCACAAAAATTCATCATCACCCAAGTCCATCTCTTAGCTCACACAAATTGTGTGAAACATTTTGTGGCAGTTTTGTCACATTGAACCCACAACACCAATCCTTCTGGATCCTTTGGAGGGTGCAGGTCTGCCAAAGGTTGTAAGCACTGCATATGAAAAAAAACATGGCTAAAATGTTCACTGGTTTCAATCATTGTTGCTCATGTACCATGTGGAAAGTGGTGTAAATGATGATAACGATAGCGAAAGCTTTCTTTGAGGACGGCCCTTTCTGGCAGAGTACAAGCAATACTCCAACAGCGAACTTCCATCTTCAGAGGTGAGGAGCGTTTTTTTGCGGTCGGCCCCCAAGCTGGACTTTCTTTAATAGAAAAAGTATGCAGTAGTTTATTATAATGTTACCAATTATATATTGGATATCATCTTTATTTTTTATCTTTTGATTAAATAGTAAAATATTTTAAATTTGCAGTACCTAATACTGTTCGCACAGCCATACATCGATGACAGAATATAGTCAAATCAAATACTATACCATTTTTAAAAAGAATACTTCATAACAAAGGCGTGTCCCTCTTTCGATTGTCAAAGCAACGTGAACGTCAAACACAAATCAAGCAGGAATGTAAGCCAATGAAATTCGAAAGGGGGCGGGCGCTGGTTGTTGTGCCTGAGCGTTCACTTCCTGCTTGACAGCGTGAAATCAATAGACTGCAGGAACCGTCAATTCTCTACACTGGAAGTGAAAGAGAAGCTAAAGATCTGGCAGCAAAGTAGGTAATGAACAAATAATCTGCCACTTTATTCCTTCGCTTTCGAAAGACTCTCAAAGTTTTGCCTGTCCGTAACTGCAGTGTGAGTAAACCGGAGAGGAGTCTGCATGTGAAGTGCACAGTGCTCAGCTGCTCACAAGACTGCGGCATGTGATACCGATTAGATCGCTTTGGCTCAGCCGGACCGCCCGGCATTATGTTTTTGTCGTTTTATTTAAAGCAAATATTCCAATTTGTTTTTTAAAAAAAAGCACGTGAACGCATCCCAGGTAAAATTTCAGAAATTCACAAGCCTACTTTTTGTGAATTTCAGGTCCTTTTCTCGTGATGTCTAGTTCTAATAAGCCTTTTTGATCGATTGTAGGTGTCCTGCTGGATGGGGCCTCTAAGAAACCCAAACAGAAGAGGACGCTTCAATCACGTTTTTCATCGTTTAATAAAGCCTTGCTCCAAGACTCAGACTAAACATGGTGCATGTCTACAACTGCCACCCTTTCTCCTCGCAGCAGATAGTACAGGTAGGTTGATGATATTGTACACTTGTTTGTGTCTGTATCAGGTCTAAAATCCTCTGTGTCTCAGGTGGAGCAGGAGCCTGGACTCATCTGCTGCGGAGGTGGAGTCCTGTTCGTGCTGGCTACTGGAGGATGCAAGGTTACCTTATGAAATATGTATATTTTTACACCACGCCCCCGCTTTTACTTACCAATATGAAAACGAAAGCTATACTTCATTAATAGAACCAAGGATACATTATTAAATGGTTATTCAAAAGTATTTAACCGTCTGTACAGGATCAGCGTAACCTCATAAAGTAATGCGAATCATTTTGAGTCATACAAGAGAAAACAAGTTTTCTGCAGAGTACTGAGTATTTCGTGCTTTGAATTAAGGTGGAGGCCTATAATTTGGAGAAGGAGGGCTGCCCTCTCATCTGTCGCTTCGCCACCATGGGCACAGTGAAGAGCATCCAGCACAGCCAGATGGGTGAAAAACATGACCTCTCCTCTTTAGTCATCCTCCTTCTCTGCAGCTGCAGCAAGAATCTGTTCATTAATTTGTTGTTGCATTATATTTATTGTGAGAAAGAAATCTTACACAGTTCCCTGCCTTTCTGAATTCTTTGTGATATCCAGGAGATTACCTGGTGACCATTGAGGAAAAGAACTGCGCCACCTACCTGAGAGCATACACCAACTGGCGCTACCAGGTGGGCACTCGATGTTACAATGCTATGAAATGGATCAACTCCATCTGTTTTTTTCTTTTTCTTTGATATGATATGCTGCCTTCGTTTAAACAGTATTATCCCAACTGTGAAACCTATCCAACACATTGTAAACTACAAAACTTAACTTTAAACCTGGTTTGCATTGGTCCTGGTCCACAAGCTCTCATGTTTCTGGATAAGAAGTGTAATAGTTTTTTATTTGTATATCTAGTGCTATATAAATAACCATGCTGCGTGTGCTTTTATCTACTTGTTTCCTGCTTTGCATTCAGGCGGAGGGGAAGGCCCGCGTCGGCGTGCGTCTGTTGGGCCACCTGCTGCGCGGGGCGTCTGTGCGAGGCGGAGTGCAGATGGAGATCATCGAGATCCCTCTGTCAGAGCGCCCTGTCGCCGTGGCGTGTTGCCCAGTAACGGGAGACCTTCTCGTCGGCTGCGAGAACACTCTGGTTCTGTTTACTTTGAGGAGACAGAACCAGCAGAGCCAGGTGAGAGTCCACCTGTTAACCTGGGAGTTCATCTCCTCTATGGACCTTATTGGCATTGTGTTAATTCCATGCCTGAGATAAGGTGGCATTTTAACTTCCATGTGATGTAATTCCTGAGACACGTTGCAGGAGTGGGACATAGCACAGAGGGATCCTTCTGAAGTGGGAGCCAATGTAATAAAAAGAGAGTGGGCTGTTTGAGTTCACAGCAAGGCCGACACCTGTGATTACCATGTCCATCTTTCTCTAAAAAACCCAGAATCAAAGTCAGCAGATGGCTGAGAGCACCTGGAGAAACTCTCAGCACAGTTCCAGTCAGAGTCGAGGTAACTCAATCGAAGAAACACACACACACAATCACCGCATAATAATGTTCTCAGCCCTGAAACATTGTCACAGATTACCTCTATGTGGCGTTTGCCGATGACCTGCTATCTCCTGTTAAAGAGAAGACCTAAACGTCCTCTTTGTTTTCAGGTCTGATCATGGATTCAAACCCGAATTTCCTAGATTTTGATCGCTCAGTTATCCTTCATCTTTCACAAATGAACCCTAAACAGGTACTTTCTGTTAGTTATGTTTATTTTAATATATTGATATGCTTACAGTTACAGTACTAATAAATAGTGCCCATACTGTTTCTTTCTGCCTTTGTTAGTATGTACATAATCCCATAATTAAATACTGGCCATAACAATTATACACAACAGTATATCTCAACAACAGTACATTCATTATAATCTAAAGTTGAACTTTTCTTGATAATATTGCAAACATAGGACGCATCAGAAGTTTAAACTATCAAAATCAACCTCCTCTGACCCCCAGGTGGCGCTGTGTGGAGCGTACGTTGCGGTGCAGGGGGAGCTGGAAGTGCTGGTCGTAAAACTGGAGGCCTCCTCTGAACCTCAAACCCTGGAAGAATCATCAGACTCAAGGAAAAGTGTGTTTCTGTTGCCCACTTGTGATGAATCGCTGTCTCTATTTGGTTTAGTTGACTGTAAGAAAGCATCATATTCTGAAAGAACTTTTGATTTTGTCTGTTGGCTATTGATGCGGTGAAAACGTTTATTGGGGATAAAATGTTTGGACTTTTGTGTGGCTTAATGTGTATTTATGTTCAGCAGATCATCTGGAGGACCAGGTTGACTTTCAGGTCCTTCCGATACACCAAGAGTTGCTCGGCGATCGAGCTAAAGACTGTGACGTTGCTGTCAGCGTGGAGAAGACCGGCCTGGAGGACAGTACAGGACAATACGCGCTGTCATATGTTCTCTTCAGGTGTGTATTTCTAAAGAGCATCCCGCACGTTGGATCTCTACAGAGCACTTTTTCTGCTTTGTGAGTTGTATTTACCTTCGGCCTCGTCTCCTTTGCAGGCGCTTTACTCCAGACTTCTTCCAGGGCTGCAGTGTGGAGGAGACGCAACTTCACTCCCTGCAGCTCTACCCGCTGTTCACCGGTCAGTACGCCAATCCAGCAGGACGTCCACAAACGGCTGTGCAAATGTTGTAACAGGAATTGGGGTTACTTCTCAGCTTCCATGTTTGTCAGAGCAATAATTAATATACTTTTATTTAAAAGAAGTAAATCAAAATTACAGTTTGTCAGTAAAACAACACATAACTTTAGTGTAATAACTCGATAACTGTGTATATACCATAATATCACAACCCTGTTTCTGTGATCCTCTGTCTCACTCGCTGCAGGGAACCAGTCCGTGTCCCTGCAAGAGCCATCATGCGTATTCTGCTTCTTCTCTCTCCCCTCCTCCGGCTACCTGTACAGTCTGAAGGGGGGAGTCGAGCTTCTCTCGGTTTATCAGTATCCAGAGAAGGTCCTGAAGGCGGTGCTGACAGACTTCCTGCTGCACGTCATTACAAAGTACGTCCGATGGCAGATTTAAAATGGAAATCGTATCCTCATCACTGAATCACAGCTGGTAAAAGACATCCGTGTTATGAGCTCGAAACTTTTGAACCTCATGCAAGGACATATTCTCATCTCAACTTGCTCTGGTTGGAATGTCAAACTCTCCATTATCCCAGATAACCGGCATGAACACAATGAATGCTCCCTTTTGCGTAAATGAGCTAGCACATAGTTGCAAATTAACATAATTACAGTGCTACAATTTTTATTTCGTATAATTTGTCATAATTATACCTAAATATAATTATTTGGTAAAACTTGAAGTTCTCAAACTATTACTATAAGTAATAACTTCATGACTCTTTTGAATCTGTCTCGTCCATTCAAAGCACTTATTTAAGTTTCAGTGCTGTATTTAAGGGGATAAGGTTTTGTGTTTTGCATACCACTAAGATGTGTGTCTGTGTGTGTGTGTGTGCGTGCGTGGTTGGTAGGAGTGCTTTGCAGTGCTTCACAGTGCGCTGTGCAGCAGTAGCAGCCAGGATTGAAGACCCGTACATCGACAGCACCATGAAGGTACGAGCCTCCCCCTTGACACCTTGCTACGTGATTCATTTGACTTTACACTTTGTTCTGTGTGCGTTTTGAAGGCCTGTCCCCCCTGCAGCATGGAGGTGTGTGCCCTCAGGATGCAGCTGTTTATTGGTCTGCGCTCGGTGTGCGTCTACGGCCACCATGTTATCCTGCTGTCCGCCGCCGACGCAGAGACAACAGAGGAACCCGAACGCACCACACAACGCAGAGGCCTGTGAGTCTCTCTCGCACACACTGCAGGCACCACCACACTTGACTGTAGTGGGCAGATCACATGATTACAGTGTCTGTAGGTGTGTGTGTGTGTGTGTGTGTGCGCGGGTGCATGCAGTTATACCTTCATTCATGTGTGTATGTTGTTATTTTAGTGAGTTGAAAGAGCACACCTTGCTGACTGGTATTTTCCTGGCGGTGGGAATCGATCCCGCAACCACGCCGGCTCTGGAGAGCCTTCTCTCACGGCCCGTCCTGTAAGACAATCCCCAAACCCCACCACCGCCTCAGTTGTCACTTCTAGGCCAAGCTGCAATGCCAGCAATCCGTCCGAAAGCTGTATTTCTTAGCTGTGCGAGCAAATGGAAACAAGCCTAAACTAGAACGTGCAGCAGGTTTTTTATTCCTTTTTTTTCATCCAATGTTCGTTAAATCCCTAAGATAATAAAGTCCCACCTTTTCATTTTTCAGACCTATATTCTGTAGTTCAGAAGTTTATCAAAGTTTAACGTTGATGCCTCCAATGACGACCATCAGCTTCTGGATACAAAGGGACTGTAGTTGGACTGAGAGACCACGTGTAGGGCCGCAGTATTTCACAAGCAGCCAGTTTACCAGCTATTTTTTTAAAACAGAATGTTTCTGATACTAAAATTCGTTTTCGTATTCGCTAAAGAAAGCATCTTTGGTATGCAAATGTTTGGTCATTTATCTTCTTCAATAGATTATCCCCATTTGGATATATACTAAAACTCTTAAACAGCCGACGATTTTAGCCTGTGTTTAATTGATGATCAAATTGTTGGCGTCTATTTGCAGTTTGGTCGAAAAAGTGACGACACTTCCTGTTTTAGTTCCTAAACCAGTCCAACCTTAACCTACCTAACTATCCTAGGTGTGTGTGACATTTTCTCACAAACTAATTGTTTGGATTTCACTTAGCTAACCTAACCACTCATACACAGACGTGTACTTGTGTTCTTAGGAAACTGTATATAATTACAATTTTAATAAAGTAATTGTGTATTACCTTATTAAAATTGTAATAAAAAGTATCATCTAAGTATTTAGATAATGGTGCCTACTCCAAAAGTGCTACTGCCAATAATTGCAAGTACAAAACTATTTATATAAGTTTCAGGGTTGGCCATTGCTGTCATCTTTGACCTCCTCACGAGCGATTATGGACACACACACACACTCTGGTGTCAGTCTTCCCCTCGGAATCACTCGTTTTTGATGTAAACTTGCAAAGATGATTCATAAAGTATCTGGTTGAGCAGGGCTTGTTTTGTTGGAAGTTCAAGAGTGGTGATCCCAACGATCATCTGTGTTCCCGCACGTTTTGTGATGGATGTAAAAGGTGTATGATTGGTAGATCTGAGGGTTTGAGGTCACACAGACTGACGTATGACCAGCATGACACACACAAACCGTTCTACCACGCTAACATGTTCACTAACATTTCACTAACTGTTTGTTTGCTATCTGGTGATGTGTCTTAGTATTAAGCAGTTTCTGTACTGTATTACACATGAATTGTACCTCATTGTTCTTCTTTGGGAGTGTGTTGGTGCAAATAGTGGTATGTAACTAAACTATTGGCTCCAAGTAACGCATCCAATCAAATGATTTTTCTTTAAAAAAAAAACCCTGAGTAATATAAATGTACACAAACATTTTATTTTTTAAATAAATTTACCTACCAAACGCCCATATTCTCCATTAGTTGAAAATATTGGACCAATATATTGGTTTTATAGAGTTGTTTTATTTAATACAGATGGTCATTACACGACAACAGCAGCTGATTCAAGGTGGACAAACATTTGTTTTGGCTCTTTGATTGATTGATTGATTTGATTGACCCACTTACAAATGTCATCAAAACGAATGAAAGTAAACAAACCATAGAAACTTTAACTCAATTTATTCTTATTATATTTTGGCCAAACGTGAATTTCTAAGTTCCCTGACAGCAGATGTTTACGTTTTTTTATTGTCCTTTCTTGTTTTCACAATTCATTGGAAATTCACTTTAAAGCGTACATTTTAAGATGGGCTGAAGAGAAATAAAACGGAGCAAGCGCATCTCTGTTCGCTTATTTTTTTCCATGACCTCTGACCTCAGGAGCAGGAAGTGGACCATCTCTTCCCCCAGAGAAACCAGCACTGCAGGACACGGATGGAATCTTTACGTGGTCGACACCGTCTCCCCCCTCGCTCTTTACCAGGAGATGGTAACACAAACACACAACCCACTTCAAAAATATAGAACTTTACTGCTTTATTCATTAGACATTTATTCATAACGTAATATACGAAAAAAGAAAAAGTCTTGTATATTTTTATATTGTTAAATACTTTTCTTACTGTTTAGGTATTGTTTTTAAAGCCTCTTTAAAAAAACGTCTTTTTGGGGTTGAAAAACAGAAAGGAAAAATACAAAGGTTTCATTCTACAGATGTGAAGGTTATTGAACATGTACATGCTGCATGTTTAGAGTCTTATCACCCGTGTGTCTCTGTTCCTCAGGTTGAATACAGCCGGCGTTACGCCGAGAGCAACCCGCAGGCTCAAAGTCTCCGGCACCTCTTGAGTGAAGCTCACCTCCTGCTGCGAATCTCCTTCCTCCAAACATCAGAGCAGCAGCGAATCACGGAGCAAGACTCCTCTCTCTCTCTGCAGACCGATGCAGAAGGACCAGCTGAGAAACGAGACAGCACAGAACTGGAGGAGGCATTCAAGCAGAACTGTGCACAGCTGGGAGACTGTTTCAGCAGGTAACACACACACACACACACACACAAAAATTTGGTAAAAATTTGGTATTTCTTTTTTTAATGAATTATTGATGATCAGAAGTGTTGCTGTTTGTAGATGTTTTAGCAATTGTTCCATGCTTTTGTGTTGGGTAAGGGGGAGTCAGAGGGAGTGCCACCTGGCTCTGCCGTACTACAGGATGTCTGGTTTGTCGGTCACAGAGCTCATGGCCAGGAACCGGCCACCTCCCGGCAGCCCTCACTCCTACGGCGCCGGCTTCCTCTTCTACCTGAAACATTACCTGTTTGAAGAAACAGAGCAGATTCTCAGTCAGGTAAGCATATGTAAGGTATGATAGAGATGTGTTTTAAAGGTATCGTGTGGAATACATTTATGTTGAACTGTCAGTTTCCTTTCAATAAACATTTCTCCCAAATCAAATGAAGAATTCACATGGAAACACAAAGAAATAATAATAACTGTAGAATTAATTTACGGCAGGAGGCTGCCGATGAGGTCATAGACATTTTCAGCCAATCGGAGCCCTCGCAGCTTGTCAGTGTTTGTGCCAGCCCGTCCCTGATAAACATCAGTCCAGCTAAGACGTTGCAAATCTTGCAACATCTGGAGGACACGGCTGGCGTGTCTGTTCCTTTGACGACCACCATGGCAACCATGATGTTGCGTTTGGACGACCTGCCAGAGTACACGCGCCTGATGGAGAGACACGCTGAGGTTAGGAGATGCTACGGGGCGCCATGCTGGTGTGTTTGTGCTTCTGTTAAGAAAGAAACTGAAACTGTTATATGAAAACACATTCATAATGAATTACTTCCAACTTGATGAACTTCTTTGTGTTCAAAGCATCTTTGGTATGCAAAACCCATGAATTTGATTGATCTCACTTAAAAGTTAAAAAAAAGGTGCAATGACGTTATGCTTGTGCAATGTGCAATGACATATGCTTTATGTTACACCAGTGTGTTGCTATTTGCACAGTGTATGTTGTTTGTTTACACATCCCTAAACTTTAAAATGTTTCATTAAATATTCATTTAACATACATTTGAAGTTCAAAAGGAAAGCATGACACAAATTGAAACATTCTGGTTGAAAATATTCTTCTAAGTCACAGGCATTGTACATTAGCTGATTTTAAGAAGGTTCTTTGTTTGCTAGTTCCAAAGACGTTCCTTCGCACAGGAGCAATGGATAGTTACCCGACCATTAAGATGGGTTCCAAAGCACTTTGTGTTCATGTTCAGATGGTGCTGGTGTACGGGTTCATCGAGGAGCCCCGGCTGTTGCTGCACGGCGAGCATGCACGCATCCGTCCCACAGCGTTGACCCGCCAATTGGCCAAGTCCCAACCAGGGCTGCTGGTGGCTGCCGTGGTAGCTTTACATGAAAACAACAAGGTCCAGCTGGAACACGCTGATCACATATTCAAGGTGTGTTTGTGTGTTGTCAACACCTGGTAATTCAAGGTTACGAGGCAGGAAGAAAACAGTCAAGGGATTTGTTATGTTGTTTTCAAGCTGACCACAATGTGTTGATCTTGATCCGTCTTACATGGAAGATATTGAAAAGAATGCCAGTAAATGTGTGTGTGTGTGTGTGTGTGCGCGTGCAGGAGCTGGACTGTGAGAACTGCTTGCAGGTGGATTTCTGGGAGGCAATGCTCATGGCGTCCTCGCAGCAAACCATCATTCAGGAACTTCTTTTCCGAGTGGCGTCCGTCTACATCGACCGACTGACAAACACACCCTCGGAAACGCACACCAACGGACCACACACGCCTTCAAAACGCAGGCCACTGAAGAGCGCCGACGATCTGGTACAGTAGCCGAAGATTACTGTTGTTTTCCTGGTTTCCAATATCACAGTTTATGTTCGGTTTGACTCTGGTAAAATGCCCCGTGATGTTTGACCACCAGCCGTCATGGTGTGTAACCAGCGGCATGTTCATAAATGAGTTTGTGTGAACTTCACTCTCATTCACCAAGGGTCCTGCCTATTTGTGTACCTCAGATAAACTCATGCTCCCACTACGGTGCTCTGTACCCGTGGCTCATCGTTCTCAATCCGGCGCACACAACCAGCTCACAACACCAGGAGGTGCTGTACAAATTTCAGGTAATTTGTCTGTGAACACAAACAAGATCTCCTTCTATATGTCATCAATGTCATTGTTTCAGTGAGTATCTAGTTATATTATGAATATAGGAGATCATTGACAAGATATTAGTTTGAATGCCGGTCCATAGACAGCACTTAAACTACAATATCATTTAAGTTCAGCTATGAAACTGCAAGCTTGTTTTGGTCACATGTTGAAATTACAGCATAACAGTCTTTAATGTAATCGTAGTTCACTTACTGTCAAGTAAGTGACAGTAAGACACAGGTCATGTCCTCAGTACTTTGAACGTTGTTTTTAATATTTATTGCACACTGTCTTTAAAGTTTAATCTTGAAATCATACTAAACAATACATGAATAAATAAATAGAAATAAACGTGGAACTCTCTAGGAAAATAACCTTTTACAACATTTTCAGACAAACTCAGGGATACAGTGTTTTTTAAAATGAAATAAAACAATATTCATGAGAATACACAAATGAATAGAAAATCTGACCATGTGTGACTATGTAGACTTGACGACTTGGTATATTTAAAACCCTAGATTTTATATCCATTCATTGTTTGTTTGGTAACACAAGCCACTCTTACCTCTCTCTCACATCTGTGCAGTGATTTTATTGCTATGTCCATCTGCAGTCTCTCCTTTGTGGCCCGTCGCTGTCAGTGGGCTCCGTCGTGCCTCTGATGGAGCGTCTTTCAGACGAAACCTTATGGGGCTTCAGCCTGCACCTCCTCTGCGCCACCAGAAGGGGGCAGTACGACAGTAGCATCGAGAAGCTGCTGGACCGATGCCCTCAGGCCATCATAGCCTACGCTAACCACCACTTACAAGATAATCACATGGTTCGTACTGAGCTGTAGCCTGGACTGTAAATGTGTTACATTTTTACTCTGTTTATGTCTGAATGTTTAGTTCTGCATTTTACACGCAGTGATTTATCCAAGGTATTACCCTGTCCGTCTTGTCTAATATCTGCAGGTGCTATGGTGGCAGAAGCTGCTCCCAGAGCTCTGTAACAGGACGAGAGTTGCCGCAGACAACAGCATCCTATTGGCTGCTCTCGAAGGTAAAGCTTCCCTCCGAATACCTTCAATCTGTCAGAAGTACCCTAGTGTGAAGGCCTCTTGACATGGTTTACCCAAAGGACTTCTTTTATTCACCCAGAATCTGAATTTTGACTGGACTTTGAACACTGAGAATTTTTCTCTTTTCACTGATGAGACAAATACTGTTCAGGTTAGTCAGCAATCTATAAAGGGCATCTGATTATGATCAGGAATGTAAATCATAGTCATTTCCACCGGGGCAACTGCGGTCACAGGGTGTAAAGGCTGACGCATGCTTTTGCCTCTGCGTCTGCGTCTTGTGTCGACGGACTCGTTTCAATCCATGGTTCTAAAAGGCTTGCGTGTGTTGCAAAGCAATTCACTGGCAAGTGGCAGGTGGCGTCTTTTTGTCGAAGACGACGTAGAGATTGACGTCTTTGTGTTTAAGTTGTTGGTTTATTTATTTTAGTGGACATATTTGTCCCGTATTTTCCTGCATAACTGTACACCCCTCGACCGGTAAGACATTTACGGAGATGTCCCTCCATGAATTGAAGGCCATCTGCGCGTCCTTCTAGTCCGCCAATGACAAGTTGTGTAAGTGGTCAAATTTCCGTATTACTTCCGACAAAAGCGCTTTAATTCCCTTTCTCCTTAAAAATCTTCCTTTTAAAAATTCCAGTATTATGCTATGAAACCGGTAATGTGTGACTCTATAAAGGATGTAGTTAGCAGACCAATCACAGTCTTGCAGCTTGCGTTGCTTTTGACGCAAGTCTAGAAAAATTAGTCGACGCACAAAAGAGGGGGGGAAAAGCCGCCCAAGGGGCTCTTGCTTGTCCTTCCGTTTCGCAGAAGCATAAACTAGGCTTAACACATGTACCAAGGATGGGGGTGAGCGAAGAATTATTGTTGTTTTTTTTAACTGGTAGAGACGAGTTTAAACGGCAATGGAGTTTGGTCAACAGAGTGAATCGAGTTAAGTAGCCCTGTAAACAATGTAGGCAGCAATAGAAAGACAATGTCAATATGTTCAGGAAGTTAATATCACCTCTGATGTTGAGTATTTTATGTTGCTGTAACTCATTCAACAGAGACGCTGGTAGTGGTTGCCATGGAGACAAGCCCCACAGAGTTCCTGGAATTGATGCCTGATGACGGAACCGTCTCGTATTTCCTGCCTTACCTGTTGACTTGTAGCCAGAGACACCTGCTTGCATGAAACACACCCACACACACACATGTGTGTGCACCAGCCTTCAGCCAGCAATTTAACTGCAGCTCTGGAGCAGTTGGAGATTTAGTTATTAAATCTAGTAATACTGATAAGATGCCGGCTCTTTTACTTCTGTGCTGTCAGCACTTTGTTTGTCCTCAGACAATCATGTACAGTTTTTTTTCTGTTAATGTTCACACAAATACTTGACAAATATTAGTAATCAGTCACTGCGGTGATATATCTAGGATACACAATGACAGAATCCTGTATATATAACTTACATGAATTTCTGTCCTCGCTGCCGCACTATTATCAAGATGCTGCTTGTTTTGTTCTGCTGTTGACTTCCTGCTGACAGCTGACACCGTGTTGTAACGTAACTGTCCCCTTATGCTATGTCTCATTAGTGATGAGTGATAACACATCTTCCACCCCTATCCACTGCTCGGTTTGCAGACAAGTGGGATTCCATTTCATCGGAAGGAAGAGCCGGAGAAAGAAGTCTCTCACGTCAGTGCACCCGCTTTGTTAAGCACCTCTGAATTTTTGCAACGAGGCTCCTACGTATATTTTTAAAAACACCACTTTGAACATCAACCACTTTGATAACAGCCTTCACCTGTAACACATGCTCTCCAATGTTCAAAACGTTGCATTGCACAATCGTATTTAAAGAAACATTTCTGGCGGTTTCGTGGTGCAAACAACGGATTTGTCATGAAATACCATGGGAACATTAATTTAGATCACCAACACACAATATACCCGTAGATTTACTATTTGGTTGTTTGTACAATCATTCAATATTGCTGCACAAAATGGATGATACAGGTTTCGTTATTGTACTAAATGTAAATACATCCCTGTAAAACTACTGCTGTAATAGTAGTAAGAACAGTACAGACACAGTGGAATCAATGAACAAAGTTTAAAATTGAATCAATGCAAAAATGGAGTATTTAGCTGCAAAACACAAAAAACACTGCTGTTCCACACCTGGCAGGGAAAAAAAGGTTTGATTGCCGTACATCTACATTTTCATTAAGCCGGTCTTGTGAATCTGGCCACAGGTTGTCATCCACATTACAATGGATGTTTTCATCAGCCAGACATCGCGGTGAATCCGGGCCGTGATGTCGTCGTTTGTGGGGGCACCAGACGTACACCTTCCACCTCCGTGAGGAGAAGAATTCCTCAATCGAGAGTATGGGGGCAAATAAAGGCTGGTATATTGTGCATGGGCAAGTCATTACAAGGGCTGCAGCGTGGTTTCTTCAGTGGTACATGTGACTGTAGAAACCGTGTCTGATAGAGGGTTTATAGTCCAATTGGTTTATGTTCCGTGCTAATTGGTGTAAATGTATCATTACTTTAAAACCTCATGATCTAAACAATGTTGTTTGTGAGTATCCATAGAAACTATGCAGTAAGGGTTATGCAGCAAATACTTATCATTTTGAGATGTTTATATTATAGTAATTTATAGTCAGACCATTGTAATGAGAAGACAATTATTTCAACCGTAACGTAGGAATTTATTTTTAAATGCATTGTTTCACAGGCTACTCAACATTTTGATTCATCAAGTGTAAGTAAAGACCAAACATTTGTAAGGAAATAACTGCAGATATATTTTTGGGATTGTTGCTATCAACAAGGGAATAATAAATGACTGATACATGGTGGTGTAACTTCCTCTTTATGTTAATTTGTGCCTCAAACCCAATTAAAACATTTAAAAGTGAATTGGCACACAGAGATTTCCTTCTCTGCACCTAACAACAAACGAGCAGTGCTTTCACTTTCTGCTTGTAAAACACTAAGCTTGATTCTCGGCGAGTCTATTGTTGCCAGTGTTTATGTGAGAAATTACATTGTTCAGGGATTGTAGAGTGAAAAAACATTTTTGATTGAAAACCCAGAAGAAAACCAAGGCCAAGCTCAAGTTGCCAGTATGATTTCCCTTTGAATGTTTGACACGTTGATTGTGTGTATTCCATTCGGGACCTTCTTTTCAAAAAACTAGATTGAGAGAAAACGCAGAGAAGATTAGATTGATTATGCTAGGTTAAGAGAATTTTTTTAACAATTTACCACTTACCTCCTTAACATGTCCAATGATGATTGCATCGCTAACCTCTCCAAAGGAGATCAGCCTCATCTGAAGGGCCAGTAATAAAACGCCTGTAGGTATAACAAAACATTGTACTTAACACAATTGTAGGAAGATTGAAAACCCAGTGGCCTTGGTGTATTTTATACACATTGGTGTACTGTGGTATTATTGTTTTAATGTAATATAATTACACTTTGAATGTAAAAGACATCTAGAAATCTGAAGATTAGTAATATATTATATTGGGGACTTATACAGCATATTAGTTTCTGTGTTAACAAAATTATCCATAATTTAAATGAGTTTAAATAAAACCCAGTACCCATTCAAAAGGGTACAGCTATGCTGAGGAGCAATAGGGATTCAAATGTATTTCTTTGTCAGTGTGAGTTTAATGATTTAAGATTGGTTGGTGCAGCCGCAGTATTTGCCGGGGTGACAGTTGTTGGAGTTGCAGTAGTGGACGTCACAGTTGTTGGTGCAGCCGCAGTATTTGTTGGGGTGACAGTTGTTGGTGCAGCCGCAGTATTTGCCGGGGTGACAGTTGTTGGAGTTGCAGTAGTGGACGTCACAGTTGTTGGTGCAGCCGCAGTATTTGTTGGGGTGACAGTTGTTGGTGCAGCCGCAGTATTTGCCGGGGTGACAGTTGTTGGAGTTGCAGTAGTGGACGTCACAGTTGTTGGTGCAGCCGCAGTATTTGTTGGGGTGACAGTTGTTGGTGCAGCCGCAGTATTTGCCGGGGTGACAGTTGTTGGAGTTGCAGTAGTGGACGTCACAGTTGTTGGTGCAGCCGTAGTATTTGTTGGGGTGACAGTTGTTGGAGTTGAAGAAGTGGGTGCCGCAGTTGTTGGTGCAGCCGTAGTATTTGTTGCGGTGATAGTTGTTGGAGTTGCAGTAGTGGGCATCGCAGTTGTGGTTGGGGCAACCGCAGGTGTTGGGAACATAGTTGTTGGAGTATCCATTCTTCTGTGCACATTCAATAAACATCTCCTATTCTTTGGGATATTGTTCAGGGAACAAAACATTTTTTATTAAAAACCCAGAGGGAAATCGGGATAGTTCTGGTAATATCTAGGTGTTGGCTGTAGATCACCTATGATTTTTAAAGGACTTATAGTACATTTTCCAGATATGAAGAAATTAATAAGGTTAACTACCACTACATTGTATTGAAACAGATCTGGCAGCATACCTTTGAACTGCTGTCTTTAATTAACATCAACCTGTTGAATGTTTGCCACGTTGTTTTCCCTTTGAATGTTTTCCACGTTGAGCGTGTGAAATGTTCCATTCGGGAGCTGCTTTTCAAAAAACTAAATTGAGAAAACACAGAGAAGATTATATTGATGATTTTAGGTAGAGAGCATTTTTAAACCAGTTAATTTACCACTTCTGTTTTACGTACCTCTTTAACATGTTGAATGATGGTTGCATTGCTAACCTCTCCAGAGGAAGTTATCCTCATCTGAAGGGCCAGTAATACAAAGCCTGTAGGTACAACAAAACATTGTATGTTGAGATTAATTCTACTCTAATACTATTCTGTCAACCCTGTAACTCTTTACAAATTGCATGATTATTTACGGATGCTAGACATTTTACTATACAGTTATGAAAAATTGAAAAGTCAGTGACCTTGGTATATTCTATATGCATTGATGCACTGTGGCAGGGAGGGAACTGTGTAATATATTTATAATTTGAATGTAAAAGACATCTAGAAATGTGAAGAAATTAAATGAAGATCAGAAATAGGCATTGAGGGCTAATGCAGCATATTCGTTTCTGTGTTGACCACAATATCCTGAACACATCTAAATTAACTTCTTATATTAATTTAAATTATCTTGTTTGGTTCTTATTTTAGACATATTTAACTAATACGAAAAAAAGAACATTCCTGTATGATTGGCAGTATGGATTAGAAAAATAAGATGAAAGGGAAAAAAAGCCAGTGTCACTGGCCTTGGTTTGGAGCCGCAGTTGTTGGTGCAGCCGTTGTTGGAGGTGCAGTAGTGTGAGCTAAAGTAGTCGGAGCCGCAGTATTGGGAGCCGCAGTTGTCGGGAACGCAGTCGTCGGGGCCACAGCCGTCGGGGCCGCAGTTGTTGGTGCAGCCGATGTTGGAGGTGCAGTAGTGTGAGCTAAAGTAGTCGGAGCCGCAGTATTGGGAGCCGCAGTTGTCGGGAACGCAGTCGTCGGGGCCACAGCCGTCGGGGCCGCAGTTGTTGGTGCAGCCGATGTTGGAGGTGCAGTAGTGTGAGCTAAAGTAGTCGGAGCCGCAGTATTGGGAGCCGCAGTTGTCGGGAACGCAGTCGTCGGGGCCACAGCCGTCGGGGCCGCGGTTGTTGGGGATGCAGTTGTTGGAGCCAAAGTACTAATAGCTAGAGTACTGCGTGCCGCAGTTGTCGGGGACACAGTCGTCGGGGCCAAAGTTGATAGGGGCACAGTAGTGGGAGCCAGAGTCGTCGGAGACGCACTTGTCTGGGCCACAGTTGTCGGGGAGGCAGTCGTCGGGGCCACAGCCGTCGGGGACCCAGTCGTCGCCACAGTTGTCGGGGCTGCGGTTGTGGGAGCCACCGTATTAGTAGCTGAAGTACTGTGTGCTGCAGTTGTCGGGGCCTCAGTTGTCTGGGCCTCAGTTGTCGGGAACGCAGTCGTCGGGGCCACAGCCGTCGGGGCCGCGGTTGGTGGAGCCACAGTACTAGTTGCTAATGTACTTGGTGCCGCAGTTGTCGGGAACGCAGTCGTCGGGCCCACAGTTGTCGGGGATGCAGTTGTTGGAGCCACAGTACTAGTAGCTAATGTACTGGGTGCCGCAGTTGTCTGGAATGCAGTCGTCGGAACCACAGTCGTCGGGCCCACAGTTGTCAGGGACGCAGTAGTCGCCACAGTTGTTGGGGCTGCGGTTGTGGGATCCACAGTATTAGTAGCTAAAGTACTGGGTGCTGCAATTGGCGGGGCCTCAGTTGTCTGGGCCTCAGTTGTCGGGGAGGCAGTCATTGGGGTCACAGCCGTTGGGGACGCAGTCGTCGCCACAGTTGTTGGGGCTGCGGTTGTGGGAGCCACCGTATTAGTAGCTAAAGTACTGTGTGCTGCAGTTGTCGAGGCCTCAGTTGTCTGGGCCTCAATTGTCGGGGAGGCAGTCGTCGGGGCCACAGCCGTCATGGACTCAGTCGTCGCCACAGTTGTCGGGGCTGCGGTTGTGGGAGCCACTGTATTAGTAGCTAAAGTACTGTGTGCTGCAGTTGTCGGGGTAATGTGTGCTGCAGTTGTCGAGGACGCACTTGTCGGGGCGTTAGTTGTCGGGGACGCAGTCGTCGGGGCCACAGCCGCCGGGGCCGCGGTTGTTGGAGCCACAGTACTAGTAGCTAATGTACTGGGTGCTGCAGTTGTCGGGGCCTCAGTTGTCTGGGCCTCAGTTGTCGGGGAGGCAGTCGTCGGGGCCACAGCCGTCGGGGACGCAGTCGTCGCCACAGTTGTCGGGGCTGCGGTTGTGGGAGACACCGTATTAGTAGCTAAAGGCCTGTGTGCTGCAGTTGTCAGGGCCTCAGTTGTCTGGGCCTCAGTTGTCGGGGACGCAGTTGTCGGGGCCACAGTCGTCGGGGCCGCGGTTGGTGGAGCCACAGTACTAGTTGCTAATGTACTTGGTGCCGCAGTTGTCGGGAATGCAGTCGTCGGGCCCACAGTTGTCAGGGACGCAGTAGTCGCCAGAGTTGTTGGGGCTGCGGTTGTTGGACCCACAGTACTAAAAGCTAATGTACTGGGTGCCGCAGTTGTCGGGAACGCAGTCGTCGGGCCCACAGTCGTCGGGGCCACAGCCGTCGGGGCCGCGGTTGTTGGAGCCACAGTACTAGTTGCTAATGTACTGGGTGCCACAGTTGTCTGAAATGAAGTCGTCGGAACCACAGTCGTTGGGCCCACAGTTGTCAGGGACGCAGTAGTCGCCACAGTTGTTTGGGCTGCGGTTGTTGCAGCCACAGTACTAGTAGCTAATGTACTGGGTGCCGCAGTTGTCAGGGCCTCAGTTGTCGGGGAGGCAGTCGTCGGGGCCACAGCCGTCGGGGACGCGGTAGTCGCCACAGTTGTTGGGGCTGCGGTTGTTGCAGCCACATGCAACACCAATGTAATAGGTGCCACAGTTGTCTGAAATGCAGTCGTCGGAACCACAGTCGTCGGGCCCACAGTTGTCAGGGACGCAGTAGTCGCTACAGTTGTTGGGGCTGCGGTTGTGGGAGCCACAGTATTAGTAGCTAAAGTACTGGGTGCTGCAGTTGTCGGGGCCTCAGTTGTCTGGGCCTCAGTTGTCGGGGACGCAGTTGTCGGGGCCACAGCCGTCGGGTCCGCGGTTGTTGGAGCCACTGTACTAGTAGCTAATGTACTAAGTGCCGCAGTTGTCGGGGCCTCAGTTGTCTGGGCCTCAGTTATCGGGGAGGCAGTCGTCGCCACAGTTGTCGGGGCTGCGGTTGTGGGAGCCACAGTACTAGTTGCTAATGTACTGGGTGCCGCAGTTGTCGGGAATGCAGTCGTCGGAACCACAGTCGTTGGGCCCACAGTTGTCAGGGACGCAGTAGTCGCCACAGTTGTTTGGGCTGCGGTTGTAGGAGCCACAGTAATGGTAGCTAAAGTATTGGGTGCTGCAGTTGTCGGGGCCTCAGTTGTCGGGGAGGCAGTCGTCGCCACAGTTGTCGGGGCTGCGGTTGTGGGAGCCACCGTATTAGTAGCTAAAGTACTCGGTGCTGCAGTTGTCGGGGCCTCAGTTGTCTGGGCCTCAGTTGTCGGAGACGCAGTCGTCGGGGCCACAGCCGTCGGGGCCGCGGTTGTTGGCGCCACAGTAGTAGTTGGTAATGTACTTGGTGCAGCAGTTGTCGGGAATGCAGTCATCGGAACCACAGTCGTCGGGCCCACAGTTGTCAGGGCCGCAGTAGTCGCCACAGTTATTGGGGCTGCGGTTGTTGGACCCACAGTACT
This sequence comes from Apeltes quadracus, assembly GCA_021346845.1. Lineage (NCBI taxonomy): Eukaryota > Metazoa > Chordata > Actinopteri > Perciformes > Gasterosteidae > Apeltes > Apeltes quadracus. The sequence goes on from CM037924.1 coordinate 15,418,638, forward strand.
AAAAGCTAATTTACTGGGTGCCGCAGTTGTCGGGAACGCAGTCGTCGGGCCCACAGTTGTCGGGGATGCAGTTGTTGGAGCCACAGTACTAGTAGCTAGAGTAGCTAGAGTTGATAGGGGCACAGTAGTGGGTGCCACAGTCGTCGGAGACGCAGATGTCTGGGCCACAGCCGTCGGGGACGCAGTCGTCGCCACAGTTGTTGGGGCTGCGGTTGTGGGAGCCACCGTATTAGTAGCTAAAGTACTGGGTGCTGCAGTTGTCGGGGCCTCAGTTGTCTGAGCCTCAGTTGTCGGCGACGCAGTCGTCGGGGCCACAGCCGTCGGGGCCGCGGTTGTTGCCACAGTTGTTGGGGCTGCGGTTGTGGGAGCCACAGTATGAGTAGCTAAAGTACTGGGTGCTGCAGTTGTCGGGGCCTCAGTTGTCTGAGCCTCAGTTGTCGGCGACGCAGTCGTCGGGGCCACAGCCGTCGGGGCCGCGGTTGTTGCCACAGTTGTTGGGGCTGCGGTTGTGGGAGCCACAGTATGAGTAGCTAAAGTACTGGGTGCTGCAGTTGTCGGGAACGCAGTCGTCGGGCCCACAGTTGTCGGGGATGCAGTTGTTGGAGCCACAGTACTAGTTGCTAATGTACTGGGTGCCGCAGTTGTCGGGAATGCAGTCGTCGGAACCACAGTCGTCGGGCCCACAGTTGTCAGGGACGCAGTAGTCGCCACAGTTGTTGGGGCTGCGGTTGTAGGAGCCACAGTATTGGTAGCTAAAGTACTGGGTGCTGCAGTTGTCGGGGCCTCAGTTGCCGGGGAGGCAGTCGTCGGGGCCACAGCCGTCGGGGACGCAGTCGTCGCCACAGTTGTTGGGGCTGCGGTTGTGGGAGCCACCGTATTAGTAGCTAAAGTACTGGGTGCTGCAGTTGTCGGGGCCTCAGTTGTCTGGGCCTCAGTTGTCGGGGACGCAGTCGTCGGGGCCGCGGTTGTTGGCGCCACAGTAGTAGTTGGTAATGTACTTGGTGCAGCAGTTTTCGGGAATGCAGTCATCGGAACCATAGTCGTTGGGCCCACAGTTGTCAGGGACGCAGTAGTCGCCACAGTTGTTGGGGCTGCGGTTGTTGGACCCACAGTACTAAAAGCTAATGTACTGGGTGCTGCAGTTGTCGGGGACGCAGTCGTTGGGGCCACAGTTGTAGGGGCTGTGGTTGTTGGCGCCACAGTACTGGTAGCTACAGTTGTTTGTGGAGCTGTTGTTGGGGTGACAGTTATTGGAGGCGCCGTAATGGGTGCTGCAGTTGTCCGGGCCGCAGTTGTGGTTGGGGCAGCAGATGTTGTTAGATCAGCGTATGTGGTTGGGGAAACGGTAGTTGTGTTTGTTGGGGCAACGCTGGATGTTAGAGCAGCTGTGGGAGTAGCAGTTGTTGGTAGCATAGTACTCGTAGCTAAAGTACTGGGTGCCGCAGTTGTCGGTGAAGCAGTCGTCAGGGCCGCAGTAGTGGCAGCTGTAGTTGCTGGGGCCGCAGTTGTCGGTGCCGCAGTTGTCAGGGCTGCGGTTGTTGGAGCCACAGTGATGGTAGCTACAGTAGAATAGTTTTCGGGATTGCCATTAATCATAATCACACATGTTTTACAATAAATTTCAATTGAGCTATGCTCTTCAATCAATACTGTTACGGAGCCGCCTGGCGCTCCACCTCCTTGTCACCCCCGCAGAACACACTCACCAGAATACTGCACTAAATATCCCAACATACCTCTTACCTCAGACTGATTCCACACACACCTGTAGCTCATCCACACGCACTTATATAAATCCCATTGACCCTTACACTGCTAAGTATTGCATTGCCACGGTGTATAATTTCTGAGCGTTTCCCCTTGTGTTTGATGAACTGGTACCGACCTTGGATTGCTTATATCGTCTCCCGATTCTGTCTTCCGCCTGCCCCGACTTTGGACTGTTTGTATCGACTCCTAATTCTGCCTGCCGTCTGCCCCGACCGCTGCCTGTGACCACAACTGCTCTGAGATTACCTCCATTGTTCTGTCTTCTGTTGAGTAACCAAATTAAAAGCTGCAAATGGATCCCACTGTGTCCTCCCAGTCATTACAAATACAAATAAGTCCCTACCAATTTGTTTTGCATTTTACTGATACTTTAAATCAGACTGCCGGACCTGATTTAATTTCCCTGGGGTCTTTGTGAGAAAAAAATATAACACGTAAATATAACAAGTAAAAGTAAAATAAACATGGTGAAAACGGCAGCTTAACTTATACAATTTTTCATAGAATGTTAAATGGAAGACAATGAAGGAATGCTTCACTTTTTTCCAGTCTACACTGACGCAGTGTATCAGAAAGTAAAACAATCAAAGCCATGAAAACATCATTTAAATGGTTACCTTGCGTAGAGGATGCATGTACAAATCCATACAGAAATACACAAGAAAGGATTTGTCTTTCCATGATGACTGAAAATACTCCTTACTACTCAAGAAATCTTTAGTCCGTTACTCAGAGTTGCATTTAGTTTGTGGATGACTCCTCCCTGAACTATGAATGCAGTGACTGGACGAGGCCACTTGCGTATTGCCTAAAAAAACAGGTAGGTCCCTTTCACACAGTTCACACTACAGACTAAATACTAATTAACATCATTGAAAGGCCTTGCCATAGTACATTAAATAATAATAATTATGGATTAATTCAACTGCTGTATTAATTCATTTGTTGCTCATAATTTGTATATTTATGTTTTTGATTCCACTTTTTTTTATCAAAAGGAGTTTCTCTTCCATCACAGGACAGCGATTTTAATTCTAAGAAAGCTGAGCACCTTATTAGTGCATTTATGGGCTACAATCCTGTTGTGTTGCTGATGAATCCTTATCCTCGTTATTATTGACATTACCAATTTTTGCTACTTTTAATAATAATAAAATATAATACTAATTATAGACTCTATAATATCATTTTATAAAGCTTTTAAATTAAAGTTATTTAGCAAATTCCAGTGATATAGTACATCTCATTCACGTGAACATTTTCCACAATCATTTATAAGCATACCAGTGTTACATTAAAAATTACATTAAAATGCAGATAATGATTACTAGCACCTGCCATTAACCACATGTAGCAGGCGTGGATCCTAGGGGTTCCGGAAGGATGCAGACCACCAGAGTTTCGTTTAGAATACGGTTTTATTTTTAAGCATTTTGTTATGTTCCACATCAGGATCTCACTCGTCCAGCGTTCCTCGCTCACGGCCGCCTCACTGTCTTAAGTACAGTGAAGAGTCAATCATTAGTTCCCCCCAGCTGAGGCTCATTAGCTCCACCTGGCACCGTTCCCTGAGCCACTCCCCTTCTCTCCCCCCTGCAGCCGAGCCAAAACCATGCCCGCCACCACATACCCCCATCGCCCGACTCGCCGGGCAGCCATGCGGCCTAGCCCCCCCCGCCCCTCCTCCCCATTTATTTTTCTCTCAACTCACTTTTATTACTGGCAGAGACGAGTTTAAACCGCAATGCAGTTTGTTCAACAAAGTGAATCGAGTTAAGTAGCCCTGTAAACAATGTTGACATCAATAGAAAGACAATATCTCAATATGTTCAGGAAGTTAATATCACCTCTGATGTTGAGTATTTTATGTTGCTGTAACTCATTCAACAGAGACGCTGGTAGTGGTTGCCATGGAGACAAGCCCCACAGAGTTCCTGGAACTGATGCCTGATGACGGAACCGTCTCGTATTTCCTGCCTTACCTGTTGACTTGTAGCCAGAGACACCTGCTTGCATGAAACCCCCCCCCCCCCCACACACACACACACACACACACACACACACACACACACACACAGCCTTCAGCCAGCAATTGAACTGCAGCTCCGGAGCAGTTTGAGATTTAGTTATTAAATAGCTAAATTACCAGGTTAATGATAAAGCAGGCCACAAATAATGTGTAAAGAAGGGTTGATCAATAACTCTAGTTGTGTATATGTCGTTTCAATCGTGTTAATCATCTGCATCATCATCTCATTTTAACACATTGACTTGTTATGGAGAACTTGGAATAATGCTATTTAAAAGGTCTGAGATCAACAACAAGACTAAAACTCATATAAACTTTGAAATTCTCTGCAGTGTGTTATATTTCACAGGTTTTGAATATGAAAACCTTTGATGTTATGAGCCAAATCTGTTGAATCTTTAGTGCCATTGTGAAAACATTGCATGTAATGTGAAATTGCAGGACTGTGGAAAGAATATAGAGGTAGAATATTATTAAAGTGAGCCAGTAGGACACTGCGTCTGCTAAAGTCTGCCTCCCTAAGCACAGTTGTAGCAATCAAATGTTTTTTGACTGGTTGAAATGTCCACAAAAACATAACATGTGTTTTAATTTGACAATTTTTTGTTTCTTCCTGTAGCTTCAGTGACATGCAGTCATGAGATAGTCATAAATCAAAAGGAGCTAAACGAACAGGTAAATGATGAAGCAGGTTACAAAGAATGTGTAAAGAAGGGTTGATTACTGGACTTGGAATAAACTATTTAAAAGCTCCGAGATCAACAACATGCCAACATGTGACTCTCAAGAAACTGCTGAACCAACTAGAGCTTTATCACAAACCTCTCAACCAATGACAACTGCAGCACAGTCCACTGATTTAATCACATCTGGAGAACATTGCTCTGAGCCAATCATTGTCAACCTGTGATAGTGCACACCTTGAGGTAATGAGAGCTCGGCTGTTGTTTCACCATTGTTTGAAGTTTCAACTGTTTTGGGTGGAAAGGAAGATTAGGCATTAGAAAGCAGCACAAGCATGTAAACAATATAAGTGGATACAAGATCAAGTAGATAAACAAATATAGAACAAGTGAAAGGGCAAGCAAGGACAAAGCAAAAAGGTCCTAGAAGAGTAATATGAAGAAAGAGTGAAGAGAAGTCGGTGGTAAAAAAGCAACAGAGATATGAGAAACAACATGAGAAACAGTTTGCACGGTAAACGGGATTTAACAATATCTCTAATCTACCTGTGTGTCAAATTTAGCGTCACCGTCAGTTCTGGCAGGCCCGGTAGTCAGGCGCTGCTACTCTATTGGCCAACACACAGTCTCATCAGCTGATCTGCTCCAGCTGAGCCGCATCAGCTGATCTGGATTAGCGCACTAGCTGGTCAAACCCCCCTCGCAATGGCTACACTCAAACAGGGCGGCCTATTTAAAGCAGATTCCGTTTTTGCTCCTACCTGCTTGCAGCTCGCTTCTCTGCCGCCCACCACCTCCCCAGCTCCTCCTTGTCATGCATAACGTGGCCTTTGCTCCTATGTCATCATTGTCGCTATGTTCATGTGGGGGAATAGCTCAGCTCACACAGTCCTAAAACGGTGTGAGGGTTCCCTAATGCCGCTGCTGTCCTCTGACTCCCTGCTATTTCATTGTGCTCATGAAAGGTCGGAAGACTCCCTGAACAGAGCCACATTGCCAAAGATGAATTCTTAACTCATACTGGATGCAATCTATCTGATAAAATGTTTCTTAATCATTTTTATCATCATGCGTGTTCTTGACTTAATGGACATGACAGAAATAGCTTTTTTGTGTGATATCTGTGTGCTGCAGCCATTTCCAAACGAAGCCAGTTGTCTTAAGTGGAGAAGAATGACTGCAGAAGACAGGATGTGGTCTGTCTCCCCAGAGGACACTACCTGGCACAGCAGGAGAGGTGAAACTTGTTATTGTAGTGTAAGATCATGTTTTCCATCAGTGCCAGTGGGGATTATTTGTTTCCAGCACCACTCTTATTCCATGATATGTTTTATTGATCATTTATTGATATCCTAATGTTTGCTGTGACCCTACTGACCTTTTCTCTGCAACTACAACTTGTTCCTGTACAACCCCAACTACATATTTTCTACTTTTGCCATCAATACATTAAATTGAGCTTCATTTGGGAAAACCCTGACACTCTCTAAGCAATGACGTAGACTGCATTTCAAATAAGGTTTATATGTGAACATGTGTGTCCATTCAGAAATAATGATTGCAGCAACACATTTTCAAAACGTAACTTGTGACCATGGTGGTAGAATTAGTGACATGACTCAAAATTGTTGATGTACATATTCTAATATCTAGTAATCACTAACTAACTAAAGGCAATAACAAAATTAAAGCGATTGAGCCACCAACTCTCTTTTGTCAACTCCATATGTTTGCACTACGCAGGATCTGTAGAAAGCCATTCATTCAAAGCATTAGCTGTACTATAACTCTAAACTTTTTCTATGTAATGTGAAGGCTCAAATAGATATTGATTAATTTAGGGTTGTGAAAGTGTGCGAGTTCCCTTTATTTTAGTTAGTTCAGTAATACTCAATAATGAATTCAAACTCATTTATTAAACGTGTACATTTTTGTACAGACAATTAAATACTCTTCTCCCAACAGGCAGAATCAGAGAAGGAAGCAAACAAGACAGTTGTGGTGAACCGGTGAATAAGGAGTTGCTGTTAAGAATTAAGAATTCAAATGATGAATTGTAAAACCATGTAACCATGGAATTCCCTGGGTATAAATATGAATATATGAATGTGTGTCTTTTACCAGGAAGGCGTTTTTTCTGGGGAACAAGAGTTGCTCGGAAAAATACTATCAACTTGAAAGACCGACCCAACCAGAGGAGGTGAGTTCTATACACTTGTACATTCAACAAACATCTCCAATTTTTTGGAATATTGTTCAGGGATTGTAGAGTAAAAACATTTTTGATTAAAAACCCAGAGGGAAATCAAAAAAGTTCTGGTCATTTCTAGAAGTTGGCTGTAGATCACAGCGACACAGTGAATTGCGACAACATTTGATACGTTATACTAAATTGTCAAAGGAGTCTTCCTTTGACAATCTCCCAGCATAACCTTGAACTGCTGTCTTCAATTTTCAATTTGACCCCTTTGAATATTTGCCACGTTGATTGCGTGAAATGTTCCATTTAGGAGCTGCTTTCCAAAAAACTATTCAGATAAAACACAGAGGAGATAAGATTGATGATTTTAGGTAAAGAACATTTTTAAACCAGTTAATTTACCACTTCTGTTTTACGTACCTCTTCAACATGTTGACTGATGTTTGCATTGCTAATCACTCCAAATGAAGTTATCCTCATCTGAAGGACCAGTAATACAAAGCCTGTTGGTATGACAAAGAAATGTATGTGTCGATTCATTTTTCTTTAATAATATTTTGTCAACCCTGTAACCCTTTACAAATTGCATGATTAATAACAAGTGCAAAACATTTTATTACATATTCTGGAAAATAGAAAAATCCCAGTGTCACTAACCTTGATTTGGGGCAGTGGTTGGAGTCATGGTGGTTGGAGCCGCAGTCGTGGTGGTTGGAGCGGGAGTCGTGGTGGTTGGAGAGGGAGTCGTGGTGGTTGTTGGGGTGGCCGTTGTTGGGGCAGCAGTTGTTGGGCTAGCCGTTGTTGCGGCAGCCGTTGTTGGGGCAGTCGTTGTTGGGGCGGCAGTTGTTGGGGCGGCTGTTGTTGGGGCGGCGGTTGTTGGGGCGGCAGTTGTTGGGGCAGCCGTTGTTGGGGCAGCCGTTGTTGGGGCGGCCGTTGTTGGGCTAGCCGTTGTTGGGGCAGTCGTTGTTGGGGCGGCAGTTGTTGGGGCGGCGGTTGTTGGGGCGGCAGTTGTTGGGGCAGCCGTTGTTGGGGCGGCCGTTGTTGGGCTAGCCGTTGTTGGGGCAGTCGTTGTTGGGGCGGCAGTTGTTGGGGCGGCCGTTGTTGGGGCGGCGGTTGTTGGAGCAGCAGTTGTTGGGGCAGCCGTTGTTGGGGCAGCCGTTGTTGGGGCGGCCGTTGTTGGGGCGGCTGTTGTTGGGGCGGCGGTTGTTGGGGCGGCGGTTGTTGGGGCAGCCGTTGTTGGGGCAGTCGTTGTTGGGGCAGCCGTTGTTGGGGCGGCTGTTGTTGGGGCGGCGGTTGTTGGGGCGGCAGTTGTAGGGGCAGCCGTTGTTGGGGCGGCCGTTGTTGGGGCGGCCGTTGTTGGGGCGGCCGTTGTTGGGGCGGCCGTTGTTGGGGCAGCAGTTGATGGGGCGGCCGTTGGAGCCGCAGTCGTGGTGGTTGGAGCGGGAGTCGTGGTGGTTGGAGAGGGAGTCGTGGTGATTGTTGGGGTGGCCGTTGTTGGGGCAGCCATTGTTGGGGCAGCAGTTGTTGGGGCAGCCGTTGTTGGGGTAGCCGTTGTTGGGGCGGCCGTTGATGGGGCAGCAGTTGATGGGGCGGCGGTTGTTGGGGCAGCCGTTGTTGGGGCAGCCGTTGTTGGGGCGGCCGTTGTTGGGCTAGCCGTTGTTGCGGCAGCCGTTGTTGGGGCAGTCGTTGTTGGGGCGGCAGTTGTTGGGGCGGCTGTTGTTGGGGCGGCGGTTGTTGGGGCGGCAGTTGTTGGGGCAGCCGTTGTTGGGGCAGCCGTTGTTGGGGCGGCCGTTGTTGGGCTAGCCGTTGTTGGGGCAGTCGTTGTTGGGGCGGCAGTTGTTGGGGCGGCCGTTGTTGGGGCGGCGGTTGTTGGAGCAGCAGTTGTTGGGGCAGCCGTTGTTGGGGCAGCCGTTGTTGGGGCAGCCGTTGTTGGGGCGGCGGTTGTTGGGGCGGCGGTTGTTGGGGCGGCGGTTGTTGGGGCAGCCGTTGTTGGGGCAGTCGTTGTTGGGGCAGCCGTTGTTGGGGCGGCTGTTGTTGGGGCGGCGGTTGTTGGGGCGGCAGTTGTTGGGGCGGCCGTTGTTGGGGAGGCGGATGTAGGGGCAGCCGTTGTTGGGGCGGCCGTTGTTGGGGCGGCCGTTGTTGGGGCGGCCGTTGTTGGGGCGGCCGTTGTTGGGGCAGCAGTTGATGGGGCGGCCGTTGGAGCCGCAGTCGTGGTGGTTGGAGCGGGAGTCGTGGTGGTTGGAGAGGGAGTCGTGGTGATTGTTGGGGTGGCCGTTGTTGGGGCAGCCATTGTTGGGGCAGCAGTTGTTGGGGCAGCCGTTGTTGGGGTAGCCGTTGTTGGGGCGGCCGTTGATGGGGCAGCAGTTGATGGGGCGGCGGTTGTTGGGGCAGCCGTTGTTGGGGCAGCCGTTGTTGGGGCGGCCGTTGTTGGGCTAGCCGTTGTTGCGGCAGCCGTTGTTGGGGCAGTCGTTGTTGGGGCGGCAGTTGTTGGGGCGGCTGTTGTTGGGGCGGCGGTTGTTGGGGCGGCAGTTGTTGGGGCAGCCGTTGTTGGGGCGGCCGTTGTTGGGCTAGCCGTTGTTGGGGCAGTCGTTGTTGGGGCGGCAGTTGTTGGGGCGGCCGTTGTTGGGGCGGCCGTTGTTGGGGCGGCCGTTGTTGGGGCGGCGGTTGTTGGAGCAGCAGTTGTTGGGGCAGCCGTTGTTGGGGCGGCCGTTGTTGGGGCGGCCGTTGTTGGGGCGGCTGTTGTTGGGGCGGCCGTTGTTGGGCTAGCCGTTGTTGGGGCAGCAGTTGTTGGGGCAGCCGTTGTTGGGGCAGCCGTTGTTGGGGCGGCCGTTGATGGGGCAGCAGTTGATGGGGCGGCGGTTGTTGGGGCAGCCGTTGTTGGGGCAGCCGTTGTTGGGGCGGCCGTTGTTGGGCTAGCCGTTGTTGCGGCAGCCGTTGTTGGGGCAGTCGTTGTTGGGGCGGCAGTTGTTGGGGCGGCTGTTGTTGGGGCGGCGGTTGTTGGGGCGGCAGTTGTTGGGGCAGCCGTTGTTGGGGCGGCCGTTGTTGGGCTAGCCGTTGTTGGGGCAGTCGTTGTTGGGGCGGCAGTTGTTGGGGCGGCCGTTGTTGGGGCGGCCGTTGTTGGGGCGGCCGTTGTTGGGGCGGCGGTTGTTGGAGCAGCAGTTGTTGGGGCAGCCGTTGTTGGGGCGGCCGTTGTTGGGGCGGCCGTTGTTGGGGCGGCTGTTGTTGGGGCGGCGGTTGTTGGGGCGGCGGTTGTTGGGGCAGCCGTTGTTGGGGCAGTCGTTGTTGGGGCAGCCGTTGTTGGGGCGGCTGTTGTTGGGGCGGCGGTTGTTGGGGCGGCAGTTGTTGGGGCAGCCGTTGTTGGGGCGGCCGTTGTTGGGCTAGCCGTTGTTGCGGCAGCCGTTGTTGGGGCAGTCGTTGTTGGGGCGGCTGTTGTTGGGGCGGCGGTTGTTGGGGCGGCAGTTGTTGGGGCAGCCGTTGTTGGGGCGGCCGTTGTTGGGCTAGCCGTTGTTGGGGCAGTCGTTGTTGGGGCGGCAGTTGTTGGGGCGGCCGTTGTTGGGGCGGCCGTTGTTGGGGCGGCGGTTGTTGGAGCAGCAGTTGTTGGGGCAGCCGTTGTTGGGGCAGCCGTTGTTGGGGCGGCCGTTGTTGGGGCGGCTGTTGTTGGGGCGGCGGTTGTTGGGGCGGCGGTTGTTGGGGCAGCCGTTGTTGGGGCAGTCGTTGTTGGGGCAGCCGTTGTTGGGGCGGCTGTTGTTGGGGCGGCGGTTGTTGGGGCGGCAGTTGTTGGGGCGGCCGTTGTTGGGGAGGCGGATGTAGGGGCAGCCGTTGTTGGGGCGGCCGTTGTTGGGGCGGCCGTTGTTGGGGCGGCCGTTGTTGGGGTGGCCGTTGTTGGGGCAGCAGTTGATGGGGCGGCCGTTGTTGTGGCGGCCGTTGTTGGGGAGGCGGATGTAGGGGCAGCCGTTGTCGGGGTGGCGGTTGTTGGAGCAGCCGTTGTTGGGCTAGCCGTTGTTGGGCTAGCCGTTGTTGCCGCAGCCGTTGTTGGGGCAGCCGTTGTTGGGGTGGCAGTTGTTGGAGCAGCAGTTGTTGGGGCAGCCGTTGTTGGGGCAGCCGTTGTTGGGGCAGCCGTTGTTGGGGCGGCCGTTGCTGGGGCAGCAGTTGATGGGGCAGCGGTTGTTGGGGCAGATGTAGTTGGGGCTGCAGTTATTGGTAAAGTAGATGTTGTTGGAGCAGCGGTTGTTGTTGGACTAGCAGATGTGGTTGGGGTAGCAGTTGTTGTAGCCGCAGTTGTCGCAGCAATTGTTAGAGCCAAAAAAGTTTGGCCCACAAGTGTTGGGAACATAGTTGTTGGACCAGTTATACTGCCTGCCCCAGTAGTTGAGACTGTAGGTATGAGTCAGTATAAGTTAATAATGAAATCAGGTCGTGTCTAGGTAGTAGGAAACGCATATGGTGATATTTTGTGTGCCAGTATATAAACATAACATGGTGAAAACAATGGCACCATAACATATTGACAATATTTCATAGTATATTAATTGGAGACACGGAAGGAATTTTTGTTTCCAGTCTACATTGACGCAGCGAGTCATATCAGAAAGCAAAACAATCAAAGCCATGGAAACATCATTTTGCCAGTTACCTTGCGTAAAGGATGCATGTACAAATCCATACAGAAATATACAAGAAAGGATGCCTCTTCCCATGATGACTGAAGATACTACCTACTACTTAAGATGTAGAGAAATCTATCACTCAGAGCATTTAGTTTGTAGATGACTCCTCCCTCAACTCACAATGTAGTGACGGAGTTGTTGGAGTACACTTCTGGTAGCTGCAGCCCTGATGTTTGTAATTGTTGGGGCATTAGGTCTGGGGTCCGCAGTTGCGGAGGTTGTAGTTGAACAGTCTTACATTACTTTTGTGTGCCAATATTTGTATTTGGGCTAATATGTGAACGTAGGTATTTTATTCGTAACGGGGTATTTTGTACTGTACGTATTTCTTAGTACCTCCATTAGTTCATAAAGGCTGTGTAGGACTACATTGTTATAGGACATTTCACTTTTAACATAATTGCTATAAGAGAAATTACTTTACATTTTTAAATAGCTTAAACCATATGAAACACATTAAGAAATGTATGTAATTGTTTTGATTCATCCACTTTGGTTCCTACGTGAGATTTGTTTCTTCCGAGGCTTTCAGTGTAACACCGTTTACGCATGCGCACTTGTCCATGTGTGATAGCAACGTCGTCGCAGGAGAAAAGAGTAGTCGAGATTTAGTGGAATTTAGGTTTGATTTAGAGATTTACTGTTTGTGGTTGAGGAAACAGAGCTACTTTGAACGTGTAAGACTGTTGTTATGTTTTTTTTTTCCCAGGATGATTTCAACCTGCTAGTGTCTTAGCGTTACCAAGTGGCGTTTGTTTTGGTGGCCGGCTAAAGGACGAAGAGCAACGTTGTTATCCAGCTAACTTTAACTTAAAAGTTTAAGTGCTTTCATTGTGCTTTTAATAGACCTTTAACACCTTTAACACACTACAATCCGCGTTAGTGCACACATCTGTTGAATAGACGTGCCTACTGATGGGGAAAAGAATCATGTCTGCATCCTAATACCCCAAAACCCGTTTGAGCCATAGCCCACTGCCCCCAATAGCTAACGTTAGCTCTATTCTTCGACCTGTGGAATAATGTGAGTGCAGTCCTGTACAAACAGAATGGACAGAGACCTTTTGAGGCAGTGTCTGACCTATCACGGAGAATCGTTCTTCAACAAGCTGAAATGTGAACAGACAGAAAACCCAGACTTCCAAGCTGTGCTGTCTGACCTGTGCAAGGTCTCGTGTGAAAGGTATTTAAGCAAGTCCATTATTTTTCTTTGTGTGGCTTGTTTAGTTTTGTAGTTGAATTGTGGTGTCCTTTGTATGTAAAAAAAAAAAAAAAAAAAACACTTCTCAATTTTTTTTTTATAGTTTCGGGGTATATATGGTTCTTAATAAATGTCTGATGTAAGGGTGCTATCCATAATTATTTTGACTGTGGTCAATAATATATCTTAACATTGGGGAAACGTGCACAATTTAATTTAATCACAATTATCATACGTCCATGGTGACTTCTTCAAATTGCCTGTTTTGTCCGACAAAACCTTAAAGCCCAATTCAGCAATTTGGTTTATTATTATATACATCAGAGAAAAGAAAAACCTTCAAACTGGCCAGCATGAATTCATTTGTCTGTTTCACTAGAAAAACACTGAACTTGTTGATTCATTATTTAATTGGAGTTGATGGATGTTCTGATCTATAAGCTCCAGACCCGGTTTCAGGATTTCTTTATTAGCAATACCGTGTCAGGTGTTTGATATTGGGCGCCCAGTTTTTATTATGTTTTTTAAATTATGTTGTTGTTGTTTGTTCTTCATATTGTGAAATACATGCACAATGAAGGTCCATTACTGAAAAGTTGTATCTCCAATAAACTCCCGCAGTGGCTGTGCAAGAATTAAGCTGTTTGTTTTGCCTGGTTCACTCGTCCTCTGCACTTGTTTGCCAGCCGGCGTACTCTCCACAACGAATGTTGGTCTCCAAAGAGCCTCGCTGAACATTTGTGTTTGTGTGCAGCAAGAGTGACGAGCAGGACAGCCCGCTTGTGGAGCAGTTCATTGCCCGAAAGGCCGACATCCTGTTCTGTCCGACATGGAAGACCACCACTCATCAAGAAGAGGAACATGAGGAGGACGACGACTCTGCAGGTACGTGTTGCTTTGACCACGTCGCTCATGCTAGCTTAATGATCATGAAGGGCCAAAAAAGGTATTCATCCAACTAATGTCATGCACTTGTCTTACATCCACTTTCCCAGAGCCATATGCCATCATGCCACCTCTGGAGTTATTCATGGAGGTGTCTTTTGAAGAAAGACGAGCTATGATGTACAGGGACTTGGAAAAAGGAGACATTTTGGTGGGGAGGATCAACAACATTAGAGAATACGGCTTCTTTCTCACTCTGCTGTGCACCGCAGGAGGACTGAAGAGAGACATCGAGGACCTCGAGCTGTCGGTACGTCAACAAGCTAAATCCAATCAGTCATCCATTCTAGAGGCCGCAGATTTTGATTGTCTTGTCCAGCTGTGCCAGTACCCCAAGTACACAATGTGTTCCTCAAGAGTTACTGTAGTAAATTGTGCAACTACATTTTCTTCCCACCTTAAGGCTCTTTGCTACATCAGAGAAATTCCCTCGACCGGCAGCCATGACGATCCTCTGTCCTACTTCCAGATCGGGGACTTCATCAGAGGTTAGTGTTTTTTGTTATAATTCTGTTGATTATTGAATCATTCAGGTTTGGGGGCAGATTGTTTCAAATATAGTTTGCATTTTAAGTATTAATTGTATCTTTCGTTAGTTTTTTGGGAAACATGAGAAATAAAATGAGAGTAACTCATTACCACCTTGCACAGCGCAGATTACAACACACGCACACACACACACATGATTATGTTTATAATGCATTATAGACAAGGGAGTCAGAGAAAGTGGTAACATTTGGTGAAGGCAGAAAAATCTTTTTGAAATTTCTCAACCTTGTCGTTCTGTAGCTGCAGTGAAAGATATCGACCGCTACCAGGAGAAAATCACAGTCTCCCTCCTGCAGGCCTCTCTTCCCCCCAACTTGGAGCACATTAAACTGGGCGTCGTTCCTCGGGAGGAGCTGCCCATACACTACCGGTAAATGTACTACATGACCTTATAAGACGCTACATAATATACAGGGAACAAAACTAAAGTCTTTAAATTCAAATTCTTCATATACACCTAAAATAGATGTGTGTGTAATACTAAAACTATTTTTGCTGAACAATAATTGAAACATTTATATTCAAATAGGTAGGTAGGGGTAGAGGATGCAGATTAATCAAAAATATTTCCTACTGGTCAGTTCATAAATCTGCAAAAACAACGTTTATCAGTTTAAAAGTTTATATTTATTTAAACAAAAACATTTTCTTGTCTACCATAGGAGCTTTTTTGGAAACATCCAATTGTGACATGGAATAATCTGTTGAGAGATCAAGCCATGCTATTGTTAGACTGTATGCTTATGCAAAAGGCTGATGTGTTTATTTTCGAGCATGCAATGCTTACTCCTCTGTCCTCTCCCCTTTTCTTAGTCGTAGCGTTGATGCAGCCACTGACTCCAGTGAGACCTACGAATGTTTACTGAAGAGCTGCCATGGCTACCACAACCCATCTGTTGTGGCCTACCTGCTCGAAAAGGTGGGAGTCAGCGACTCCCACCCTCCGTCAATGATGAGAGGACTGCAAAGGTAATAATCATTAATTTATTGATTAATTTAGGTCCCCATACTGGAGGATTGTTACTCATTTTGAGGATTGAGAATTTTCGAGTGTGGACACGATTAGTCTCACATTAGTGTCGCTTCTCGAGTTAGATAATGTGCAAAGTCCAAGAACAATGATTAAAATGTTAAAATTGGGTAGGGCTTTCAATGAATATTTAAAAATGGAATTATTGAAATTGTTTAATATATCAGACGATCAAATAAAATCATGAGCGGTCCCTTGTCCTTTGGCGCAGTGTCAGAGCGTGTTACTGGAATAAATAGAAACGGGACTTCTGATAAGAGTTTAGTGTGAAGCTTGGCTGCTCCGCCAGCAGCCTGAGGACACGCTGTCATTGAGACGGTGCACAAAGAACATATTGGATTACTTCGAACCCATGTGTGTTTGATTTTTTTTTAGAAGGAATTTATTATCTGAAACTAGTCCTACTAATTACATGTCAGGAGACCTTTTTGTCCACACCTAAAGGATTAGCCTTTGAGGTAGGCTGGTGAATAGTGGTACCCTTGAGAAGAAGGAAGCCTACAATGCTGAGACGCGGCCGCTTTGAGGGTCAACAGAGTTCTGACCTGTGCCTCTTTTCTCCACAGCAAACTTTTTCAAGAGGAAGATTTTGCCTCTGCAATCAGGAAGAAACAGTCTGCATCATGGGCTTTGAAGTGGTAATGATGAAATATGGCTCCATCATATTCATCACTGTACAAACATCCACTTTCATGTTGTCTTCGCTGGCTTGGTCTGACTTGATATCCTCATTTCCTTTTTCCACGTCCGTCTTTGTTTCAGTGTCCGTGCTGGTGTGGGCTTCTTCAAACATGGCCACCATGTTGAGGCCATGAATGAATACAACAAAGCCCTGGATATTGACACTAATAACGTAGAAGCACTAGTGGCTCGTGGAGCTCTGTGAGTGGATTTAGTTTTTGATCTCCTGGAACGTACGTTGAATGTGTTGACACTTTACGACTCCGGCTTGGTTCAACTTTTTTGTCTGTTACACGGCGCACACTTGCTGTGCAAGTTTTTAAATAATTATACCTTTCTGCATTGGTTACCTGTGTAAGTGTATTTTGAGTGAATTTTACATAGTTTCAGTGTTTTCTTTCTAAACCGTATGTCAAATTAACAGTAAGCATCTATAAATTTGTAAGGATATATGAAGAAAAATAATTCAGATACGACTACGTGCCTGAGCATTATTGTATCTCAGTTGTGTTATCTAAGATGTCTGTTTTTCTTACCATGTTTCCTTCTTTGGATGTGCTCAGGTATGCTAACAAAGGCAGCATCGTGAAGGCTATAACAGACTTTGAACTGGCCCTGAAGAGCTGCCCAGATCACCGCAACGCCAAGAAGTATCTGTGCCAGACGCTGGTGGAGCGAGGAAAACAGTAAGCAGGGACACCTTTACTTTGATAGTAGTTCGGAGCAATCAAGCCGTATTAATGTATTCATGTGTATTCTTCTGTCCTGCTTGTTGAATGATGAAACATGCTGACTTCACCGACATAGTGTCCAGAATAAGGGTTGTGTTTGTGCTCCTGCTGTTCCTTGCCTTAGTGCTGCACGTTGAAGGGTGAAAAAGTGAGCTTTACGTGTTATACGTAACTGAACAAAGTTGAGTTAAGCACTAACGGTTGATTTAGTGGTATCAGACTGTTTCTTTAACTACGTGTTTACTGAATCAGGGAAAAGTTCCCCGCCATGTTTGGGAGAGGAGTAATATGCACATTAACGTTTGAACAACGTTACCTTGCGAGTGAACGGAGTTGTCAGAACGCTTAATAAAGTTTGACTTTATCTTACGTTTGGTCAACATTCCCTTTACCACGGCTCCATCTAGTGGATGCATAACGCAACCCCAGTCAAACGTTTGACTGCAGTGTTCTATTATATGCGCCTTATAATCCGGTGCGCCCTATACACAGTTCTAAAATACGCCATTCATTGAAGGTGCGCCTTATAGTGCGGAAAATACAGTAGTAGAAGTTTAGTTTAGTTTATTTAGAAAGATTGTGTTTCAACCCAAAACAGAACGACTGTTTAGGAACGCGTGTATGAGCATCAAGCAGCTGGTTGTCTCAGAGGTTTCTTGTGTTTGTGTGCCTGTAGGCTTGAGGAACAAGAGAAACTAGTAACAGCAGAGGGATTGTACAGGAGAGCACTTTCTCTCGACGGCTCAAGCCCTGAGGCGCAGGAGGCCTTGCACAAGATCACCGACACCATACAGGTGAGAGGGACACACACACAGGGTTAGGGGAAAGAGCCCCTTTAAGAAAATCACAAGTGGACTGCTGTGTATATCTGTTACTACATTTTAGAAGCTCAATTCAGCCATCTTTAAAAAAAATAACCACAGTGTCATCGTCTTTGACAGTCCTGTGGACAAAAGACTCGAGGATCCTCAACATTGGCACGGCCCTGCGGTGGACTTTAGTGACATCGCATCCTTTAAATTCAGACATTCTCAATGTTGAGAAACACCTGTAGTCTTTAAACGTCAACAGCGGCATGTTGACAAGCGTTATTGAAATATTCAGTACACTGAACGTCCTTTTTACACAGTTCTGTGTACAAAGGCTTACATGTCCCCGACACCGTTTGGTTTGTAATACTGATGAAGTGTTTTGGTGTATGTGTGTGTGTGTCTGCGACCCTGGGACTCTGCCATTTGACCCTCCAACTGCCGTGGTCTTGTCACCTGCCTTGCGGGCGTGAAAATAAAAAAAATCGGCGCAATGACACCGGCTCCTCCCCTGGACGCTTGTCTGCCGTGCTCCCGATCCAAACACGGTAACGTTGAAACCTTCTCTGTCTCAATGGGGAACGTTTGTTTTCTCTGCACATCTCCGCCTGTGCCTCTGTCCATCCATCTGCTTCTCCGCCGACTGTCGTTCTTAACCCCCTCCATACTTTTTACTCCAAACTGAAAAAAATGAATGAATGAATGGCTGAATGTCGATGAATTTGGGCGTGTCCGTTGTATTTCTTGGGGCACGGCGTGTTCGATTGGGTCTCTGTGGGCTTTTGCCTGCCATTGTCATATCTTGTTTTGCCCGGTGACCAAAAAGAAATCAATCCGCCTGCGAGAAGAAGCGCTGGCTAAGGAGCAGGAAAAAGCTACGAGCAGCCAGATCAGTGCTGAGAAATTGCGCAAGATCTTGAAAGAGGAGAAGAGGTGAGTTGATGATCTCTTGTTAGTGTGGCAGGTAAATGTACTGCAGATGAAGCCAGGCAAGTTATTTCATAACTTAAACGCGTTTCATTTCACAAGAAATGTCTTTTTTTACAGGATGAAGAAAAAACGAAAGAGATCGCCAACTTCCTCCTCCTCATCGAGCACTTCCTCCAGGAGCTCCTCTCTGTCTTCATCGTCCTCCTCCTCTCGCATGAGGTCCAGAAAGAAGAAAAAGAAGAGGAGGCGGTCAGAGCGGGGAAGTAAGCGCCGCGGCAGGATCTCCTCACGGGAGAGCAGGAGGAGTAAGGAGGGTAAGAGCGAGAAAGACCGGGCGGTGAAAGAGGAGGACGAGGTGGAGTGGTATCCCGCTCCTCCCAACACCTCCGCCACCTTTCTCAACCAGAAGGGAGGCCCCAGTTTCGGAGACAGGGGTGAGGGGGACAGGGCAATGGTGAAGGACGCTGACGATAGGCGTATCTCTCAACTGTACTCCTTGTCTGCAGCCTCAGAGGACGAAGGGTCTGACTCCTCACGCAGGGAAGGGAAGAGAAGGGACAGAGAGGAGAGCAGGGAAAGGAGGAGGAAAAACAGTCTGAGCAAAAGCATGGAAAGAGAGGAGAGCAAAGGCCGCAGGGATGACAGCAGGGAGAGAGGTAGGGAGCGTAACAGGAAGGAGCAGAGGGACACTGACTCTAAGAGGAGTAGCTCGGGCGAGGACAGAAAGCGAAAGGTGTCCTGCTCCTCTGCGGAGTCTGAGTATTCACGCAAATCCAGTTTCAAATCTGAATATTTAGGGAACTCATCAAAAGCCGTGGAGAGAGGGATGAGATGTGGCTCATCCCGGAGGGACTCCTTGGATGCCAGAGGGCATGAGAGCAGAGGGCGGGAGGAGCTTCAAGAGTTAATAGAGGGGAAGACCGAGAGGGACAATAGCAAGGGGAAGGTAGTGGACGGCAGCAGCCGGTCAGATGCTGGAAGTCACAGCAAACTGAGTAGTTTGAACTCGGTGCCAGAAGGAAGGGCTAACAAAGACCTCCCATCCAACCTGCTGGATATTTTCAATCAAATCGCTCAGTTTAAAAAGGAGAAAGGAGCCGGGCCAAAATAATAACTGGAAACCAAAAAGGTGTCTAAATATTAGTGAAATGAGACCGTGAAATGTGGTTGTTGCACCATGACAACATGAATTCTGGACTGTGAATCAAGATGATTGAATGTTCTCAGTTGTACCTTTAGTTGTTAGAATGTTTTCATTTCACTTTGAAACATCTTGTAGATTAAAAGCCTGTGAGCAACTGTTGTGTTCACAATGTGTTACGATGTTCATCAGCATTTGTGGTTATTCAAATTATGCGTTGAGCTGTTATAATTGTAACTGGCGATCATCAGTGCAAAAGATTTTCCACCTACTGAAAATCAACACTTACTCAAAATATTATTTTCATTATGGCTGTGCCCATTTCCAGGTTAAACTATGACATTATTCAACACGTGTGATGTCATCAGTTATTACAGGCTTTCATATCTCTTTTGTGTTCATCTTAAATTGAGACCTTTTATCGGACAAGAGTCCTTCTGCCTGTTTACTGCCTTGTGCCATTTTGTGCATTCTCTCTCTGTGGCTCAATAAGCACCAACCAGCCTGACTGGTGGTACTGCTGTACTTTTTTTAAGCGGCACTCAATGCAGATGTTCCAGTTGCATCCCGACACATTTTCTGTGTACTACAACAACCTCTGTTGAATCAATAAAACATTTAAGATACCCAAAGTGCGTGCCGTGTCACTTTCTCCTGGGAGCTGTGCCTCTGTAAAACGCCAGGATGAGAGATTAAATTACATCAGTTTGTTTATTTGCCTCTCTGTCTCCACGGCGCCTCGCTGATTTGATGGTTGTAGTCTGCGTCCGCTGTCGAGCAGCCCGCAGGTTGTTTTGCAGTGCGCGTGTGTACTTGGCTTTACGGTAAGAATTGATTACATACAAGTCAGTGCGGTCTACATCCAGGACATGGTCAAACCCTAAATCCCAACCCGAGCACTGCGCTCTGCATCTGCCAGACTGCTTGTTCCTCCCTCACTGAGAGCAAAACACTCGACAAGATCATGACTCAAACATATTGGGTTTGTATCCATACGGTTGAAATGCACTTATTGTAACTGGATTTGGACAAAAGCGTCAGCTACATGTAATGTATATGTAGACATTTAGTGTTCAGTTTGAGGGCCAAACATTGTTACACTTTTTTGAACTCATATTGTTAAACTATAACAGATTTCAAACTCACAGGTGTAACTACAAATAATATAATTGTAATTAAAACATTTATAACGATGTGAATGTTCCTATTGATCAGCTCCAGCTGTAGTTGTCATGCTTGCCAGACCTTCTCTTCTAGAGTCTTGGGGTTCTGTTGAAACTCAAGGGCCCCGGGGCCTCACGTGGATTTGAACCCTGCTCTCTACTGGATTCCATCAGGAAATGCTGCATTATGAGGGTGGCAGAGAGACAAAGGTTTTACATGTGCTATTCATCCAAACACATGAGTATTTCCTAGATACTGTAAATCATCACGACTTTGTCCAACAGATATCACAGGTTCAGAAGACTATGACCATGAAGTTAAACATTATCATTGTATTAAAAGCTCATGGTCGTGTTTCGGGGCTGGTGTTGTCTGCTGTGTTGGGTTCTGTTGGATGGAAAGGCCTTAATTCCCACCTGTCACCCGGATACACTCTTCTTTGTGTCCTTCTTTCCATGCTTTGATTTTGCAGGTACGGGTACCTGTCCCTTCATACAGCACAGATACATACCCGTCGATAACACAGTCCCATTTTTTGGCTTAAAAAAAATACTGTATATTATATCATGTACTGACTATTCAAGGTGCGGCATTGTTCTCTTTGGCCAGCGACCTGTCTCAGCAGATCTCCCATTGTGCTCAGCAGCTGGCGTCGTTTTTTGAATGTTTTCCTCTCCTGCGGTTTCAGAGTGCCGAAGGGAGTGTTTGCAATATAAGCGTCCTGTAAAGAGTAACACATATCATATGGACAGCTATTCGGATCAGGTCATGTCATAAAGAAATAAGCATTTAAAACTTAATAAATAGCACTTCATTCCCCTCCTTCCGTGTCTACAGGGGCAAAATATTAGAAGTGCATGTCAGAGTAATGCGGTCCACAACAATTCTTCCACTAAATTTGACTGCAAAAACAATTCAAAAAAATCTCTACACAGCTGCAACAATAACCAATCCTTCAATACAAAAATATGACTGATGGAAAGGCTTTTGTAATTGACCGAATCCAGTCAACGTAAAAGGCATACAGTGTTCCTACGGTTACCTTGTTGAAGGAGTGGTGTGCAAAGTCGACTGCGGTTCCCATAACATCGCCCACCATGACAGGCATCAAGATGTCGGCACCAGCCTTAACTAACATGTCCAACTACATCAAAGACACAATTCATCAGCATTCTTTTCAATGATTAAATTCAGAGACTTACAAACATTAAACTTAATTTGACTTTTTTCTTACTATTTTAACAACTGTAAATGAGGGACACACTTATTACATTACAATATATTGAGTCAACTCTAAAGCGTTTGAAATCAACAAGACCAAAGTGAAAAGTTGTTGTTTTAAATATGTATGTGAATATAAAAAAACAGTTTTGTATGTGGCTGTTTCTCATCTCATTGAGAGATCAACTTTCCACATCTGAATCAGTCACTGAAATAAATATAAATTAACAATAAATTAAAAAATGTTTAATTTCTTTTCTCCCTATATTTAAGCGCAGTCTTACTGTTGAAACTGTGTAAAATGTTACAATGGCTGACAATATTAAATATACTTCTTTAGGAATAAAACCTCTGCCTTGTTTTTGATGAATACTGTATAGTGTTGGTCATTATGGTAGTACTTGGGGAGCCGAGTATTTTCTGAGGTGGTACTTGGTGTAAAAAGTTTGAGAACCACTGATCTAGAAAAAAGAAATGTCTGTACCAAATGTCATCTGCCAAAGGTTCCCTCCACAGTGTTCTTATGTGTCAAACACTTCCATCTTAATATCCGGTAAATGCTTGTGTCTGTGTATGTGTGCCTGTGTGTATACCAGCTTAGCTCTGTTGCCACATAAGTGATAGCTGAAGTTGGAGATGGCACAGAGGGCGCTGCCCACCCTGCGGCCCAGGGCGAGGTTGGGATCTGCACCTCCGTCCAAAAGCTCCTTCACTGCCTTAGGAGGGAACAGGAACAGGTTCAGGACAAAGTGTGGTTTTGTATTCCTGTGAAACCTCTATCTATGTGTGAGCTGGTGTGTGTGCGTTTGGTCTACCAGCTCATTGCCACTTGCTATAGCCAGAGACAGAGGCGAGTGTCCACTCCAGAGAAGGTCTGTGCTGGCTCGGTGGGAGAGCAGGAGGGCTACAACCTTGCTGGCGTTCTGCATAAAAAATATACAGTAAGTAACAGTAAGTCATTTAAATGGAATGTAATATTATTGTGAGTGGGCCTCATGACTTCTGGGATTTCCTGCATTGTGATAAATGATACCTTGTAGTTGTTAAAGCTATTTATATTCACAAAATAAGTCATGCTCTTCAAAGTATAATGAATAATAATTGCAAAGCACCAAATGAGTTGAGCTGTAATATGTATTCCTTGACATTCTGGGTGAGCGGGTAAATATTAGTACACTCTGAACTCACCTCATACTCACCGTCTCTCTGGCAGGCCATGTGCAGGGCCGTTCGGCCTCCGTCTTTCACATCTGGGTTTTCCTTGAGGCTCAATGATTCTCTGTCCTTTGTGAAAATCTGTTAAAAAAAAGATCATTTTCATCTTACATATTACTGCTACATTTTAAGGCTTAACGGATAGAAACACTCAGACCGTATCTCGTTCATAGATCTCATTCTGGTCGCTGGCTCGTGCGTCTGGGTCAGAAGCAGCGTGGAGCAGTAACTCTGTGATCGTGGGACCTGCTGGACCTGGAAGGGCTGCGGCTACATGAAGGGGATAAAGACCCCTTCTCTGCAAAAAAGGATGAGGGATGAACTTGGGCTCTCTATATTTATGGATCTTTGTCCGTTTGCGTTCTGAGATATTGTTCAGTTTGTCGTGTGGCATTAGCGAAAAACTGAAATCCGTCTCTACCTCACTAGGAAGGGGGATGTCAGTGCGAGCTTCACAAAGCAGCAGTCTCCTGACGGCCTCAGTGTCAGCCGCCATGACGGCTAAAAAGAGAACCGGCATGGGGACCCTGGATGCGTTGGGGTCAGCGCCCCGATCCAATAACAGCTTCAGGGTGTCCAGGCGAGCACGGTGTCTGGTCAGACAGTCACGGGGAATCAGAACAGTACAAACAACACAAAGAAGAGAGCACGAAGGGAAAGAGAACCCACTCCATTTTCATGGCAGCCATTCTGCGTACAGTCTCCTGTGAGTCAGCGCGCTGAGGGAAGCCCGTGCGACTCAGCGCCTCTGCTGAGAGCTGCATCATTTTCTCTGTGACCTCGATGTTGTAGCTTCTAACGGAGCAGGTCGAGTCAAAGGCGGTTTTGGGGTTCAGTTCTCTGTCTGTGCCCTGATGCATGCAGAGTTACGTGGACAACCGTGACTTGGAAAGACCTTTTCAAACTAATTAAAGGATGGGATATTTTTGCTTTATACCTGAAGTCTTTCTGCTGCCTCAGCCCGACATTGCTTCCACTGTACACTGCCCAGTGCAATGTGACCATCCATCACCTGAATGAAGCGCTGCACACCAGGCACGCCCTCACTTCCTCTCTCTTCTCCCTCCTTTAGATCCTCCCCGTGATCCTCCCATTCTCTCCTCTCTGCATCTTCTTCTACCTCCTCCCTCACCTCAACATTCTCTTCTTTTGACGCTGTACCTCCCAGACCATCTACCAAGACGTGCTCTGTTAGTTTTTCTGCGGTCCTGAAAATACCAAAACAGAAAGGTAACTTATATTAATAAGTATGCTTGTGTTAGAGCACATGTTTCTAACTCAATCCCACAATGGTATTATCTTTGGCCTGCAGGATAAAGTTTCATTACATTTACAGCTGGCCTGCCAGTATATTAAAGATTAGCAATAGCTGTTATAGGCTACCTAATCAATCAGAGCGCATGCCACATGAAGATGACGGTGCACCATCCGCGCACACCCGTCAAAGGGACAATACCCCGTCCCCCGGTTGACCGAACCGTCGCCTATCATTTCACTGGTCGGTCCCCCTTGAGATCAAAGTGGGCAGTATCTGGCTCAAACCTAAAATGAGCTGGACACCCCTGTTTTAAAGGGTTGGCAACAGTGTTGTAAGGGGGTGACTATGAAGACTCTTTATCCTAGTGACGGGATATGTGGCTCTGTAGTAGTTTAGGAGCGTGTTATTGGGTAGGTGTGTGATGTAACCTGGGTGTGGCTGTGGTGAAGTCCACTTGCCTGATCTGAGGACTGCTCTCACATGCAGCTGGAGATGTTAAACCCTAATGACACATTACAGTGAACATTATTCAATACCATTAGCCTGTGAATAACATGTTGAGTACAGATCTATCTATCTTAACTGTTGAATCTTACTTGGGTGTTGGAGGGTATCTCAGTTGAAGTGGTGCAGAGGGAGAGAAAAGGGTAGTAGAGGACGTGACACACAGCCAGGGCAGACATGCCTTCACAATTCAACTTGTCAATGTTGGAGCCCACATCTAACAAAAGATGGATCACATCGTCGTGACAGTTTACCTGACAGTGACAAGAAACAAAAGAAACAGTCTCAGAGGCAAACACCTAAACACCAAGACTAAAGCCAAAGACTTCTATCTTTTTATTTATTCATTTATCTTCTATTTTGTGTACATTGATTGTATAAAAAACTACCTTGATTGGATACCAATCAAAAGGCAATTGACTAAAAAAAATTGAGAAATGATTTGTGAACAAATTGTATAAAGTGTTACTGTGGCAGCGATCAGTGCGGTGTGTCCCTGAGAATCCGCCACATCACAGAGGACAGAGCCGTTCCGGAGGATCCGGGACACTGCCTTCAGATCCCCTCTGGATGCGTACTGGATAAACAACTCTGAACTGACTTCCAAAGGTCCTTTGGGACCAAAACCATCCCTGTTCATAGCGAGAACAGCTGCCACGTCCCAGCCCGCATCTCCAGCTTGTAGTCTGGGAAACCCATACACACATATTATTTCCTTTACAAAACTGTACGTGTACCTGTACGTGATAATCTATGTCATATTTTCACTCCTTACTGCTGTCATTAACATATGTATATATATATATATATATATATATATATATATATATATATTTTTGAATGTCTGACCTGTGTTTGTGCACGTTTGCTAGCATGCGGGGCTGTAAGGGCAGGATGGCGATCGGGTCTCGCTCAAAGCCTCTTGCATAAGCGTCGGGCTCCCACAGCTCGCCATAGAAGTGCTGATCCAGCTCTTTCCTTCGTGCAGGGGGCAGCGGCAAGTGGTCCCCATCTGTTGAATACTTCTCTATCCCCGGGGGAAGGACCCAATCATCTGACAGCATATTTGTGTCCGTTTCCAACTGAAGAGGAGGGATATAAATGTTTTTTTGTTGTTGTTGTTGTTTTAAATCACAAAGCTCATATTAATAGATGTTCAAATGTACTTTACCTCAGAGTCTGCCCTCGCTTCTGGCTGTGGAACACAAGTGGGAGGCTGCTTACAAGAGAGGAGCAAAGAGGAGCAGGGAGGTCAACTAAAAATCGATTGCACATGTATCTGTAACTGTAACTGTGTACGTTTTGCATGTAGACTGCATCATGATTTAGGTTTCACTTCCTGGTACAAAAAAAAAAAAATCGACCATGTACCTGAGTCAGGGAATGTGTAATGGCAGCCAGGTCGACGTAGGCAGCGTATTCAGGAAAGTTCTTTAGGCTAAAGCTCTCTTCTACAGAGCTGCAGAACCTTAGCAGGCGCTCTTGAAGCCACAGACCCACATCTGTACGCCCATCTGGATGAGTAAACACACCTGGACCAAACCTCTGTTCAATGTGGTACAAACCCTGAGAGGGGGAGGAAGAGGCGCGCTGCTATTCACTGGTATTTCTAACGTTAATCTAAATGCCTGCCATCCATCCATTTAACCTGAAAGGTGGCCCCGTCAGAGAACTCTTGAAGTCCATATCCTTCCTTTCGGTTGAGGTAGTACTTGCCAGTGAACTTGTGGCCCTGGGGCCAGCTGTGCACTCCCTCCCCATGCCTGTAGTCTTTGTAGAAAAAGCCATCGTAGAACTACACAAAGAAGCAGACAGGGAAACAACGCAATGACGGACTGTATTCCAATTAAGTAACAACGTTCAGGAGAGAAAATATGTCATTATATTTAACATAGAGATCAATTTACATTACATAGGAACCCCAGTGACGTTATTTCAACGTGGGCTTTTGCGTTGACAACTTGTAAGTTATCAATTATCCGTTTAAAGGGACGTCTATGTCCGACGTATCGTATCGACTCTCGCTAATGAAGCTCTGGACAACGTGCTCTTCTTAGGATTATAAAAACAGGCTACTGTGGCGGTGGTCGCTACGGCGAAACGAAACAAAACGGTTGCAAACCGAGTTGCAACGTCTTTTCAACGTAACACATCGCAGGGAGCATTTCAGAACAACTGTTACTTGCTCATATGTTCAATTCACTAACTTACCTCCCCACTTTTCCAGGTGTACCTTCCTTTTCCGTGTTTGAGTCCGTTTAGAAATCCTCCCTCGTATCTGGATCCATCAGGCCACTGCTGGACACCGAGCGCCTGTTGTCTCTCTTCGCCGATCTCTGTCCCCGTCTCCCCCGAAACACTTTTATGGGTCGACTGCATTTTAATCTGAATATTGACTCTCCCAAATCCGATGGAGCGCATCAATCACTTAAATCAGTCAAAGTTACACGTTTGAAATGGTCTTGCGGAGAAAACTTTAGCTGTAAGAAGTCAGATTTGAATTCCGACTTTTCTTTAAACGCCGGTTGTCATGTCAACGGCAGAATCCTCTGACTGGTGCGCGAGGAGTGAGCTCTAACGCATGCGCAAACGAAACAAACAAGGTTGTATTTTTTAGAAACTGATTGGATCAGAAATAGTAATTTACTACTTACTCGTGATCTATTGAAGGAATATGTTTTTTTTTCCAGTCATATCCAACGTTTTTCAATCAACCTTTATTCTAGGCTTCTGGCCTAATGTAGTAATTGAACACACACACATATATATATATATATATATATGTGTGTGTTCAATGTCCGACGTATCATAGCAGATGTTGCATCATAGCCCATAGCATGTGTATATATATATATATATATATATATATATATATATATATATATGTAAATATATACACACATATATATATACATATATTTATATATATATATATAATATATATATATATATAAATATATATATATATATAAATATATGTATATATATATATACATATATTATATATATATATATATATATATATATATATATATATATATATATATATATATATATATATATATATATATTATATATATACACATGCTATGGGCTATGATGCAACATCTGCTATGATGCGATCGCCCAAACACATCTGGTTGTCTTCCATCCTTCAATTTAGCAAACTAAACCCAAAGGGGCATTATGTCTTATTAGTGATTTAAGCTTCTTGGTGCCACACTTTGATTAAATAACTGGAGACACACACACTCACCCCAGTGGTTGTGCTACCAGCGTCGCCACGTGCAAAAGTAGCTTACTTCAGGCTTAGCCGCCAACCCTTTCGCTTTCTTCCTCCATCATTACCGGTCCCATCATCAGCGATACAGCCGAGAGGCTGCAGTCTATCTTGTTAGGGCAGATTAAGCACTAATATACAGGCAGTAAAGAAACCCCTTCATTCAATACTGTACACACCAGCTCCTGATCTTGTGCTTTCTGTCTTAGACGGCTGACATTTTAATCGTTATAAATACGAACTACAGGAGATCCTGGAGTGCTCGCTCCACAATCACTGAGCACATGGATTTTTCTGATGCCATTATGAGTCCTAAACATTGACCGGTGTAAGGGTTGGAGTGTTAGTTTGCGTCTAACTCACAATTAGAGTTTGTCAGACACTGGATAAAAAAATAAAACCTAGAGTGAAATCGTATGACTTCTCATAATGGCAATAACATTTTTTCTATCCAAATTTTTCATTCACATTGTCAAACTCTGCTTTTCCTCACCTGCAAATCTCAACCAATTAATATTATTGGTAAAAAAAATACCAAGACATTCGTATTTGAGAGCTAGTAGGAATATCAAAGTCGGATGGTAATCTATTTAGTAAGAAGAGCAAAAACATGCTCTCTGAATTCCCAACCAATTTGGCTTTAGTAACAAACAAAATCATGTTAATTCACCAAACTGAGTGGTTAATAAAAAAAAAAATCTTTATGGTTTCATATCTGGTTAGTGATTTATGGTTACATGAAAGAAATGCAGTGCGATCTCAATGCATTTAGAGGCCTCTTGAACCACTTTGAACGTGTATGGAATAACATACAACTGGAGATTTATGTTAACATTGTTGTTAGAATCTGAGCTTTCTATATAAAAACTTTGTCCTTTAGGGAGACACTGACTCACCTGCTCCTGGACAAATCAAACATCTACTACCACCTTTGAGTGAACATTTGAGTGTTTTCTCAAATCTGGCACGATACAAGAAACAAGTGCAGTGGGATCAGATCTGCAGTTCTGCAACTCTCCACTGGAGGTCAGTGGTGCACTGTGTCAGTTGATACAAAGCGGAATTTTGGAAATGGAAAAGATCATCTTTGCCACATAGTATATACTTACTCTTAGTAAGAAAGTGCATTTTACACAAATTCATATTTTGGTCCATCTGTGGGGGGATCAGAAATCATGATTAATTATACTGTTTTTTTTTTTTATAAAGTATTCAGCTCTGTGGTTTGGGATTTTTATGTATAAACTAGAACACAACAGAAAATATATTGAGAATAAATGAAGACGGTTAGAATTGACACGACAGACAAAGTACGAGAAGGAAAGAACATAATCACAGGAAGAACGAAATAAAGAAGAAGAAAGTCCTATTAGGCTGCACCCATTGTTTTGTCTTACTTGATCAACTAATCATTTGGCCAGTAAAATGTAGTATCGGATTTCACTTTTTAGAAAACACTACTTATTCATTGTTTTTTGTCGTATTGGTATTGTAAAATCATCACATTTCAGGGGCTAATCCCAAAATAAATGGTCAAAATACAATAAACATATAAGACCTAAATTCCTAAACTTCACGGCAAAGTGACCTTACTTCCGAAGAAAATAAAAGTTTATTTAGAAATGTCACCATGTATGTAACGAGTGGACAGTGGCACGCCGTGCCTGACTCTTGCAATGCGTGTTGCATGTTCGCGTACACTTTGTTTTCGGGCAGAGAGACACCTCTTCACTGTCCTTTTCCACAGGCCTGAAGGACTTTATTTGTCTGGCGGGTTAAGACTTGACCCTGCTCTGTTGCAATAAGCTGAGAGTGAAAAAAAGGGGTAGAGAAAGAAAAGAAAGAGCGGGGGAGGGAGAGCAGTGTGACCGCTGGAGGGAGAAGAATAAGAAGACCTTGAGTCCTTGAAGGTGTGGGTCTCTCCACTGGTTCGGGAGGTCCGCAGCAGCAGCAGCAGCAGCAGCAGTCCTGCTTGACCGACTCTGATGAAGCTGCAGATTCTCGCCCTGGTGAATCATCCCACTCCATTCTTCTCCTGTGCTCCCACCTGGACTCCTTTTCACAAAGAGAGGGGATTCCTCCTCTTAGGCCTCTTTCTTGAGCAGTGAGGCAATCAGACTGTTGAAGACGCAGAAGGAGATGAGACATTTTAAATTAGTATTACGAGAGGGGGAGAGAGGGAGAAGGAGAAAATTACATTTTTCATTTTCTGCAATAAAAGGCACTACATTGAATTCTCGGAGCATGACAATACGGCAGAGTAAGTAATGGAATAGGAGCAGACGTGGTATCTGCGTGTTAGTGGATAATGAGGAATTTAGAGGTGTACGGCCCTCTACCGCCATTCAGACTGTCACCCCGTCGCTGTCGCTGGCCCTTGTCTCAGCGCTGTCACAATACACGCACGAAGATTCAGACGCTTTCTTTTTCTGTAGTCGTCCAGAACCGGTCCTAAAGAGGTTTAGGGCGTTAGCCGATCAAACAAAATGTACCCTTTTAATGTCCTGTTAACCCACTCAACCAAAGTATATTTCAAATGGTACAGTGCAATAAGGGCACAATGACAACCAGCCTCAGGTTGACCATAGGAGAAGGCAAAGGAGCCTGATTAGCATAACGGCCGTATCAGATTTCGGGAAATATCTTTAAACTTCACTTGAGTATGATTTTCCATAATATCATATCAAGGTACTATAAGTACCTTGTAGTTGCCAGAATGTTGGTCAGTGTTGTCATTACAATAAGTTTGAGGTATCCATTTATATGGTTTTAGGGCTAAGTGATTATTAAAAACTATCATTTCAATGGAATTATATTGTGATGAAATCATCTTAAAACATATATACATTGTTTCCCTTTAAGGCAAATGCATGGCCTCTTTATTGACCGTTATATCTTCAGTGTAAAACCCACAACATGAAAATTGGGTTCATCAACATTTGGACAGTAAATATTTTTGAATTATTATACAAAACATGAAAAAAAGAAATGTATACAGCATTTATATACTAGCTCTTTTCTGCTGGCCAGTTGTACTCAAAATATATGACTTCTGTCATATATTCTGTATATCATGCACTTTTTGATAGAGCACTATTATTACTACTACTAACTAATTTGCAAAAGTTCTTGCATTAAATCAATTGCAGGTTGCTATAGAGTAAAATACTGATACTGACATACTTGTGTATAGTAACAATACTGATGTATGTACATGTTTATATACATAAAGTATTCCTTCTTAAACTATACGCTGCTGGAATGAAATGGTGACGTGTTTCAACACAATTGAGTTTTCCTTCAGTGCTAAGACTCATTAATACTAAATTCCATAGTATTTGTAAAGTGAAATGTAACATTTAGAAACATTATGTAGTGACATCATCACAAAGCGCCATAGTAATTTCAACTTCAACTCTTGGGCATGAAGAAAAACTGTCAAGCACAGGGGAGAAGGATCCTTTACCATTCCAACTACAAACATTATTTTGACATAATTGCTGCTCTGAGCATGAAGTGCAGAGAGAACCTCATTTATTAGAGTCTTAACATCCCCCAGAGGTCGTTCTACCCCCCAGCGAGTAGTCATTAGAAAGCACAGACACAGCAGGGAGCCCCAAGACAATATGCAAACAAGTCCACAGAACACTGTTCAGTGTGTCCTCGGAATTGTTACTCACAACGTAATGCTTCCTTAATTTCGTTCATTCAGGGGCATTCACTGCTCCACATGTCTTGCTATGTTTCTACCATACAGGTTTTCAAATATAAAATGCGCAAAGCAAAAAAAGCATTGTTTCATGCCTCACAGTGTTGACAGCGTAATTGTGAGCAGGTGAACACCTAGCAACCAGGCGGTTTTTAATTCCCCCACAATGTCAGAATGTCACAATCAAGGGTTTCATTTAGTTCCAGTTTAGAATTTATTTCGCCTAATGAGTTCCAGTTTGGATGTGGTTGCATTCATTTTTTTTTCTCCACTCATTGTTGAATCCCAGCGCTGAAGGTGAAGGGGTTCAGGTTGAGGAGAAAGGCTGTGCATCATTGGGACATCCTTCAGCATGCGCGGATAGAAAGGATGAATGTTCTGGAAGTGTTCAAGGCCAAAGTGAGCGATGAGAGGAATCTGTTGATTTGCTAATGGAGCAGAGGTGGTGGAGAATATACAGCAGACTGTGTAGAAAAACACTCTAGCTCTGACCTCTTTTTTTACCCTTTCTACACCTGGCCTACGTTCTCTCCCCCGTCTTTCCCAACCCGCCCTCCCCCCCTTGCTCCCTCCCCCCCACTCTCTCTTTTCTATCCATGCATATGGATAAATATTCTAGGCACCACGTTATGACTGATATTTTCCAATGCCTTCAGCATTGAATTGTTACATTCTCAGCTACTCGGAAGATGCAGGGACAAGCACATTGTACACCCAAAGGAAATGTCCCTCCAACAACAAAATGACATTCATGCAAAACAAGCACGCGTGTGTACAAATGTACGCTGGAACGCACACACACACACACACACACACATGCACACTCACCGATACACAAGTGCAGATTTGCATAAGCATACATGCAAGAAAGACCCACATACAAATAGATATTTTTTACAAAAAGCTGTCAAATTCCATTACACTTTAAAAACTCCAGCTGCCCCTCCACACCCCTCAAAAAGGATTTGGGTTAATTTAGTACACACAGGGTCAGAGCTGCCATAAAAACTGCGGTGTGGTCTGTGTGTGTGTGTGTGTGTGTGTGTGTGTGGGAGTGCACAAGCTTCAGACTGTGCGTGTGATTGCATACGTGAAAGTGTGTGTGTGTGTGTGTGTGTGTGTGTGTGTGTGTGTGTGTGTGTGTGTGTGTGTGTGAGGAAGAAACGCTGACTGTGTGATACGAGAGGCCTGGCAGCAGCAGCAGCAGCAGTCTAAACCCAGCCACTCTTTCAAGAGATAGCGCTTCTTTCTCATTTGCTCTGGCCCTATTTTAATAATAGCTGTGCATAAGTAATTTCCAAAAGGCCAGGCAGGCACATGGGCGTGGGTGGGGGGCAGGGGGGGAAATTAAACTCATTTTATCTGTGAGCAGGTGGATTCCTATTTATCATTAACATGCATAGAATTTGCACAATGTTATTTCTTGCTGCTGCCACTGATGGAACGTCCTCCAAATAATGTCGGAGGAGGGTCTACCTTTTTTTTTTTTTTTTTTTTTTTGCTTATGCTAGAGTGAAATTCATAGATAAAAGTACCAGGGTTTTTTTCTCGCAATTTTCTGCAAACGGAAACTAATTCTGGGAAGCTTCTTATTACAGCGCAGGCTCATTTGGTTTGCATTAAAAGAGGGACAGGAGCAACATTAGGATTTCTGCCAGATTTCCAGGAGATGCTCCGACATTCGCTTTTATATCATTAGTGACGCCCCTCACCCCCCCTCTACTTACAGCAGCCCCTTTCCTCTTTTAACTGGCATTAAACAATCTTTGCTCATTATTGGACCAATAATAAAACTGGAATATATTTGACTTCCTGATTTAGATCCTATCAAAATATTGGAATGTAAATGTGTAATTTTAAAAGCATGATATGGAGGTTAATAATTGCTGGATATCCTTTGCCTTATTTTAGCAAAATTCAACAGACGGATTATTTGTCATTTATAAGTAAGAATTATGCCTTTTAATTTGTTTTGTGCTGTTAATGTTTTTAGTTACTGCATGATGGAAGAAGCTTCCAATTCTGTCCTTATAACCCACTAAAATGTATTATTAGTCCTACTGGTGCTGTCGTTTAGAAAAAAGAAATTCATCTTATGTAAGGGCTGTATAACAACCAACAATTATTTTCACATTTAAATTCACCGGCTGGTTGTTTGATCTAATATAGGCAATAAAAAAAAAAACACCACCACTTGTTTCCAAGTCCAAAGTGATGTTTCGGGTGACCAATAGTCCAAAATCCAAAGACGTATTCAGTTTACTTTTCTATAAAACAAATACAAATTTCAAAACTTCACTTCAGCAGAAGCTGGAACCACAAAAGCTGCCTTTATTTCTTAAAAAAATCCAAATTGTTGCAGAGTAGCTGACTAATTGCTGTAACACGGTATTTCCCGCCAAAGAATCAACTTTTGAACTTTAAACACAAACATTAAACCACTTCTAACGGCCACGTTGCTATTGGTAATATCATCACTCCATCCACATCACACAGCACACTTTGCAGAGGGGGATCATGGGAGATCCGTCTGCCGGCGGGATTAGACTCGCCGTTACAGGCGATGAGGAGCGAGATGATGATGTGTGTCTCTGTGTCCCTTTTCTCTCCCCTGACAAATAACAGCATGGCAGATCATGGCAGGCGCACAGCTCCTGTCAGCCATCCAAGCAGGCAGGCAGGCAGGCAGTCAGCCATTGTTTTGTAATGTGTTTCACTCTGCCAGCGCTGATCCTTGCTAAGGTACTTACCACGCCATTGTTGTCTAAGTATGCTATTTTCTGGCTGGGCACCTCCACTATAGAATAAGGTGCTCCCCCCCCC
This sequence comes from Apeltes quadracus, assembly GCA_021346845.1. Classification (NCBI taxonomy): domain Eukaryota; kingdom Metazoa; phylum Chordata; class Actinopteri; order Perciformes; family Gasterosteidae; genus Apeltes; species Apeltes quadracus. Next base: position 15,453,178 of record CM037924.1, read on the forward strand.
CCCCCTTTCTTTCTTTATTCTTTTTTTTTATTTTATTTTTTTTTCAAAGAGAGGTTTGTTACAGTCGCCGTCATGCTAATCCCGGTGTGTGATATGTATATGTGTCAACACGGCGAGAGGGGAGTCTTAACCCGACTGAAAAATGGTGGGAATGGCTGAGGCAGATAGACAGACGCGTCCCATTCACTCCACGCTGTCCTCCGTGACACCAAATTACTGTTCATCAAAATAAGACGAGCAGTATAATAGGGATACTTTAGGAGTGTGTCATCCAATGCGTCTTGAATGTGTACAGGCCCTTCTTCAGGTATTTCTACAGACACATTCAGATTAACTGAGCAGGTCAGAGGACAACCTTCGACTGACTGATCATTCATTCATAAACACTCTAGAGTGATCCAGAGGTAAACCAATATTATTTTGCGAATATATTGTTTATTGCACAATTATTGTGCATCGACATTTTCTCAGTTAACTGCTTTTTATGCCGGAAATATTGACGCCACTCTCATGGAGTTACAGCTGGAAGCCGGTTAGCGTAGCTTAACATAATGACGGGAGAACAGCTCGCATGGCCCTTTCTAAAGAAAGCTGCCACGCAGCAGAACGAGAGCACCTGGCCACGAAACTGTCCTGCCAGCAACTTTTGACATGAGAGGATCGCTCTCTGAGCGAAAGAAGGAAAGAAGCATGTAACTCCTGCAGTGCGTCCCAATAGTGTTCAATCCCACAGAACTTCATTCAAATTATGAACACATGGGTTTGAATATTTCTCTAAATCCAAACTTCATATTGATTCAACAAAGAGTTGGAATAACCAAAAGCAGATTAAATATGGAACTATATTGCAATTCTATGTTCAGAAATTCGACACTGCGTTGATGAAAACGACAACGTTTGATCAGCTCTTTTGCTTGGAGTCTAGAAATGATAAGTTTCAACTCCACCTTCTTCTGAGAAATTGTCAACGAGACCCTTGGAATATTCCACATTAATTTGAATGTAAAACTCTGCATGATGGTCCCAAAGCTATTTTAAAGATCGCCTCACGTTGCCAGGTTATTATCGTGGTGTAGAAATACGAAAGCTCTTTATTTTTACCCAAAAGCCGCAAATGTATGAATATTATTGACTTGAAGTACAAGCTTTAAAAAAGAACTCCTCATGTGTAATTTATGTAAAATAGTAGAATGCAACCTCCCCATGTAGTTAACGTCTCCCCCCTCCCCCCCATTATCTGAGACACTTCCGGATACGGCCTCACTGGTTGTGATTGCTGCAGCATCCACTGCATTTTAGCAGCAGCGCTTCTCCCTGTTGGGTGATGTATCAGGGCACAATCTCCACTTTAATTAATCATCACTTTTAGACCTTTTATTTTCCCATTTGTGGTTAAGTGTGCATATTTCACTTGCCAACCACCATGGCGGAACAGAAAATCTGTGGGAGCATTAATAGGCCTAATATAGAAACATATTTGAACCCTGGTCCTCCACTAAGTAGATTATAAACATTTATTATAGCATGTTATCATAATATCCTGCACAGCATATTGCAAAACTTCTGTGGGCCAGTTTTTCTCCCGGTGCAGGGGAAGATCATAGTTAATTCAGCAGCGTTATGGTAATGTAGAAGTCCTATCGGTCCCGGCATCACACATACTAACAAGCTTAGGATAAGCCCAGCCGGGAATGGTATGAGGTTTGAATTTCTGGAACCAGCGCGGTCTCTGCAGCCAAATCTCACTTCAGCAGAAACCAGTGGGGGGATTCCTCTGCTTAAAAAATTAGTGCTAGTGCATATATATTTTTCTGCAAGGAAAGGAGGTTTGGTACCTTGCGAGGAGAAAAATGCACTGCATGTAAAAAATATATATATGTATTTTAAGGATAGCAAAAGTCGTCTTGAGAGGGCTAATCACCCGGCAACTCTGAAAAGCCTGTAATGTGCATTAAGAGATTTATACACAGGGCAGAGGTAAAGCCTCGCAACAATTGTTGACTCATTTGAAGATGGCAACATCTCAACTTTGTGCACTGTTAACAAATGCACACATGTTAAGTTGGTGTACTCTGCACTTCTCCTGTCTCTGTAAATCGCGGTGTATCTGCCATAAGCATGTTATGCCCCGGGACTCATCAGCACCATGTGATCCTAGGCAGGGCTGCCGCTGTGAGACAACATGATAAATCCTGTTTGTGAGACTCGGCTGCTCTCAGCTCTTAGCTCTAATCTAACCGCCCTCCACCTCGAGCACAGGAGAGCAGCAGCGTCTGTCAATCCGAGCAGATAGGGGGGAGGAGAAGCAGGAGGCCGCCGGGTCGGATCCGTAACGGTGAAATTCCTGTCCCGGTCAATAAACAGGGTTGGAAATGAAAAAAAGTGCAACGGTAGTTGGCTTCTCATGTTTCCATCGGTCAAGGCAGCATGCTTGAATCGGTAAACTGTAACGACCTAAATTACAAGTACAGCATTTTTGTAACTTCATTACTGGCAAAAAAGAGCAAAGACATGGAAAAAGTCACAAAAAGTTACTTATGAAGTGACTGTTGAGCTGACTGTTTAGGCGGGAAGTTCGCAATTAAAAGGACAAATGGTGAGGAAAACAAATCATTGCTAAACATTGTCTGACAATTGATGAATTGATGGTTGATCAACCAATGGTCCAAGATTCATTCAAATTACTATTCAGATTTTTTTTTGGCCAAAATATTATGTTAATAGTTTTACTGTACAAAAACGCCAAAGACTGCTACTTAATGCATTCAGGAGCATGTGAGCATTAAACATCTCTGAAATCGATCTCTTAGGGCAAATAAGATTATTAGCTGATGTCAAGCAATAAGTAACACACCTTAACAGTATAATACATAGTGTGCTGAGTGTCCCCCGAAAATGCTCTTATTCCCAAGGAAAATAGATGGATACATAATACATAATGGGAATTTGTTTGTACTTTTGAATGTTAATAAGGTGCAAGGATACATACAAAATAAAAACAGTATATAGAGTTTTTTATAGAGTTTGTTCATCAATCTGAGGAGAGGAGGTCCAGGGTCAAATGTCCTCAAATCCTATATAGATTTATCTATTTTATCTGATTATTATTTTTAAGCTTCTGTCATTTTGAAAAAGTCGCCCTATACAGGAGGTTATTATTAATGTTATTTATGAGGAATTCCCTTAAATGACTCCAACTAATTTAATTTTCCTGTAGTTGCCATCATTTTAGTTTTTATTCAAGACCCCAGACATGAAATGATTGTTAAAGAAAAGGGATTCACGGTGACATGACTGCACACGCATAACATAACAGACGAAGACGAAGAGGAGTTTCAGTTTTCAGTTTCAGCGTCTATCTGTCTCCCTGTCTGCCAGTCAGTCTTTACTTCTCTCTAAATGATAATTCAGAACATCACCCATTTGGCACTTGTAGCAGGTCTCGCGGAAAAATTAATTAATGCAAACTCCAAGTGCTATCAAAATTATACATTTGGAGCGAGCGCAAATAGAGACAGGGAGCGAGCGAGATGTGAGGACGGTCTGGTCTCATTAAGAGAGCAGGCAGAGTGGAATTAGTCAGAATATAATGACAGGCCACACTATCTCATGTAAAAACAGCCCTGTTTTCCTCTCTCATTCATTGGCACTAGTAATTAGTTTTGGCCCTAAAACTGTCACCCTTTACTCTAGAAAAGGCAGATGTGATTTGAGGTGCAATTTAATCTTGCTTTAATGAAGAACTAATGGACGCATTGCAAATTACTCTCTCTCCTCCCCCAGTGTGATTGCACACAGGGGCTTCAGAAAAAAAAATCTATTTCCTGCTTTTGAATAGATCAAGAGTATCTTTGATAATGGTGAGAGCGTCATCGGCCGCTTCATTGCATCGAGCCAACAAGCTCTTTCTACCCGAATCACAATTCAGCGGCGAGGAGGCCACAATTAGTGACAAAGCGGAGAAAGCGCTGCGGGGCCTGGGCACGCAGAAAGCCCCTCGGTGCTCCAGGCTCCTGGTTAGAAACAGGCCCCGGTGGTGTCACACACGAACAATGAAGCCTGATAAATTACCCCCCCTCACACACACACACACACACTCCCTCCTCCACCCCCTCTCCGAAAAAAAAGAAAAAAACAAAACAGAAAAGATGTTCTATTAATTTTCAATTACACCTATAGTGCATTCCCAATTGGAGAGAGAAATTGGACATGTGTGGAGGAGAACAAACAGTCGTAGGCTCGAAACACCCCTATCTAGACTATATTAGCGATGCATTACGTGGTATTTAATATAGCAGTTTTTTGGTGCTTTAGCTCCATAGAGATGGAAGAGAGAGAGAGACAGAGAAGGGGAATTAATATTTGTGCCAAATGGTGTCTCCTCATCACATTTACATGTTTTTTGTCTCAGGATAATCATAGCCAAAAAGACAGAATTGCATTCTTATCTAATTTAGCCTAATTTCATAAAATTATGTTTTTGTTGTTTAGAAAAGTAACATTTGCACAGCCTTTTTTTTCAGAAGGGACAAGAGGAGAAGAGAGTTGAGTGTGTGTGTCTGTGTGTGTGTGTGGGCAGACCGCCTGCCTGCAGCCCTCTAAACCCCTTAAAGGACACTGTGTTTCAAACTGGCATCGCTAACGGATGATGTTGTGGAGAATATATCAAGCCCAAATAATAGTCCTTGAAACGGGTAAAAGGGGATGTGAGAACTGAGGAGGGTCAGACATGTGGAACATGTGTATCTCTCTTCCTGTGTGTGCGTGTGTGTGAGTGTGTGTGCGTATGTGTGTGTGCGTTTGTGTGCGTGTGTATGTGTGTGTTTGACTACAGCAGGAGCAAGGCAGAAAGCCTAATGGGAGTGGGCTTAACTCTTGCACACAGACTCCTACATATCTGATTACTGGGACCAGTAATTTTCTTTCCTTAAATAAGGAAGAAATTGGATAGGATGAATGAAATTTGGCTGTCATATTGCAATGATGGTGCAGCAGGGAGATTATGTGTTTCACATAATCGTTCATCATTTTCCAACCAGTGTTCGGGCTTAGCATAATGGAATTGGTAAACTGGTTTAAATCAGAACGTGAGAACAGACTATCAGGCAGTCTGTGAGGGTCTTGTGGTAATGTCTTCAGAATATTTTCACCACACAGCTGCAAATACACACTGAATCACACAAACACTACAGGAACACGGTGTCATCATGTCTGCCTCATCACATGCTGGAATAAGATACCTTAAAACATCCCTGAAAACATGAATATATATTATTTGCACATATTATTTGTTATATTATAATGTATCTTCATTTGAATACCAGTTTCTCTGCCTCTTTAAAGCTTCTTAGATGCATTGACTTAACACTGAATTGAAGTTGTTAATAAGAAGCAGCTGACCGCTGCCGTACGTCATTACAACACGCATATTGGCAATTTATTTTCAGATGTGAATCACAACACATAATAAATGTTATACAGGACAATTTGTCATTTTCTTTGGATATTCTTAACATTCTGTTTGCATTATTTTTAAATGGCTTCTTTGGGGAAGCTGCTTGTCTGTTTATTTGCACATGTTTTTTTTCAAATATTAATTTACTTATCTTATCTTATTTTGTAATGCCCAGAGTTTTATTCTAACTAGAAATACGTTGTCAATATGTAATCACTTTTTTTTACTTAATTTTGTCTTCCAACATGTGTAACTACTGTATAACCAAGTATCTCCTCGCGGGGTCGTTGTGGAATAAAGGAAAGTCTTGTATTAGTACAATCATGCATACTTTTTTGTAAATGTTTGCCGTTCATGTTGTAAATGAAAGCATGATAATGCATGACAAAATGCCATTTGTTGGAGAAATTGCAAACTTCTTTTGTAGTAGATTATTATATTTTTTGTCCTCATTTTGACAAAAAGGTAAAAAAGTGTAAGACAAAACAGCACCTACTTCTGCACCTGTTAATATTCAGTGAATCGAGTCACCGTCAGGAACCAATCATTCACCGGTATATAAAAAAAAAGCTATTTTCACTTACATCACTGGATGCACAGATAAAAATATGCATTTGTAAAAAAAATAGATGTCCTAATGTGTGTGTTTAGGTTTAACGTGTGAGTTACAGTAGCCTGTAGTCATTTGTGTGGTATTTTGTTACCAAGTGAGTCATCATTATTTGGGGATCTTCTAGTGAAAACAATCACATGACCAAACATGAGCACACCCAGAATGGCTCAAATGACTAACAGTATAACAGTATATTGTACACATTTGATACACTTACCCACTGAAATCAGTTTTTTCACCATAACTCTTTGCAGGGGGTCTCTGGTGCAGTGTGGTGCTGGTGCCAAATCAGGATGGATGTGATGCACTGGAGCAACAGTCCCCATGAGGTTATCTGTTGGCCACTAGGTGTCACAGTGGTTGTTTCTAAAAGACGTTCTGCCGGCGACTGCTCTCTGTTTGACTCACCACACGATGTGTGTTTGTATCAAAGCAGCACAGTCTAATAATCAGAAATGTAAATGGAAACTAAACCTGGCATAAAAAACACCTTCAAATATCTCCAACAATTTAATTATTGGCTGCATTTGTGGGTGAATGAAGACTTGAATGATGTTGGAATCAGAAGCCATCAGCATGCGGAAAAGGACATCTCTGTTCACTCTTAAATTATACATCCAGATTGACAGTTTTTTTTGTCAGTCTCATGTAACAGAAACATTGAAATGGATTAAATTGTTTCAATATTTATTCTTTTCCCCACAAGGTGTAAAAACACCTTAAGTGAGTCAAAGTTCAAATGCATCTGAACAGATGAAAAAAACAACGCAACTTCTTTTGTGTGTTTCCAACCTTTAAGAAGATTGAGCGCTCAGATCAGGTCAGAGCTTCTGAAAATTGGACAAATGTCGTCTCTTTGAAATCATTTGAATGGACTTTTATTAACAATGGTCATGCAGGGATGTATTCTATGTAATCCGATCGTGTAAAAAACCGGAAAGGAACCATAACTCTTCAAGTAGGTGAGGTTTGTTCTTCAGGTGTGATCTGAATCTTCTTTTCCCCTCTTGATGATGAACATGAAGTTTGCTTCTTATTTCTTTTCTTTGCTATTTACTGTACGACTGTACAGTAAAAAGCATTCGATGAACGCTTTGATAAAACGTTAAAGACTGGAGATGAACCACATAATTTATCCTCCTAAATTCCTAAAAAGCCAGAAACCTGCATAGTAATTCAGAAAATATCAAGTAATACATAAACTAAAAAAATAATTTCAGGAATAACATTTTTGGAAATGAATGTATGCTCACTGGGAAATTTTCTAATGGACAGTGTAGGCAGAATCTATGTCATTTAAAGAAAGTCAAAGCACGTGTAACGACAGTTTAGCAAATTTATAATCCCTATAATGTAATTAAAGCTTACATTAAATACATCCGACATGTATTTGGATTGAATTATGAATCAGCATTAAATGGAAATACTCATGTAAAGTGCAAATGGAAAACGCCATGAAACAAACTGTAGGATGTGCAGAAGGCCACTTCAGTAAACCCACCGACTGCCTTCATCACGGTCTCTTAAAGGGACAGGACGACCAAAATACAGCAGGAAGATGACCATGTCACGTGAGCCTTCAGTTTGTTGAATTATCGGTGCAAGGAAACACAATCAACCTTCTTTCGGGTTGTATGTTTGTATCGAGATAAGCAACTAGCGCACCACTAACATGGAGCAGGTTCCTCTCCAGCCTCCCAACTCGTGTCCCGATGCGTCCAGCAGCACCTGTCGTCCCGACACCCTTTGCGTGTCCACTATGGAGGAACTAGTGGTGGAGGTCCGAGGCTCCAATGGGGCTTATTACAAGGTAAATACAGCCGTATCGATTTAGCTGCTGGCACGATAGCCACGCTATACCGTGCAACGTTTTAGTTGGCGTCTCACAAACCCCTGCATCAGTTTCGGACTTGCTGTGAACCCATTAGCAGCTGGTCGTTAGCTAACGTTAGTACTAGCAATGCTAGCTACAACGTTAGCGGGCTGAGCTAGCATCGCTCGCAAGTTTTCGCCAATTGTCAGTTTTTAGCGAGCCTTCTTTGTACTCACAAGCGACGAAACAAGATCTTACTTAGATTGGCGTTCGTTACCGATCCAGGCTTTCGTTTATTGTGCTAGACTTTCTGTTGCTGTCTTTACCGAGCTACACGCTAGCCAACTTGCTAACTGTTGACGACAGTGGTGTGGCTTAACGTTAAGTAACGTTAGATTGTTGTTAGACGCTGTGCTGCCACTAGCGATTGCAGTTGACTGTCGTGTGATAGTTTTGGTTGCTAACGCTGTGGGTCATATACATCTTATTAAAATATGCCATGTTTAGGAGGCACCGTGGCTAGTTATGCTGAATTTGAGTTGTCGTTGAACTGCACCTACTCGACGGATGTCTATTATTTGATACTTCATCACGCCGAAGTTATTTTTCACGCGTGTGCGTGTGAGTGTGTGTGGTGTGTGTGTGTGTGTGTGCGTGTGTGTGAGCCAGCTGTTCGTGTCGATCTTGACCAGCTAGCTTGCCAGGAGAGGATCACTGATACCGTACACTTAAAGCTATTTCTGGACCTGCTTGTGTGCAACTGTCCTGTTTCCTTTCCTTCTAGCTCTTCTTCTTCTGTGTGTTTCCTATCTCCTTCCCTCGCCTCCTCTGCTAATCGTGCTCCTTTCGTTTTCCTCTCGGGCCTCGCCCTCTATTCCTTGTGTGAGACCTTCCCACCGCCCACTGCTGTTTCCCTGCGTACACAGCCCTTTCTTCATGACTCACTGGGTCCACTCCCTGTTTTCTGTCTGTTTTTATCAACACGCAATTGATTTCCCACCTTTCCTACCTTCTGTGAACCTGCAATTCATGCCTTTTTTTGTGAATTTCATTCACAAACAAGATAACTCAAAGAATCAAAGTCAACTTTTTCTGTCCCGTGCTGTGAGTTTCTTGATTAGGTGGCACTTAATATCAGTCAGCTGTCATGCTCTTACGTGTTAAGCCACTCTGTGTGTGTGTGTGTGTGTGTGTGTGTCTGTCCTGCAGGGCGTCATCAAAGATATCCACGATGACTCTCTCACCATTGCCTTTGAGAACAAGTGGGTCTCTCTTTCTTCGTTTTTTTTTAAGCTGACTTTGAGAAACATGTCACATTCAAGATTTTAAGACGACTGTAGGACCGTCTGTGAACAAGAAAATAAATGACCGTCTTGTTTTCAGTTGGCAGCCAGAGCGCCAGGTGCCCTTCAATGATATCCGGATGCCACCTGCCCCTGACGCCAAGAAGGAGATCGGGGAGGGCGAGGAGGTGGAGGTGAGGAGGACACCTCTGTAGTCTACTTTTTTCCTTGGTTACTTTCTTATTTGTGTATTGTTTGTGTCTCACTGTGTGTGGGCCTTCCTCGTCAGATCCTCTCCAAAGCCAATGATCAGGAGCCTTGTGGTTGGTGGCTAGCTAAAGTCCGCATGATGAAGGGAGCTGTGAGTATTGGTCCTCATCAAAACACATTTCTATGCTATACACTTAATATTTATATAAAGATGAAGGCAAGCAGTATTATGTTTTTACGGATACTCTATTGTAGCGGTATTATCATATAATTCATTGAATATATTATGCTTTGTAACTGTCCGAGTCTTAGGTGAACAATTTAGTTAAAATGCAGCTGTTAACATTTTTATTCACATAAAAATGAACTCTTGTAATTGGACTATTGCAAATCAGTGTCAAATAAATAATCCCTCAAGAAATCATGATCTGGTTACTGTTTCTTATAGTTTTGAGTGGTATAGGTTCTTTATTCTTTTAGCCAAAGCTCCCACATAAAGGCCCAGCTATTATCTTCAAAACGCATGAAAACTAGATAAACCTTATCTTGCTTTTTATCTCCTTTTCAAAACACAAGTGTTGGGGAGTTGAAGAGTGTCTTTTAACTTTGTATAAAATGGTACAAGCGGTGCTGACTTATGTACATGAAATTATCATAATATTATAATATCACCTTTGTCATTTTTATCTGTATTTTGCCTGAATAAGATTTATATGCCTCTCTGTTTTTACAGTTCTACGTGATCGAGTATGCTGCGTGCGATGCCACCTACAATGAGATAGTGACCTTTGAGCGTCTGCGTCCAGTCAACACTAACAAGGCTATCACCAAGAACTCCTTTCACAAGTGCACAGTCTCCATCCCGCAAGATCTACAAGAAGCGTACGTAGAGCAGCTTTACACTAACAACCGTAGAGAGGGATACGTCCTTAATACATACGCTTGTTCTCGTCACAATTAATGACCAGCACAGATACAGTACGTTGTTTATTGCAGGCATTACGTATGGCTGATTTATCCAATTACATTTTACTGTCAACTGTATGACAGATTGCACAGGTTAAACCATTATGTTGAATTAGGAGTTCAGATTAATTAATTTTCCTCACATTGCAGGTGCCAGAACGAGAATGCCCATAAAGATTTTAAGAAAGCTGTGGGAGCCTGTCGCATCTCGTACTGCCCTGAGACCAGCCAGCTACTGATTGTGGTAACTGGCTCATTGTGATCCTGTGATGATTTGGATCTAAATATTTGTCAAATTTGCTTGCGTTTGCAGACTTGCTGACTCAGCTTCCTTTTTTTCTAGTCCTCATCGTCACCGGGGGAGCAGCTCAATATATGTTACCTCTCCTTTTATTTTTGTGTGTGTAGTCCACCAATGAGACAACCGTGAAGCGCGTTTCTTTGCTGAGTGACATGCACCTGCGAAGCATCAGGACCAAGCTGCTGCTAATGTCACGCAACCATGAAGCCACAAAGCACCTGGAGGTAAGTTGGGAACACGGTTGCTGTAGTTGAGTTCTGACGACGTTAACCTGGAAGGTCACATAGGCAGCTGGAGGGGGGTCAACTAGTAGCCCTAAACCTAGTAAAGGTAAACTGAGTAAAAGTCGGGTGGTCTCCATGGGAACAGCAGGTAATGACTGACGATGGTTGGGGTAATGCATGTACAATATAGAGAAGATAAATCGGCGGCATTTGGACAGAGATTACCATGGCGACAGTCAAAGCTTCAAAGCATTTGGTTTCAGCCCTTTAAAGATTATTCTGATGAACTGACGTTGTTGTGGATGGTTTTTGTAAGAATACAGCTATCAATGGGGGGTAAAACTAGAAAAGACAGAGCTACGATATGTGCACTTAAGATTGAAAAAAATCCTATCCATATATTGAACGAATGTTATAAGATTTTAATAACGTTGTATCTGCCAGTTTTGGTGGTGCAAATGTAGTCAAATGAATGAAAAACAAAGGACAACCCAATCGATCCAATTTTGCTCTGTGTTTGTGCAGAGCTCCAGGCAGCTGGTGTCGTCCTTCCAGGAGGAGTTCATGGTGAGAACGGATCTGATGGGCCTGGCCATCGGCAGCCATGGCAGTAACATCCAGCAGGCACGGAAAGTTCCAGGGGTCAGTGCCATTGACCTTGATGAAGACACTGGCACATTCAGGATTTATGGAGAGGTGAGTCGTTTTGAGCTTTAGAGTTGGAGGACCGATGAGTAGTAAAAGGTATGAATTATTTCTTTCCCCGCCCAATGTACCGCACATCGCAGTTGTTTAAACGCACAGTTCAATGGGCCTCCTTCTGTCTTTCTATCATGGATCGGCCAAAGTCAAAACAGCGATGACAAAAATTCAGCGACAACAAAGTTGACTAGTGCGCTGTAGCAAAGCCTTAAGTCCTTGTGCTGTGATACGGCTGAGTGCAGAATGCGATGTTCCCACTACTGATGCTATGACTGTTTGAAAATGTTCCTGATGCCAATAGTTGTAATGTCCTTATGGGAAACTCCACCTTTGCCGTGGACCCTCCTGAGAATGCATATGCATGACATGGAAAGCGCAATTTGCCTTTTTCAGCGACAGGCAGTCTGCGCTTTCACCTCAGTGCGGCTTGTTTGTACAGACCTCGGGATGCTTTTACGTGCACGTTGCGAAACAAGTACGCCCAAAAGCGTTAGGAAGAGGCAGTGTGTATGAACACGTACTGAAATATTCTCCGAATTTTCACCACGTTTTTTTGTTATTTAAGGTGACCGTTTTTTCTTTATAGAAAATGTAGGTGTTGACTGTTGACTGTGTTGGACGTACAACAGAGTGAGGATGTGATGTCTTTCAGACAGCGGAGGCCGTGAAGAAGGCAAGGAACTACCTGGAGTTTTTGGAGGACTCTGTGCAGGTTCCCAGGGCCCTCGTTGGTACGTAGACACAAATTTACTCCCGGAGCTGGAAGTCTTCAATTCTTGTGTTTTCATTGGGGCGGTGGGAAAATTAAAATGAAGTGCTCGATATGTTGGTCGTTATTATAATCCAAAATGTCCGAAAAATTTGTGTGACCGATTTTTAAGACGGTCATCCACAATTCACAACAAAATGGGTGCACCGCTTTCAGGTACCATGGTTAATTACCCAATCCCAATGTCACTTTTGTTGGTCCCTTTTTTTAACTTGCATCTTTTCTGGCTCTGTGTCCGTAGGCAAAGTGATTGGCAAGAACGGTAAGGTCATCCAGGAGATTGTGGACAAGTCCGGTGTGGTGAGGGTCAGGATAGAAGGGGACAACGACAACAAGCAGCCTCGACAGGAAGTAAGCCTGCTACTGCCAAATCCTTTCTGCCACCGATAGAGCTGCTTGTAGAGTACTGATATGTGTCACCTTTTTGTCTTCACTTATTTGTCAGCAAATAACGGAGAGACTGTTTTTCCACTTGGTTCCCTCAGGCCCATACTAACAGTTGTTGTCTTTTTTTGTTTTGTTGACACAGGGAATGGTCCCATTCACCTTTGTCGGTACAAAGGAGAGTATTGGAAATGTTCAGGTCTTGCTGGAGTACCACATCTCTTACCTTAATGTGAGGATACCTGTGTGTGTGTGTGTGTGTGTGTGTGTGTATGAAAGAGCTTTTTTTTCATGCATGTTTTTTGTTTTCTTTGTGAGCACATTATGTTTTTGCTTAAAGCCACAGCTTCAACAAACTTATTAATCCAGTTCCTTGCCAACCAGTGTTTTAATCGCTTGTACTGGCCATTAGTATGGCCAGTATTTACGTTGGAGACAGTTATTCTATATTAGAAAAGAGTTAAATTCAGCAGCATCAGGAAAAAACTAATTGTGGAAAGTGTGACGGGAACGTCCACGGCAAAGCTGAGGAGTGAAAAGCGCTGAAGTCTGTTTGAAGGAAACAAGCAGCTGGAGCTGTGGTTCACAGGGAAAAGAAGACATTATTGTACATGTTTAGCATCTCTACTACACAATGTGCTGGCATGATGTCTGATTATTGCCATTAACAGTATACTTGTGAGGGGCATTCAAATGCTTTGTAATCTTCGTGTATGTTTTCACTGTGTACGTTTTGCACGTGCGTGAGCGTGTGCGTGTGCGTGTGTGTGTTTTGCATGGTGTGCGTGTAGGACATGGCGGAGCTTCTTGCAGAAGGCCAGCAGCTAGAGGAAGAGCTGAGGCAGATTGAGGATTATACACAGGAAATCCACCTAGCAAGATTGAGAATATGCAACAACAGGCGCGCTGGATGTGATGTTGAAGTGTGTATGATGATTATGAATGTTCCATCCAGGGATGACCCTACCTAACAAACCATAATATTTCTATGATTCCCTTCATTTCAACTCTTCGACGATTTTTTCTCCTCCCACCCCCCCACTTCTCTAGGAAGTTGAGCAGCTTCGTACTGGAGAGAATGCAGATTGACGAACAGCTACGTCAGATCACCCAGGTTCATCGCCCGGGTGACCGAGAGAGAGGGGAAAGAGGAGGAGGAGGAGGGGGAGGGGGAGGGTATAATACGGATGGTAATGCCTCCTCCTCTTCTTTACATGGCAGTCGCTCTTACAATGGTCGAGGGCGTGGGCGCAGAGGCCACGGCTACAGCACTGGATATGGTAGGAAAAAAAATTCAAATATTCGACAAAAAATAATCAATTATTGGGCTGCCGGATATTCTGTTTGTTTAATTCCTCCAGGCACCAACTCGGAGCAGTCCAACGCCTCGGAGACCGATTCAGAGCGCAAGGAGGAGCTCAGTGACTGGTCCCTTGCTGGTGAAGACCAGGACAGGTGAGTTTCTTAATTCTTTCTTTTTATAGCTTTGTGTTCAGCCCGCGCCGGCACATTCTGTCGATTGACTGATACATTGACCCACCGACTTGCAGGGAGAGAGAGAGAAGCTCACGACCCCAAAGAGACGCCCGCAGGAGGCCCGGACCCGCCAGGGGCCGAGGCGGGTTTGGAGGGCGGGGGCGGGGAGGAGGAAGAGGAGGATACAGCAACAGCTCTGGTAAGCAGAGATGGCGGTAGGGAACGCAGGGGATTTTATTGGGGTCTTCAACTGAATTTGCACAATTTCTTCCCTAGTTCTTCATATTACATTTACCTTTTTGAGCCTTGTGAGGCAGCATAAATGTTGCTCTTGTTGTGATAGTTGCAGTTTATTTATAACATCAATTCTAATAGGATGGACTAGATTTCACTGTTTGCTTAAATCATGAGAGGGAACATTTAACTCTGCCTAAATGCATTTAGTTGATAATTTCTAAAAAATGTCATGCATTATTATTATTATTAGGATTATTTTTTCTTTTTTTTAAACCAGAAAATGTCTTGTTGTGGTAAAAGGGTCGTCATTTGGCAGTTTGACTTTTGATACAAGCCATTTTCTCTACATCTGACTCTGCAGCAGGTCCTCGGGACGGTGAGGATAACAATGCCTTCGGCGCTGCGGAGACTGAGACCGACCAGACGGCTGACACGGATGCTAGTGAGTCCAACTTGCCTGCAAACCGACGCAGAAGATCTCGACGGCGCAGAACAGACGAAGAAGCCACACTGATCGATGGCATAAGCGAGTCCGACAACGCCTCAACGAGTGAGAACGGAATAGGTAGGTTGGCCACATCAGGACTTCCTTATGCACACACAAACTCTGCACTGGATACATGTAAACAAAATAGTCCCAAACACTCTCTGACATTTCTTTGAGCTTCATGTTTTCATTGTTCAAGGAGCTGGTGCTGTTCAAAGATAGGTCTCCGGTTCAAAGGCAATTTAAGCTTCAAATCTCTTTCTTTGTGATTACCCAAACGTCCTTAGACGACTCAGAAGTCAAATCTCAGCGCCGCAATCGTAGTCGCCGCCGCCGCATCCGCCTGCCCGAGGAGAGGCAGCCAGGTAACCATGGCAACTGCCAGTGTCCCCTCCCTGAGCAGTTCTCCTAATGCCTCTGCTCACTAGGCTGTTTTCTAAATATTTAGTTTTGTCTTTGTGCGAGACAAACGGAAAACTAAACCAAAATGCTGTTAAAAATGTCTATGATCTCTTTAACCACAAAGTAATTAAGTGTTGCTTGCTTTTGCTCAATAATTGAAGGTGATTGGTTGACCGACTGGCCCACACTGTGCACACAGGAATGCTGTGCAGTTTGAAAGAATGTGTCTTCCCTTTTTCTTTCGTTTGTGTGCTGTGTCATAGTAAGCTTAACATCTAACTTACTTTTCTGTTGTTAGATTTCAAGTAAACAAGTGGCCTCCAGTTGGGCTTTAGGTTCTGAGAGAAGTATTGATCTAAATGTGCTGCGAGACAGGATCAATTTGGAGGATTTCCAAACTGTCAAAGACGGCTGCTTTCCGCTAGCGTCCTTTTTAACTATAATGCCGCTTTCCATTTGTCTCGTAAATCCGCCGAATAATAATCCGAGTCGGAAAGTGTAAATTACCCAGCTTTCTTGCGGCATTTTGGGAAGACACGCCCCCTTTTGGTCGCTAAATCGGGCGTCCGACTCGGGATTCTGAGAGTACCCCGAGTATACGACATACGAACATACGACTCGCACAACAAAGATGTCTGCGCCCACATTACATGGAAGTTGATATGAATTCAATTTGTATTTGCACTACGTTGGTCGTTTTAATGTCGGTTTTAAATGCTCTTACACACCTATTTACATTGCTGCTTCAGTCCGGTCACAAATGTATGCATTGCACGGTTTTGCTGTGCGTGCAATAAAATGTAATGTTTTGTTTTCGAACTGGTTTGCTAAAAGGCTACGTTGCTAACAATAACAACAACTAGCCTGCCACTGCCACCGGTGGCTCGAGAAAAACGCGACTGCACTTCTTATAAAACGAAATAGGCAAAAATGGCACAATATTACTGAAATGTAAGACTTGCTATAATTATAATAATAATAATAATAAATAAAATGTCAGTGTTTCTGTAATAACGCTACATTATCCTAAAGTCGCTATAGGATTTCTATAGTAGTTTTATAGTACTTCTATAGTGTCCCAAAATACAATAATATTTCTATAAGATGCCTATAAGATTACTATAGTATTTTGTCAAAAACGTCCTGCATTAGCATGGCAGCTGCTGCATTTTTGGCGTCCATGTTCTTTCCAACTCGTAAGTCGCAAGACACATCTGGAACGCTGTAAGTGGTACGAAACCGGCAATGACGTCACTTTCCGACTCGGGAGGCGGACTTACGAGACAAATGGAAAGCAGCATTAGACCACAGGAGGTGTGAATTGTGAGATCAATATTGAGGATGAGTTGTGAAAGTGTAAGACAGATGTGTTGAGTTTAACAGCACTGACGTCACTTTTCTGTTTCTTGTCGACACAGTGACGGTGGCGGACTACATCTCACGGGCGGATTCTCAGAGCAGAGAGACGGAGACCACCAAGGACACAAAGAAGAACATGGATGTGGTTAGTTTCTAAATGTCACAGCAAACCTACTGGATCTTTTGAAAAAGCAAAATGCTTTTGGTGAACTACCTGGTGAATTATTTTGAACACACAAGAAGCGTATAACATGGTCGTACCCACATCTTTTGCTCAGGGTCAGGTGGATGCCATCGCTGAGGACAGCCCACCATCGGCACCGCCGACTACCAACGGTTCTGACAATGCCACCGACACCGAGGGCACCAGAGCTCCCGACAAAGTCCTCTGCCAGGAGGACGCCAACCCGCAACCTGTCGCTAACGGACTCTCCTAGTCAGACCTGGGCAAAGGAAATGGTTTCAAATATTTGAAGTTTTAGGCTGCACTTTTTTTAATCTCCCTGTCTCTGGAGCAGCCTGATAATTGAGCACTATTCTTCTTTTACTTAAAAAATATTTGAAACCTGTTCCAGTGCACACGTTGTAGACACCGTAACCTCCCCTTTACACAAGTGTTCTGTCCAACTATTCATTTTACTCCAGTTTTTTTTCTTTCTTTTTTACAATAGTTCTTCCTGTATGAGCTTGCCAAAGATAGTCAAACACAGAGCCACAGACGTCTACTCAACTGTATTTTTCGGTCCACTCTTCATTGAGAGCTCAGGAAGAGGTCGGACTGAGACAGGGAAATGAACCCATACTATGATTGAATTGGTTCTTTTTTATCAGTAAAAAATATAGCAGGATTTTAGACCAGAAGCATGTCGGCCTTTTACCAGGTAGACTCAGAAAGGAGCTACCACAACCTTTTTTCACGATGTTAATGTGCATCTGAAGTAGTTTGTAAATTAAATATTCTGCATAAGCAGTACCACAGTACAGATACAGGTTTGTTGGAAACCCGAGTATGTTTGACATACATGTGATCATCTGTTGTGCCTTGAGAGTAGATTCAACATGTTGTTGCCTGGCTCTGCACACCGTCTGAAGTTGTTTCACTTATTTCCGTGTTAGGCGGTCGCCCGCTCTGCCACAGTGGAACCAGATGAGCGCTGTCCGTGTGCTTCATGTACCCTCACTGCCGCGTACGAAGGTGACGAAGAGACAAACACTGAAAGACCCTGAAAAGATTTCAGAGGCATATCTTTTTAAAATCAGGTGTGTCTGTTCGTAATGTTTGTGGGGAGACTGAGTCCAGTTATCTATCTCTGTTGAGTTTGACATTAGCTGCTTTCTGTTTTTTAAATATGCAACCACTTTGGTCATACAAATGTTATTACAGCGTGTCTAAAAAAAAAAACTAAAAAAAACAGCTGTTTTCTTTGCACTGAAACAAAACCTTTTCTGTTAAGTTTATTGTAGTCAAGTCTGGAAACAGGCTGTTAGTGTTGAGTGGTGGGAAGAGATGTAGCCGGGTTTCCTAGAAACATCTCATTGTTAAAGCGTGTACTCATTCATCACATGAATGTACGACTTGGAGGTTTTTCTCTAAGAATTCAAGCTAAATCAGGGTTGGTTGAGATGTTTCTGGAAAACCAAGCCCAGGTGACGATGTCATTTTCATGGTTCTTCCAGACTGGCTGGCTGGAAACTGGTCACGACTGTTCCAGTAAGGGAGAAGATTTATTTGGTTTATTTATTAAAGAAATGTACAGTATTTAAAAAAAGGCAAAACCAAGAGAAGCTGCTGTTTTTCTTGACAATAAAATATGCGTTAACTAGGGTTTTCTTTTGAGACAAATGACAATTTGGACTACTGAGAGTTGTTACATCCCCAAGTGTTTCTGTTGGGTCGACTACAGTACGTTTTGTTTTTTTAAAGGATCATTCTGGTTGGTTGATGTGCAATATGTTTTGTATGCCGGTAGTTCTTAAATAAACTTGATCTTCCATGTAGATCTAAAACTCGACTGTGTCAAAGTTAGTGATGATGATTTACGGGGGTCCGATAATCATTTGATCAACATTTATGTTGAATATTCAGACGTCAAACCCCAATTCCAATACGGTTCACGTTTGGCTGTTATAACCGGTCGGTGTCAATGCATTAGTTTGTATGGTTTTATTAGTTGTTGCCGGGCCAACTGAAGTACAGGGGAACAATGCATTGATGAAATCCAGCACAATTCGGCCTCATGCTTACTGTTCTTTTACACGGCGTTAAGAGCTATAATTGAACTGCTGCTTTTCTGTGTATGTGAGCTCTGGTTGTCTGCTTCTCTACTCCTGTGTTCCAATGGTGCAGTTTTCCAAAAAAAATTAAACCAAAATGTTCGAGTGAACGAGAGTTAAAACAAGCTTAAATTGGAATCCATAGTTAATATAAGAACCCAAAATAAATAAAAATACAGCATAATGAGGGAGAATGCGAGTAACAGATTTGTACAGCATGAATTTAATTTGGCGACAATCCTTTAGAAAACTAGTAATCGCTCAAGTCGGGTCAGTGCAAACGGCTTAGATAAGAGCAGTGAGCCATCACGTTTGCGTCATTGCCGTGATCTTCACTTCTTTGTCTGGGCATCCAAGAAGTCCTTTGCTTCGTTAATCTTTGCTGCTATGTAGGGAGATCCACCTGACACACGCAAAAACAAAACGATTAATCTTTTTGGCAATAATGCAGCATAAAACCTGTTAATGAGTGTAGCCGTTAAAATAAAGTACACTACACCAAGGCATATTAAAGTAATTCGAGGGACATGAAATCCATAACCTGTGATGTAACACTTCAAAAAAGCAGAGCAATGAAGTAACTGAAGCTGAAATGTTGGTATGGTCTGCCCATCTGGAGCACCATTATAAACGTACAGCGTGTACAGGGAGTGATGGGGAACTTTTAATGCTCACCTCTATCTGGATGATTCAGGATCATCAGCCTTCTGTGTGCCTCTTGGATCTTCATCCTGTTGGCCGTGGGACTGTACGACAGAACAATGGCACAACAGGGGATTATCGTCAGAATAATTAGCGTGAATAGTAATCTATCATGTTCACATACCTGACACCTAAAACCAGAGACGCTTCTCTCTTTGACATCTTTGGATCAAATCCACCTCGATAGTACCCTCCTCCAAAAGCCTGCGGTATGCAAAGTACACAACTCAACATGATGGGCCGGCCTTCTGACCCCAAATAGCAAAATACTGATGAAAAGTAAACCGAGATTAAGAGACATTGATGAAGTAATAAAATGATTGTGTTCCTTCTTACCGTCTTGGGGAAACTCTGAAGGGCCTGTTTCATCTGAGGCTCCAGCTGCCTCATGGTCTGCATGGCATAGCGACCTGACAGATGGAGATGAGGGGAAGAATGCAGAGTTTCTATGTCAAAGGGGCATTCATGGATTTGTATTAATAATTCCTATTTACATTGATACGGAGCGTTATCTGGGCTGGGATGTCAATGTTTTAATTACTATATGACAAATGTATATGGAAAACCCCATATAAAACGTGATCATATGCATTGCATAAGGTAACCTACTTTGAACCATTTATTTTTAAGGAAAAGTGTGTAAATGATAGGCAATGTTACCATATTATAATAATTCTGCAATTCAATAATAAATTATAATTATTTCCCATCCATCCTGGATTAACAGTAACTCGTCGGATCGTTGAAGGCTTTGTAAACAGTGCTGATCAGATCGATCACCTGACGAACAGCACAAGTGTCAAGGTGATTGGACCTTGACCTCACTTTTCTTCAGTTACCTGCAAATCCAGCTGCTGCCAGAGCCAGTCCCACTGCCACCATGGAACTGGCCTGGAGTTTGACAGAGAGACAAATAAGAACCATGAAGGATAGTAAGATAGACGTAACATCACCTGCACCAGCTAACGACCTGTCCTCCCGCAGCAACGTAAACACGCACCACATGGCACAAGTGTCCCCTAGCGTGACGCCTTAGCAGTTAGCGTTAGCTGCTTCTGCTTCAAACCGGCCCCGCTGAGCCCCTTTTAACCGCGCTAACGTTGCATAGCTGGCTACAAACGCTGGAAGCCTTATTACAGTTCGCCTGCGCAGTGCTGCGTCGAGCACATTGGAGTGAAGCTAACGTTAGCTTAGCTGTTTGGAACGAACACTATGGCGCTTTTCGGCCTGCTCCTGATCTTTCGACCAATCAACAGTATTGGCACTGCAGTCAGTAGATAACACGTCCGACCTACCATGTCCGCTCGTTACGTCCCGTATCTGTTAACGATTTGGATCATAACTTTTGACCTCTCATGTTTTCCTCGCTCGGGAGTGCATGTGTTTGTACCGGAAATGAGGGAGAGCTGTCGTAAAGCGGTGACATCTGCTGGTCGCCCCCCCCCGCCCATTCGGTGACTCCGAACCTCCAGCCCCGCCCGCAGGCCTCCTCAAACCCCCCTCAGTCCGCTTCGAGATTACGGGAGGAGTGTCACCTTTTCTTTGGCGGTATTTAAAACATTCAATTCCTTTATTGCAGTGTTGTTGGCATGAATGTGAAACATTTTAGCTACTGTAGTGTCAGGTTGCGACATTGGTTGAGCTAAATGACACGAGCATGCAAACATTTATATGAGTTGGCGTGAAATATATTTGTACCATTTTAATTAACTGTAACGTTTTGGTACCATGAGGTGTTGTGCTGATGCTACCCTTCACTTAGCTAGTAATAGAAACATAAAATATGTAGCCCAGGAATGAATGGGGAATTACAGCATGTAAGTTAGCAACAGGTGTTTTTTTATTACAAGATGTAAAAATGCGTTGAAAGTTCAAAAAACCTTCTCTTGTTAGATACACTTCAATGTATCTTTTAGCATTTGCTGAAATTGAGCTGAGCAATTGTGCTATTAATGATTTGCTCTTCATTTGAGATTCAACAAAATAAAAAGTGAGTGAACTGATGTGACCAACTTTATTTAGTGTAATGCTGTTATGTCTGCACGCAGGACGAAGGCAGGCCTGTGCAGTCAATGTCTTGGTTCAAAGCGTTGTGAAGGTAAGTTTTAAACTTGAGAGGGTTTTACCTTTTTGTTTTTCTAAATCTTAAAAAAAAAAAAAATCCTGTCAGCTACAAAACCTTTCACTTGTTACTTAAACTTTAAATATAAATGGTAACGCGCCTTTAAAGTGTGAAGCTGAAACTAAATTCATATTAGCAATGAAGCATACAAAGTGTGGGAGAACAACCTCAAAGGGTTTTTAATACAACACAACGTTAATTCTCATGAGCAATCGAGACAACAGAGCTCAGGAAGTGAAATGACACCATTTTACCTGCGAGTGTCACCTGTATGTTCCACCGATGCGAGCAGCTCAACAGCCAAACTGTGTTGCCTGTACTGTACATTAATTAAAATTAATTACATTTTCAAGTCAATAAGCGAAGGCAGCTGGTGGAAGCTTCTGGAATGGCTGGCTCTTTTACCATTACAATAGTGCTCCACATACCAGCAGGCCTTTTGGATAAACAACACCTGTCTGCTGCAGTGACGTGCAGCTCTCCCAAAGCTGAAGCACAGCCCGCTGCCACGGTGTCGCACGTGAGGCGATGGCTAGTTATAGGACGGAAGATGCCGCGTGAACATCTGCGGGCTGGCAGCAAGGAGCAATTTCAACGCAAACAGGCCCCGCTGCGTCTCTCCTCACGGTTGGACTGATCCACGGCAGCAGCTAACACAATGGGACAGCAGAGGGCCTCATTATTGCCCCTATCATTTGCATAATTACAATGTTTGTCTGAGGCAGGGGCAGTATATAAATTGTAAATTGTGTTGGACCCGCTGTCTCTCCTTACTGGAAGTCATATTTGAATGGAGAGAGCCTGTTCTGCTAGCCAGGCGGCCGGGCGCAGGCAAGAGGTCCCAATCAGCCAGCCTCACAGACCGCTCATTCAAAAGGATTTAGAAAGCCAACTGTGTGGAGAAATGAGAGTTTTGCCCCCCCCAAATCATATGGAATTACAGTGCTGGTTGCGTATTGGGGGGAGCCAGTGGCAAGCACAAAAGCCCACAGGAAGCAGCTATTTCTGTGTGTTTTATTAACCCAACCAAGCAATTTAATTCTTTTGTTCGGGGGAGTTCTACTTCATTGATTAACAAAAGCGGGGATATAATTTTTTCAGCCCCCTTTTGAAAAGCCTGAAATGTCAAGCCTTTTAAAGGAGATTATTCTGCCTGTGTGCGATGAATAGAGCCCAGAGTAACCTTTTGTCTACAATTAAATATTCCAGCATAAATATAAAAGAAAATCAGAGATGGGGAAGATTGAGTCAGGAGAGATTGGAGAGGTAGATCCTCTGCCCGATAGTGGCAACAGCCTGGCTCTAATTAGATATGCCAGGCGGGCTGCGAGCAGTCACTCTCCACAGCACGCCGAGAGAGGAGGCAGCCGCAGAGAGGAGGACAGAGGGAACCTATCTGCTCATCTGTCCGCCCGGCGCCTTCCTCTGGGCATCCACAAGGTATTTCAGGAGGCTTTGTTTTGTTTTGCTTCCCGCCGTTTTATTTGTTTTCCCCGACATCTTTTGCCACCGGCGGGGGAAGAGTCCATAAGGCAATGCCTTCTGGGAACTGCATAAATGGAGGGGGCTGAATGGGAAGAAAAGTTGTGTGATTGTTTATGATTCTGAGGAGTGATTGGGGATGACAATGATGAGATGCTTTAGGGACGGACAGGGTTTTTTTTCTTCTTTTTTTTTCACTCGGGTGGGAGACTATGAGGCGATAAAGCGGGATGATAATGAAGTTTTGATTATGCAGGGCTGCGTTTGGTGTGTTTTGTGAGTTGCAATTTTGTTTCCCTTGGGCACTGAGGAGGCTGAAATGTATGTGGACCGAGGTGATCTGCGTGCTTTGGTGTGACGCTGTCGTCATCATTCCTTTATAGAAAGGCTTGGCTCCTGATAAAAGTTACGTCATTAGTTGATGGTAACTTTCCTAACTGGTCCTTGCGTGCGGTTTGGTGAAATGTCACCGTCTGTCATGTAACTCTTGGAGGAGGTGATGAAACAGGAACTAAACTCTCCCGCAGGCTTAGTTTGGACTGACTGCTGTGACCTCTTGTCAGTTCATTATTTTCCTGACCAATCCTTTTTTTTTGGAGTGACTTCATGGGAGCGATTCGTCTCTGCCAATAGACGTGATGCTCCTTTTGACACGATATGCTCATGCACATTCTTGACTTTTTGACGTATGCTCATACTTCATCTTCCACCTTTAACACGTTTACTCAATTATCTTTACGTTGTCTTTTGTCTTATTAGTTTACAAAATGTTCTCTTACAATGAAATGAATTGATCTGGTCGCATAAATTGAGAAGATATGTATTTTAAGTTGTAAGGAGTTCAAATGGATTTTTTTTTTAAATGGCGTTTTTCAACACGATACCTTGAAATCAATTGAAACTTAAGTAAGAAATGAGAAACTAAATATTATTTACATTTATAAGAGATATTTGTATGAATATGATCTCACATCGTACTGTTGCCGTTGTTCGTGAAAAATTCTGATTTATATATCAAGATGGGAGACCTAAGGTAAGAGATGAAAAGCAGCATTATGATGGTGAGACAGAACCTTGTGTGCTCCACTTCAGTACATATAACAGACCACAAGGACACTTCTCTTTCAACTTCTCTCTGGAACGCCTCAGTGTATTTTACCAGAACCTTCAGCTGCCTAAACACTCCTGTAAAACCTTTCCATCTTAAACTATGGTCAAGCTATTTAACCTTTAAGATTCCTATGTCATATTTTAGTTTTTTATATTTAAAATCACTCAAACAGAAAACCTTTTCAGCGTTTATTGGGGTTGTAACTTCCCTTAAGAATAAGTCCCTGCATCACATCAGAGATATCTCTTTTAGGGTTTCTTTGGATTCCTATGAAAGTCCCAGTGTTACTACGTTTGAATTATTCAAATTTATTACATCAAGATTGTGCGCTTTTTGGAGTGGGACAGAATATGTTGATTTGTCAAATCCAATGGAATATAAAATGTGTATTGCTTCAACTCCAAATTGTTAATCACCTGACATTCCACCTACCGTCTGTCGTGTGCTGCTGTCACCGTTTAACCCAACACCCAAATGTACTCATTTCTAACCCCATTCCTCACCTGTACTTCATCTTAATTCTAATCTCCACCCTAAACCTCAATGTTAATCCTAAACACTCACACGCGCATACACACAAGCACGCACACACACACACACACTCACTCACTCACTCACTCAAATCTAATGTCACCTCTACCCAGCAGCCTGTTTTGCCCCCAGAGGGCTTTATCAGAGCTGTGGAGGGCTGATTGGAGGAGGCAGCAGTAATGACTGCAGGTCGTGAGGTCCCCACCCTGTTATGATAACTAAACTGAGGTCAAACGCCTAAACTGCAACGTGCTGTGCCTGCTGATGGTGCCTGATAGCAGCAGATGAACATTGCTTTGTTACTTTAATGTTTAAATCAAAATTCATCGCTTAATGGAATTCCATTTTTGCTCAGTTTTCAACGCCGCACACCGACCGACTTCTCCCAACAAAGACGCTCCAAAATTTGTATTTCGAAGATTTCTTTACCCTAATATTAATGTGAAAATGTAGAATTTATTTTTAATAACAAATTTGAATATATATATATATAAGCAAAGTGTAAGAGTATAAGAGTAAGTGTGTTATGGTTCTGCTGCATTCTATACTGAGCAGCCTTCAATGAAATATTTTTTAGGACCCCCCATCTCTCATCTTTAAGGTTATGATGATAACCTAATCGTGATAGCGGTAGTTTTGAAGTGGCTTTGTAGGGTTGATTTAACATTTTGAAAACTTGTTTAATTGAAGTAAACCTCTCAAACTGTTTTTGATTTGTGAGACTCCGTCCCAAATCCCTGCTCTGTATTTCATATCGCTAGTTTTGCCCATTTTTTTCTAAATCTACTTTAAAATCTTCTTCCGGGGAATCCTTACTCCATAGTTTTGATCTTCTCTCAGATGACCACATCACATGGGGTCCAACAGGGGCCCTGCAATGTTCTTCAGGTGGGTAAACACTAGCTTCTCAAAGGACTTCGTGACCACAGACGTCTGCGCCGCGCGCCCATAGTCTTTTAATACTGTGAAGGAGGTTTTCTGATGGTGGTGGAGGGCTCGAAGCAGGACCAGGCTTCACACATCTCCAGTGGCAGGTTGAAGATCAGGTTGAAGATCAGGATGAAGACGGGCGACCAGCTGGTCATTGACACAGAATCTGGGCCCGGAGGTTTCCCGATCTCCGGCCGACTGGTGCATGTGAGGGAAGACTATAGTCACTACGTCATCCGTGATAATTTCAACATTTGTTGCCTTCCAGTACGACGTTATTTAATAAAGCTTGTTCAAAATGTAGTGTGGAACCACCAATACGGACATGTTGATTTGGTTGGCCACCGGCGTGTGTTTCTGCACCCTCCCAGACACACACACACACACACACACACACACAAACACAGGCTCACAGACGGCCGTGCTGGTAGTCAGACTTGCAGTAGATAGAGGCAGACCCACTTCTACACAGCACCTGTAAATCGGGATTAATGCTGATTTCTTACTTTTCCCAAAGAGGAGTGCTAGCTTGGCAGAAAGGAAACAAGAATTATTCAATCAAACCGCTCTCTTCCCACATACAGATTTGACTCCAGCCCCATAAAGCTTGGCGCATAATCCTTTTATCAAACCCTGCGATGGAATATTTTTATTGGAAAATCCCAGAGAGAAGTAATATTAAGGTAATTTCTATCTCCAGTTTATTTTCTCCTTAAAAAAAAAAATCACTCCTTTCAGTTTTCTTTTTTTTTTTTTTAAATCTCGAGACAATAATGACTTGAGGTATTTGGATGGGGACCTAACTGGTGGTTACGAATGTTGTCTCACCGCTGGCGGGATCTCGGCCTTTATCGGTAATAAGTGAATCAGATATTTACTAAAAGTAAAACGCATCTCTGGAAAAGTGTGTCTAACTGGGGCAAAGATGTAATGTGGGGCAGCTGGTGATGACGGCTGGCAGTGCTAATATCTCTAGTGGTAGACGTGCACGCTGTGAGAGCTGCTTTTCTGTCAGGTCAGCGCTTTACAGCGTTATAGCTCTGCTCTGTGTGTGCGTGCGTGTGTGTGTGTGTGCGTGTGTGTGTGTGTGTGTGTGTGTGTGTGTGTGTGTGTGTGTGTGTTTGCTTGCTAGGGTTTATGTTTGAGTCCAAGGTTACTGTTTAATCAAAACAATATTCCCCTGTGGATTATTTCCGTTCTGTTTTCCTCAAGAGGAGTTCACGAGGATTCTGCTCACTTCCAATAACTGCCATAAGCATATTTATGTGTATAATGCGGCATGTGAACAGATCAAGTCCTTACATTTAATTCATCCGTTATAGGCACTGTGACATATTAACACACAAAAACTATTTCACATGTGTCTTTTGGATTGTTTAATATCTTTTATGCTGATCAGATATGCTGCAGGGAAAGGTTCAATACATTTAAACTGAGTACTTTCAACTTCTTAAGTGATGCATTCTCCTCTGTCAAATAGCTAATTATGCTCTTTGTTTCTTATACAGATGAATAATTGGGGTTGAGAATTAAAGGGCCAGTGCGCTGATTTCACACTCTTAGTTCACTCAAGATGTGTACTTCTCTGCCTGTGTGTTAGACGTTTCCACCAGCCTTGAATAGTGTCATGAGAGACACTCCGTTTATAAAGGAACATTGCATCCAGTGTTTTTGCAGCTTTTTATTTGCAGCTTTTTATTGGACGATTTCAAAACTGGCTAAATAAAAATATCTTGGCCTCTGCTGCTTTGATTTTGACCGTTCTTTTTGACACACTAAACCTTTCGAAAGTGCGAGTACTTTTTTAATAAGTCAAGAAATGTGACTCGAGGAAGAAAACAGTTTGGTAAATGAATCATTCCAGCATGATCCCATGTCTGAACACGCCAATATTTATAACACTACGCACCCTGCTGTGACACAATCTGGTGGAGTTTTTTTTGCCATTTTCAGCCACATGGAAATATCAGCCGTCTCGTTACACCCACTATTTCAGTTCAGATGGAAATGGTTTACTCTGAAACTTGGTTCAAACATAGCATAAGTCCTAACTCTAACTTCACTTCTAGTGCTGCCGCTTCACGGTTGACATTTGAGTGAATTGTCACAATCGTCACTCATTCAAGACCCCAAATACATTGTTCAGTTGTTCACTCTCGATTATTCAAACAACACTTCAGCAGCGGCTCAGTGTGTGGATCGGATATTCCAAATTAGAAATAAAAGAAAAGGCTGAGGTCAAATTTAAGGACCGTCAGCCGTTCTTTTTCTTCTTGTGGAAGACGTTGATCTGGCAGCTCGTCCTCGGTGATGGTCACCGTTTCATCACCGATGAAATGACCCAGCCTGCGACCTGCTGCGCTGCTCAGTGGATTCAGGAATGAACTGACTCCTGTCTATTAGTCCGTGTGACCTGCAGTGGCTCTGACGGGCCTCAAACCATCAGACCAGCACTTCAGCCTCCATTCTGTCACGTGTGGCGATCTGGTAATGGCATAACAAGTCGGAGTTCACTTTGAACTGGCTCCCCTTCTGTTGCGAGAGAGAGGGAGAGAGAGAGAGAGTGTTTTGTGAGAAAGCCACGGAGCTCAAAAGCGGTGTGTGTTTGTGTGCGAGAGACTACAGTCCTATAATTATCCTCCTGAGGAAAACAAGTGCAGAGTGAGTGGTCCATTGTGGAAACGGGATTATAGCCTGTGAGAGAACAGAAAGGGTTCTTCGCTTTGTGTTGGCTAATGTGTTCCAGTTGAGCTGAGCTATTTGATTTGAGCTGTGTTTGACCGCGCGCGCGCGTGTGTGCGCGTGTGTGTGTGTTAATAAATCCAGTGGTCAAAGTGTGTCTCATCTTAACAATTCCCTTCCTGTCAATACTTTTGAACACATGACTTTGTCATCTTGTAACGCGGCTGCGGGCGACATGGGTCTTGGTATGTGGCCTCTCGTAGAGCGGCAGTGCAGTCGGGTTGTTAATATGACAACGCGTACGCATGCAGGCAAACGCGCGCGCTCTCTCTCTGAGCACCTCATTTAGTTTGTTTTGATGAAGGTGTGCGACCCGGGGAGCGAGATGGTGTCAAGTGCACACACAAGGAGAGCGGGAGAAAGCAGAGGAGAAGGCAAGCTTTTCTCTCTCAGAGTTCCCCGTGTCAGTCGGGTAAGAAAGCCGCCAAACCAATAATTTTGTAGAGTTCTTTTTTAGCGAAGCGGCTGAAGCGTCTTTGGATTGCCACGTGTATAAAGGCGGCCCACATAAAGCCATTCACAGCACTGAATGAACACGCCATCTGTGGGGCTTTCTTATTTCCTCTTCTCTTTTCTTCCTCTCCTTTTTCAAGCCTTGTAATCAAATTTGAGCAAAATCAAATGGCGGGAGGAAAGAAGGGAGAGCAGTGGGGGTGGGTGGGAGGGAGGAGGGTTCAATGAAAGTACCTTTTGTTGGTCTGAAACGAGCAAGTAATTTACAAAATGCCCTCCCTTTGTGCAGGGGGCTAAGGGAAGAAAGAAATCAGTAGCTTTTAGAAGCTAGGCCTTGCGCTGCGACGGGCAAGATAATGAAAGCCGTCTTGTGTTTGTGGGCTAGAGAGCATCTCAAAGGCGGACCGGGCCCCGGCTCAGGGTTAGCTCGGCTGCTGAAAAAAAAAAAAAAGAAGAAAGAACACCCCCCACAACACTCTCCTCTGTGTATGTGCGTGCCTGAATGCGTGTGTGTTTGTGTGTTTGGCAAAGAGCGGCAAAACAGGACGGCGGTGCCCGGCTACTCCTGGCAGAGGCACTGCGAGGAGGTGTTGTTGTCGTCGGCGACGAGGAGAGCACAAGGGATTAAAGAATGGCTTCCCCCCACCCCTCACTCGGCTCGCCACCTCTTACCTGTTGTCCCGTTGCAGGTGCGTCCTCCCCCCCCCCCTGCGTTTAACGGGCGCTACACCTTCGTGGAGGAGAGATGAGGATGTCAGAGGACGGGGATGAAAAGTGCTGCAGGGATCCCTGTGCTGGAGGATTACGGTGGCAGGAAGAGGTTTTCCCGCTGACTGTTTTCGTCCTCGGTTTCTCCGCGTGGACGTCTCAGACGGGAGCACCTGGCTGCCGAAGGACGCTCAGCCTTTACCTGCAAGGATTATTACCTGAGTGGCACAGACTGCTGTTGTGGATTATTACAGGTCTGACCATTATATATGTACATTTCTGTAAATGCAAACTGAACTTTAACTTGTTGTCTGAGACGACGGTTGAACATGACGCCGTGGACCTGATACAAGCAGGTCACCTACCTACGTCACCCGAGATGCAGTCACAGCAATGATAATTGGTTATCTGCTTGACAGCCTGAACTGATTCTGATTAGGAAGCATTCCGTGAAGTTAAAATTCTTCATTTACTCATAATTGCATGTCATTAAGCTAATTTGAATATCTGCTGTGTCTGGCCTGCAGATGAGTTCCTGCTTTACGGCAGACAGCCTCTTTCCTGATGTGTGTTCCTGCGCTGCACTGACTGGTGAGTTAAGACAATTTATGCATCAGATGTGTGCTGTTCCTTCCTTTTTCATCGCTTTTTCCTTTTAGCGGTCCGTCTGGCTCTCGTAGTCTCGTTCGGATGCCTGAAAGCAATTCAAAGTTTGTTGTCCTCTGCTTACATGATTGTGTCTGGTAGTACTTTTGATGCTTCTCTCGCTTGATAGTGTTTGACTTTAAAAATATTCCATCATTGTAAGAAAACCTCTTTTTAATTTTTCTAAATTCATAGACTTGCGTGCAACAGGAGGATTAGGCATTCTTCTGGGACTCATATATATAATTAAATATAGTAAACAGAATCTATTGCAGCTCAGAGTCCATATGTTTTTCCTTTATACTGCTGATAACCAATGTAACATGGACCATATGATGGCACTTCATTGTCTGTGAAGCTGCAGTGGATTCTGATGGTGAAACTATTTCCACCCGGTTAGAATACAGCAAGTCATTTGTATTGGGAATGTTGAAAACATTCTGGGACGTGGAACAAATGTCTCACTAAAGCGGTCCGTGACCCAGCAGTTTCCCTTCCTAGTAAAGGCAGGTACCCAGAAAGTATTTTATGGCAAAAGCTCTGGTTGTGTCTACTGAGCAGCACATTGTCTCACTACCACGTGCCACTGTGGAACGAACTTCACAACGCAGAGCATTTATATATGACGTCATCAGGTGAACAGGCCCATTGACCGTGTGTCATGTGGGAATGTACAGGGTTTATTATTCGAGATTGTGTATATTGTATTTGTAAAATGCAGGATCTCAAGAAAATGTGTCCATGTCTCAGTAAAATCACTACTGTTTTTTTACTTTTACTCTACCACAGTTCGAAGGCAAAGAATATGCCTTTTACACCATTACATCGATATGGTTGACCATTTAAGTAATTTTGCAGATTCAGAGTGATAATACAAAATAAAATGAACAAATAAATCCTGATTCATTGGCAATAAAAGATACGAGAAGGACCATGTTGATTCTTAAAATTAACACAATATGACTTTCTGCACAGGTGTGGAATTTACCTAAATAATGAAATAAACTGACACGTACGACACACTTTAAAGACGGATCAGATTTGAACGCAGCCCACTGGGCATTGCAGCGGCTCTTGGTCATGAAATACACACGACGACACACTCCGTCTGAGGTGTATTTTTTTTTCACAGTTACATTGTGTTCGTTCCACCATCGTCTCAACTGTGGACTTAATGTGAAGCAATGCAGGGTTGCATGTAGTTGATAGGCCTATGATAATTAAATATTTGTTGGTATACTTTGATGTGATTTGTAAGAAGACGTCATTAATCACTGGTGCATTGATGGTGTCTGCAAACAGGAAGCAGTTTATTACTTTTTCATTCCGCCATTAATGCATCACTTCCGCAGTTACTTAAAGGAACTCAATCGGTTAATCCATCAATATATTTGCCATCTGTCTGACTGCAGAAGCTGATTATATACAAGATACGGTTGTATACAGATGGAAAGTGCTGTAAAAAGGGGTTGCACTCTTTGGAAAGCCTGTCAAAGTGCATCCTGGTTAACCTGAGACTACTCGGCCCCACGATCAGAAAAGTTTCCTCTCTTGTGTTCTTCAGGTAACCGGAAACAAGCAAGCCACCTCCACATAAGCTGATTTCTCTGATGGCATATTGAAATGTCAGAATTTGCACTTGAACAAATGCGCAGGTTGAATTCAATAGGAGGAGGATGGCTAATAAGCTATCTGGTGGCTGCCACACAGTGACGGGCGTGGTGCCAGTCCGTCTGGAGGGTTGCAGTCTCTTAGTCACGGCCGCATGCATCGCTGCTTTGATTGTCACCAACGAACCGTCCGACACCTCTCCTCAGCCCGGGTGAGTGTGTGTGAGGGAAAGATAGGAAAACACTGCTGTTTACTTCCCTCTTTCTTTAAATCACGTACTCTCACCGAGCGTTTGGTTTCAACACTCGCAATATTTTCACTCGTTTTGTTACCAATAAATGTTGTCTGGTTAAGCACTAAAGAGCGAGCCAAAGACAGGACATCGGCGTCTCGACCGGTGGTTTGCCGGTTATGGGTTGTATACATTCATGCTACACTGCAGTTATGATTCAGGACATGGATAACAAAAACGCAGTCTGCAGCTGTTGCACAAGATGACATCAAACATGACTTGAAACATCTGTTTTATTTCCTTACACACTTCTTGGTGTGTTTCAAATTTGACTGCAGCAACTTCTCTATCAAATTTCATGGGTCGTTAATCTCTACTAGGTCAGTGATTTGTTGTTGACCCGTACAGCTCCCTGAGGACCCTCTAATAACTCCCCCGCCAATTACAGCTCATCCCAGAAGAGAGGACGTGGACACATTTCATCATTGAGTGCGCACCTGCATACATGCGCGTGCGTTTGCGTGCATCAATCAATCCGACTGCTCTTCCACTCAGCTAGCTGTGCGTAGGCGGAGTCATTAACAGCAGCAGCCAGTCATTAAGTCATTTCCACCGTCTGCCAGCTGACCTACTGATTTGGCGCTTCTGTACTTAACCTACGGGCGTGTTTGTAGAGGCAGTGGAGGGCAGAGTTTTTTCCATATTCAGAGTACCACGTTATGGAGAAAAAAGGAAAGATGTACATGTGATTATGCACCTCAATGGGCTGCAGATAGTTGTGTGTATAAAGGCATTTGAAGGCTTTGAATGGATTTGTACATTTGTTTGTTCTGACATCCATGAAGGCCATGAATTCTACCTTTTGACAGTATGTATGAGCTACATACAAGACCAGTAATGCAATCATGGTTTTCAACACATGCATGTGTATGACAGCGCAAACAAAAAGCACACCTGTAATGTAAAGTAGACTAATCTCCTGATTGTTCTGCATGCAAGGCATCAAATTGAAATGTCCTTGTCCCTTTGGCCTGCTCATGTTACCGTTGCTCGATCTCTTTCTATCAAGCTACTTTTCTCCACTGCCATTTTCCACACTTTACTGCTCACTTTTATTTTTATATCCACCAATACGCCCTGGCTTCTCCGCAGTTGGGATTAACCCTGTGCTACTTTGTCTCAGCCGCAGCTCACTTCGGCTCCCGGGAAACCTCCTGAAGCCCTGCGAGAAGTGCAAGAAGCTGAAATTAGGCAGCTTTCTCCCCTAAAGCTGCTGCATTAAGACGGCCCTCACCTTGGCCCGCTGGAGCTGCGTTAGCTTAACGGCTAATCCAAAAGACAGCAGAGTCAATCAGTCAGACCTTAAGTTAACTAAAGCCACCCCTGCTCTTCCTTGTCCTGCCGAGATAAGGTAATGAGGATACGATGGGGTTAAGTTGAAGTTTGGTGGTCGTGTATTTAAGTCTTGGGTGTCGCGCGTAATGGATGACCAGTGAATATCTCAGTAAATACACCGGCTCCCAGGTAGGAAGGCAGGATTCACAGAGGTATTGTCTTAAGACGATAAGGCAACGAGAGGCTTACGGAGTTGTATCAGTGGACGGGAGGCCGGGGGGACTGGCACAGTAATACCTGCTATCTAGATGTGACACCACAGCTTGGCCCCCAAGTGGGCTCGGCCGTGGTAATATTCCCCTTTTGTCTTGTTCTGATAAGCTAATGGGGGTTATAGGGAGGATTGATGAGAGTGTTAAGGGCTGCATTAGTGGACAGGGAGGAACAGGGGACCGTCGAGCTGCTAAACCCTCCTGGTTAGACACTGCAGGGCAACTCTCAGCTCCAGGTGGTCACAAAGCAGACGTTGTCTCGTGCTGATAAGGAGGACAGGGAAGGGTTGAAGATCGCTACAAAAGGAAAAAGTTTATTTCCTAATGGCCGTGTGATATTTTCAATAGAAGTTTTGATCCAATGGAAATCTGTAAGGTCTTTGAATTGTGAATCAAGAGTCTCCACTGAGGTCTCTTCATCGACCTAATACTAAATTGAACTTCCACTTGTTTCAGCCAGAACTTAACCGTGTCTTCTCCAGACAACATGCTTTGCAACAGCAAATAAAGTAAAGAAACACGTACGTGGGAAAGCTCTTACGGTCGTTGTAAAGCTCTTATGTTAGTTGTGTGATAGAAACTTGCTGAGGCAAGCTGAGGGGCAACGGGTCCGTTGTGGTACAACTTCTTTATTATGAATTGCACCTTTAGGGTTTCTTTTCATTTGTGGGGTAAATCCTGTAACTGGTTTGCTACAAGTGCTTGTGACTCGTCGGTTTAGGAAAGATATTATTTTAAGGCAAACGTGCTGCTGGAGTTTCAATACTGTTATGTTATTGAAACTAGTCCAGGCAAACTGAATTACTCGACACTCAAACAACCATTGTGGACAGTGGATTAGCCATAATGGGTTCGTAATCTCAGAATGGTGAAGTGGCTGGAAAATAGAGGAAGGTGGAGAAATGCTTTCTTCCTCGTAATATTTCTAATTTTGTACGTGTTATTGCCTTTTACAATGGACCATGTTGGCACTGTCAAAATAAAATACAAGTTTAATTTTAAGGAGAAAAGTTTGAAACGGTATATACATGTGTTTAATAGACTTACAACTACGTGTGTGTGATCTAATTAAATGGAATCAAGAGCATGAATGACCAATAGATAGTGAATGAAGAATATTCATGTGTGTATGCTTCCTCACTAACCTTTGTGTGTGTGTGTGTGTGTGTGTGTTGATCTATGACTAATGGTGCGATGATGAGCCAGTGGATGACTGTTCATGTAATTTTCTTGAATCCATCAAGCAGCAGCTGACAGAATAACAATACACGACCTGTAGAGAGGAGGGACAAATGACTGGGTGAACATGTACACACATACTTAATGTGTACTACACACACGCATACATAAATGCACGTCAGCACAGTTTTATTACGAATAATGTGAATTTTTGTTTTATTCTGCTGAGGAAGGGTTTCTGATCCCTTGATGTGTCACATTGTTGATTTATAACTACTGAGAGATATGACTTGTGTACGAAAAAGTCTGCCACTGACCGATCATCTGCTTCCGCACTCACAATGCAGTTTTCCTTCTTTTCTTTTATACGTATATACGAGCACTTTTCCATTAATCCTACTATAAAATAGTTGTTGTTAACGGCAGTCTGGGCCTCAAGCCCATCTTATACAAAATACACAGAGCTGCAAGCGGCACGCGAACACACACACACACACACACACACACACACACACACACACACACACACACACACACACACATCGATTGGCACCCGGCTCTGCTTTTAGAGCCATTACTGTCAAACAGCTGTTAGCATGTCAAGAGAAGTGGTGTTGATGGGATAGAGCGAAGGAGGGAGCGAGGCTGCGGGATAAATGGTCAGGGCCAATAGATAGATAGATAGATGGACAGATAATTGGGTGTAGAGGAAAGGGGGAGGGGTGCCAGGGATGAAGTGGTGGATGGCTGAATGGCAGGGTGGAGGCAGGGGGGCACGGGGAGGCCCGGGCTCGGCCCTCTCTAAGTGAAGACAGATTGATGTGGGTGTCAGAGAGGACTCCAGAGAGGAACAGCCCTTTATTTGACAGTCAATTATCAGATAGACCCAGTGGCCTCGCAGTCCACGGCCGTCACCCTCATACAGTACGTAAGTGGGTCTCAAACGCAGCCTCGGCACCCAGAGGTGGACATCTGTAGGATTAAATAAGGGAAAAGGGTGGTTTCAATTGTTGGAGGCGTCCGTCTATGTTTTTGTCAGGACGCTTTGTATTATGTTGTGCCCTCTGTGGTCTCTTTACGTCCTTTTGTCAAAGAATTGTATAGAAATTGTTATTTTCCACCGAATGGATAGTGGATCACCTGGAACGTCTTTTCACTACTGTAGATGAGCTCGAATAATAGAACAAGAAGAAGATGCTCATAACGCATCACGCACAAGCCGTAAACATCTGAAACCATAATAAACCTTAACTAAGAGGTCGAAAGATTTTCTATTGGAGACTGAAATGAGATAATGTATATTAAAAAAAAAACACCAAGTAAGAAAATGTAAGCTAAAAACCAAATGTACTTGAATACATGCTTCTTTAATAATTGGCATGGCTAGGTCTAATACGTTGCTCCTCCGTGCTTTGGCGTTTTGTTGGTTTTAAGTTGTCGCTTTTTGAGTCTCACTCATGTAAAACACTGTATTGGGTTGAACTGGTTTAAAACTATGAACAAAGTCAGTGAGCAGCCAACACATCTGGCATTTCGGCATAAACGCGGCTAGTGCCACTGGTCCACTCAAGCGGCTCTCCCAGTTTTGTGATGGATTGCTCTGCTAAACTTTAGAAGGAATTCCTTTCATTGGGTTCTTGTTGGAAATGTTTTATAATGATGTTTAAATGTAAATATAGATTTTAGTTGCATTAAATGAAACGCACTTTGTGCTGTAGTTGCCCCCTGATGATCAAACATTGTATCGGTGGAACCTTTTGTAGATACACAATGTGCACGTACATATTTCTTTTCACCGTATTCTATATTATGACACTAACACAGAAACCCTAATTTCCCTTTTTACTGTTTACAAATGATGTTTCCAGTGCAGTAGCTCCTTTTCAATGGAGCGGACAAGGCCAGTGGAGTCGTGTTGCTGTTGACTCGGCGTGGCGCTTGAAGCTGAAGGCTCACGTGTTTCTATTCAGTGTTCAGCCTTGAGTTCGGACGCCACAGACGAGCGCTGAGAAAAAACAAAAACGCATGTACACAGATACGCCTATGGGAACAGACACGTGAGCCGATAAACTGTTTGAGTCTTTTGTTTGAACTTTGACTCAAATATCTCTTAATAGTACTTTTCTATCTGTTTTATCCATCGTACAGAGATACCAAAGTAAGTCTCTGTCCATGGTGCTGAACACAAGCCAGCTATGGAGGGAAGTAAGCACAGCGGTCCAATGACTCCAAGTAACAGTCAACACCTCCAAACAAAATAAAGGAATGGCCACATGATGCAATTATCAACTTAAAAAAACTCTAACCGCTAATTCACAGTTTCCTGACTTTCTATGGGCCAGTTGGCCGAAGGAACTTTTTCTAGATCGCCTCCTCTTTAGTTTACTTTCACAGGTGTGTGACACAGTCCTCATGGTGCACATCTGATTTGTTAATAAGCATTGCTTTGATGCACATGCATTCCTGTAGTGTAGGGACACTATGTAATGTATTTCTGTTGGCCACACAAAGATGGGACGCTCAGGTTTAACACATTCATTAAAATGTCATAAGATTATTCTTTGAATGGCAGAGGAGTCGTAGGTTAACTTTGTTTGAGTTTGCACTAAGAAGTTTAGGCTTTTGGTCCCTCATTAATCTTTTTAATTCTGGAAATTCAGACATTGATGTGAAATCGGTGGCGAGTGGCTGTTGTGCTGTGTATCCACAAAATAAATTCCATAACGGCGCGGTATTTGCAATACAACGCCTCAATTAGGAAATATTTTGACTTGACTAGGGATTTAATCAAACCGACAGCAAACAAAAGCTTCTCACATTGAGGATCATTGGGGTTATAAAGAACATTTATAAGCAGCTCGTCTTGACAAGAAGATCCAATGAATAGCATTTAGAAATGAGATCAGACATCTGATGAAAAGGCCTCTTTTTTTCCCTTCCAGCTTTGCGGGTATAATGTTTGATGAAGACAAATCAGCCGCTTCTGTACGTCAAACGTTTAACGGGTCTCAATTGATCATCTTCTCAAAATCCCTTTTCTTGTCCTTGGAAGAAGCACGTTGCTCTTAATCTAAATGTTTTTATTTTACTTTCACAGCTGGAATAGTTGCAGCTTTACCGTAGTGTGGAGGACACATGTAGATGGACAGCAAACAAATCAAGCTTTCATATCATTTTCATATCTGTCGCTTACTTCTTTGGGTCGGAATGCATTTGTTTGTCGGTGTGCATATGTTGTGTGTGCTGTGTGCTATCAGTGCCCCCTGCAGTAAACCCAATAGGAATACAGAGACGAGAGCGAGAGTAAGAGACCCCACAGAGGAAGGATGGAGAGAGAACAAGAGGATCGTTTTATTATCTGCAGCTCACAGAGGAACTTAATCACACTCCTACAACAGAGAGGTCTTATAGCCACAGATGGATCCGTTGTGCCGAGGATCTGTACTATACAAACCCAGCTCCACTCCGGAAATGTTCACCGCCTACACAGAAAACGGGCCATTCTCAGATTTAATTTTTTTTTTTTTTGCAACCACAAATGCACTGGACGTGCGGTTAAATGCAAGCAAGTACAAAATATGGAAATATGCAGCATGAATGCACATGACCAGCAGACAAGCTTTGATGTAGAAGGTCCAGATGAGCAGCAGCACATCTGTGTTTGTGAAAGAGTATAATTTAAGCTCGGAGGGTTTATCCTTTTTTAAATATTGGACAGTACCAGGCAGTGATGTCCTTTTTAATTAATAATAGCTAATTACAGCTAGCTGGCTAATTACAGCTAGTTTTTTAATAATTAAAGCACTTGTTTTGTGTTCATGTAAATGCTCAGTAATTGAGCATAGAGGCCTTATGTTGTCAGGTCTTGTTGGTCTGGGTGTCAGTTGAGACCTCTAGTGTCTCACGCAGGCCTATTTGCTGTTTGATAATTTTTGCCAAATTTTCCACAATAAATATATCAACATGTATCGTTCATTTTCAGAAATTGAATGTTCGTCAATCGACAATAGAAATGATGTTGAATTATTTTGTTGCTCCAGATTTTGTAAAAAAGACCAGACACAACATCTGGTGTCACGTTTGGGTGTAAAAGTGGATGATCGACCTGTCAAACAATTTCTCTTTATGGCGGAGAGGACTGCACAAAGCCGTCGCAAGCTGCCATCGATGCCTCTTTTATATCCTAAATATAAAAGCTGCTTTTTCTGTATATAACTCTTGAGTCGTGCGGCGTCTCATGACCTGGCTTCTCAAAACAAATCCGCAATTTGTATTTGCTGCCATTTCTTTTGAGAAAAAACAAAAATGTCACATGTATGTCTTATTTTTTGCATAACTTTGGGGCTGTTTTATTCATCTGTTCCATTTGAGGCTAAATACATTGCTGTTTTTTCTTGGTTCTGTTCAAACCATTAGGGAGTCATTTCAGTCTATAAAGGCAAAGAGTCAAGTCAATAGAAACGTTTACATTTGGAATTTCCGTTTTGTTGCAACATTTTTAAAATCTCTGTTCTGTTAAATCTGTCAATTTATGAGTTTAATGTACTTACCATTTATTTGTATATGGCTTTAATTTACCCATAGTGCGTTCATAACTCGCTTCCCTTTTGGAACGAAACGAGGGCTTCACAGCTCTGGTTTTTGCTTTGATCGGGCTCTGCTCTGTCTCCTGGAATAGAGGCTCCAATAGATGGCATCACAGCACTAGACTTAGGTCCTCAGCTCCGCTCGCTCTGCTGAGATGCCGTGAGTCAAGCTTGGATGTGAACCGCATTAATAAAACATGTATCAGCTTCTAATTTCAAAGCACAGAAGGAAATACATTTTTTTTGTTTTTATTTCTTAAATGCTGAAGCTGCAGAAAAGAGTTTAATTTTGAGGGTGATTTGATACTAAATATAGCTGCCATGGTTGTGAATTAAATAGATTATTAAGTACTTATAGATTGTTATTTATGATCACAGAAAACTGCTTCTGTGTGTCTGTGTTTTGGTACAAAGACAATTTTAAGATGTAAATGAGACTTTTGATTGGTACATTTACACTGAATGGCTTTTTTTCTCCAAATATCTCTTCCTCGGAATATTAGATATTTTAATAAATATCTAATATTCATATATTTATTATTTTAATAAATAAAACTGTTAGATTAATTCAGTGTTACACAAAAATTTGGCTTGTCATGTCTGATTTCCTTGCAATTGAGTATTCATTTATTATGAAGTGGCCTGTAACTCAATGTGATCCACTATTCAGTCGACAGTTATGACTCAGGATTCTAACCCGCGTGTCACCAAGTCTCCGTAATGTGATTAATCACACTCCATTATACCGCCCTCATTTGTTCCCACAATGCACAGTTTTATAGGGAATTAACACAGGTTTTTATTGGCTCGCGCAATAAATCAACAGCGGCACCTCGGCGCTCACATAAAATAATATTATTTGGCCGACGTGATAAAAGCGCTGCTGTCAGTTTGGCTTCAGAGGAGCCATCCTTAAATCTGTCGCCGTGGCTTTCAGCTGAAGACGCGTGTGTCGGTCGACGGTAATGTGTTTTTGTGTGTTTGAATCCCCTGCTGGTCTGTTTCGTGCAGACACTGCAGACAGAAGAAAAAGATAGTCAGCTCGGATAATGGAGCGTTTCTTTACAGCAAATGTGTGAAAAGGGCTTCCGAAATGACAAATGATTGTGGCCTAAAACAGGCACAGAGAGAAGGGAAAAAAATGTATTCATTAGAAATTACACGTGGATGGCAAGGAGCGTCGTGATGCCTTTCAGTGCGGCTGAATGTCGTGATGTGAATTTGTTTGCTGCATAAATAGAGAGAACGCACAGAGAGGAAAACAAACCCGGCTTTCTTTCTTTCCTTGTACTCAAAACGGCCACAGAAAAACGTACCTGGAAAGAACGTCGGGTGTCTGTGAGATACCTGTTCTCATTTCAAGTATAAAAGCATCTCATTTGATGAAACAATTTGTGTTGTCTTTGAAATATTTCAGTTAAATTATAACAAAATATTCAGCTATAGTTGTATAGCACCAAAGTGAATACTACAAAAATGCTCTGAAGAAATATTTCCTTTTCAATTGAAGAAAGATTTAGCATTGCTGTGCTTTGCCGTCACAAAGCGGCACTGTCTGTATCGAAAAGGTGAAAAGCTCCTCGCTGGATTTCGTATCATATCACAACGACAGGCACTCCATTTAATGTTCTTTAATGTCATTTAAATCTCTAACTGTTGTGTGCAGACCGATAATCTTCCTCTTTGTGATCCGTGGACTAATGAGACCTCTCCTCCGTGCCTCTCGGTGCTCAAGTCTCCATCCTAATTCCTCGCT
This sequence comes from Apeltes quadracus, assembly GCA_021346845.1. Taxonomy (NCBI): domain Eukaryota; kingdom Metazoa; phylum Chordata; class Actinopteri; order Perciformes; family Gasterosteidae; genus Apeltes; species Apeltes quadracus. The sequence goes on from CM037924.1 coordinate 15,494,530, forward strand.
GCTGAAGCACAAAGACTTGGCTGCAGAGTGGCCTCGGTGGAGACCCTCACTGACCACGATTTCATAAAAATAAAGGACAAAAAGCAAAGGGGGGATGTGGGGAGGTGATGCGGCGGTGACGAGCATTTTTAAGGTAGTATTGATGAAAGGCTATTAGAAGCAAATTAAAAGTATTAAAGCAGGGGAAGGAGAGTAGTAAGGGGGCTGTTATTGCGACCTGCTTTACAATAACGTGTTGAATGAATCTGAAAACGGACTGTAGAAAAAAAAAATCTCTTCGCTGCTACGCTCCGCAGAAGTGTGACATTCCTGATTAGCACAGATGGAGAAATCCGAGAGGAGGGAGACCTTTAGGGGAGAAGCTATCCTCCTGACATCGGCGCTACGCCTAAAGGTTAAGGCACGGCCGACATCCATATACATGTAGTTGTATTATAACCGTGGAGATAAAGAACGTTATTTATCTTCATTTGGTGCACCAAAATATTCAAATTCTTGTCCGCATTTACGTGCTCCTGTTTAAGGATCCATAAAAAGTGCATGGATCATGTTGGGAGGACTCGTACGGCTCCTTTCATTGGCAGCAAGTCCCAACAATTGTATCACAGCCATTGCAGTAACCTAGTCAAATTATTAGATATAAGTTTCCTGAGTTAATTGTGCTCCTCCAAAACAGTTTGAGTGAGACACAAGGAAGGAAATGATGAAAATAGCTCTGATCTGAATGGCTCAAACATCAGGCATCACTTCCTTCTGTCTATCTCATCCATCGTGTTTTCCATTCTTCCATTTCTTATTTTTTATAATCCATCCACCCCGAGAAGCCTGACATTTCTGGTGTCCCTCCCTTTGACTTCTCATTCGTTCCTTGCTCATTATGCCGACACGCAGTCCCTCTCAACGTTGGTATTTATATAAACATGGCCTCTCACACATGGTTGCTTTTCCAACTTTTTAATATTTTTTTATTTGACAAAACCGTAACACGGGTTAACAAGAGTGCCGCAGGGATTAAGTGCTGAGAAATGGACGAACACATTGTTGGTTTTGTCAGCGATAAGGAAAATATAGAGTAACACTTCTGCTACCCTGTATAAGATGGTTTATTATTTCTGGCAACAGGAGATCCATTTTATAATGCTGTTATGTCAATGGTCGAAAATTGGATTAGCCTGAACTACATCTAGGTAAAGTGTATTAAATGATGTCTGATTTCCATCTGCTCTGTGATTTACTTATGTAACAAAGTTCAGCCTCAAACTGGGCCTGTAAACACACACACACACACACACTCACTCTGACTACACGAGTGTGTGCTCATACACATTTAATGTATTACCAGCAGATCAAATACAGGCTTCCCACCTACTTCCCTCCCCAGAGAGACTGACTGTGTGTTATTAACCCCAACACCACTGCTGCTTGTCTGCCGGCATTAACCCCATTATCCCTCCCTCTGCAATTCAATGGGTGCAGTTTTCCTCTCCTCCATCATGTCCTTATTCTTTCCTCGTTTTATGTCCCCCTCCGTCTCTCTACAGTTGGCAGTGACAGAGGTTAGACAAGCACACTCTGTCGCTGCTCCCCTCCCTGCCTCCCTCACCGGGTCCCAGAGGTGCTTTCTCCTTAACGAGGCTGGATATCTGTTTCCTAAAATCAATCGTCCGTCTTAAACGAACATCCCCGACCATCTGCTTCAGGGGTTTGCACGACCGCGAGCGCACACAACCACACAACCGCACACACACACACACACACACCCCCTCGCTGGAGGTCCAATCCAAATATTTGTAGTGTGTGATTCAGAAGGCTCCTCGAGGGGCCCAGAGGGCCGGTGTCCTCCAGGGGCCCCTCCAACTGCCTGGCCAGGGGCCTCGCACTTGGCCCCGCTCCCTCCCTCCTTTCGTCCTCCCTCTCTCCCTCTGTCGCTTTTCTGTTTGATTAATCTATAAATCTGTGTGACACATGGATGAGGCTCTAAGACTGCCAGGGAGCTGCGTGTGTGTGTGTGTGTGTGTGTGTGTGTGTGTGTGTGGGTGTGTGTGCGTGCGTGTTTGAAGAAAAGTGAAATGCACTGCTAATCCCTTTAGCAAGCTGTTAGCGGTTGCGTTGTGTTGAGGTGGTAACAGTGGCCCTACAGTGATAATCTCTCATCTCTATCAGACACTCCCACCCGTGTTGACTTCATGACCTCTGGGCTCAGAGATGCTCAAACTTCACAGGAATGTTTCAACAATCAAAATCATTCATCATACATTATTTTGACACATTTAGACATCTCTAATTTCTGGGCAGGTAGCTGCGAAATGGTTTTGTGTGGACTGATGGAAGGGGGGTCAACTTTTAAAATCTTGAAGTTTCATCCAGTGCTTCACATGATGGCGGTTTCAGACCTCAACGAGCCCTCTCAAATATCTTATTCTATTTCTAAATTGATCTCAGCTTGGTGCTATTTTTGTGACTGACCGTAACGGCGAGATTATCGCTCACTTCTCGAACACTGAAACAATCGCTTTGCTAACTCTTGTTGCACTCTATATATAAGAAACTATAGAGCTGTGTGTGATAATGTAAATATACAGTAAATATTATTCATTCAAACATTGCACCACACGGTGAATAATTAAGTAAATAGTAATTTACTATATATAGGCCTGCTTTCCACCTGCTGAAGTAACACAAAGTTTCTTATAAGAGTTTGAAGTTCATCCTATAAAAAGGAAAAGCGATTATGCATTGTAGTGCAAACATCAAATTATATTCAATCTTTTCTACATTTCATTGAAGGAATGCAAAAATCCCAGAATATTAAACATGGACGCTCGCCAGTTTCAACCCCCAAACGGTTGGCATCGCCCTTTAAATCTCATATCGGTTAAACCCCAGACTCCTCCCCCTATTCCCTCAAGTCTCTATTGTGTTCCCGTATTCCCTCATCCTCAACCTCCCCCTCCAGTAATTACACCCAAAGTCAAAAGACGGCCCTGTCAATCAAACACTCAACTGTCACTTTCCCCGCTTTGTCTCCCACATCTCGGCCTGTCTCTGTCTGTCAGAGCAGTGCAGGGCCGCTCTCTATGCGTTTAGAAATGTTTTGTTTTCTTGTGTGTGTCTGCACTTGTGTGCCTGTGCTTGGTGACAGACTCGTTAGTTAAATTTTTGTTGTGGAGCTTCGCACACACTAAAATCTCTTTTGATATAAAACATGTCGCCATGTTGCGAGATATTGAGTTGGTAAAACCTCTTTCTCTGACTGAGCCACCCAGTTTCTCTTCTTTGGATGAATTACCTGAGAAAGTTGCATTATATGTGGGAGGATTGACAAGTCCCTTTTATTTATTTAGTCCGCCAAAGGTCTTCTGCCATCAAAAGGATATATCACTCATCCATCCTTTATCCAGCGTATGGGTCCCCTACTCAACCCTCACTGATGGATTCAGAATGTTCGCTGCTCCTCATCCGCAGACGACAGCTGCTGTATTCAGCTCGGATTCACAGCAGGTACAACACATTCCCTCTCTGTAATGGAGTAGCTTCCTCGTAGCTGGACACGGCATATTTCACAATTTGTTGGCCCAGCAATTAACGTTGGAACAACTACTAAAAATACAGCGTGGCAGTTTAACAGCTTAGTGTTTATAGATGATTGGAGTACTTTGTTGTGATGGGAGCCCGGGACTTTGTGAGCATGGCGTTGCAGCACGACTGCCGCTTGGTGGATTTGTGAGCCTTAGAGGCTTCTGGCATGCTCGTGCACAAGCTGCAACTTGAGTTTGTTACAATGAGTCAAGTGTCCAAAATGAACAGATGAAACGCGGATCACATGGTTGCATGTTGGCGACGTGGCCCCTCGAAGCCTGAAGAATCGCTACAGCGCTTTTCTTAAGCCGTATGAAATCATTACCATTGAAACAAATTCAGTAAAATGATTCATGCAAGTCATGTTCCAGGACCACTATGTGTGAATTCTGTATATTGGGTCAAAGCAAGCACACACACACACACACACACACACACACACACACACACACACACACACACACACACACACACACTTTCAGTGAGAGCAGCTAATGGGGTTAATTGTCATGTAAAACCATCACTGCAGTCAACTTCACGGCCAATCACTCAAAATCTCTCTCTGACACACACACACACACACACACACACACACACACACACACACACACACACACACACATTTACACACCCTCCCATGGGATCTTGCTTTGCCCAGATGGCTTTTTTCCCGGTGGCTGTGTGCTCTAGTGTGCGTGTGTGTGTGTGTGTGTGTGTGTGTGTAAGAGAGAGACCTCGGCAGGCCACAAGGGGCTTTGCGGTGAACAAGGCGCATCTTCTCCGTCTAATTAATTTACTATTATATAGCACCTGTTTCGAGCTAGATAGAGCTGAGGGCGCACACACACACACACATTGAAGCTGGTGTAATGGAGAGGTAGTGGGGGAGGTAGGGAGGAGAGGAAAGGATGAACAGATGAGGAGAGAATAAAAGGTGCAGAACGAGTTGAGGAAGGACGGAGCCTGGGAGCAGTGGGTGAGGAAGAGGAGGGAGGGATAGAGGGAGACTGTAATGAATGGGGCTTGATCTGATTATATTCAGCTTATGCTTTGATCATGCTTAAAATGGTAATATGTTTTCTCTGATGGAGGGAAGGAGGGAGGGGCTGAGAGAGCAGCTCATTACGTTACTCGCTGCTAAATAAAAAAATCTGGCACCAAACATTGCTCTTGGACAATCGTATCATCTTTCGCCTGATTTTATCGCACCTTTCAGTTTCTTCGCCTTTATGACATTAGAGCTGTAACATGTGCTTAACTTCCTTTGTCTCATTTCCTCTTCCTCCAATCAAAAGCTCAAAGGCTTCTGTCGTTCAACCTTTTTTTGTGAGTGTAACTAACAGCAGTGTCAGAAAATAGCACTATTAAATGAGTTCTTGTGACGTTTGCTTTAACATTTTGCCACTGATGAAAAAAAAAATGTCATTTTTGTACATTTGATAATACTAAAGTAGTTTTCTTTACAACAAAAAATACTCAAGAGATCATTAACACGAGTTTCAGTATTTTTATGCTTCTGCAAAATTACACTGTATAAAGTTTTGTATCAATTGTGTTTCATGAAGTTCAGTAGTTTATTTATAGTAGTTTATCAATTCAAAATTGACCATTGCAAACAAAGCCAAAGGATAATATACATATTGCATCTCTCTTATTACTATATTCTTGCCTGGAGATCATCTCTCTCATCTCACTGACCTGCAGCAACAAGCCTTGTTCAGATATTTTAGATCCCCCTTTCAAGACTTTCATATGAAATCACAAGAAAAACATAAGAAAAGGTATGTTTCATGGTTTCATTCAATAGAGCAGCCAAGAAAGTCATCCCAAATACCTCGAATTGGGGTAATTGTCTCATTTCTGAGCATCATTTAGCCTCAGGTGTTTTTTATAACGTAAGAATGGGAGCTTTTCTGCGTAGTTTTGGAATATTGGGTTCCATGTGTGCAAAGTAGCCGCATCCGTTCCCCGGCATTGCTTCTGACATCCAACCCACATGATCTGTCAGTCAGCCAAGCCATCACTCGGAGTAACACATCATCTCAGAGCTGAATGCACTTTAATTAAGCACAATGCCAGTTCTTCTGTGGGAACACGTAAAAATAAAGCGCCAGTGGTACAAGGACACCTCCGCTCCCCAATACTGTGATACGCCGCCTCGCCTCCCTCTGACTCGCTCTCTTCCTGAGTTCATTAGTTTCCAGGCCGATGCTCCCCCTGCATTAGCATAACCTGTCAGCCGTGAAACACCACAAAACAATTTTCTCTTTGTAAGGAAAAAAAAAAAAGCAGCCCAGCTCGCTCTGCTGCCTCCCACAGCCGCAGAGGGCGGGGAGGTTACGCTACCTGGATGTTTTTCTAATGAACAACATACTGAACTAATAAAAACATGTCAGGCAGGCGAGAGAGGCTTGGAGTAAAGGGGTGGATGTAAATACCACAAAGTGGAATTAATTCAAACAAATACCAGTGTTTTAAACAGGTGATTACTTATGAGCCGGGAGGGTCCCCGCTGTGAGCGGCTTACCGGGCTGCATAATGAAACCTAATGAAATCAATCCGCTGACGAGGGACTCTGGAGAGGATTCCTGTTCGCTCGTGACTCGGATCTCGCTTGAGTATGAATTTGTCTGTAATGTTCTTCTGCTTGGGATAACATTGTAAACAAAGTTATTGAGACGCGCGTGTCAAGCACGCTACAAGTTGAAGGGGCGGGGGGGAAGAAAGATTATGGTGAGAAGATCGAACAGGATGTAAAATAACAGGCATCAGTATTTTAGAATCGGTACTTTATTGTCACCTCGTTCCAAACTATCACACTTTTTCCGCACCTGTCAACTTGGTCTCTTCTCTGTTGTCCCATAATGCATTGCTCTGTTGGTTTGTTAATTTTCCTGATAACCGTTCGGCCCAAATCAGCAGCTTGTTCCTTTTTGAGCTGGACTCTCACCTTCTCAGCACACGGGCCGTTTACTCTGCCGTCCGCTGTTTGTTCTGATAAAGCATCTCTCAGGCTGGCAATTAAAAATGGGAATGGGAATTGGTCCTGTTAATATTGGCGCATTAGTTTTGGCCGAGTGGCTCTTTTTTTCTGAGAAAGCTGGACATGTTTACTCTCACAGACAAACATCAGCAGGATCACATGTACTGTCCTCGTGCTGAACATCTCAGCAGATTATTAGATAAATTAGCCGAAGATACAAATGAACAGGTATTTAATATCCATCCTTTCAGAGGTTGTGCTAATAGATTGTGCAACATATGTTTTCTTTTTATATCTCCTCTACTATACCAAACTAATGCTGCACACCTTTTACATTTTATGGTGTCTTTTCCCTTCTTGACCATTTTTAATAAAACAATATGATTAGCTTTGTTAGTTGCTTTGGGATTTTTCCATTTTGACTTTCAGTTCAGATTAAAAAACTCAATTGCTCAGAGTTACCAAGATACCTCTCTGTGTGTGTGTGTGTGTGTGTGTGTGTGTCGTTGAAATGTGCTATAGATCCTCTTAAGGTTGTGTGTGGCTGATCCCACACAGACTGTGTTTCCAGTAAAACTTTGAGATCGACACTCATATTTGAGTTTATCTTTCAAAACGATGCAAGCATGACTACCTAATGGCAACACATCGTTATCAATTCCTAATGACCCTTCCTTCCCACCCACCTACACACGTACATCAAGTAACAATGAATCTGCTAATAGTTACTATGGGTCCATAATATTTGACATGGTTTCCTTTCAACACGAGTTATCGATGTTTGCGTCATGTCGAATTATATTTTTAAATTGTTGAAATTCCAATGCTGGAATTAAAGTTCAAGTTTTGGGTTTGTACGGAGAGAAAACGTTGAGGTCAATCTGCTTCTTCCTCTGTTGGTGCATTAAAAATAATCCCACTCCTGCAGATATGTTATTGTTTCCCTCGATGGATCACAGCGAGAAAGTGGCTTGTTTTTCGGAGCAAACCGAAATCCGCGCTGGTATAAGCAGCGCGGAAGCGCGGTTCATACAGAAATGCTTAGACACACGCAAAACATGCACACCTCTAACAAGCAGCTGTTTCCCATCCTAATATTTATTTTCTCACTTTCTCCTTCATTTCCACATCAATGTGTGTGCGGCTGTGTGCGTGCAGGTGATTACAGTCTGAAGGCTCCCCTACTTACCTTGGTTCTGAACAATGGAGCGCTGTGAATAGGGGCTGCTCACGTGGTCTACTATAATGGCCTTGCCGGGCCAGACTCGTGTGTGTGTGTGTGTGTGTGTGTGTGTGTGTTTGAGACGTATAGAAACAATGCGTGTGCTCTTGGCTGTATAATTACAGGCGTAATCTTACTATGCAGATGGTTTCATTCACCGGAGCGGGGGAGTGGGGGAGAGATGTAATGACATAAAGAGTATAGGTTGCAATATATTAAGAATAATATAGGCCTACTGTGGTTTGTGCGGTTGCAATGGTGTCCTGTGACACATGGCCTGGACTGAGGAAGGTGAAATTACAGTGTATCATGTGAGTGTGGAAGAATAATGGTAGTTCAGCAGGCACATGTGCATCAGCAGGGAGAGAAACACCAGTGAACGTCTTCCATTCAGCGGCTCTGCCCCTCCAGCAAACCGCCTCCCTGCTGCACAGTCCTATCGGTGCCATGTTGGTGACGGCACCCACGGGGTTAATTTGTTAGATGCACGCTTTCTAGACACTATAAAACAATAAAAGAAGAAACCCCTCCACAGACGATCTGACCAGAGCACATTGATTTGCTCTGTTTCAGCTTTTAAAACCGCTGTGACTTAATTAAGCCATAATACGTGTGTGCTTCAGCGTCAGTTTGCTTTCTTTTCCCCCACAAGAGAAGCCGGGTAACGTTCAGTTCCGGGTTGAATGTCCGCATACTGTAGCTGAGGTAAAGTTGTCGTACTTTCCTTTACCACATATGTTGGTGATCTGTTCCGTTTTTACTTGTGGTTAAACCATTTAAACATAAATTAGGTTGCTCACTGTATGTTGGACCATTTTGCCATCAGAATGGTATGTTTTGATGTTATATCTTTTTTAGATTGCATCTTTCTCACAATCTGGACACCCAGTAGACCAACACATTTTTATTATACATAATAAATTAAACATTGTCAACCTCATATCTAACAAAAAAGGGGAAATTACAACCCTAAATTTTGCAAACACACTGTCCCCTTCACGTTGGTTTTTAGAAGAAACATGAGTTTGTTAAATTCGAAATTATGAATATAGTATTTGTGGCAGTTTTCTGATATTCTATAGGTTAAAGCAAATGCCTTTCAGTGGCTACGGAGGTCTGCGGATGGTCTCCATGTTGGCGCTTCAACGCCTTCTTTCAGATGATTAGTGGCTAGTCATCGGAAACTGGAACTTTTTTACGTATGGGTTGGTTTTGTTGACTCTCTAGTTGCTTTCCTATAATAAACCCTCCCCTCGAGAGTGTTAAGATCAGTGTCTGGCCCTCAGTGTCAGATGGAGATAAACGCAACATCCGTAGCAGACTCCTACTGTAGATCTCTGTGGCTTCTTCTCTCCTGCTCTCTGCGCGTCTCTCGCTTCTCTTGCTCATTGTCTACAGCAGATTACAGAGGGGGAGACACTTCGAGAGAGAGAGAGAGAGAGGGAGGGAGAGGGAGATGGAGGAGGGGGAGAGTTGGAATCCTCAAGTATTTAGCAGCCAGTTAATGTATTGAGGGATAATACGACGTGTCCACAGGCAGCGTCTTTATGTCCGATGTGTTTTTACCAGCTTCTCAGCAGCTTGGCAGTGTTTACACACTCTAATAACAAGTGGCGTCTTTCAGGGACCCTTCGCTTCGCTCGCCATTCAACGCCAGTCCGGCTTTAGCCTAATCCCCTCCCCCCCTCGGCACACCGCTCCCATACAAAACACCAGATTTCAATTTTTCACTGTAATTGCCTAGTTTTTAATTCCACGCACGCCATCAAGCCAAGATTGGAGCTCTAGCCAGATTTCAGGGAGGGGCGGTCATCCTGGGACCGTTGGGCAGCAAAGATTTCGGGGCGGGAGAGTCCCGGATTTGGGCGGCTTGGAAGCAGAACTCGGCGAAAAGGGAAGTAGTTTGAAATTTGGTCTGTGTGGCTACGATAAAAAGTGAGAAATTAAAACGTCTTAGTTTTAAAACGTCTTAGTTTTTAAACGGCGGCGGCTGAAGCCCGCCGTTGTCCTCTGCGCGAGTAATCGGCTCTGCGCCGGTAGAGAGGCCTGCTGGGGGTGGAAGGAAGGGAAAAGCTGCAAGAGATAAAAAAAAATAAAATAATAATAATATTAAGTTTGTGGGCGACATTAAATGTATACTGCCATCTTTGGTATAGAGCTGCTGTGTGGTCATCAAACAGTCAAATACTGAACTGTTTCCAGTTTTGCGGCAGAATCGGGATGCACACATTCCTGATGTTTGTTATCCAGGACTTTCTCACTGTTCAGAGCACGTCGGTAAGACGAACGGGGCGTCTGCTCAGTGTCCCTGACCGTCATCAACCGCCCGCACAGCCAGTCACAGTGAACCGACTCCCATGATGTGAAGTGCAGGGCGACTCCACTTTGTGTCCTGTTCCGCTAGATTTGTGCATCTGTTAATGGGTCAACCAAAACCTCGCTGACAATTTAATAATCACTAAATAAAACGCGTGTTTTCAAAGGGTTCTTGGCATATTAGGGTTTCTCAAAAACTAAATGATTAGATATTTTATCAAGATATTAGAATATTAGAAACGGCGGTGAATATTATGCGCTGGAGTTGTACCCACACCACTACAAAGGTATGATAAAGGGACTGTTTGCCAGAACACTTGTATTGTTTGTGCCTAAAGTAAGTGGCCACAGAGTGTAATCTTACTTTGTGTGTAATGTATTCATAGCTACTGTTTAGTATTGGTTTGGCCGGCCGCCCGTCCTCACCAGCAAGCGTCTTTGGTTCCAATCCAGGGAATCCAGTGCTGCTGTCTTCACTGGGATGCAGTGCTGAGCGCTGACGTTAACCCCATCAGACGGTGAGTGAGCCCTCACTTGTCCTCCTTTGGCCCAATGGGAGCCGATCTCTGCTGTCAGGTTCCAACGTGTTGCCGAAAGCCTGAATCCAAAAGAGTGGAGGCTCTTGTTTGGTTTAAGATGCTCGACAAGCATAAAGTGGTACATGTATATTGTTGGTGTCCACTGTTACCTTTTAGTGTTGCTTCTCCGCATGCAGTCATCTGCTCATCCGGCTCTGATGATCTGATTGTGTCTGAACTGAATTTGTCCATATATTGCAGATCTAAAAACAGTTGCTATGATGTGTTCTCACTTCTCTCTGATGCTCTGATTTTCTTTGTAATTTGGCTTCTGCTGGGATGGTTTCCAATACTCGCGCCTCTCTCTCCCTCTCCCTCACACCATCTCCCCCGTTGTCTCCTCCACACCTGTTAGCGCCCCACAGATGTGCGCTTGCCGCGCCGCAGATTTGTTCAAACAACACCACCGTCTGCCGTCATCAAGCTCAGGATGAGCTGAAACGATCAGGGAACATTTCAGCTGAGCACAGGGCAGCTGTACTGCCCATTACCTCCATTCACACTCAAGCGCACTTCCACTCGCGCACACACACACAGACACACAAACGCTGTTTGTTGCTTACAATGGCAGCAAATGTGGATCCACTGAATACACCCGTAAGAGAGTCGTTGTTCTTTGTTTCCTGTCCCTCTCATTTATCTGCCTCTACTCATCCTTAAGCTGCTTTGATCGCACCTTAACGAACATCGCAGTGGCCTCAAACAAAAGAGTTTTGTCTTTCATCTTTTCAAAGTCTTTAATGTATTGCTGATGAGGCTGAGGGGAAGTGTTGATTGCCTTGGAGGAGGACGGTCTCACCTGCCAGACACCATCACTCCTGTTTACTTTTTAAGTGTCGGGGAGAGCGCCGCCGCTCCGCCGCGCTGTTGTGGCTCAGAACTTCCTCTCATGAGGACGGGAGATTCATTCAGCAACTGAGGAGGAGAAACTGCAACCTCTACTCGTACAGTTACAAAGTCATTTCAACACACAGCTGCAATCAAGAATTAAGTTTTTGAAGACTTTACCGTAAATATCGGCAGCACTGTTCAGTGCTACGAACCCTTCACGGCGTGGAACCTCTTTTGCTGCTGATACGAGGACGTGTTGAGTCACGGCACAGTTGAGTGATGCTTGTGATGCTTGTGCTATGATAAGTCTGTAGCTTCGGGGGTTGTACTTCACCACCAAATCAAACCCAGTTTTCTTTCAAACGTTCAATGAGTTTATTACTTACTCTAACCACTCCATTCATTTCCAAACAAATTGAGGTGATGTTTGACCAACATTTAAAGACAAATATATTCACAGTAGATAAAGAACCTGATACCTTTGACAGGTGCTGTATATATTATTTCTATGTTTGCAGATCACGTTATTAAATGTTTCTTTAAACTCATCAAAGTACTTTCCCAGTTGCTAAACTAAACTGCATGTTCTATAAAACCTTTTTTTGTACCGGGTGAACTGTTTTTTCGCAGATTGGTGCAATTGATTTATCTGAGCGGTCGGGTGCAGATATCGTCTTCAACAGTTGCATCACGGCCGAATGGAGACCGAGTGCCTTTCTTTCGTATTTCTTCTCTTTAATCGACACATTTCTGTTGCGCTGAGGTGCGGCCGTCCTGACTTCAGGCCTCCACAGTCAGTGGGAGCCTTCTAGATAAGCTGAACTTGTGTATTTAAAGGGCCGCGTGCTACCGCCTGCTGTCAGAATGCGGTTGGCGTGACACTGTGTACCTCATCAATTACCTGCAGGTCCTAACCTGTGGTGCTGGGATGACCTCCAGGCCTGAGAGGTTAATAAACTATCCCAGCTCTGTGTAATTGACAAGCGCACACGCAGAGAAATAGGCAGGCTGTGATGGTTTTTCTCTCCTCAGCCCCTCCTCTTTTTTTCTTCTTTTTTTTTTAATCTCTTTTCTCTTTTGTGTCCTTGGGTTGCAGCATTTCTCTCTCTATCTCAGCCTCCCCTCCTCCCCCAGAAATCTGTTGTGTAGCATTCCTCATGCGAAGCGTTGGCGAAACTATCAGTGTTATCCGTTAACTTTACCACCTTAGTTATATTGAAGGCAGTGATGTGGAAGAGGTGTCTACCCTCCTTTTCTCTTTTCCCTCTCTTCCCATCTCCCCCTCTCCACCCTTCCATTCATTCCTCTCTACCCTCTTCCTCTCTTTTTGTCCATTTCCCTCATCCCATTTACCCCACCCTTTTGCCTCTCTCCCTCACTCCCCCTCGGTATCACCCATCTATTAAAGGCTGTGTGAAAGCTGCTGCTGTGAAGCCAGCTGAGGTTGAGCACATCTGGGTGGTCGCTGTAATACGGTCCACATCTGGGCCGCCCTCACAGCTATGGGACAGGTTAAAAGTTCTGATCCATGTTTTGTTTATCTGTGACTAACTGTTTACATTTACATTTTTAATGCCATGATTAGAAGATTGAGTGAACATACAGATGTAAATATATTGAATGTAAATAGAGAAGAGCATTGCGCTCTCCCACCACCTGCTTCTCAGTATTGCGAATAGAAGATACACATGTTTAATTCACAGTTGGCATGTTGCAGTCTCCATCTTCCGGTGAGGAGTCTTTGCAGATTTCAAGATGTGATGTTGTGTAACAGACCACTATGAGTCACTAAGAGACAGACCAAATATTATACATTATATTTCTAGTCATTTTTCTATTGCTTTTTGGCCACTTTCATCAGCCTTCACACTATGAAATGATAATTTGCTCAACATTATTTGATTACTGTGGGAAAAAAAGGTGGCGCATCTTTCTCTAGCATCTCACCACAGTCGTGCACTTAACTATACTCTACATAAACATGTGTTTATCTACATCATGCATACACACACCTACCTGAGTGTGTTGTTCCCATGCAATGGTGCAGAGTGGATCAGTAGCATAGCAGAAAGATTTGATTACGGTGTGAGTGTGTGTGTGTGTGTGTGCGCGCCTGTGCGTGTTTGTTACGCCTGCTGCGATTGAGCATGTACCACGACTCCATAGAAATCTCCCCTCGCTTCATTTCCTTAATGGCTGAAACAGCACCCCTCTTCCCTTCTTCTCTGTGTTTGTGCCCACCAGCCCTGCTTCACACACACGTATATAAAAATATGCACACACACACACACACACACACACACACACACAAGCCCGAAAGCTTCAGTCAAATATGGAAGTCACTCATATATCACATTTGCATGAGCACGTGAATTAAAGCTACGTGAAAAACAGAAATCACAACGTGATTAGCTTTTCTGTTTTGTTTGAATAAAATGGTGAATGCGATGCTGCTGCATAGCCCCCCCCACCCGCCCTCCCCCAGCAATGCAGTGCCTTACTTTGACTTGACTATAACACCTGCAGACTCAGGACCAGAGTGTGCACAAAGATATTGGTGTGGTCGGTGCGTGTTTAAAAAAGAAAAAAAAAAGAAGAATTTGACCTATTTTTAAAATGACTGAAATGGATTTAAAGGGTTCTGATCAGTTTATGCACCAACTTATTAGAACAACCTGTAATGTCTTTGCCCAACAAAGTGCCCTGAAGTAAAGTAAGAAAACCCCCATTGTTGGGGCTAATGTAAGCAGCTGCCTTCTAGGAAAAAGATACGTCAAATTGGTGACTCTTCATGTGGAAACACATCTGAAACTTTCCCTTCAGTCTTAAAATTGCTTTTGTCAGGGAGCTCCTTGATCTACTTCCTCCCCTTTCAGCTCTCTGCATGTGTGTATCTGGGTGCCTGCATGTACCTTCCCCCTATATGTAGTGTGTTTGAGTTTTTTGGGGGGGGGGGGGGGTTAGGTGGGTGTATGTGATATTTCTGCTGTGTATATAGATATATACCCACAGTCAGAGAGGGGTGAAATCTATTGAAGTGGTTCTGTAAAATAGACTTTGTTCAGGTAGTCACTTTGTTTTCATGCTGATAATATTCATTTAGGGGGAGATACCTCTTTCCCTTTTCTTCTCCGCTCCTCTTCCTCATCTTGCTCTCGGTGGTTTAGCTCTTGGCCGCGGGATTAGCCGCCAGAGAAAATGCAGGGTAAAATTAGCCTTCGACTGTCCCTGCGGGCCGCGACCATTGATTTTCTGCCACAGATGGAGAGAAAACGCCGGTGCTTAATGTTCTTAATACCACCAGGGAGAAGGATTTTTTTATTGCTTTGGTTTTTGTTTAGCTGTTACTCTTTTGGATGCCTTTGGCCTTGTGTGAAGCTCCACTGCAATTGCCCCTTTTATTGTTTTCACAAATTCAGAAATATTGAAGCTTCCCGTGTGCAATGCCAGGTATTACAATCTGATATATAATCAATACCTTCCTTTATCAACCTTTTCCGTTTGGCTGCCATGAAACGTAGTTGAAGTTCCCTGGTGCTGCGGAACAGAAAACGTTTTTGAGACACTAAGTATTTTGCCAGAAAAGGCTTTCACTACGCCGGCAACAAAACAAATTTCTATCGACAAATATTGACTGACTTTGTGAGTTTACGTAAATTTGAGGGTTTTCTTTGGAGTACATGCCGCTTGTGTTTTTATTTGTGACACATGTCGCGCTACATCTTCTAAATCCATCTTAAATGGTCCCAGTTTATTTGTGAAAAAATGGTCTTCTGGTTCTCCTGAGTAAAAGGTCCATGTGACCATTTGAGGCCACTTCAAGAGTCTTTTCACTGAAATCAATAGAGTGATTGTCCACGTCACAATGGACATTCACAGAATGTCTTTACAACAAGAAATCTGCTCACATATGTAACTTTCTCATCTGTATGGAAAGAAAATTTTGATTTTTTTTTACAAGACACTGAGTAAATAACTTCATTTCATTATTATACTGATTTGTATGTGTCATAAATATATACGAACTTTGTTACAAAAAGAAAAAATATATCCATTGACATGAATCACAAATTAAACCAATTTAATTAGACTTTAATAGTCCATACAATGAATTTGCAGTTGAAAATAATTTAGGACTGTTCTTCGTATTCTCCTGTGTGTCTGACGGTAAGATGGACAAATATTTACTTGTTCGCACTTTGCCTGCATGTTAATGAAAAGAGCCGCGTTAAAAAAGAAATGGTGGCAAATTATTTTTGTTTTCTCCATTCTGAAATGTGTTTTCTGAAGTCTGATATGAATTAGATTACCCCAATTATTGATTATTTATTTTTTTTGTCCGTGTCCGTCATTCATCATTTTCTAATTCAATGGAAAGAGTATCACTTGAAGGACATAAAGTGCCAGTTTGAGTAAAAGCTCTCTCATTGATTTGGCTGCAGACAAACTTTCCTTAGTGGTATAACTATATACTATACACATTGGTATCTTGAGTACATGAACGCGCCGCATGTAAAACCGTCAGAAAGGTTGGAATTCCTTCCTCCATCACACCTCCACTTTTTCCACTTTGGATATTCTCTGCTTTTTCTCTTCCTCAAGCCCCCTTACCATTACCCGCCCCTCCTCTCCCTCCAGTCATGTCATCTTGTCCATACTCCACCTATCTGTTCGGCTACATCTCCAAGATGCTGTAATTTCCTTGGACCGGCTTGATGTTTATTGTGAGGCTGAAATTGAAAATGGCCTGTAATGGAGCGAGCTTCGCAGCCCCGGGACCAATTCACAATCTAAATGACTTGCTCCTTTTCAATGGCATCGACTGGAGGGCTCTTTGTGCAGCCTCGTACCTAATCAACCTCCGGTGTGACCCCCGGCTCTCGTGGGCCGCTGTTGGATTAATGATAAAATCATTGGTTCAAACAATTATTCGACCCGAAATGGCTGGCCATTTTATTCTGAAAATTAAAGAATGTGAAATTAATTTTTCTCTGTGCCGTGTTGCAGCAGCGCGCCACTTACGGCTGAACTCTGCCCCCTAAAGTCTTGATTCCACATGAAAGAGCGCTTTTACTTTATCCAGTTTTTCTTTTACCTTTCTTTTTTTTTTTTCTCGTATATTCCTGTGTGCAATGTTGCAAATAGCTTTAAATAGGTGTCAAAGTAGCAAGGCTGTAGCAATGTGCTTGTCTTTCTGTCTGTCTGTCCGTCATGTTACTTTCGTTGTATCCGTCTGCTAACCAATCCGTGTCCCCGCCTTGGCTATTTAGTCAACAGGGATGTCACATAAAATGTATGTGAATATAGAGAGTAAAGCTGTGACTGAAGGTACCGATATATCTACCTGTCTGATATTATTGACCACTACAGAATGCGTTGCTCCAGGTGGACGCTGCCCTTGTTGGGGTAACCAACTACCTTTAATCTGTTCATCAGTACCACATATTTCCTTTGTAGGGAGCCGATGTGTAGCTTTTCCTCTTGGGGGCAGAGTCTGAGCTTGCTGGAGAGATCTTCCAAAAGCTGAAGAAGTAAAAAAATAAAGTTTTCGGTGGTGTGGCCAGAAAAGCTATACGAGCTGTTAGTTTACCGAAATGGTTATTAAGTCACGTTTTAAAGGCTGTTGAACCAACATCAGTCCAAAATAGGTGCCTTTCAATGTCGTCCACCTGCAGATATTCAATACGAAAATCTCGTAAAGGTATTATAGTTTTTTTATTTTCGGTATCTACTTTTCACTCGGCTCTGCTCTACCTACACAAACACTACAGCAGCAGCCGAGTCGAAGGATCGTAGCATACTTTGTTACGCTTCCGTCTGTAAAATTGCATTGCACAGCCTGCAAAATGAGTAGGAAATGGAATATTCTCCAGCTCGTCCAGCGGAGATCTTCTTTTGGGGATTCAGCAGAATAGAAGAGCATATTACGGCAGGGTAATAATGACATTTTTGACAGTTATCTATTTGTGTGTATAGAGTCGAGTGCAGTGCGGGAATTCCATTTGTTTCTTGGTCCTTTGGAGTCCTTTGGAGCACGTACGCTATAGAGTGTATCAGGGGGATGCAAGCTAAGACTTGTTCTGATAATAAATCCTTTTATACAATAAACTATAATCAACATTCTGTTTTCAATTAGGAGTCTGAGGAGAATACACTTCAAAGTTTATAATGATCAATATTAATCAATACTTAAATATCGTAACCTGATGACCTCCAATAAAGTACATTGTAAATAAATATGTAAAAAACCAAAGCTTTTTTGTCAGAACACAGACAGAAAAACAACTTCCTGCAGAGGTGGAGTCATCAATCATTACATTTTTATTTTGTTTCATGAAGAATGTGTGCAGTTATATATATATATATATTTTTTGTACATGTTCGTTTTCTTCCGGTTGTCCTTGTGTTTGCCTGGAGGTCTGTCCAAGAGGTTTGCACTCTCCCAGTGCATGCTGGGATAGTAACCCTGGGTACTCAAGCCTCCAAGATGGATGCATTATAGATCAGGGCGTCCATGTGCAGCTAAACTCTGATGAGCCCCGCTGTGCACTTGGGCCAGTCAAACACCACTTGATTACTAGTACCGTGTATTTATCCTCATCATCGTCATTATCATTACAGTTATCATTCTGCTCGCCTCTCTTAAGTCTGAGACAATGGGCTCTCCCAGAAGACTCCTATTGAGCTGGAGCTCACTAGCCTTTCGCCACCTCCGTCGGGTCCTAGGCCTCCCCGGCAGACTGCAGTGTGGCTTGGTAATCACCCCGGGATTGATTCTCTTAACGGAGACCATTTCTTCAGCTCCTGCAGAATCACTAAGAGGCTTATAATAAGCCCTGCTCACCTCCATAGCTTCCTAGCTAATGTCTCGGCGAGCCCGAGCCTCTATTGACTTGTTGATGCAAATGCTGGAGCGGTGCTAGAGGCAGCAGAGCGAGGGGAGGGGCCTCGCTCGGCCGTGCAGACTTGATCATTAAAATGCCGCCATTTTCTGTTTGCATCGCAACTGAGATGCTATCTCTGTTTGCCGTGGAGGGTTTCTTTTCTCAGAGACGTCAATGGAAGGTTTTTGCACTTCCCTTTGCACTGCAGCTCCGAATTATCTTTATTATTAGCAGGCTTTGGGAACGTTGGTAAAAATAACTGGAATCGTAGTCCTGAAGAAATAAGCCTGTGTTGCTTGTAAAGTTAGGGGGTATTGGAAGTCAGTAAGGTGAACAGGAAGACCGGAAAGTTTGGCTCCCATCATGCTCTCTTTAAACAAAACCGCCTTCATGGCTTTGCTAATTATCATTCTGAGGACGCGGCAATTTGTTACTTCCAATCTGCCAGTCAGCAGCAGGGCATGAAGAGGGCCGAGAGCCAGCGAGAACAGAGGCCTTCATTCATTCAGTGGAAGCAGCAGCCAGTAACGGAGGGGAGAGAGAGAGAGAGAGAGAGAGAGAGAGAGAGAGAGAGAGAGAGAGAGAGAGAGAGAGAGAGAGAGAGAGAGAGAGAGAGAGAGAGATAGAGAGAGAGAGAGAGAGAGAGAGAGAGAGAGAGAGAGAGAGAGAGAGAGAGAGAGAGAGAGAGAGAGAGAGAGAGAGAGAGTCCACCAGAGATGAACCTATCTTTCTGTATATCTTCATCACTCCTATATCAGTTATTAAACCCTTCATTATAACACCTGCAAAAAATGTTTTCATGTTATCATTAATATATATATGTTTAGTCTGTAAACATCAATGGAATAGTGAAATCACAAATGAAGTGTTTGGATTGCTTGTTTTTCTCTGTACATCAGTCCAAATAAAGCCCACGGAGTTAGTTTACCATCACAGAAGGGGAGACAAGCGAACATGTCAACCAAGCAGCTTTTAGGCATGTTTTTTCTTTTTCGACAATTTACTAATAATTTCATTTTTTAAGTTTTGTCATGAATGACAAAGGCAAATTAAAACATTTGGCCTCTTGAAGGTCGATCGATATTGCAATTGACCTCATTTGGTAAGTGACATAGTCGGCATTTAATACTTTATAGTCATTGTGATTCAAAATACGAATCAAATATTAACGGGACAATGTGGAGAGCGTCTTTCTTTCATTTCTTTCTTTCTTCGCTAAGCATCTGCTGACCTACATTTCTACTTCACAACATTGACAAACGTGTACTGTCCCCAATGCAGTGATTGACAAACACAAATGATTATTACATCCACACAAGCTGATTATTACATCCACACAAGCTCATCTTTTTTAAGTGCCTGTTTTCATGTCCTGCATCCGCTGCTCATCCATCTTCTGAAAGGTAAAAGTTTTTTGCCAACGTGCCCAATTTATTGGAAACGCTGCAAACTGCTGAATCCGTCAATATAGTTGTTTGTTTATTTGTTTGTGTCTGCTGTGATGTATATGATTGGGTACAAACACGGTATTCTGCAAAATATGATATTTTAACGGCAACAATATTTTTGAATTGGATAAGATTTGCATTTTAATGAGAATTTCTCCCACCGTTTAAAAGTCTGCTGCCGTTAGTGAGTAAATGTGGCAACAAAGGCGGTTGCCTACAATTAGTCACTGAAGTATCTCAAACATCCTGACTTTCTTCAGCGGCCTCTCCGTCCCCTCCCATCCCTGTTTTCCTATGCGCTGTTTCTCACCGTCCCGCCCTCCCAACTAGGACAAACATTTCCCTAATGAGGGGGTCGGTTGGGAAAGCCGTGGGGAGTGGAGCGTGGATGTGACCTCTGGCATAGTTGGACACTTGTTATTCGTGGGACGGGACCCTACCGGGGAAAATGTTTGTACTCTTGACTAAAACTCTTGCTGTAATGCTGCATTTAATGAGCTGGGATTAAGGTTTATGGTGTCTGGATCCGGGCTGTTTTTGCAGGGGATTGAAAGTTGGTTTTGTGTGTTGCGGTGAGAAGGTGAAGGCGTGGGAGAGGGGGGGGGCTGTTTCTAAGGCGGATCTCTCTCTCTCTCTCTCTCTCTGACTGATACACATTGTTCCATATCAAGGGATGGGAATGGGGCCTTTGGCAGCAGGGGAAAGATGAACACACACACACACCCAGTAACTCACTAAAGACACACACACACACACACATACAGTTTGAACTAGAGGGGCAGCTCGTAGCGACACAATTTGGCAGCATCTATTAATAAAGTGTGACAGGCCGGCCAGTACCAGCGCTGCTAGAAAAAGATTTTCTGACGTCCTCAAGTTTACCCCCCTCTCCTCCTTTGAATGGCAAGTCCTTCAAGTAGGTCAGAAAGATAAATAGGAGGAAGAATAGTTCCCTGACAGGAAATGGAAATGATCCATATCATAGCCATGACCCAGGAAAACATCTGCATCAGCAGATATTAAACTTACCTGATAAACCGTTGATACGGTACCCAATGATCAGTGGTAAATTGACTTTGTGTACCATCACATTGTTGATGTACGTGGAGTTTTAAAACTAAATCCCAACTATAAGCTTGCTCATTGGTGCCTCGTCACACAATCTGAAATAGCTCTCAAGCAACGAGGAGTGGAGATGGCGTTTGAGGATGGGTGTGCGTCCGTGTTTGTGTCGATGGATGGGATTGGACATTGTGGTATTTTTAACCTCCCACCTTGTCACATGGAGGTGGACGGGTCAGCTGTGGGTGGCCTGAGCAAAGGTCAGCTGGCTTTTGTGTGTGTGTGTGTGTGTGTGTGTGTGTGTGTGTGTTTGTGTGTCAGACCTTCACGGGATACAGTGCCTCCTTTCTCCCCCTAAAGCTGCAGTAGCTTCTGGGTAATGGCTGACTCAACTCTGTGTCCCAAACACTGTTGAACAACACACACACACACACACACACACACACACACACACACACACACACACACACACACACACACACACACACACACACACACACTTCCAGTAAAAACCTTTACCCACAGCTACCAGGGCCACCATGGCGGGACATTAAGTGTTACCATGGCAATTCCTCTGTGTTTAAATGGAAGTCCGGCTGACCTATGACATCATCGGGGGAAGTGACATTTGATTGGTCCAACGGTGAACATGACGCACGTTTTTAGGGGAGTAACTGTGGGAATAACGAAGTAAACCAGAATGACTGGAAATTAAAGAAGTAGAAAAGGAGCCAGTGGGGAAGAAAATAGAAAGTTTGGCTTGAGAACATGGCTATTACTCGTAAGCTTAGCGCTTTATTCTATTTGAATCAGCTGTGATTTGAAATGTAACCCTGGCATTCTAACCTGCACAGTCGTGGTTGAATGGATAGCACATACATCTTTTTGATTATTGGTCATAGTTTTCTGTCATTGTTGCATCATGAAGGAAGACTTGATTTTACGAATTTATAACATGTGAATGAATCTTTTGTAATCGAATAAATTGAATTGCACAAATCGATCATTAGCTCACCGTTTTTGTTCTAGTTATGGCTTTTCATGCAATGCAGCTTCCTCTTACAGCACGGTAATTGAATCAGCCTGTAGATACTGTAGGTTTGCAGGATCCACGCGATGCTAAACAATGCAACTTGTTGTGTTGTGTCCAGGAAATAGGATCAGCTGCTGTGGAAATGATTTTAATGTGCAACAAAGTCCTTTTTATGCTTTTCACCGGCACCACAAGCCCAGTGAACCCACTGACCATCGGTATAAATGTATGTTGGTCACATCAACCTGATTCATCCTCTTGATCAGCTTTTGTATTTCATCCAGAACGTCGTCTTCACCCAGACCGGATCAACGCGGCTGAGCCTTCTCTCTCTCCCTCCCTGAGTGTGTTAGTCTGTCTCTGCCTGTCTCCCTGGCCCTGTTGATGGCGACAGGAGACAGTGGCGTGCTGGCAGGTGCATACCACCAAATTACCATCCACACACACACACACTCGCACAAAGCAGGCCTCTCCTGTGCTGAGAAGGCTTCCATTATCATATCAAAGAGTCCCTCACAGACGTGGCAGCGCTTCAATTTAAGCAATTAATGCAGAGAGAGACTCTGTCACCCAGCCCAGCATCCCCCTGTCCCTCACCCCTCTTCCTCCACACACACACACACACAAACACACGCACACACACACATGCATGTGCAGGGCTCTCTCGAGGCACTGAGACAAACAAAGGTGTTGGGAAGCAAAGATCCACATTCTCAAGGCCTCCGACCCGTTCTCGCTCTTTTTCCTGGTCCCCCCCCCCCTTCCTCCCTGTTGTGCCTTTTAAATTGAAACTCTTTCATGTTTTTCTTCAGTTTATGTATCTTTAACGTGAAACATGTTTGATTTCAGCTGGGGGCTTATGCTGAGGGTTTTGCCTGTTTTCCCATGCCCTATTATTGTAAGTTTCATTATGTCATTTAGTGCTGTTCTAGGGCCTGATTCAATGGGTGATACTTTCCTCCTTGATTTTCCACTATGAACGTGCTTGAGCTCAGAGAGCTCTGCTGTATAACAACGTGCAGCTCCTCACGTGGACCTGCAGGCTGCCAGGTGTGACTGTGTTCTCGATCCCTCATCACCATGAGCGCTGCTGAGTCTCTGCATTAAGGGCTTTCATTTAACGTCATGTTAATGAGAAACATTGTTTCTATGATTTGGGTATTGATGATTTATTTGCTTCTAGGATTAATATAAACCTGATGTAACCCTAACAATGTATACAGCTACATACAGCAGGTATACAGCGTTTTGTTGCTTTATCTTGCAGTATGTTGATGTCTTCAGCAACAGGTTTGTCAGGTAAAACCACCCATCCATCTTCTGTCAGTACCTTGCAGCACATTTGACATTGTTTGTTAAATGTCATAATTTCCCAGATGCAGCAGGTTCCATTCCTAGTACAAGCATGACTCAAGGACTTTGTACTTATATATCTAAACAGATACAGGAGGATCGTCTTTAAGCCAATCAGACTGCTTTAAAACCTGAGTATCAACCAATCAGTACACTCATTGTACCTTTTCCTCCTAGTTAGGAGAAATTGGCCCCTGTCATTTAAGCCTTTCAACAAAATCTCTACATAATTCATACTCCCTCTTCCTTTTTTTTTTTTTTTTGAGGCGAGACAATTTATTAGACACAGCTGTTCAACTGAACTCAGCAAGGCCTGGATTTACTGCCAAGAGCCCTCCTCTGTCTTCTGCCCAGCGTCTCTCCCTCGCTCTCTGTTAGTCAGGTGGGACGTAGAGGGATGAATAGGCAGTGATGGGGAGAAGCGATGTGCAGCTTTTTGCTTGAAACCTTGGCTCCCGGCCCCGTTTCTGAGCAAAACAAGCCGCGGTTTTGCCGTGTAGTCTACATGGACAGAAACTCGAGGTCTCAGAGTATCAAATCAAGTTCTCCATGACTTTGTCTAGTGATTCCTCTTACCAGTGATAGTTTGATCCCCCACCTGTCAATCAAACTGACTCTACTTTTCTGCAAATATCCAAATGAGGATTTTACAGATGTAACATCTACACAATGAACTACAAAACAGAGTTACAACGCAGAAACACGACGAAATGATTCATATAATGAGATAAGTAAGCAGAGCAATGTAGAGTAATCATGATAACAAAACCTGGTAATAAATAAAATGCGTCTAATGACAATAACGTCAGCAGATGTGCCCGTTCCTGAATTTGGAAGCTGTTAGCACGGAAGAGGAGCATGATAAGTGAAGGCTGCGGTAACTCATCATTCTGACAGATCACATATTCTATCTTACACAACAGTGGACATCGGTCCTCCTTGGCTACTTGCATTTTCTCACACAAATTTCCCATACTGCTTCCAAAAGAACTTGAAGATAAGCTCTTACTGAAAACCATGAAACCATTCTTTAACACACATTCTCACCCGCAACAAATGTGTCAACTGATGATGTCGGCTATAAAATGCAGTCGGTTTTGCTTTAGTTTAGTATCTATATATAGCGGTGTATAATTAAAAGACAATCACAATAGGGCCTCATAATGTACGACACATCCGGACAGGAAATTGTTATGTGTGTCACCCCTCAGAGCCGGTTCAATGCACAGCTGTTGTTTTAGGTACTAAACAGCACGTGTAGTATTATTATTATTATCATTATTAAGGCTTCAGCAGTTGTGCAAACACATCAGTAAAAGGTTATTAGGATAACTAACGTATGGATGATTTCAACCACTGTTTCCCGGAATGAGAAGAGCAACATCTTGGAATATTACAGATATAACCCGTAATCAAATACATGTGCTTCAGCTCTGCTCCGTTAGGATTGCTTAATATGTTAAAAACAAAAACAAAACTGAACTAGGCTTAAGCTGCTGATGTTTGACCACCACTCGCCTTAAGACAACACAAAAAACAAACCTATAAAACAATATCTCGACAACCTTTCTGGCCTCGCTGACCTTTTCTGCCTTTTTTTATTTTTTATTCAAATAATAGTTTTGCTGTGTGTGTGTCTCTGTCTCTCTCTCTCTCTCGCTCGCTCGCTCTCTTTTCAAGTCCCGCCCTGGTTGCAACAGCTGCTTGATGTTTGCGACAGGCGGTGCGATAGCGGGGACAGGCTGGAGACGGTTATCAGGGAGGGCCGCTGCGAGAGGCTCTGCCCGGCTAAATTGAAAATTGCAAATGAAAATCCTGCTCAGTGCGTTTTTTTTAATTCATCAGCCATTATGTCAGATGACCTTTTGGGCCGTCAGGCTCCACTGATAAAACTCCAAACGACAACACTCGGCTCTGATCCAATTTTCGACAACCGCCCCCCACCACACACACACACACCGACCTCCTCTCACCGTTCGACCTGGTGCCGGTGGAAATGATCGGCTTTCAGGAGAGCCGCCATTGTCCTGCAGATGAAGAGGTTTGGTATGGAGGGGCCGGTCCTGCTGTATGTGTGTGTGTGTGTGTGTGGGAGTTTGGGGGCACTGAGCGGGGCCTTGCCTGGTCTCGTCCCGGGCCCACTGTTGTTGTCCAATCACAGCGAGGATCGGGGAGAGAAAGCCTTAAGGCTGTAATAGACACCAGGAGTTGATTTCACTCAAAATGACTTTTCCATGGTGTGTAGGTGCGTGGCAATATTGACTGCTTGTTTGTGTGTGTGTGTGTGTGTGTGTGTGTGTGTGTGTTTGTACGTGTGTGAGACCTCATCTCAGGAAAGGAAGAAGAAGGAACCGATCTGATCCTCTCAGTCTGTAATTGAAATGTCTCCCTCTCCTGTTGTTGTTGTCTTTGTCTCCAGGGACTGGGTGTTTTCTCAGGTGTTGTCGTATTAAAGCATCTTTGCTCAAACTTTACAGATACATTCTTAAAACAACTTAACGCCATTGCGTTTTTTATGTTTTATGTCAAGTGAACTGAAAAACTAATTTCCATTGTGTCATGGCTGCAGCGTGAAGGCCTTTGCACACCTGGGCCTTGACATGACAATTTGGAATACTTGCACGATAATATTTTGCATCATAGCTATTCATACTGAAAGGGAAGTCAATGTGCAACAAACACTGTTTCAATAAAAGTAATTTACTTTTCCCAGATGGCTGCGATTGAATGAAACATGTTTGTGCCTAGTTTTTTTGCATGAAAACATCACTCTGCATAACGTGTGTGTATATCTATATAAATATGGTGTATATTATGCACAGTGCAATCGTTTATGTGTGTGTGTGTGTGTGTGTGTGTGTGTGTGTGTGTAGGTGTGCGTGCAGCTGTCGCAGGTGTACGTTATTAATCAGTTATCAGGGCAGTTTATTTGCTGGGTGACAAGTTGCAATTTCCCCCCTGATTTAAGGCCTTTTTTGTCAGGTGGGAATTACACAGAGAGCACATGACAAAACACTTCACCTCCGCTTCGTTCACTCACTTCTCCATCCTTCTGGATTTGGCACTCTCTCCTTTCTCTCTCTTCAGCATCCCATCCCTCCCCATGATGTCAACGTCCCGTTTCCCACTCCGAATTTCTTTGCCTCAACACCTCCGAACATCCTTCTTTCTTCGTCTGCTTTCCCTCCATTTTTCCCTTTTTCCTTTTCTATATTTATTTTACCTCCCATCCACAACATCATCCTCAGCCCTTGGAGTAAAGAAAAGGCGGACTGTATAATTAATCACACAGCTTGGTCTAATTAGAGATGAATATGCGTTGTCCCTCTTATCACACACACACACACACACACAGCTTCTCAGGCCTAGCCCCTCTTGCCTTGATGAGTCTTATGAATGTGACAATAATTAGTGAAGACTGATGAGGGGTAAATTACCACTGACAATGTAATGCTGCCCTGTCTGCCACGAGAGAGAGAGAGAGAGAGAGAGAGAGATTGCCAGAACACCATGAAGAGAGAAAGAGAGTGACAGACAGCTAGGGACTTAGAAAGTAGTTTCCTTTCATGCAAATTATTATTTTCATGTAAATTATGATGCATTGGTTTAGCTTAATGGAAACCTTAATGGGCTTTGGATTGCAATGTTATTTCCTCAACATTGCAAAGGAGTTTCTCAAAGTGGGATCATAATAGATGCTATAGGTTTGTACAATGGGAATTGATCCCCATTTTCACCCGGTATTACACCCGTGCTGTCTTTGTCAAGTTGTGTTTCGAGAAAATATATTGACCAGTAAAATCTAGAGATTCTGAAAGAAACGTATTCATTTCAATTGTTCATGTCAGGAGTTTTCATAAGCTGTGCTGATAGTTGGATGTAAATGTAGGAAGCCGTCCAGAGGGAGACAGGTGGACGTTAGTCGAGTTACGGTGAGAGAGGGAGCGGTGGTAATTGTTTTCGTCAGAGGCAGTGGGGAGCTATCAGGGTAATAAAGGTAATTAGCAGAACAAACGAGGAGAGGGGGAAGGACAGAGCTGTAGATTTGATGATGATAAACGGCAGCAGATCTGACACCAAATGAAATCAGTGAAATCAATTATTCTTATTTTCTCCCTCCGGTGGGGCATAAAAAAAGAGCCCGTGTGGAGCTCAGCTGAATGGAACCAGAACTCCTCCTCCTTTGTTATACAGAGCTCGTTTACCCGCGTGTGTGTGTGTGTGTGTGTGTGATTGGCATTTCTTGTCGCATTTGTTTTTTCACAAATTGATATTGTTCAGTATCAAAACGATGAATACACAGACAAACTGGACACTGTAAACCTCAATTTCTGTTTATTTTGATTTTCTAAAAATGGGAGGAAACAAAAATCTATATACAGAATTTGGCCATCAAATTCACTGGCCGATATGAGACTTCTATATTTAATCAAATGGCTGTGATTTTAATATCACCGTTGGCAATGAATACTAAATAGATAAAAGCACAACGAAACACACCCCCTCTCTCCCACACGGACACAGACCACATCATGTTGAATTATTTTCAACAGCTAAACCAATCAAAGCCTTGCATTATTGAATCAAGCGGATTTCAACGTCTCTCGCCATGGCAACCTACCTGTCTCTGACAGGCAATCACCAGGGCAATGTTGTGACGGGCCAGGTAATGGAACCTGTGTCACTGACATCCCATGCACGAGAAACACTTTATTATGGGAGAGCGTGTGCGCGTGTGTGCGTGTAGGTGAGTATGTGAAAGGAAACGACCCTTTACAGTGCTGGCATGCATCCTCTGTCATTTCTCATTTGCAAGAGGCTGTAGTTCTGTAATTTTACTATGCATGTTGAGGGTGTATGTGTGGGTGTCTGCGTGCGAATTGTTCCCTCCCGTGCCACTAATGCAAAAACAATGTAAATGTTGTTTAAAACAAAGAAGACTGCTGTTTTCTACTGGATTGTTAACTTGTTTCCCCTGAATGTATGTCCATGACCTATTTGTTGGTTATGACTTTTTGAACAATAGCGCTGTTTTTTTAAAAATTTTAATTATGGCCCTTCTATCCTTTCGCAACAGCTTGGGTTTTATTTTCATTAGTTATACTAACAATGTCATTGCTGAAGTCTGGCCGAGGTGAGATGGAAATGGGTCCAACAAGTGACCGGATAACCTAAAAGTTGTAAACAACCCAGCAGGCTTTGCCAAATCAACGAAAACTGTTTGTTTGGAACACCGAAGGCGAGTGTATCCATGTGTGTGCATCAGCACGGGAAGTGTGGTCCGTCGAAGTAGAACCAGGGAGTGCGGTGGATGCTGTTGGGGAAGAACTTTGACTTTCAATTTGTATGATTGTCTGACCTTGAGTTTTTGGTCCCATTGGGTCTTTTGTGTGT
This sequence comes from Apeltes quadracus, assembly GCA_021346845.1. Lineage (NCBI taxonomy): Eukaryota > Metazoa > Chordata > Actinopteri > Perciformes > Gasterosteidae > Apeltes > Apeltes quadracus. The sequence goes on from CM037924.1 coordinate 15,523,213, forward strand.
TGCCTATCCCGGATCCCAGCGAACACTTTGAGTTCAGTAATCCTCATTACAGATGGAAGCGTTAACCCAAGCTGTAGTAATTAAAACAGAAGTTGTGATGAGCTCGTTTTCCTTTGAGTGCTGCCCTCTAGGGGTTTCGGATTGATTAACAAATGTTTGTCTTGCTTTCTTTGTAGGCGTCCACATTGTAAATAAAAACCTCCACTGCGGAGTTAAGTAAAGCTTTAAAGTTACCAATGGGTAGTAAAGTGCAATGCTCCTCGTGTTAACACGCTGTTTTGTGAGTGTTGGATTATTATAAAAACGGGGTTAGCAGGTTCTGAGAAATTGTCAAAGTTGGTTACATAGTTCGATTGATTAGTGAGATGTAGAAAATACAAGAACACGGCGGCAGTGAAGGATTGGCATCACTGTGGCCTGCTGGTCTATGAGGCCCTCATGTGGGGCCCCCTGATGGTCTCACAGTGCTGCAGCATAAGGCCATAAACACCAGCGTGGCCCTTAAATAGACTTTCTTATCATTTCCTTTTTGCGTAAACAGTCACAAATAAAAGGTTCTCTTCCTCGTAGGTTTGTTTCAGGGAAATGTATGTATGATGTATATTGCCAGTTTGGGCTTGTTTGGTTTGGGTTGCCAGGATGTCTGGTCTGGGTGCGTTTGATTTGGTTGTCAGGCTGTGCCTTTGGACTGATGGGCTGTTAGCGACTATCACCTGGGACATGTGATAGCTTATCAAAGTCTGAGCAGCCCTACCGGACACGCGAACATACACACACACACGTGCACACAGCTTTCAACTACTACTAAAAAAGGATGGGTTTGGTGTGTCTGCGTCTTTGTGTGTGTGTGCCCGCGCCCGTGTGTGTACGTGTTACTCTTGTCGTCAAGGGAACCGTGGTTGGAAGGACAGTTTGACATCTCGCTTGGCATCAAGGGAGACGGCTGTCACCTGACGATGCTGCCACCACGGAGATAACCTTCAGGGTGACAGCCGAGACAAAGACACACACACACACACACACACACACACACTCATCGTCAGAGGAATGTATACAGGCAAACACACACACACACATGGAGCCACGTATGCATGTCCGCTTAAACGCACACGGCAGACCTCACCTGCTGGGCTAAACACAGGAAGATTGATCCTAATTAGTGCTAATCAATGTGTTGGTTGATAGTTTTCGCCTCAGGGAAATCGTCTTGACCTCTAACAAAGAGAGGTCAGGACATTCCCCTTCTGACTCGCAGCCAAAGTCTGATAGTCAGAGTAGCGTGAAACAGCCTGTCACCTCTCCATCAATGAAGAGACAGTATCTCTCGGTAATCTCACAGGCCAGAAATGGTTTGTTTTGTGAACACGGTTTTTTCTTCCTCTGCACGCATGATGGTGTCATCCTGTGCTGTGGTGTCATAGTTTTACCTGGACAGCAGGTATTTGCTTTCATCCTTTCGGATCCATTAGAGAGGGCACATGTTGTTGCTTCTGACGGTTCAACGTGTGGAATATCCTGACAAATCATGTGGTGTTTTGCACATCTGTAAAGAGAGGGTGGATCTTGTGAAAGGTTGGACGAGATCTTTTCCTCCTTAAGAATCAAGGGAACTTGAGAGAGACACACATACCTGTTCCTAAGAATTCCGTTGAAATTGTGTTCATTTCTGAATCACTTTTGAAGCCAATCTTTCTCTGATCCTAACCGATATACGTTAGCTTCTCTATTGTTTCCTCGCTATGAAGACTTACGGCACACAGGGCTGGCAGTATGATTTTTGGCTTCAAGCTTTGGTTCAGATTCTTCTCATGTGTTTTGTGTTCAGCTCCCTTTCTGTATCCCTGTCATGTATTTCCCTGACATGTCCAAAACGCACTTTCCTTTCTTCCCCGGCTATGTATATACAAATCTATCCCAGTTTCTTTTAGAAGATGTCAAGACATAAATAAATCACTGACATAAGACCCTGAATGCATTTCACCGTTTCAAACGAGGTTCATTTCAATGATTTATGCGGTGTTAATCTTCACTGTAAGGTAGTTTGAATTTTAAATGTTTTAGTCTTTAGCTAACACACACACACACACACACACACACACACACACACACACACCGTGAGAACTCCGGCCTGAGGGCTAACGGTAGTCCCCCCCCCGGGGGTTTAGGAAGCCCCGTCGTTTTCCTGCGGTGCTGAACTGTCATGTAGATGGGACCCAACGATCATCTCCTCCAGTTCAGCACGCCGCCCTTTGTTTTGAGGGCCTCCGCCCTTCATGCGCATGTGTGTGTGTGTGTGTGTGAGCCGGTGAGTCAGGGAGTGTGTGTGATGCATCTGTGTGTAAGTAATCGCGTAATTCAGTAAGTAGGTAAGTATCCCTCCCAGCATTTCCTGTCTTATGCAGCTCAGGCAGCGTTAGCCGGGGTTAGCCGAGGCTTTAGCACCTGCTGTCACTGCTGCAGCCCCACTCGCTGGTCCAGACACAACGGCTTGAGCTCGGAGATGAGGATTACTGCTAGTAATGTGTGCTAAGAGCATTAGCTCGCGCCCGGGTGGGTTATAGATTGTTTAAAAAGCGTCAAACAATAACCAGGAACCACCGTTAATGGAATATAGTTGATTGGGCCAAAAAGAAAGCAGGAACGGTTTGCTAAATAAATAAAACGCTAATTTTGTTGGTCAAAGAAACTGGTGTTGTTTATTATGTGTGTGTATACATGAGACAGCAGACGAAAGTGGACTTTATCAGCTTATCCAAAGTCCCGGAAGTCATCAACAGATTCAGATGAGATTTCGATGACTGTAGTTTCTCTTTCGAAACATGGAAGTTTGCTTTGCTTGACCATATAAGGCAACTATTAGCTGTATAATCAACTGGCACAGTGCCATCTTTACACATTTAAGTAAATGAAAACCGTGTATGTCACCTTAATTCTTCACAAGCACATTCAACTCTCACCAAAAATGTTATTGTGTCCAAATGTAACAAAACAAAAAAAGATAATGTGAGGAGAAAATTGCAGTCTTTTAAAAAAAAAATATTCCACATTCGGATTTAGAATTATTCTCTGTGATTTAATTTGAGTGATTTAATTATCACACTACATCCATCCAGATAAATTGTAGTTTCACTATACATGTGGTATATTTAGTCTAAAAGGGAGAGGTATTTAGTTGCATGCAATCTGCAACCACTCCACTAGATGGCCCTAATTCCCAAACACTTTTTTTATAATCCTTACATACTTTTTCTGAAGTAAGGATTGAATGCAAGCCTCATACGTATTTGCTTATAAAACAACACAACACATCTGGATGTTGTCTAGGAATCTCCAGGTGAAGTTACTTTGATAAGTTATAAAATATTTACGAGCATCTCTTGACACTCTGTGCTCTATGTGGTTATGAGGCGAGTCATCATATTACATTAGCGTTCATCCTTCTCTGGTGAGAAATGTTATGATCACTGGCCTTCTGAAAACCGCTGGTTTGACTGGCACACACACGTATACACTCAAACAGACACACACACACGCACACAGACCTCCCATTGGGTGCCAGCAGCAGACCAGGTAATGACGGCTATTTCAGTTTTTCCTGATGTTCACATTGACGGGCAACCTCACACTGAGACGGATAATCTCCTCTGCTCTCCTGCCTTGTCTTCTGTTTGGGGGCGAGGCAGATAGGAAGTGGGCAGAATACTCTCATGTTGTGTATCAGCGGCGTGCCACTCACACTCACCCTGAGGATCATTAAACGTGGATGAGCAAGTCCACGTGCACACACAAACACACACAGACACACACCTGCACCCAGAAAGAGTTTGTATGCTGAGCAACAGGGGGAAAGCAGAAGAGACGTGAGGGAGAGGAGCAAACATGCGGCATAAGAAAGCAGACGCAAATAGACAATTATTCATATTCAAGGCGTGAAACGGTATAGAGCAGTAAACAAAGAGGGAAAGTGAACATAAATAAACAAAAAAAAAACTTTTAAACTGGACCAGTTTCAACTCCTCAAAGAGACACGCAAACCTAGAAACTCACTGCAAGAAAGAAGCAGCTGAAAGTTTAACTCAAATGAAACGCAAAAGAAACAAAAAGATTAAACCGATTTAATTAAATGTAAGGCCACAAATATATTCCTGGTATTCAACAGCCCTCCCTGACTAATTTGCTTAAGATAAAATGCAGGCAAATAGACAGCCGCTTTACAATTTACATGAATTCTCATATATGTGCTATTCCTGCAACTGACAGTAGATGCAGAGGGAGCGAACGAAGGAGGGTTTCCCTCTTTCCTGCTGAACTGCAAAGTGTCTCAGTGGGTAAAAGACACAAGACTAATCACTCTCATTGTGGCCTATTTCCATGGTAACTCTGCACCGAGCAGTAATTTAGCCTCGCTTGCTAACAACACAGAGCGAGTCATTATCTTAGCGCCAGGCTAGGGCCTCCTATTTAAAGATTCATACCATGAATGATCAATTAGAGAACAGATTGGCCTAAGTCGGTGGGGGGGGGGGGGCGAGGCTGGTATGTGGTCATCCTTCTACTCATCCATCCATCCATGGATGCCCCTGTGTTTTTCTATAATTGACAAATGATCATTGCTAATGCGGCCACTCTCCAAACCATTAATATTTTAATTCAAAGAAAATGCATTAGTTTTACTGAGGATTTTGTGAGGGGAATTAAAAGCAAATACAAGGTAGATGGAATGCAGTCCAATAGACCATAAATAGTAGAACATGTAAACACATCAATTGTAGCTACATGGTTTGTGTTGCAAGAAAAGAAAAGACATCCTGATAGTTTGCCCAAATCCTACTGTGTAATGCAGGTGTTGCCGGATGGCAATGCAGTAACAATTTGGGTAAAATAAATTGCAGTGGTGGCCCAATTTAAATGAATGAGGGAGCTGCGGTTATTCTTCTGAGGTGGGAGAGTATCTTGCATCCCATTTTTTACCAACCAACAATGTTGTTTCTGTGTCGCCATGACAACAACCTTTTTCCATCCAAAAGCAGATCATGGTTAGTTTTAGTTTTCATAACTAAGGGCAATTGTATATAAGAAACAAACCAGTTTGTGGAGAACTGAATGACCACATATTTAATAAGATTACAATCAAATCCATGGTGTGTCTCTCTCTCTCTCTCTCTCTCTCTCTCTCTCTCTCTCTCTCTCTCTCTCTCTCTCTGTCAGGCCTTTTGTGCGTCTCCTTCTGAAGAAGCTGTCAAGCTGTACTGTTTAATGGCTCACAGGAGGGACAAAAAGCACACTTTGTTATGTTTTGTCTGCCTGCCGTGCTGTTCAGCTGAGTGAGTGAGTGGAGGGGAGAGAGAGGTGGGGGGGAGTAACATGTAATTTAGTGTTTTCCCCACTCTACTGTACATAGCTTTAGTCATGCTAATCCTGCGCTTTGTTAGGCTGAGGAGATAGCCATCAATCAGCTGTCATTATGGCCATTGGAAAATAAGAAAGAAAGGGAGAGAAAGAGGGGGAGAGAGAGAGAGAGAGAGAGAGAGAGAGAGAGAGAGAGTAGGTCCCGGTACCCAGTTCCCTCCCTCCTCGTCCTCTCCTTCTTCTTCTGCTACCTAGCAGACTTGGGGGTCCTGGGAAAGCCTGGCAGCTGGATCCAGATCTGGATCCAGAGTCCAGGTGGAGAACAAGAAGAGGAGGATCCATGGCAAAAAAAAAATGCAAATAGGTCACGTTTAGCTGTCTTCATGTCGAAGACGTCCTCGGAGTCCTTGTTTTCTTGTTTTTGTTAAAAGCATGTCAGAAGAAGTATCTAATGTAATGGAAACTCGCGGGGCCATTAAGAGCCGTCAGCAGAGGGCGAACCCCTTATCATGCTAGCTAATGTTAGCTCTAAAATAAGCTAACAAGCCCATTAGTGCCAGTTCATTTAGCTCGTTAGCTCGAAGCTTCGGGACTGATGACATTCATTACATATCATTAGTGCACAATTAACATGTCTCACTCAGGCGGCGACGCGCCCAATGTTACACGACACTTTTAATCATGTTTTATTAAATGTTTCCGCCTGCATGACATGATTTATGAGTTTTACATGACAGGGTGTTCATTACATAAACCCGCTGCAATCATAAAGGCCGCTGGCTGCTCCCTGATTCCTGCTGTGTCCTTGGACTGGAACTTTTCAGGCAGTTTATTTAGAATTAGCATTTATTTTTTTTCTCCCCCAATAATTCAATTCTCCTTTTATTGCTTCCCTGGCTATCAATCTTCCGGGAATGCAATTTACATTCTACAGCACATTCCAGTTTATCAAGTCAAAATGTCTACTACAACAAATAGTTGAGATTTGCGTGTGTGTGTGTGTGTGTGTGTGTGTGTGTGTGTGTGTGTGTGTGTGTGTGTGTGTGTGTGTGTGTGTGTGTGTGTGTAGTGTAGTGTAGTGCATAGTTGCAAAATCTCAGTTTGTTTTGAAATGACAACCCAGTTTGTGGTCATGAATGTTCAATTTTGACAAAAACTATGGCTGCCAAATACAGTGGTGGTACACTTACTCGGGTACTGTGCTTTTGCAGTACAATTACGTTTACTTGAGCATTTACTTTATACTTCTACTCACGCTGCATTTCAGTGTAAAATGTTGCACTCTGACTTCTCGTTGGTCATGCACTGTTTGCTTGTGCTCCGCAGTGTCTGACACTCTTCACGGAGGCTCCGGGAACGCGTATATGTGATGCACCAGCAACTAGTTCCAAAGTAAACACGTATAAATGATTCGACTAATGTTGAACGGTTATGTGCCAGGACAGTCCAACACTACACGCACACACACACACACACACACACACACACACAGTTACAAACACACACACAGTTACAAACAGTACTATTCTTTATTTTTATTTGATCAAACCCACCCACTGATCACAGACATAGCAAGTGAGCACAGTATTGATTTTGCTGTCTCTGGGTTGTTGAGTGTGTGCGTACTTGTGTGTGTGTGTATCAAAGGGATTAAGGCCCTCTCTCAGCTGAGATACCATCAGCCATCAACCCTGCTAGTCCGCTTCGGGCTTTCCCGGCTGCCGCATTGTCTATTCTGCTCCGCTATGTGAAAAATGTTGAATATCAACAATGGCTTTCAGTGGTGTATTGTTGAGTTTTTGTATGAACTAATCTTGCCTCAGTGAAAGAGACCTAGGGCTTGGACAAAACGTCTAGAGCCACAGCATTCCTAGCTGGCTCTCCCCTTGAACACTGCAGAAGGCTGGGGCTGAGGGAGGCAGAGCGGAGGCAAAGGCAGGCTGAAGGAGAGGCAGGGACGGGCAGAGCCGAGGCCGGGGTAGGAGCTCTGAGGCTGGGGAGATGACGGGCGGAAAGGGGTGTGAAGGCGGGTGGGCGGGGCCGCACACGGAGAGAGCGGTCCAAGCTGTGAGGCAGGTGAGGGACAGGGGAGGCCGAGGGGAGGCCGCGAATTAAGATGCCACTGCTGGGAGAGGAATGTTTGGAGAGTTAAGGGGTGGAGGAAGTGTCTCATGCAGGGGCAGGTGGAGGAGGTGAGGAAGGGAAGACAGTGATCATGAGGAAGAAATTGGTAGTAAACTTGAAATGGACATAAATATATCACATTTTGTTTGGTTGTAGGTGAGACAAGTAGCAATACAACCACTAACCAAAATGTGGCCAGAAAAGAGACAAGAGGAGTCATCTGCGTCTCCCGCCATGGATGTAATGCTAATTGGGACGTAGGCCAGCGTCCAATCAGACATCAGGACCGTAGGCCTTGTCATAACGACAACCGTGACATCACTGCAAGGTAAGCTTGAAAGGTTGGACGAATGATTGACTTGCTCTGTGACTGTGTGACACCAAACCGTTAAGTTGGGATGTCTCAGAGAGACAGAACAAAATAAGAAATTAGGAGGCTCACTCTTCTCAAAAAACAAGCTGTTAATTCCAGGTGGGCTGCACATGTGGAGGATGTGAAAAAAAACTGTCAGAGGCCACAAGGAGTTTCCACGCAGGCGTTGCTGACTGAGCTAGTGTTTCCATGCAGATTTATCTGGTAGCAAAAGGCCTGTGGTTCTGCTCAGGGGGAGGTTTCTGTCTGTCTGTCTGTTTGTCTGTCTGTCTCGGTGGGTAAGAGTGTGTGTGTGTGTATTCTTCCGCGAGTCTCCTTCCTGTCCTGCTGTGTCTGATGAGGCTCCCGCAGACAGCAGCTAGGAGGAGGAGAGGTGGAACTGGGATGGAGTCTGAGAGATCCTTTTTATCCCGCTGCCAGTGGACCTGTGTGTGTGTGTGTGTCTGAGTGACACCCCGTTATATTAGCAGTTTTAAACAGCCCCTTCCTTCACATTATGGGAAGAATTTGGAAGCATTACGACATCCTCAAAAATGAAGGTTGGCATGCAAACACATTTCCAGAGCAATGCGTTGAGTGAGTGGCGCTGAGCCTCAAATACACACTGATTTCATACGATGTGTCTTTCTCAAATAGACATCTTCAATTCATTTTTAGTTTGTACATATTACATGTACAAACCCCTTGGTCAGTTTTAGTAAAGTATTGTGGTGGTCTGGTAAGAAAACAGGTTGACTTTTAACTTTGCTTTACAGTCTCCAACGTCCTGTGCTTGTTTGACCCGTAAACCTCAGTGTGGACCATCTCTCTCCTGTAAACGACGCTGGTTATGTTGTTTTCCCTCCTTTCCCGGTGTGAATACCTGCTAACTCTAACCCTGGTCAGAGTGAGTATGAAGGCTTGTTTGTATTCAGATATTTACTTTCCGCGATCAGATGTCCTAATCTACACAAACTGGTGTCTGGTTTGGTACTTGCGCTTCTGCTCCATCGCCTCTCCTGAATGCAGTTTTTTGTTTTTATATAAAATAATAAGTAAAGAGCAACTTCAAAATGATGCTATAATTCTGCAAATAGCCTTTTTATCATTTGCACAGGGTGAATATATTGAAACATTGTGGAGTCTTCATATTTGTCATTACCTTTCAGAGAGAGAAGCACTCAGTTGAGTGCTGGCCCGTCTGACAACACAAGTAGCTTCTGATAATGTCTTTACAAGGGTCAACAGGGTGTGCGTGTGCGTGGCAGTTTGGGGTCAGTGCCACGGAAACCTGGAATTGAGAGATGGTTGGCTTAACCCCTCACCCCCCCTACCCCTACCCCCCCAGCACACGAGCACACACGAATGGACATGTGAACATCAGTGCAGCGTAATCGGCCGCCCCTGGTGATTTGTTCCCTCAGCTTGAAGCCCTGTCATTGCTCCCTGCTCTCCTCACAATTACTGCCCTGAACTGAACTAGAAAATCTGCTCCAATCTAGCAATTAGTCCTGAGGCCTCTGTGTGTGTGTGTGTGTGTGTGTGTGTGTGTGTGTGTGTGTCTTCGCGCGCAGCTCGGGGTGGTGTGGGGGGGGGGGGGCGGTTCTTTGTGTTTCAATCTCTGAGGACCATGAAGACTGAAGTTGGTTACAGACAAATTGTCATATCGATATATATCCTTGTGTTTTACAGTGTTTTGAAAACGAATTATTTCACAGTTTTTTTTAGCTTCACCTCAGTTACAATATTTGTCAAAATCCCATCTAATGATCCTGCATCCAGCTACATATATCATTTTAAGTGGTAAAGCAGAACAGTTTTGGATAGTTTGAGAAAGGCTGGTGATTATTCGAAAGGATGACCTTTGTCTAAGAAACAATTTCACCATCAATATATAAATTACTGTTTTAAGGCTAAGGATTGAGATTAAACAAAACTAAATGAAGGTGGGGACTCATCGAGTCAGTTCAGCAGCAACCAACAAGGTAAAAAGACAACTTGGTGTAATTATTGTAAACACATTTGTGTGCGAAGTGCGAAGGAAATCTAAATGAAGATACAGCTCTGATGGCCCATCATTTAGTAAGTGACTCTAAATTTATTAAAGAGACAACATTTAACCTGAAAACCGTGTGTCACCCACCCTTATGTTTAAAGGCTGACACTCTTTTTACGAGGGCTCTTTTTTTTTCCCCAGCTCTATATCACAAACCAGAAATTTCCCCCCAACCGGCCTCAAGAATGCTGAGAAAACTGCATGAAAACAAACTTTTCAAACAAAAAGTTGTACATTGCACATACAAAGTACTCTGAACCAACAAAGTAGCTCTCACGTGCCCGATGATGGCATTCCTGATTAGCCCAACTTGTCCTCATTATTACATGAGGCCTGGCGGGCTGAGACCTGTATTGACCGCCACAAACCTATAAATAAAGATGGTGCAAGACAGCCTCAGGTTCAATGGCTTTAAAGTAACGCAACGAAAGGTCCTTAGAAGTGTGAGGAGGAGACGATGAAGCGGACTGGGGAGGAGAGGAGTGCAGGATGGGATGTGGTGGGGGGGTTGAGGGAGGGGAGGGGGGGTTTCCTGGCCAGAGGGAAGGCAGGCCTGACTGCGCAGCGACAGAGACGCTTAGTGCCGCCTGGCTTCTTCCTAAAGACTCGACCTCCTGCCCCCCCCCTCCTCCCCCGCCCGCCCGCGCTCATCGCGCCCTTATGTCGCCTGTCTCTCCTCTGCCACCGCTCTCTCCTTCACTTTCCTCTCTCCTCCTTTTGTCCCTACCTTTCCTTCACCCTCTAGTTCCTTCGCTCGCTCTCCTTTTCTCGCTCCATTCCTCCATTTCCATCATTTTCTTACCCCCCCTCCCCCACACACCTCCAACACGCAAACCCCTTCCCCGTCTGGGCCATTACAGACACTCAGCAGCGGGTGGAGAGGCGGGGGTGGGTGGTTGCAGTGGCGGGATGGAGGGGGGTGGGGGTTGCACAAAAGCCCTGAGATGCAGCAGTCCGGCGAGAGTGGGCGGCTTTGAAAAGAAGCCGGACGATCTGCTAAGTGTGCGGACGGACCGACTCGGATGGACTCGGGCCTTTATCCTCGTGCTTTAGCTGATGCCTTTTTTGGCTAAAAAAGGACCAAAAAAAGAACACTGTCCGCCTTGCGTCCTTCCCTCCATGCCTGATGTTGCATCAAACACATTAAGACGCGGTGGAGCGATGAGAGGAAGAAGGTAATACAGCTGAAGGCCAGACACTTAAGAGGCCGACGCAGAAAAACGTCATCCCTCCGCCAGAGGAGGAGAGGCCGGCCGGCGGATCTGGGTAGAACGCCGTGTCCTTTGCAGGCTGCATCGCTGTTATTCTGCATTAATACACCTTAGTTTTGCACCGTACTCGCTGTGCTTCGGCTGCCGGGGTCAGTATATGGGAAACAATATTGACAGGGGGGAAATTGGACGCAGCACATTAAGAGAACCGAAAGTTCTACGTAGTTTTTTTTTTCTCCACGAAACTGTTTGTGAAGATGCAGCTCAGATGCTACACTGGAACACTGACGCGCAAAACTCGATCGTAATCATATTTTCTGTTTTTGCCTTCTTGCAGTGGGCCGATCCTTTAAAACTAAAGTAAAATAATTTTACAAATCCATAACTCTGTGTGGCGCTAATCTTTTCTCCAAAAAGCCTCAATTGTAAACAGTTGAGCTGAATGGATTTACTGTCAAACTCCCATCTCTTGTCAACCTAATTCTCCCACCAATTATGGCAGTTTATATTCAGCCGTATTATTTTATGGGGGTGGGCGGGGGGGTCCTCAAATGATATTTTCTGCCCACGTTTATTTACTTGTGTTGGCTGTCTCTTTGTTGTGTGTGGTGTAAGAGTATTATTATGGATTTGGCTCTGAGAGCTTAGCTGGTTCTGATATCAGCTGGACTTTGATCAAAAGCAACAAGCTCTGAAAGCACTTTAATCAGCGCGGCGTTGGTTCACCGGCGGGGGGGACGTCACAGCGACGGCAGCGCGGGGGGGCGGAATAATCACAGATTTATTGACACTTTTGCAATTTCTCTATTCAATTTGAATGAAGCTAAAGTTGGAAAACAATTTCAAAGATCATTATTGTTATCTGGAGACAAGCATTTGGATGACAATGTTGCAAGAGCTCTGGGAAGTTTGGGGGCTGAAAGTGAATTATAATTAGTCTCACCGCTCTGGAGCTGTGGAGCGTGTCATAGTGGGAATGATCGCCCTACTAGTTAGCTCTCTTATCTATGATGCTGCACTATTGTTTGTGTACATGCTTCAGTTTTCCCAAAGATAACCTTTTAATTGAGCCACAGCTGCAGCTTATTCACTTTCATTATCTCTTTTCGGTCTAAAGGGAGACGGTGAAATGTGTTTTTAGCGCTGGTTTGAAAGAGGGAACATCGTTTGAATAACTATTGGATTCATATTTGGTAACTTAAATTTGCCACAGAAGAAAAACAGTTGTAAAAAAGACAAGGTTTTGTGAAAGGGGTCACTTTGATAAACTGTTGTTCCACAATCAATTTATTTAAGTTGAACATTATGTTGCAGTTTGTCCACCGCTCTCTGTGGACTCACCCGCCCCGTGTCCAAGTACACGTCGTGTCTAGCTATTTAGTTTGTTCATAGTCAGTTTAATGAATCCAAAGTTACAGATTGTGATGCTAGTGTGAGCATGGAAATGGAGGAGGAGTTGAAATACTATTCAAATGAATGTAGCAGCGTGGTCAGAGATGCAGACATTTTCATACAGTTACCATTGCAACCGTTTTAGCGTGCGAACTTCCCTGCAAAACCCTTTGTATAAACAGACAGGCTGTCAACTCCGTCTTTGGTTTCTTTTACAAATTATATTTAAATGTGTTTTTATTTGATTTGTATTTATAGCCAATGCAATATTTGTAGTTGTCTCACGCTTCACTTTGTGCGTGTTGTGCACCTGCATACGTAGTCGGGGCAGACAATTCACCACTAAGATTCAAAAATGTGAACTCGTTCACCTGCTCGGTCCGCAATGTTGACACTGTGTTTGGCAAATATATTTGCATTGAAGTCTTCAGTAGCAAAATCCATTCACCTTTCACACATATTTTTTTATAATTTATTATAACACCTCAACCATTAAAACCGATTAAACCTGAATAACATTTACCAAAACGAAACGGAGGCACTAAGACACCAGTGTGGGTCCATATTGGTAGTAGCATGGATAGCCAACCCACAAAGAGGTTATACGAGAAGGGACAGGATGGTTTTATTGCAGAACAATAGGTTTATGAGACTTAAACTGATCTGTAGCATACCTATGACGACGGCCAAAGACACACACACACACACACATGAATACATCGGCCCCAATCAACCATAGCGCATGCCAACAAGTTACACACACATTCCGAATAGCCAAATCCGACTAGCCCGCTCCTAAGTCCGGCCAAGTCCATCTACTGTACCCCCCTCCACCCCCCACACACACACACACAAACACACACAAAGATACACAAACATACACAGGGCTAAAACCCACTGACACCCAGGCCAACTCCCCATTCAACACGGAAACACACACATATGTGAAATGTGACCACACAGCTTAGCTCCCAGTAAGACCTACAGAGCCGACTGTGTGTGTGTGTGTGTGTGTGTGTGTGTGTGCACTCAGGCCGGTCAGCACTGAGGCCTTTCCCTGCGGGGAGGGCGGATGTAGGGACGCAGAGGCCAAGAGAGAGAGAAAGAGGATTAGAGTGACGTGGAGACAAAGAACAACAATAGTTTGTCACATTTTGTCAGAGAGGATTTTATGGAAAAGCTGATTTGGAGTCTGCCACCAACAAACAGCGATCGGAAATATGGGATTTATTACTAAACCACTCAAGAATTTGAAGTTTAGCACCGCCTAAGTGTGTGGGACACACTCTATAAGTGTGTGTGTCCTTGCAAACTAAATCAACATTTCAACGGAAGTACAGTCCAAGTTATTTAGTGGGCCAGCGGCGGTCACGCCGGATAACGCCATCCTGACCCACTGCGTCGCCCCGAAACTGTAGCGCTCACCCTCAGGCTCCTCTCTACGCGCTGCTCCCGTGGCCCCCACTGTTTTGTAACAGCAGCACTGTTAATTGTTGGTTCTGATGTGGCCGTCTCAATGATGAGAGCCATGTGGTGGGAATAAATATGCTTTTGCAAAACAACCCCAATAAGGGTTGGAGCTAAAAGGAAAAATAGCAGATTTTTTTTTTTTAAATCTAGGTTTTGGGCGATATTTTGCAAATTAACATAATAATGTTAACAATGAAAATAATGCTCCCAGAGCAAAAATGATTAGTTAAATACAGTATGTTTTGTATACAAATTAAACCTTCCATCGCCTTGCTGCTGTCCTAAATGAACCAAATAAACCTCAGTAAGTCAAATCAAATAAAACATTTTGGCCTTCTGTTTGAAGGATAGTTGCTCTTCTACCGCTTTCCCTAAACACTGCGTTACTGCAGCATCGCAGCCTCCGAGGCTCCAACGGCTTCCATCCGCAGCGTGTGAGAATGTCGGCCGGGCGGCGGGTGCTTTCAGACGCGGGCGGAGTGTGAGGGGGAAACAGCGGGATCAGTTTGACGGGAATGAAATGATTTAATGTTTCAGAGGCAGCTTGGCCCCTGGGGAATGGGACGATATGGGCTCCTAATTGACACGAGGTCAACTGCCTCCCTCTGTCTGTCTCTCTCATACACACACACACACACATACACCCTGCTTTCTGTTTCACACTGTTTGTTTCAACTGTCTCTCGCTTTCCCTATCTCTCTCTCACACACACACACACACACACACACACACACACACACACACACACACACACACACACAAACATTACAGTCTCGCCGGTGGCCAGAACAGTCCAGTTCTGGCCGGTGCCGGACAGACAAAGGCCCGTGCTGTCCGGCTCTAATGATGGATGACCACCAGGCTCATATTTTATAGGGTTTTCACAGGAGGCAGTCCGTTCCCAGGCTGCGCTACGAGTCAAAAGCCTTCTATGGGGCTTCCCAAAATATCTAGAGAAGAAAAAAGAACAGAAATATTTAATGATTTTATTAGGCCAGAGTCAGCCATTGACGGAGCAGCAGTGAAATGCATCTGAATGGGGTTAGCAGTGAGCTGAATGTTCTATTAGTGTCATTATTAGCTGATTGACTGAACTCCAGGGGTCATTATTCTTCACTTTTAGAGGGTGTGGACGGATTATGCACAGCAGTCCTCATGTGAACGTGTGTTTTGTGCTTTTAATGTGTCCCACCTTTTTTTATCTTGTCATCATTTTTGTCTGTTATTGAATCCTGAAACCTGGACACAAGCTAAAATAAGATGCTAACGGTGGTATTAGTTTACTACATTTAAAGTTACAACCTATTACAGGTGTTTTTGTTCAGACACTCGTGATTTCTTCTATCTCGTTTTATATACTTATAGTAAAATAATATAAGCAGTTAAACCCTGTTTAACAGTGGAGTTTTGTGGCTCATAGTTCCTCCTCCTCTCATTTCCTGTCACAAGGCGCAGGGACTCCATTTAGGTGGAGAAATAACACCCACCCTCAGGTAGGAAATGTTGCCTCCATCAGCACTCTTGCCATTGTCGTAACGATGCAACGCTTTCAGTTGAAGAACGCATCGTGTCGAATCCCTGTGACTTCTTCTATGATTCTCTTTGGTAGAAAAAATGAAATACCCGACTGGATCCAAGTTATCAAGAGTCGTGATTACAGGAGAAACATTCGCTCTTTGACACCAAACAGTGCTGGTAAGAGGATTGTGATGCTGTTTGGTGCTGCCATTGTGGGGTCTGTTGGGTTGATCATAATTTAGATCAGACTTTATTAAGCTGTGGTGCGCTAGGATGTGGTCCTCGGGTCCCTTTTGGATCAGGTCTCATTTGCACTTTGGGTTTGAACAGTGTTGTAGGTCCGTTTCCTCAAAGGCAGACGGCTTCCTGTGGGACTCACTTTGAACGTTTGATTTACTTTACCTATTTGAACTCATGATCTCAAACCCATACGTGAGACCTAGTGAAGACACGTGTTCACGGGGGAAAAAAACCGCGTCGTTATCCACAATCACTCATACAATTTGACACCCTCAAACAAATATAAAACCCGAGGAGAGACCTGCAGATGTAAGCCGCAACACAAAGAGGACGGAGTGCAGGTGTCAGAGGCGACGCCATCCGATGATGATCGCCGCCTTCCATGACATTCGCAGCCCTTCAGATTTATAACGGGCAGCGAGAAAACACGTCTCGCACATCTGAGCAGCGGCGCGGTGACATCTAATCAGATGCCGGAGGAGACGATGGTGTCACAGCTTAGAGAGAAAACACGCTGATTCCCCACCGGCTGTATTGTCGCTAAACGCGCCTCTCTCTATGGACTGTAAATGATTTAATTTGAGCGCCAGATGTGGCGTTGAGATTCTGCTAGCGCTCGTTGAGAGAGACGGAGGGGAGGGAGAGGGAATGAGGAAATTACAGGAAGGAGGGAAACAGCTTGGCAGACCGACAGCCAACAGCAGCCCGGGCACTTGACAGAGCTCTCGAACGCCACGAGTGTGTGTGTGTGTGTGTGTGTGTGTGTGTGTGTTTGTGTTTGGGTGTGTGTGCGCACGCGAGTGTTTCTTTTTCCACTTGTGTATCATGACAGCTGAATGAAAATCAATCTGCTTCTACATCTGCCATCTTGAGTGTCGGGGAGCACAGATGGGCCTTCCCTGTCACACTGAGCTGGCAGCCGACCAACTCAGGTCCCTCCACTTCTTGTTTCCTCTATTTTTCTAATCTCATTTTCTTCTTCTCTTCCCTTCTCCTTCCTCCTCTCTCCTCCCAATCTCCTCCTCTCGTCTCCTCCCCTCTCCAATCAGATGCCAGGATCTGAAGAACAGTTTTTTTTTTTTTCCTCCCTGTTTTGACGTCTCCGAGTCACTCCGGCAGCAGATGTTTGGGGCCTTTTCGAAGCAGCAATCTGGGCTCTAATCACCCTCATTGACGGCTCCGAGGGCCCCTGTTGCAGTTCTGAATGGCAAATTAGAGCGTTTTTAGATAACGTTTGTAATTGGCTAAATCGTTTATAAGCCCGGAGATCACACTTTTAATCTGCGGCCTAACATGGCGGATCATGAAACCGAGACAGATCTCCTCGGCGTTTTGTCGAGCGCTTTCTTGCCCCTCCAAAGCCTTTTTGGTTTCTTTCCTAATGTGTTGCAGCATGTTTGATGCCTGAATGATTTGCCCATCAGATTAGCGAACGCTAATCGCGCTCTCTGCTGCGGTTTGTCTCCCGCCATCCCCTCTCTCCTCACTCATCTCCCGAGCCCATCTCATCTCTGGCATTAACTCCATTAGCCTGGTAATTGGCTCTCAAAGCAGCAACAACGGACTCCGAAGGCCACTTAATGTCCGTCTCCTTCCCACTGCGCTCCTCTCTGCTCCCCAGTCAATCATCTACCTTCTTCAGTAAATAGCATTAACTAGTCCCACATAGAAATCTGAGGCCATATTAGTGTTATCCTCCTCTCTCAGCCTATTGCCAGGCTTATGGGGGCCGATCGTAGGTGATGATATGGCTAAATGGGTATTTCTTCTCTCACATCACTCCAAAATAGGGCTCCGAATAACCCCCAACTGTCAGAGATGAATATGTAAATGTGGTGTATGGCGATCTCTCTCTCCAGTTTTTTAACCGACCCGAAGAAACTAAATCTGTTTTTAAAAGATGTGGAAACTCGGCTCACCGTCACAACCTGTGGTGAGCCTCGCTTTTCATTTCCACGTAGAAGATGAAATACAATGTGAAGATATTTCTCTCTGGTTTGGAAATTCAGACTGTTGAGTCAACAGAAAATAGTGTCGTTATTGGTTTGGTGTTTTTTCACATCAATATTTAGCTCATTAAATAAATATGAATAGAATAAATCGACCAGAATCAACCTCATTCTGAGTAAAATGCGAGTGATTTCTGACCTCATTATAACCTCATTGGTGGAAGTATAAGTGATAATGAGTGGGAGTGAGATAATTTGGTATCTTTTTGGTTTGAAGTGGTTTGCGCTCTACATCTGGGTCTGGGTCCTAATGTGTAGATTTATAGTTGGATCAACACTGTCTGTGGTGTAGTACTTCCTATTTCCTCCTCTGTTTCTGAAAATACATCTCAAGGGTTTTCGAGTGGTTAAACCTAGTTTATGCTTCTGCGTTTTCAGAGAAACGCAAGGACACGCACTCGCAAGGCCGTGATTGGTGACGCTTTGCGTCTCACATTTCCATTATTAAAACGAAGATTCTTCACGAGAGAATGAATCAGTTTGAAGAGCTTTTGTCCGAAGAAATCCGTAATTATGACTACCTACTTATACGACGTGTCATTGGCGGACTATAAGGACGCGCAGATGGCCTCCAATTCATGGAGGGAGATCTCCACAAACGTCGGTTTGCCGGTCGATGGGTGCACAAAGTTTCGGAGAAAAGAAACGGGACAAAAATGTTCGGAAAAAAGAGGCGTTGAAAAGCAGCAGTGGCGATGCACGGGGCAAAAAAAGTCTCTGATATATAAATAAACAAACCAACGACTTCCACACGCAAAGACGTCACTCTGTAGGTCGTCTTCGACAAAAAAAACGTTACACCACCTATTGTTCTGGCGGCGAATTGCCTTTTTGAACCAAGAATTGAAACGAGTCCGTAGACGTAGAGGCAGAAGCATGCGCCAGCCTTCAAGGCTCTCACATAAACTACACTGACACAATAATACTTTGAGAATCAAACCTCAAACCTGATGGGCAGATGGGTCACAAGCAGAACGCTTCAAATTTAACCAAGGCCAAATATTTTGTTCCAATTTCATGAGAGATCCACAACCTTTTCGTGATGGTTGTCTGATGGTGTTTTACATTGCATAACAATTATTATGGAGTGTTTGAGCATTGCATGTATTTCTTTGTATTTTTAATGGCTACTGCGAGGAAGGTTTCCCATAAAGGGACGATGAAGTGACATCGTTTTTTTAACTATGAGCATTTAAAGTTCCAGTAAAGCAGATTGGCAGTTGTCTGCACAGTAAACCGTTTCACTGATTTCATGTTGTGTTGAGTTGTGTTCCTCTCAGACGCACCAGTAACCTTCACTACATTCCCACCTGCTCCCTGCAGCTCTTAATTATTTAGATGAATTGCTTTCCGACAGCATCGGGACTCCCGCACCGATGGGAGGGGGGGGGGGGGGTAACGGCGACGTCAGGCCGCGGCACAAACGGCCCCATCGCTTATTGCGTGTCAGACTACCCAGAAGAAACATTTCTCTTGTTGTTTACACCCTCTGATGGTTCTCTAATCCTTCACATCCCTCCGCCTGCCTTTGCTTGGGTGTTTTTTTTTTTTTTTTTGCAAAGCCTCTCTATCTGTTGTATGGAACCTCTGCGTCTCATCTGAGGGATTTCAGAAACGGAGCAATTAGTTAGCGATAGAGGAGGTGTTGGTTTGCAATGATACCTGCCACCACCACCCCGAGAGAGAGACGAATCAATCAATAACCTGCTGATTTATTTCACATCCTTATCGCCTAATTTAATTGCTGGCTCTTTTGTATCTGTGGGGTTGTGGGGGGGGTAAATAAGGGAAGGGCGGAGGGATGTCGCACAGTTGGGGACGGAAACAGAGCGGCAGGTTCCGGTGCTGGTTTTCTGCTCGTGTCGTTTTCCTCATCCATGCGTGGTGGAGTTTTGCGGGGAGGCGTTTGGAGACACGGCGCCGCTCTGCTGTGTATTTGCTGCTGCGACACCGCCTCCATTGGTTCACAACCCCAGAAGAAGCAAACACACACACACACACACACAGGAGGGCGGGGTGGGAGACGGGGAAGAACAGGGAAGCGCAACGCACAAATTATCAGAAAGAAAAAAAAAATTAATTAGCAATATAAATGCCAAGCGGAGGACATTATGTGCAATTGTCTTGCTATCTTTCCAGAAATGAGTCTTTTAAAAAGAATTTGCTGTATTAATCATCTCCTGAAATATTTTTTGATCACTGAATTAATAGTTTTGCGTTGGAGGGGCTGTGTGTGTGTTTTTTTGAGGTATTCATTGACATAGGTGATTGCCTCTTAATTATGACAGCGTCCTCCTCCGATCCGTGCCTATTAATTCCTGTGTTGTGGCGTCGCGGCAGCCTGCTGCCTGGCCCTGTATCTACTAATTACTTCTCTAATTGAATTTGCTCTCTGTTGCCAGGCTGTTTTTTTTAAGTGGCTGTTTGTCGCCGGGCCTCATTGTGCCTTTGCGTGACAGCTAGCTGCTCGCCACCACGGCAACAAGATGCTCTCTCTCTCTCTCTCTCTCTCTCTCTCTCTCTCTCTCTCTCTCTCTCTCTCTCTCTCTCTCTCTCTCTGTCTCCCCTCTGTATCATTACCTATACCTCCCAGACCTGTTTCCACTATAGATGAAAGAAGGAAATTAATTAATGAGAGCCGGTGAAACAATTACACGCCCCTCCTCCCCCGCGGGCAGCCGCCCTGCTGTCATTGGTTCAAGGCCTTGGTTCCAGATGTGTGCATCTGTCGTCTTTGGCGGGATAGTAAATCCTGCACCGCCGAGTTCAGCAGCTCCTTCGTCAGAGCGCAGCTCGTCGGGCCAAAAACAATCTTCTCCGCGAGGTAGTTTGGTCTTCGTCAATAAAACTTTACTTTATTTAACAATCGACGTGGCCTAGAAACTAGACGTATCTTGAGCCATTTTTATGGCCACACAAGGAGTCTTAATGTAAGAAAATGAAGAACTGGTCTTCGTACTGCGTTTGTCTAAATCAGGGGTGTCAAACGTACGGCCCGCGGGCCGGAAACGGCCCGCCAGGTGGTTCAGTCTGGCCCGCGGGATAAATCTGTATTATTGAAAAAAAATATGAATACATTTCATTTTCTATAAAATCTGCAGTTCCTATATTGTCCGCTAGTGGCGCTGTTTCACGTCTATCGCTTTACCCGCATTTTCTGTTGACCCTGGCACCCTCTTCAGTGAAATTGAAAAGTGGACACAATGTCGGATTTTTCAAGAAAAATGGACCTCTTCCCACATGTTCATGGAGGTGAATCACAATCACTGTGATCAGTTCTTATGCATAATGCACTTAAATACATGTTAAACTGGGTGAAAATGTTGTTGAAATTGCACATTACTTTTCTTAAAAACTCTTAGGTTGTTGATAATATATTTATTAAAAGGACAATTCATTGCATATAAAGATTTTTATAATTTACTTCTTCTCTGCACTAATACAAAGAAGAAAGTGGACTTATTGTTAGTTCTATGTCATTTTAGAATGAGTTTACTGGTCTGGCCCACTTGACATGCGATTAAGTTGTATGCGGCCCCCAGACCACAATGAGTTTGACACCCCTGGTCTAAATTAAAGCTGTATTTTAATTGTTTGGTTTTACCAATGGTTGAATTTTCCTTTTGTCGTTTGTAAAAACAATGTTTGTGATGTCTTTTTCACCATATTCCGTAAGAAATAAACATGAAAATGACCATGAATTAAAAGCAACAAAAGAGACAAGGAAGACAAATGAATGAGACAAATGGATAATGGAGAAAAATACGAGTTGTGGAAAATATTTAGATGTATGCTAATTTGAGGGAAATGTTACTGCTAGATGGTTTAGTTTGCTGTTTCAAAGGATTTCTTAATTGGATATCAGAGTCTTCCAAAAGACAATATTGTCCACTTTTAAGTCGCAAGCGGTGACACCGAGATTGACAGTCTCTTTTCTCGCTGGCTGTCAATACATTGAGTGCATGTTTGTGGTTTAATGTTTGAAGTGAGTGTGTACATCCTCGGCTGATAACCTTGGATTAAACGCTCAGGCTAAAGCTCAGCACGATGCAGTGAAGGCTGTCTCTCTCGGCTGTCCTCGGAGGACGTCTGCCGGGCTAATGGAGAGACGAGACTTTTACAGTAACAACTCAATCTTCCATTTACACGGATCAGGGAAGGAAACCATGCACTGCGAACACTGGCGACTGACTCGGTGGTAGAGCGGAGTCATCCCTCAGTCAGATTACAGGCTCCTCGGGTCCATTGTGATGTGGCAAGACACAAAAACCCAAATGACACAGCAGGTTGTTTGAGTTTTCATGTCTTCAGCGTATGACTGGATGAATGTCGACATGTACTCAGTCTAATTCCTCATCTAAAAAGGGGTCCAGAGTAGCTACACTTAAATGTGAACGTATTTGAATGTGATGGAGACAAGCAAATCCTTATTTTGCAAACACAGAGCAATGGGAGACCAAATTCTAGTGACTCCCATTCTGTTCTTCATGTCACTGAAAGTTAAGTGGGTGAGCACTCATGAGGCCTCCTAGGAGAAGTCTATCGGGACTGTTTAACAACTTCCGGTAGGTCTGACTCACAGAAGACCACTAGTATATCCAGTGGATATACCCAAACCTTTGGCTGGGTTGTAAAACAACATTACAGCTATGACTATCGACCCATCTCCGTCAAACCGCGCTTTTCACCTGCATCCAGGCTCTCAGCCCGTTCTCCTCCATTATCCCCCCCCCCTCACACCCTTCATCCTCACCCAACCTCACCCATCCACTTGTCTTTGTGAAAACTTTGCCTCCTCCTGCCTCTCTTGATATTGATTCCCATTCTGTCTCTCCACCCATCCATCTCTCTCTGTTTCACACCCCTCCCCTCTCCCTGTATTGATCCCTCTCTCCCTCCTCTCTGCTCGCTGCTATCTGGCCCGGCCTTTGTCTTCTTATCGAGGATTCAGGGTTTATTCTGGCTGCTGTTATTGACAGGCCTCTCGCTCCACGGGCAACTAATGCATCCCTAATCCCACCTTTGTTACTCAGGAATGTTCTCTCTCTCTCTCGCACAGACACGCACATACACATACATACATAAAACCAATGCACGAGCGGGTGAGGTAAAAAGGGGCCACGAGGATGTTGATCCCAGCTTTCTATTTGTTGGGAAAGCCATCTATCAATCAAAAAGAGGCCGGCTGTCTGTGTGTGCATGTGTGTGTGTGTGTGTGTGTGTGTGTGTGTGTGTGTGTGTGTGTGTGTGGGTCTTGAGTGGCAGCCGGAATCGCGGCTGAGGACGTTTGATAAGCTTGTATTGTCGGTCCCCCCCCCCCCCTCCCTCTCTCCCCCCACACACACCCGCCTCCCTCCACACCTCCACCTCGATAAGAAATACATTCGACTGGAGCTGATAACGGTGTCAGGAGCAGCAAAGCCCCTTTCTGAAGAGACACACACAAACACACACACACACGCACACACACGCACGCACGCATCACGCCACGGGAGAGGTGTCTTTTTTCAAACACCTTGGCTGTAAACGATACTCGCGACAAACACCGACAACAACACCACCCCGGAAAAAAAGGTTCTGATATTGTGTGTGTGTGCGTGTGTGTGTGTGTGTGTATGTGTGTCTGATGGAGGGCATGTTTGAAAGGTAGAATGATGTGTGATATGGCTGGAGGATATGCTCAACTTATTGAATAGGTCTCAGTGATACCACCCCTGTGTGTGTGTGTGTGTGTGTGTGTGTATGTATGTGTGTGTGTGTGTGTGTGTGTGTATGTGTGTGTGTGTTTGTGAACAGCAGAGAAAGAATACAGTAATAGGCTTAGAGCAGCTGAGGCAAAATGTCCGACTTAACGAACAACACACTGCTCTCAAAGACTGACTGACAGTTTGTCTATTTGTGTGTGTGTGTGTGTGTGTGCGCGCGTGCGTGCGCGCGTGCGTGCACACCTTTATGTGTGAACAGGAATGTTGCATGTGGTTGAGTTCGCAACAAGCTCTTTAGATTCAGGCCCATGCTGAATGTGTGCTCTTGTACATCTTTGTTGTGACAGACACCAGGCGTTGCAATCACATCGCAGTGAATGCTAAAATATGCCGTCTCCCAACAGAGAGACCCCTTAACCAGTCAAACGGCACCTCTACTTCTGAGAGACATCATCACCGAGTTCAGAGTGGTCATCACTCTGAAGGTGAATGTCGGGGCCGTGAGTGGGAACAAAAACGCAACGACACAAAACCTTACTGAGACCAGTTCTTTAAAGTATAAATTGGAATATCATCCCCTGTGTTTTAGTCTCCCTCCCTCCCTCGCGGGTCCGACTCGTGTGAAACCAAAAGTCTGTTTATTATCAGTTAAATCATCCGTCGTGTTTCAGTTGCAGATGATATTGAATGCAATATACCTGCTAAATGGCGTCATTATTTCAGTATTTTTCAATTTAAATTCTCATAAAAAGAGTAAAAACCTGTTTCTATGTTATATGTTTACGTTGCCAAAATGGTTGAAATGTTATGCGTAAATCATGTTTATGTCCTTAAAGCATTACAAAGTCAGTGTAATTGAACAGTCATGCAATTCTAATCGTGCAAGTATTCACATTATACGTTCAACAAATAATAATCAAAAAATACAAATTTCAACAAAGTGATTAATTAAGAGATGTGACATTGAGGAAAAAAATATTCCCTTTCAATCGTGATGAAATTGATGGAATAAAATGAAAATATGATGTCAGGTAGAAAATGTGGCCATCAAATGGGTTGAAGGCCGTGCCAATTTGTGGGAAATTCAGAAAAGGAGGTTAAGAAATGACAAAAAAAAACCGAAAAAAAAAAAAACTGGTTGCGCACAAACAACATTTGCACAAGTTGTCCATTACTGCAGAGGAGGAACAGTGACCTGTGAGGAGAGCTCAGGAATAGAGGCCGCGGCACAAAGAAAGAGAGAAAGCGAAACAGATAAAGAAAGAGTGAAATTACCAGAGGGCAGGAGAAAAGAGGGGTATTGTGCGTGTGCATTAACAGGGTGTATGATGAAGTTAGTTTTTTTTTTTTTTTTTTTTTGTGCAGTGTTTAGCGGCAAGGAGTCAGGAGGAAAGAGGGGGCCAGGGGGGGAAATCAATGGCAAATTACATGCGCTCGCCTGGCCCATTGTACAGTATGGCTGCTTTATCCTAAAGAAGGCACTTCCAAGATGATGTAGCCAAATGGTGGATGGACTTCAAGATCATTTTTATTGATTTTGAGGGGCCGTCAATGGAGGACAGCGAGGAGGAGGAGAAGCCGCCGAGTCTGAGTGTGTCTGTGTGTCTGTGTGTGTGTGTGTGTGTGTGTGTGAGGTGAGGTTGGCATGTGTGTCACGGGGCCAATACAATGCCCATAGACCCCGGCTTTTTGTCCCTGTCCACACATTAACCACACACCCCGTCCCACCGCTTTTCATTTACATTAGCGCCTGGATGGGCGAGCGAAGGACGGAGAGGGAGAGATGGAGAGAGAGAGAGAGATGGAGGGTTTTCCATTAAAGAAGTGGTCTGCCAGCAGATGCTTGCATTGTTTGGGTTCGGGAGCCCAGAAATATTTGGTATTGGGGGCTGATGATGTGAACATCGGTGGGGCTAATAGGTGTAAGGCTCTTATGAGGATTGGATTTTACGGTTGTCTATGTGAGACAACGACGGAGCAGGGGGATTTTTAGCGACTTCAAAAGTGTTGAAGTGACCGGTCCAAAAGAATGCAGACATATTGGAGGACTGAAACATTTGTGCGTAAGATAAAAGCCAAAGTCGTACAAGAAGATGTTAAGTGGCGTTTTACTTTCTAACCCTTTAAGGTGAAAACATACTGTTCACGCTGGACAATAGCTCTCGCTTTATACAAATATAAAAAAAAATCCACTTTGTTTTTAAATAAAATTAAAAATATGTCAGTTGATTTCATTGCATTGAGTACTGTGCTCTACATTCAGGTGTCAGTCATCGGTACACTGGGTGACAGAATAAGGAGCAGCGTGTGGCAACGTGTGCTTTTTGGTTCGTGTGCATCGCGGAGCGACATGGCAGCAACCATAGGAGGCTAAAACATGACAGCTTGGAACACACACACACACACACACACACAGATGGAGAGAGACACACTTTCACATTAACGCATTAGGATAATCATAGGAATGCACAGAGGTGAAATGTTACAAGGCAACATAACAAACAGAGCAGCAGTTCACAAGAACACCTACTGGCAACATGCATCGTCTGTTGTCGACTAGCACGCTCAAACACACACACACGCACACACACAAGCACGCTACACTTATACCGCAAAGACAGACGTGGCCATCTGTTGCATGTGCAGCGGTGAAAGAAACACTTGAATCCTTTAAGTAAGACAACGCTCCCTTCCAGATGGAAAGAATTGTCGTGGTACCTGCTAATTTCTGAAAAGCATTATATATAGTTATTAAATGTAAAATTCTATTTGATGAATGTAAAGCGTGCGCATCTGTCGGTGAATGTCCCGACGTCCATTGGGGTGCGAGGGGACGCCCCCTAATATAATGGTAGAAGAAACGCTGTTTAAGGGATCCTGAGTTCAGCCATCATTCACTTTATTATTCACACCTGTGCCTTTCCTACTGCGACATGAAGAATTATTGATGATTTATTTGGGATTTTGGGGGTTTTTTTGTGTGTGTTTTCTGGGTGGTGGAGGCTTTTTTTGAAAGCGGGTACTCCAACATTTAAAAAAAGGTGTAAACATCCTGGTGTTACTCACAGGTTTCATGTTAATGGTGTCTCTGGCAAAAGGGCCCTTACTCACACAGCTTCATCACGCGTCCATACATTTATACCTTCAAGTTAATAATCTTATTGTGTCTCTGTAATGTCCCACTTTTTTTTTTACCTTTTCGCACACAGACGTATCCGCGCGGACACACACGACTTACGCAAACAGTCGTGATTTATTTTCCCGCGGACCTCAATGCATTTCTGCGTCCTTTATGAGCTGGTTGTGAAACAGGCACTGTTTAAATAGGACGCAGACGAGTGTGTGTGTGTGTGTGTGTGCGTGTGTGTGTGTGTGTGTGTGTGTTGGTGCAGGGAGTGTTAAGTCACGACTTGCTCTCACCACAGAGTTTGAGACCTTCGTGACGCACACGCGCACACACACACACGTACGCACACACACGTACGCACACACACATTATCAGTGAGGTGCTAAGTTTCTCGGCCATAAAATAAACACTGAAAATTTACGATCCTTCGCTTTACAGCGTGTTGACTGTTAGACATTCTGTACGCCTGCTGGAGACACTGTGGACTGTGTGTGTGTGTGTGTGTGTGTGTGTGTGTGTGTGTGTACATTGGGGTTTGAGCACAGGCAGCAAAGTTTGGGGAAAAAAACACACATTGCCACTCTGTCAGTAAATAAGGCAATTTACTGTTTTGTGAAAACATCAAATCCTGCGTTGTTATACGAGACAGAATAATGGACCTCCGCCTGAACTCCTGTCCAACACATGCATGTGAGTGTAGGTGAATTGTCATTAGGACAATCACTCCACATTTTTCTGCCCCTAAAAATATATTCCGCTTTTGCAGAAGAATCTTTTGATGTTTAACTTGTTCAGCAAAGTGGCTCCTAACTAGACGACGAAAAGGTGGAGCGGGTTGACATTTCCCAAGGGGAGGTCCAGCAGTAAGTGTGACAGTGAATATATAGGTGGTGCATATTATGTCTCCAATTCCATCTTTCTTTTCCCTGTAATAGATCAAGCCAAAGCTATCGTTGTTTCGCATTGCCGCTATTTCTGGAAAACGTGAAGGTGACGGCAGAAAGGTTTGCGGCCGCCTGCAAGATTTTACGGTGGAGAGAATGAAATGAAGTCAGCCGCTGGATGAAATGATCCCGATCACCCTGCCCAGCACCATCCCCGCAGCCCCTCCTCGCCCGGCCTTTTTGTTTCTGTCCGTGTGCGCGTGCCTGCATCGCTGTATCTGCCTGCGTTGATGTGTGTCTGTGGGAAAGCCGGGGGAATGTCCTGGTCCAGGACCAAACCGCTGCCGTTCCCTTGCTAAGCGTCCAAGCCCACCGCAGAGGTCTGAACCTGCCGCGATCATCCCTGGACCTGGACGCACATCAAAACGCCCTCCTCTCTCCCGCCGTGGCTAATCAGATGCCAGGCCGTGTCACTCTGTCAGAAGACGAGCCATCGCGCTCCGTGCGGACCGCTGCTGTCTGTGTGCGTGTGTGTCTCGGCCCAGCTTCAATCTTTTGTGCCTCTCGCGTGGCCTCCTGGTGCCTCTTTACCCCGGTGACCTTCGCTTATGTTCCGCCCCGCGCATACAAATGGGTCAGGATCAACGGCCAAGTGTGCTGTTTTTTGCTTTTTCTTTTTAACACTTTAACATCTACTTTTTGCCACTTTTTGCATGTGCTCTCTTTGAACCCGGTTCTTGATGATCTTAGTGGACATTCTGAATGAAAAAAAAAACCATACTTTTTGTATTAACGTGAGAATTATGTCACAGCTACTGGTCAGAAGATTATATTGAAGTCCACCGCAAGACACTGACGGTGATCTTATCAGACTGCTCTGCTTGCTGCTGCCTTTAATTACACCAGATTCAAATATGAAGTGGATTGTTTTCACTGTTTATTTAATTAACTGCACTGCAACTTTTACTCTGGTTTGTTGTTTTGATGTCTGTTTTGTATTTGTTTTCAAATGTCCTTTTCTTTTGCCTTTTATGTTTTAAAGGTTTTATGTGAAGCGCTTTGAAATACACACAACTACAACACAAATACATCTGCCTTGCTTTGCCTGTAGAATGAAAAGACATATTCCAACTCTGAAAGGTTTCTCAGCGACGATCGTCATCCGCTCTTCCAATGATTGCAAGGTAACGCAAAAGTAGAGATAAAGTCCCAGTCAGAGAAATGCAACGAAAAGAATGATTTCCATCTGAAGGAATGCTGCTGCACTAAACAATGACATCCGGAATTTGCATCTGGTAGCTTCAACTAAGCGTTTAACCGACTACGAGTGGGACGAGGTGGGTCTGCAGTTATGTACCCAAGAAAAAGATTCAAGGGCAACACTTGAGTTCAAGTGTCTCAGGGTGTAGCTATGTAGGATAGGAAGTTCAGAAATGAGCGTCATCAGTCCGATGTGTCCTCCCACAATGCAAGTGTGTGTGTGTGTGTGTGTGTGTGTGTGCAGGGAGGCGTGTGTGCAGGTATCATCTCTGCTCGGTAGCAGCTAGCAACTAAACGACTCTCCACACTTCATTAGCGGCGATGAGGTGAGCTGCTCATCTCCTCATTGTTAGCTAGCGCTAAGCTGCAGTAATCCCAAACAAAGGGCCGGGGCCTCGCAGCAGCCTGCGTGGATTAGACCGCTTTCCAGAAAAAAATCCGAGAGCGATTCATTCTCATTCAAATTGGCCGGTAAACAAAACCAGCGGTGGCCGGGAGACATGTGAGAGGAGATGAGGACGTGATGGAGTGAGTGAGTGTGGGACATGTCAGTATTTCCATGTTTGTGTGTGTGTGTGTGTGTGTGTGTGAGAGAGAGACAGTCTGTGTTTGAGCATGCTGTGTATTTACATTATAAACAATTACATTTCAGTTTCGTTTTTTGCCAGGTGTTTGAACTGTGTCTTCCCTTTTTGATTTGTTCCTGCAGCTTCTGGCTTTCAGCTATAAAGACAGATTATAAATGTGGATTTGATACTTTTTGAAGTGTTGCATCTCTAGTGAACCTGCTGACAGGGTGCAGGGATCTGACCTTTTCTTTTATTACCTTTATTAAAAGAAAAGAAAAAAATAAACATGTTCGTTCTGGAATCCTTGTTCCTAATACTTTGAATAATACACAGAAAATTCCAGTCAACTGTTTTATTCAGGAATATTTATTGAGTGAGAGGAAGCTCCAGTCAGAACATCCAGCGCAGTGCTTCCCTAACTGTTTCAGTGATGCTCCACTTTTGCAACTCGGATGAAAAAAACAAATTTGGATTTGTCAAGCAAATATGTTGAATTCTCAGTATTGTTGTATTCAAATGAATCCTTTTACACAGCAGAGGTTTCGACTTGGCGAAGCATTAAAATGCCCAAGCCGAAGAACTTGGGCATTGTTGCAATGCAGTCAAAATATCTGCTCTAAAAAGGCTCGTCAACTTTCATTTGAATCCACATATCTTTTTAGATTCAGGTCCAGTAAATGTTTGTGGAAAAGACACTGTTGTTGAAGCATGCATCAATAGCTACACATGCTGTGTTTTCAAGCTACTGACAGATCATTTGGTTCCCGTCGTGTGAAAGATGGCTGTAAACCAGATACTGATTCGTTCGGTGTCCGGATGCAGCCGTTTTTGTAACCGGCTCTTTTTTAAAGTCGCTCAAACGAAACGAGTTTTCCTTTCAGGCAGTCTGCTAATCTCACTTGATCATGAATAATCACCAATGAGCTCAGTGGGTGAGTTATATTAACACAGTCGTCTTCATATGACTGATCTGATGTTTTGATCACATGTTTTGGCTTAATTAAGCACTGCGATGTCACCAAATGCTCAAATCGGACATAAACAATCGAAGTATCTGATGCTCGTCAATCTTGTAAGTAATCTGTAATGACGGTATTAAAGTTATTAGCTGTCAGTCAACTGGTCAGACAGCATTTTGATCAATTCAGTGATGATAGTTATATGTTGGTGGATGAACTCTGTTACATTGTTGATCAAATAATCTGACGCAGCCGTTAGTATCCATCCGTCACTGATAATGGTTTGGTTAGCATGAAGTCGTTCTTAAATGGTGCCAGTACTTTTCATTTTCGTAATCTAAGTCTGTGACTGAAATCACGTCCCACCTAATTTCATAACTAATCCTAAAGATGCTGCAGTGAACTTTTACTTTCTCCTCACTTTTTTTTAGCACCAGACTTCCTTTATAAAATGTCGCATTTTAATGCAGCAGGGTCTGACAGTCTGACGGTCTTATCTCTGTAAAACTACAGAGTTGGTTCTCCGTGGTGTTTGCTTTCATGGTGGAATGTACTAGTATCTTATAAAATGTGCCTGTTGACTGTGCATGGTTATTGTGCACATGTCAGGCACTCAAGCATAGTCAAAGATTGTCAGGATTATCCATCCCCCATGGAAGTGCAAATGTGCCAAGGACCGATTTCTGTAGTTCATAAAATGTTATTCTAATTTCAGAATTACACACTCCGCAACTATGAACAGTCTACAGGCGTGTGGGGAGCACCGAATGTATTACACCGTGTCCTAAATTGGATGGCAATCCACCCAACTGATACTCCATTCACTCAACATTATTAATGTTGAGTCAAAAGTGGAAGGATTTATCTTCTGCAGACCGTGAATATCCATTCTCAGTGGCACATACTGCTTTTTGAGTCGAAACCTTTTCTTTTTTTCACTGTTAAATGCAACCTGGAAGCCCAGGCTCGATACACACAAACAACATGAACCATAACGGTCACCTCACTTCTGGTGGTCGACATTTTAGTATCTTTCAAAGCGGTGATACTCAACTTGACGGTGACTGTCCTGCCTGTTACAGAGTCTGATCGGCTCCAGCGGATAGTTGAAAATGCTGTTCACCTATGCAAATCATGTCCACACTAGCATTTTGAAGTCTGCCTTGAAAGGTGCCCAAACCGTGTAAATGGACATTCTATAACAGTGCAACTCCTACTCAAGGGGGAATACTGTATCGCAGGGTAATGAATGGGCGGGTGTTTGTGCATGTGACATGATTGACAGTTGGCTGGCCACGTCTCCCTCAATACGGTGCCCCATTTCCACTGATTACTGCGTCAATGTGTCCGTATCACAAACACACGATGCTATGCAGATCCACACAGAGAGCACACTGGATCTGCCGTCAGGCCGATGTGCGGGAAAACACACAAAACGGATGCGGCAAATGTGTCCACTCATATGGAAATGCTTACGTGTGTGTGCTCAGATTCAAAGTAAAAGGCTTTCAGTGATGATGCTGTGGTTTCTAAAGGCTCACATGGGGCTACTGGACTCGTGCTTTCGCATTCAGACTGTGGATGGTTTTATAATTAAAGGTTATGCAGCTCTCTAATGCTACGAGTGCTACGTCTGTGATTTAAACTGCATAGAACAGATTGATCAGATAAAGAGCAAAGACATATTTATTCTACTGCTAAGCCCTTTCACCGCTGACTCTCTCTTTCTCTTATGTGACCTGCTTAAATCCAAATTTTACTGACCGTTTTCATTTTTATTTTTCGTTTAATGGAAGCTGTTGTCACGTGCATGGTCTTGTTCATAATCCACTGCATGTGTGCAAGCGTTGATACGATTGATTGGGGCGATGGTGGCGCATGGAGTAGAGAGGGTGCGCTGGGAACCATAAGGTTGGTAGTTCAAATCCTGGCTGCCCCGTGTGCAGTGTCAATGAGCAAGATTTAACCCCTAATTGCTCCCTGGCCAAAATGTATAAGGCATGGGTTAAAAATGCAACGTAAGTCATCTGAGTGACATGTAATGTAATGATTGGTGCACGGCTGACACTGAGGAATAGTGGTTGTTGTAGGAAACTGATTCTGTGTGGGGTTTTTTTTTTCCTAACTGCGCGTCGCTCCATGAACTACGCCCGGCGAGTTGAAATGGGATTCTTTCTCACCTCTCCTGTCCTCTATTATTCCCCCCTTTATTTCCTCCCCGCCCTTCTCTCCTTTCCCTCCATTCATGTATCGCTCCTCCTCACCACTCATCCCCTCATCCAGAACGCCTATCTTCCCCTGCTGCACCCTCCCACCCCCTCACCCTCCCGCCCGGTGATAGACAGGGTCTCCTCACCTTGTAACGATCACTGACATCCAATATGTTTGGCTTAGGATCATCCCCTGTATGTCCATTGTGCTTTCTGTTAAACGCTTTATTGATTAGCCTTGAGTTAATTACAAATTGCATCAAGCGTGGGCAGACTGAGGTGGCTTACATGGCCGCAGGATCAAATGCATGTTGACTACACAACCACACACACACACACACACACCTGCAGGCGTGCATCTCAACCAGCAGGTTACATTAGGTTACCCGCCCTAGTAACAGCCGTGCATTTATGACATTTCACAGTGCCTTATCGCCGCTTTAAGGGCATGCAATATTTTCCGGGCCATTGTAATGAAAAGGGTAGAATTAGAAACAGGAGGTTTCTGCAAGACACCAATGGTATGCGACCTGAATACTTAATTCTATCAGGCACAAGTTGACTCACCCCGATGCAAAATTATGAGACTGCGCCAAATCCACAGCAGACCTTTGGAAGGTAATGTATTCTGAACTTAAGCTCCATTGTAAGACCCGTAACGCCTGCACCTGACCTGCTCCGCTGCAGCCCCACAAAATAACCTTTCACCTCTGACTTTTGCACAAAGTTGAGAAATGTAAGTCATTTTAGTAATAGTAATCATCGTTGCAACCTGCAACAGCATGCTTTTTGGGGCCCTTTTTCCTCTTTGTGCCGTGTCAGTTTCATTTTGACATTGGCATGTACTTTGTGCAAAGGGAAAAAGGAGTGGAAAAAATCTTTATCAAATCCCCATTCTGAGGCTTTCAATAAGGCAGGCCATTACCTCACTGGCGCTTTTGTTCGGCCTATACAAGAGAGAACAAAATGGTTATTCAGGAGGACGCTTTAGATTTTTATTGTGGGTTCGCTATTCACAAAGAGCACCGTTATTGTATTAAAAAGAACCATCTGTGGCAGAAACAATGGCTTCAAATTATCTGTGAATACCCAGTGAACAAAATATAAAGCTTTTTTCCTGCTCATTATGTGGGCTAAGCTAGGGGGTGGAAGATAGGAGAGGAGAGGCATAGACTTTGCTATAACTGACTTTTGTTGTTCTTGCTTGCATTCTTCTCCTTTTTAAATCGGCCCCCTTTTCACATTGTGTGTCGCCATAAACGGCTTTTCTTGTCGCAGGGCGAGCGGGAAAGAAGACAGCGGAGCTCCAGACGGGCAGCGAAGCTCCGCCGGGCTGCACGCCGGGCAAAGCGAGCCGGCTGCCGGATGGAAACCGCGCAGGGACTACCGGGAGATTGGGTCCGCTGGGGGAGAGAAGGACGCGCGCGCACCGACGCCGCCCGGTTTGGCGCGTAACGGCCGGACGAGTCGAGGCGTCCTCGCCGGGGTGAGAGAAGAGGACGCGGAGGAAGTTGGGAGAATTCTCTTTACGTTTCTATCAATCAAGACGGGAGGGCTCCCAAACAGGAAGTAAGTTGGAGAGGAAGAAACCGTGTGTGTGTGTGTGTGTGTGTGTATAATGTGTGATTGAGCCCGTGTGTGTGTGTGTGTGTGTGTGGGGGCGCGCGTCTGTGTGCGCGCGCGCAAAACATGCAGTGTTGTGGAATGACACCGCATGGCATCGCGAGCGTGACCGACTGCCTCGGTTGTTGTTGGCCGGTTCGGTTTTCTACTCAACACACACAGGGATCATGTGTGCAGATACATGCTTATCATATTCCACGTGTTTCTTTGATGTGGCCTGATTAAATTATGTTTATTTTATGTAACTCGGTGTTTATTTTAAAGAATACCTTCGAATTACAATTTAAGCAGTAGCGCCTTATTAGTACTCAGGCGTCACTTAGAAAACATAAGACATTCAATTGTTTTTTATTCTACCGAATATAATGTTGTATATTGCATTTCCATTTTATATTTAGTTATATTATCGTTTCATGTTATAATGAATTATAATTGTAATATTTTGATCTTGTCAGCTGTATAACCTGATGGGTGCGTTATAATTATTATTTTTTTAGTTGATCATCGCTCCCAAATCTATTCCGGAAAAAAAGATAGTTCTAACATATCCACAAACCAATACTTGCGCGTATGATTAAAGACTCCTTGCAGTCTTAAAAAATATATGAAAAATGTTCTTCCTTCTATTTTAAAAGAAATGCCAATAAACAGGATTTTTAAAAATAATTTCCATGTAATACTTTTCATGAATAGGGAAAATACTTATTTCACAAGTATTTTCTCAGCTGCGCCTGCAGCTGCTGGTACGGCCCCTAGTGGCAAGAGTTTATTGTATGGGCTGTGGACTATACAATTACAGTATATTATTTTCCCTATACAAGAATTCATCTTTTTATATATTCGTATATTTGCGTTGTGTTTCGACAAATCTGGATTTAGCCCGATCGACAATCGACAGACATTGTATTTATGCTGGTGTCACTTCTGTGAGAGACACGCCGCCACCTTCCTACGCGGCGCCTCTTAGAATACATATATATAAATATATTCCAGTTATATTGTTTGTCTTTTTTTTTTACTATTCATTTTTTGTCGCTTGTTTTTTCAGTGTCCTCTCACCTAAACGCGTCCACGCCACAAAACAGTATTTTGAGATCACAGCGTGCTGTTGGTTATATTTGCTGTATCCATCCCAACCTGGTGTAGCGGGGGGCTTACAAGTGGTCCAAGGGAGCCGCCCCGCTAGTTTCTCCAGGTTTTTGTCAAACAACGGCTATAATTCAGGATGATTGTGGATGCAAGGCCATTCCCGGCTCGATGGGGCCTGCTTTCAGGCAGCCGCGGGGCCCCGCTGTTCCTTTATTATCATAAGCAGATTAGAGGTAGCGGGGAACACACTCAGATGCAGATAGCAGCCGGGCGGCCCATTTCAACCTTGCATTATAATGGGCCGAGCTGCATGTGTCGCCTCTCGCAGCCTATTAAGCACAAGATGAATCTTATGTAAGGTTGCCGGGGCCGGCATAATGAGTACGGGGGCTCCGCTCCTCCATTTATTATTAACTGACTAAAACAAAATAATAAGGCTTGATCAATTCACTTTCAATTACGATTTAATCTAGAGACAAGTATTTAAATTTAATTATTTCAGGTGTATGTACTTGATCTATCTGTAATTATTGCGATTGTCGGGCTTGCAGAGCCAGGCGGTGTGATGAGCTTGTCACTTTTTTTGTTGTTGACTTGAGTGGTTGTGTGTGGAATATATTTTGAGTACGTATATTTATTGGTTGCTGCATTTCACACATATATAGATATACATTTAGCTGGACTTCTAAAAACCGTAATCTACTCCTGTCTGGGCTTTGGGGGTTGCCTGTAGTTCCTCTTGTGTCCAGTAGTCGGCGCTGGTGTCACGCAGCGGGACGCCCGGTCTTTAGCCAGAGATTCAGGAAACGGAGCACAACCAGTGGCACCAGAACTCCCAGCGCTGCTAACTTTTGGTGTTAGAAACAATTCAATAGAAACGATTTTATTGTCTAATTCAAAGACGAGGAGGTGTTGTTGTTTTTGTTTTTCGTTTTTAATATTCGCAGTCTGGTCGATTTGATCCCGAATATAAGTCGACTCACCTTCTCGTTCACACTAATTGGCCGACACGCCTGTTCGGGCTCACATGAATGAGCCGTGGCTTTTGTTCAAACAGACTTTATCTTAAAATATTCCTCACCTTTATTTCCTCTCCCCTCGTGTCCCTGGTAGACCCCCCCCGCCCCCCTTCCTCACCCCTACAAAGCCCCGGCAACAACAGCAGCACTGTGGCGGTGGAAGTGGAGTGGAGTTGGGTCTTTGTCCGGACAGATGTAGCGACAACATCCCAAACAAAAACCGCTTATTTGTGCTGAGATGAGCCCCGTCTGCCTTCTGTGTGTTGGCATTCAACTTCACTAAACAAAAGGACTGGGGGGAAACATCTTGGATTACCTTTTTCTCTTTTCAACGCTAAAAATCCAGTCGTGGCAACCACCCCCCTGACACACACACACACACACACACACACACACACACACACACACACACACACACACACACACACACACACACACACACACACACACACACACACACACACACACACACACACACACACACACACACACATTCACACTCAAACACCGCCATTCAATGCTTTGAGTTAACTAACAAAGTTTATTTAAGTGTTGTTATGTTATTGGGGCCTTAAGTGGGGGCATTAGTTACTTTTTGATTTTGAACAACAGCAGGGTCACGGGCCGGGACCTAATGTGAGAACAATGCTGTTCGACACAAGTTGACACTGACACCATTTATGTCAACATTCAACGATCTGTTCAACACTTTTCATCCATTTTATTCTAATCTAATTCCATCTCACCGTTGAGATTTGTGATCTTTTGGGATTTAAATTAAAAATGACCATTTAAATCGAAAACAACAAGGAATGCGTTCGAAATGTCTTCAGTCTTTAGACAAATATTTTGTGTTTATTATTACAGTTTGTATTCGTAATTTGCTCATTTGAGTATGCAAAACGAAACTGTCATTTTAAAATTTCCGGCAAACTTTGAAACGCCTTGTATAAAATATAAGAAAACGTTCGTAAAGTGCAACTGTGTGGATACATTCTCATAGAAACATCCCCATAAGCCTCCGGATGGTATATTTGCACTTTACATTGGCTCATACGGACCGTCTGATATCGCAAGTATGCGTGTGTGTGCCTGTGTGTTGGGGCAGAGCAGACCCCGCCCCTTTATGCTAATGTATCTCTCCCATTGGCGTGTCAGAGGGAGCGGGTCGGCTCTGATTGGCCGGGTCGAAGCCATTTATTCGCTGACAGCCCCGTCACATGAATGGTTGTCTATTAACTTGTTCAAAAACTATCTGGAGTTGTCAAGGCTCAGGCGGACGGAGGGCGAAAAGTACAGTGTGTTGATTCTTTTTCGGAGAAGCGACTGGAGAAGTTGTGGACAAAACCTAGCGAGGGACCTTTTGGGAGAAGCCTCTTCGTCGCACGCACACGAGCGCTCTGAAACACACTCACCGAGCGGAAGAGAGAGAGAGAGAGAGAGAGAGAGAGAGTGAGAGAGTGTGAGAGACAGGAGACACGGCTCGGGCGCTCGTTGTTTTTCTCCAGAGAAAAAGTTGCAGAGAAAAAATCGAAAGGTAACTTTTTTTTTTAGCAGCAGCCCGTGCACTCCTCACTGTCCCGCCTCTGGCTTGTGGAGTTTGTCTCTCTCTCCGTGCGTGTGCGTGTTGTTGTTGTTTTTGTTTGTTCTTTTCTTCCCCTCCGCGCGGGAGCCCCGACTGAAAGCTGTTCCCGATGTATAACATGATGGAGACTGAACTGAAGCCGCCGGCTCCCCAGACCAACACGGGGGGCCCGGGCAACACCAACACGTCCGGCACCGGCCCCAACCAGAAAAACAGCCCGGAGCGGGTCAAGAGACCCATGAACGCGTTCATGGTGTGGTCCCGGGGCCAGAGGAGGAAGATGGCGCAAGAAAACCCCAAAATGCACAACTCGGAGATAAGCAAGAGGCTGGGCGCGGAGTGGAAACTTCTGTCGGAGAGCGAGAAGAGACCTTTCATCGACGAAGCCAAGAGGCTGCGGGCCCTGCACATGAAGGAGCACCCGGATTACAAATACCGGCCCCGGCGGAAAACCAAGACGCTCATGAAGAAGGACAAGTACACCTTGCCCGGCGGGCTGCTGTCCGCGGGAGGCAACGGGATGGGAGCCGGCGTCGGGGTCGGGGTCGGGGGCGGGCTGGGCGGCGGGGTGAACCAGCGGATGGACAGCTACGCGGCGCACATGAACGGCTGGACCAACGGCGGGTACGGCATGATGCAGGACCAGCTGAGCTACCAGCACCCCGGGCTGAACGCGCACAACCCGGGCCAGATGCAGTCCATGCACCGCTACGACATGAGCGCCCTGCAGTACAACACCATGGCCAGCTCCCAGAGCTACATGAACGGCTCCCCGACGTACTCCATGTCCTATTCCCAGCAGGGCACGCCGGGGATGACCGCCCTGGGCTCCATGGGGCCCTCCTCGGTGGTGAAGTCCGAGTCCAGCAGCTCCAGCCCGCCCGTCGTCACCTCGTCGTCCCACCGGGCCGGCCCGGGCTGCCAAAGCGGCGATCTGAGGGACATGATCAGCATGTATCTGCCCGGGGCGGAGGTCAGCGAGCAGTCCGCCCAGACCAGGCTACACATGTCCGGGCACTACCAGAGCGCCGTGCCTGGGACGACGATCAACGGCACGCTGCCGTTAACACACATGTAAGAGACACAAAGCAGAGAGAAAGAAAGAGAGATTGAGAGAGAGATTGAGAGAGAGAGAGAGAGAGAGAGAGAAATGAACTTTTATAAGATAAACTGTGGACTATTAACGTTGGACTATTTTTGTACAGAAACATTTTGGGGTGGGAAAAGTTGTATAGAAGTCTCCAGAAAAAGGAAACACGACTCTTTTTTTCTCTTTCATTTTATTCAAAGGGAGCTCTAGGAACGGTAGGAGATCCCCTCTTCACTGATGGATGAAGTTTGGAAGACTAGAAAGTGGGAGTCGCAATCAAATGTTTTATTATTGCAATCACCTTTTGTACAGTATTTATCAAAGAAACATTACAATCAGATGAAATTGTTAAACAGCAAGAGGTTGCATTTTTATTTTATTTTATATATCTATATATAAAGCAACGCCAGTTCTGCAATAATATTAAAAATGAAGTGGCAGTACTGGAATTATGGGAGCGATTAGTTATGCTCCTTTAATACTGCAAATATTGGGAAGAAAAGGGACTTAAAAACGAAACAGGTAATATTGTGTTTTTTTGTTTTTGTTTTAGGTCAATATTACATAACATTTAAAAAAAAGAAAAGACACTTTTTTTCTCTCATACAGCTTAAAATATTGGTTGTTAATTTATATTTCCGTCTCCCACTTTTCATCTGTTGGAGGTATGACGCTGGTGTTCTTTATTTTCTAATTGATTTGTACAATTTCTGTATATTTACTGTGATATTTTAAGTTTTTATTTCAAAAATTCATTCCCGTAGTTGTATTTTAAAAACTGTGGCCTGTACGCAGAAGCCAACCACTCAATGTATATATCTACTGGAACTAATACCATCCTTATAACAGTTACAATTTCAGCTGAATATATTTTTTTTCAATATGCAGTTTGAAATGAATAAATTTTGGAAATTTGGATACTTGATATTGTTTGAGTTTTGATTTTATTTAATGTTATGTGTGCAGGTTAAATTGTCATGTCTTTCTTCTGATGTTAATTATTCCCTGTAAATGTAACACTGACTTTTTACGTCTTCGTGATGTAAAATATTTGACTTCAGCTAACATAAATAACAGTTTTGGAGGGTGCTTTACTTTTAAACTCCACTGATCAAATAACTCAGTTTGTGCGTCGTGGTTTCTATTTTCTAGTGCCCGCGGACGGCTCCATCCAGACAAAGTTTGTTGCCTGTTTCCTAAAAAGGGGGAAGAGTTTTCCACAACATAATGCTCGACATCCCCAGGTATAGATTGACGTTTCTCCTCTTTAAAAAAAACAGCACTGCAGTTACACGCCACATTTAACTATTTTCTTTTAAAACTATTTTGTTCTTGTGTTATAATTTATTTTTGTAAAATGGTCATGAGTATTTTAATGGGACTGAGAGATAACTGATTAAATATCTAGATATAAATTTGAATTCTCTTATTCAGTTATTATAGATTTCCGTGTGGAGACAGATGGATTTCTGTCGTTGGTGGAATTCTATTTTCTAATGACACTTGACTGACAACAGCATCTATCTGGGTATTCATGAGTAGCCTATTTAGCCTGCAGCAACCTAATCCACTGGGCTCAGGTCTGTTCTCATGTTGTAACAGCTCATCCTGTTGTTTGCTTTAACCAACAGTGAGTGCGATATATTTTTTTTCTACGCTTTTTCTTTTTTTTTTTCGCCCCTCGTCCAAATTATCGAGCTACAGTTTATCAGCCCTCAATGTCCAATTACAGGTCTAAATTGAATGTGAGCCCCCTTGAAAGGAGCCAGGCGAGCGGCACCGGCCGGATGGCTTTTTCTCCCGCGATGTAATGCCTATCTAACGTCTCGAGTGTGGCCATTTCAAATGCACTGTTTAATCAAACGGGCCCTGCTGTTTCCCGTTAACCCCGATTCTCACGGTTCAAGCTCTCCGGTGCCTCCACAACCCCTCCTGCCTAGAAAAAAAAAAAAAAAAAAAAAACGTGAACAAATGTTCCCATGCATCTCTTTGCAAGCCAGACTGCCCCCCCCCCTCCTCCACACCTCCCAAAATCTCTCTCCCCTCCTATAATAATAATCCGTATGATGAGCTAACTGCTCACTCGCTCTGAATTTAACTAACGGTTTTAAATCTTGTGTGTGTGTGTGTGTGTGGGTGTGTGTGTGTGTGTGTGTGTGTGTGTGTGTGTGTGTGTGTGTGTGCGTGTGCGTGCAGCGAGGTAGATTAGGACCGTTGTCTCTTGCAGGCTGGGTCCCGGGGGAGCACAGCTCACATTAACCGGCAGATGAATATTTGAAGAGGCCCCTCGGTATTTATCGGTCCACTCCCCTCGCTCTCTGTCTCTCTCCCTCCTCGCTCTCACTCGCTCAAGAGGTCAAGGAATCGTTTGTTGTCCCATTAATTATTGATCGGAGCAGCTGAATTGGTTGTAATAGCTGAGACCACCGGTGATAAACAAGTTGTTTTTAAAAGGTCGGACGATGCATCAAAGTCTTTCGGGGTTTTGTCTTCTTTCCCACCGGGCCGCAGCAGGCCTGCAGGCCCCGTGAAATGATTATTTCTTTTCCGATTGAGCGTCGCAGCTTTGATGTGGTGGAAAAGCTTTTTGAATAGAGAGACTATTTGATGGTTGACTTGTGTTCTCTGGCGTCAAACACTGCAGCTTATTCTTAACGCCTGTAAAGATCGCATGCTGAGACACACGAAGGCCTCATTTTGAAAAAGGATGTCACACTTGTATCGTGTTGTATTTGCTCGTCCCACTGATGCTCGAAGATGCTGACGGGGTCGGGGTCCGCTGGCAAAACCACCGTATTCTCACTCTGCGTTCTTATTTTCACGTGAAAATCTGTATTTGACAATCAGTCATCCCGTAAAATATTCGATCCAAATGTGAGTGAGCCACAACGCTGGACACGGTAAATGTTCTCTCTGATATCGCGCTATCTCAGAATAATATTAGCCTGCGTTTGGCTTCCGAGCTTTCGTAACGTGATTTAATCTCAGTGGCACTCCTTTTCAAACTTTAAATAAAGGCGCTAGTGATACGGGGAATCAAGTGTCCAAAATGTTCCACCTCATACGGGGATGATGCGTGGAACCGTGAGTTCTGATACGGATCTTATTTTTTCGAAATAAAAAGGGTGTAAAAGGCGCGTTCTGATTCGTCTTTCTAATCTAAAAAAAAAAAAAAATGATTGTGGTCACATTTCCCTTCACAACGTGGACAACCAGGTGTGTTTAGTGTCCCATAGAGGCCCGTCGAAGGTGTTCGCACACGTCCTTTTATCCAGCCACCCACCCATCTATCTACCCAACGATCCGTTCATCCATCCGTCTCCCCGTCTGTTGCTCGCGTGCGGAGTCTGGCTGTCGCAGCTCGAGGATATTTGGACTGCAACAGGT
Source organism: Apeltes quadracus (assembly GCA_021346845.1). Lineage (NCBI taxonomy): Eukaryota > Metazoa > Chordata > Actinopteri > Perciformes > Gasterosteidae > Apeltes > Apeltes quadracus. The sequence continues at coordinate 15,565,441 of CM037924.1, forward strand.
GGTAAGCGCGCGCCTCTGCTATTTTTCTTTTTTTTGCACCCGCTTTAAGAAAAAAAAACAAAAAAAAAAAAAATCCCAGATGTTATCTATGATTACCTGACGTGTGTGTGCGCGTGTAGGCCGCAGGCTCTTTCTCCTGTTCGTTATCGCATCGAAGTGTGACGTTTCCCCGTTATTTTAGAAGGAACTGTTTTTATTCTACATGTTTTAATTAATAGCTATAGGATCTGGAGATGATTCGTTAAAACAAAACAAGGCTGTGCACAATACGTCTCATAAAAAAAAAAACATTCAATTAAAACGGGGATACCACAATGCAAACTCAAAGTTGTGTCTGCCCGCAGATCGCACTGTCCAAATTCTATGTTTATTGTTGAAGTATATTCATTTTAAAATTAGGTCAAAGGACCGCCTCCCTCCCCGACACACACTCACGCAAACAAAACAGGCTTAGTGGCCTGCAACGCCACGAGAGCCACTTTCCTTTTTTTCACCACGTTGTGGATCATAATGAGGAGGGGACGTGACGTCACCCACTCGTGAAGCGGTCCATTGGTCTTAATGCTTTTCCGTTGCTTAGTTTACTTCGATAGCCGATATTTAAGTTATGAGGAGGCCGGTTTGACCACACGCTATATTTCTAAGATAAACCTCATCTCATTATTATAAATACTAAAAATAGATTATATATTTACATATTTACAATTTTAACGTCTACAGTTTTTCAAAAGCACTCGTGACTCACAAATCTACATTTTTTTAGGTAGAAACAGCGTTTTGTTTTTTTTACTCCTGATAAATCAATGTTTCATGTGTTCTATACTTTTTTTTCGATAATAATTCTGGAAATTCAGTAAAAGTCAGATTTGTTTGGGCCAAATCCGTGCAGCTTGTGCCTTTCAAAGTGCAGGCAGTGAGTTGGCCGCGTCAGGTCAGACGACGAGGAAACAAAACTCAAATCACACTAAATAGAAGGAACGGCGTTTTCTCCTGACACCCCAGACTAGTTGAAAGACTCCCCCACATCTCTGCTTCGTCACCGAGAATGACTGTAAGAATGGCTGAATAGCAAAACTGACCAGAGAACATTGTGTCTACGCGCATGCGTGCGTGCGTGTGTGTTTGAAGCCTAGAGGGACTGAATGGCAGCCAGTAGCCTGCTGATCGAGCGCAGGTGCAGGGAAGGGAAGCGGGCGGTGTGTGTGTGGAGAGCCCCCCCCCGCCTCTCCCCTCCCCCTCTCTCCTTCTCTCACACACACACACACACACACACACACACGCACACATTCAGTCACTTCCATTGAATAGGACCACACACTGACACAGACCAGCATGCCATCAGCCTTGCGCTGATCTCGGCCTGCATTCTCAGAAGCTCGAGGCCTCTGCGACCCCCCCCCCCCCATACCCCCTCCTCCCCCATACCCCCATCCACCCCCCGCCACGTCACTAGCGACTCGAGCTCCATTTATCATTTCCGCGCATTGGTGCTTAGCTTTAAATAGAGCGTCATCATTCAATAAATGCACGTTGATTCTTGACAGAAAGAAAACATGTTGGTATTAAAACTATCGGAAACAACGTTACATACTGCTAAATGTTTTTCCTCGATGTTTGGTTTTCTTTTTCTGCGATGCATGTTGGCCACTTCACGGATGACAATTTGAAGTGTTTGAATATGATGGATGATGTGTATATATAAAGGTTAAAGAAGGATAGAGGCAAACTCTGACCCGCCGGCATCAGCTGCCAATCGCATGTTTTTGTCTAAAACCTTACTAGGCTAAATGTTCAGCTTTTATTCAGCATTTTAATCCACTCTTTCGTTCAGTCTCTGCACAGTGGCCGCCACTGTTGCCTAAAGATAAAAGAACAAATGCTGCCTGTCTTTATTAAGCTTGTTTACCGTTCAAATGAAAAACATTTTCCGCTTTTCATACGGAATCAGAGTTTAATTGCAGGTATCGGGAAGTGTTGAAGATCTGTAGATTTTGGATGAAGTCTTGTGCCTGTGTTGCCTCTGTAAGAGAAAGTGCAGTGGAGGGGGAGGGGGGGGGGGGGGACGCAGAGACCGAGGGGACGGAAAGGGACGGAGGGGGATGCGTCGACCAGCAACAATATAAGGCCTGTTGCGTTGTGGCCTGTCGGGGAAACCCTTCAGCTGTGCGCGAAAACCCATCTGACCGATCCATTTTCTCGCTAATAAATCAGCAGTGGTCGTTACAGAAAAAGGCATTATAACTCCACCACTATAAAGTAGTGGTATTACCCCTACAGGACACGTGATGTACTTGTCGTTGAATCGTTGACCCAGTGTTTTAACTCCTTGGTGGTTTGTGGTAAATCGATTAAAAGGTGATATTCAAGGTGAACCCCCCCCCCCAGCGTGTTGTTTTTTCTTCTAGTTTGTACTGAATTAAATGCGCATCCCATTTTTTAAAGTGATTAAAAAGGAAACGGAGACTAAAAGCCACCGCGGGCATCGGTGCTTCTCTAATTGTCCCACTCATCTGCCTCCAATGTGCACCCTTATTACCCGGAATATGAATAGCAAGTGTCAATGTGCACATAGCTGTAGAACTAATTCGAGTTAATGCAGCCATAATGACAGTAAAACGGCGTGCTAATTGACCCTCTTCTTCTCTTATTTCTTTTCTTCCCGTCGCTACCGGATCGGCATCTCTTTATTAACCGCTTGTCTGGCGGTGCTGCCGGCTGCTGTTGGCCGAGAGGACAATGCAGCTCCGATTCAGGAGATCCACCCAGCAGCTAGATGCTCCATGTAAAAAAATAAATAAAAAAAAAGCGGCTTTTCAGCAGTAAATCTGAACAGATTGAGTGTGGAAAGGCGAGGGAGGGGCCGCGTGGGGAGGGAGGGGGGGGGTCAAATAAGTCTTTACATTGAATAAACTATGAAGGCAGCCATCATTGTGCCGTTTCGCGTTTCGCGTGTAGTTCGTTGCCTCTGAAGCAACAGGTGATGCTTCGTGGGACCGGCCCGCGTGGGACCGGCCCGCGCGGGACCGGCCTGCCGCGCGGCCTCCACGGAAAGTGGCGCACGGTCCGCTGCTCCTTTGTTGTCCGAATGTGGGACTGTTTACGGATTCTCCTCCACAGGGTTTAGAGAGAGGAGAAGGTTGGAGGAGGGGGGCCGGGGGGGGGGGGGGGGGGGGGGGGCACTCAGTGGAAGCCAGAAGAAAAATGTCAGGGCAATTTATTAATTCTTGGGGTGAAACAAATTATAATAAATGGGCTAAAAAACTGCTGCCCCTCAGGGTTTCACTGTTGTTGTGTTTTGTTGCAAAACAACTTACATCGAATGGCGGACAGTGTTGGAGGTGGGAGGGGTCTTAAAAAATGTGTTTGTAGTACTTGTTTCGCTCCAAACTTGCTTCCTGAGAGGCACCGCTTGTTTCGTGGGCTTTCAGAGATTCCTTGATGGAGAGGGCTGTTGAGCTGATGGGACTGAATCATCATTAACAAGCCAACAGACACATCACCCGCCTCCCCCCCTCCCCCCCCCCCCTCCTCTTCCTCCCCCCGCCCCTCTCCCCTCCTCTGGTCTCATTTCCCAGCATAGACACTAACCTCTTTCACTCTGTCATCAGCCGACTCTCTCTCTCTCTCTCTCTCTCTCTCTCTCTCTCTCCACCGACTCCACACACAACAGCACCGTCCATTGTTCTCGGGCCTCCACCCCCCCCCTACCTCCCTCGCTGCCTGGCCCCCCGACCCAACTGTTGACCAACAACTCCACTCACACATTAAACTCGAAGGGGGGGGGGGGGGGGTGTCCTATTTTGGAACATCACACATTCTGAGAGGCTGGAGGAAACGTGTGGATAGACACATGTTGGATGAACAACGTATCTGTGGGTCCATTGGAAATGAAATGCAGTTTGGTCGCTTGTGCTGCGTGCAACTTTACAATGACATGATGTTTAACTTAAGTTTTGGAATAATTCATTTGATAGTCAACTAATACATACATTTTCATTATTATATTGATTATCCAATGGCACTGCAGAATGAGGTATGGCAAATTTGTTCAATTAAAGAAACCCGTAAGACCTTTTTGTTTGTTGACATTTGGTTCCCCGCACTCCTCCCACAATGGTTTATGTGTAATTATAATAATAAAAAACTGAGAGTTTGGTGGAATAATGAGTCTGAAGACTTCTGAAGCATACAACAAAATAAGAATTCATTAAATGGAGTACAAATGTAAAACATTCATGGATGTTGAGCTGTTAAAAATAGATACAATCTATTTGGAGTCGCTAAAATTGAAATCACAATACTTAACACTTAACGCATTGACTCCTTGTCATTACACCTCAAGACAATATGTTAAATGAAGAGCTAAAGCGAGGGAAATGTGTTTGGTGTTGAAAGTGCTGCTGAGGAGATTATGTTTCACTAGTTGTCACTGTTAGTGTTGGTTAAACCACGGGACAAGGTGTTAATGTGGGTTAAGGGTGGGCTTACATTACAACGTGTCAGAGATACTGGAGTTGTTCAAAGGCTTTGTTTGCAACATCAACATGACAGCTACACACAGACACACACACACACACACACACCTTCCATAGGCTAAGCTCATCCTTCAGACAACACTCCCTGCTGGTGTTTCCCCTCAGGCACTTATTTCCTCCTCTCTTCCAAAATCAGCTAGAAGCATCTCGGAGGATGATAACAGGATCCTCTGAATGTCATTTGCCAATTTTGTGTCCGGCTCGGATGAATTTAGAGCCTTCACTGCTGCAACACTGCACTGTTATAACAAATCATGTCCACACATCCGGAGCAACGGCCCAGATTCCTCCATATGGATATGTCATATACATGACATGACATATTTTTGTCGGTTACTCTAGAAATAATGTGTACTCCTCTTTCTCCACGTAATTTTATTAATGTATTTATTTTTTAAGTTGATTCAAAAGTCTAAATAAACATTAGTGACATTTTCTACAGAGCAAATACTCCAATAACACATTTTCCCCGGCCACACTAAAAGCTGTCACCAGTCGGGCCCTCTGCGGGTCGCTGTCAAGAACAAATCCACTTAATTATGAACCATTTAACATAACTGCTCACACAAGCTGTCACATGATCGATTAGTGGCACAGTTAATCCTCACGGTGACAACGCTGTTATAATTAGGGCTATAATGTAATCAGACATCTTGCCATCCCTACACATCATACAGTCCCTCTCAGCCATAAAACTAAATGTCCATACGTGTGTTTATTTTGACAGGTTTGAACGCTGCTTTGACGTATATGACTCAACATGTGCTGACTGTCATGGGTTAATACAAAACGTCGTCGTGGCTCATCAAATCGTCTGCGTTATTGCTAAAGAAATGAAACCTGGATTTAGTAGAAAACTGCGTGGACCGTCCCAACGCCTACGCACGAGCGATTTTCTTTCATCGAGCGTAAATCCTCGTTCCCAGTCGATCATTTCTACTGTAGTGTAGATTTCGATTGATTGCGTCAGTCACTATCGGGCTATTCTAGAGCTGGTGACTCTGAGGTCTCTCTCTCTCTCTCTCTCTCTCTCTCTCTCTCTCTCTCTCCCTCTCTGACTCTCTGACAGAAGCTGTTGTTGAATGGAAGAGTGGCCTCTTTCAGTGTGGGTGTCCCCTCGGGGCCAACAGCGAGAGATAATCAGACGGGGCAGTTACAGGCACACAGGCGGACGCAGACGACTGAAGTCGTTTCTCTCGTCAGACCGAGGCACATTCGGGAGGCGGCTTTGATAGTTATTAGTCTTATTCCATAAATAATGAACTCACTTTTGTGTCATAAGGACCTGTCACGGTATAAATCTTCAGGCAGGGTGATGTAGCCTGTAAATCAGGGTAGCAAGACAATGTCAAAATCATCACTCTTAAATGATGAAGCAGTAAAACAGATTAAAATGTGATTCGATCGGATTAGATTAGAAGCAGTCTTAACGGTTGCGGCAGCATCCTGTGAAGCGCGCGCGCACTACTAATATAAATGGTTTTGGGGTCTTGCGGAGAGAGCAATGGCTCTGTACATACACATAAAACTCTCACATGTAAAACTTTTTTTATCATTACGAGGTTGTATCCCTTAAATGATATAAACATGAACAACTGCACATGCAGCAGACTTCAATCATGTCCCAAACAAAGTGGTTTCCCTTTGGGGTAATGAATATATCATTGTGTTTAATGATAATGTCCCTGAATGTAACTGTACACACAGCGATCTTTAACTTTTAGTCAAGGTGTGCTGAGTTTGTTCTTTATGAGAACACGCAGACACGGTCGTCCCTGACTTTCTCTTGCCGTCATTCTTAATCGACATTAAACAAAGTGCTTGAGTTCCATCCACTCGAACTGTTGTAAGTTGCTTTCTCACGCGAAATTGAATTTCAGCTTAATTTACTTGAGCCGCATATTTACAGGCTGCGTGATCATAACTGGCCTCATCTGTGGAAGGTTGCATTACGCAGTTTCTGATTACAAGTGTATGTGTATGTGTGTGTGTGTGTGTGTGTGTGTGTGTGAGAGAGAGAGAGAGAGAGAGATGGATAGAGATAGAGACATGGAAAATATCTTGCCGCAGAGAGGGAGCGGGAGAGAGGGAGAGAGGTCTGGCCTGGGTTGGGCCGGGCAGGTCAATGCAGCAGCATTTGATTGTAAATAAGAGAGGAGTCAGTTCACACGCCGATCAAGTGACTGCCGGGAACAAGCGAGCCATTTGAATCAGGTGGCTATCTCCCTATCTGAGAGATCAGAGCCCTGTCACCCCACTGCCGGCCTCCCCCCTCTGCTCTCGTCATTGTGTGTTGCGCAGCGAGGGACACACACACACACACAAGTGGAATGACATGTCCCTCCCTGCTGGCTATAAGGGCAGGCAGAGTGGCTGGATGAGATTTCACTGTCTCACGTTAGGAGAGGTGAGGAAAGGAAGAGGAGGAAAGAGGAGAGGAATACCCCCCGCAGTACTAAGCCCCCTTGTGTTGTCAGAAGTAGTACAACAATGTGTGTTGAAATTGTGCATGCATGTATTGTACTCCATAGTTTGTCTTGAGGCTTGAACAAAAATGTACCTTTTAAACTGCAGAGAAAGCGAGCTGACCCCCCGGATTCATCCGCTCGTTAAAAATTAAATCAGCAGGTTCTTTTTGGCATCTTTTCTTCAAATGTGGCTTAAATTATTAATCAATTTTCCAAACAATTAATGATGGATTTCACGTTGATTGACTAATTAATCAGCTAATAACTTAATAACAAATGGCTCCCTGTCGCTAAACAACAGTTCGCTCTTCTTTTAGTCTTTTTGTCATAATAAAGGCAGATGAAAACTGGATCAAATAACGCTCGAAAGAAGACACACACAGGCACACACTTTTATGCTGCGTCTTGACAAGGACCCCCCCGGGGGAGGTGGTGATGTGTGACAGCTGCTGCCTGTTCATATCGATTAAATGACAGCCAGGATCATTTACCGATTTACCGACTGACGGAGCCCAAACGGGGGACGGACGCGGCCCTGAGGCGCAGCTCGGGCCTCTGCTCCACTGTGACACACACTGTTACGCTCCTCACATGTTGTGTGGAGATACAAATAAGCTTTTGCTGCGTAACTCGGTTACGGCCCATCATTCATGTATTGGATGTATGGATTCCGTTTGACTTAGCTGGTGAAATGATTTTGTAATCGTTAGGAATGATGTTCAAAAGGATTTTCCTTCAGAATGTATTTAAAAAAAAAGGTAAACAATAAAAAAGGTGGTTTTGCCTTAACCTTTGCAGTGTTTGAAAGGCGCAGAAGTTCACAGGAAGATCAGAATAGTCAAATATGAAGATATGTGACAGAACAGAGTAAAACAAGTGACTGATTCTTTTGCGCAAAATTAAACTAATAAATACATCGACATAATAAAAGTACAGGATACAGAGGGACTGAATTCAGCACGTGTGAGACGGGAGTAGACCTTCTTTAACGAAAGGCAAACCGTATTATGTGATGGCAGAAGACAGTAAATCAGGACCGGACAAGAAGACCAGACACAAGACGGATTGTTACGATTGTACAAAACAAGCCAATATACAATTGGACAGGACAACACCAAAACAGAAGTGTGGACAAGACAAGGCATCACAGTGCTGCTAACGAGAGGACAGAGCAGAAAAGGACAGAAGAGGATTAGGACTGGGCGAGACATAGGACAAGACAGGACAGTTGGTGCATAAGTCAGAACCGGAAACCCCAACATCACTGGACAGGAGAGGGTGAGGACAGGGCTTTAAAGGCAGTCCAGGTCAATCTTTTTGTATAATGTCCCTGTGTGTGGTGCGAGTCAACAACACTCGCTGGGACACACGGGACATTTGCTGCTGCCAGCTGTCCCCGGCACTGAGCGCCGTTGGCTTGCTGCGTGCATGCGGGACGTGTGGCTTTGGGAACGAGCCAGGTGAGGCTGTTGAGATGAGATTAAAGCAGAGATGGATCAATCACCTCAGTCTCTGGGCCGGCGAGCGACAGCTAGCCCGGGGACGCAAACACAGAGACTATTGATTTTGAGTCTCCTTCCATCAGATCTCTGTGACTTGCTCTTCTCAAGGCTCACGCACGCAGTCAAACGCTTACAATCGCATATATGGACACAATAAGGAGAGACCCCGTTTGTTTTCCTGTGTCCGTCTCTCGTCTCAGTTTGTCTTGTTAGGACTCTTGCTGTGTGTGAATGGCCCTCTGGCCATGTCTTCTAACGGGCCTGCAGGTTATTTAGCAGCATGGAGGGAGGTCTGTAGGGGACACTCAAAGGAAGCTGTTAGCAGTAAAATGTCATATACTGAGTAGTTTACGGCTCATTGAGAAGTGCGGCCCCGACAAAGATCAAACTTATTCGTTCAAACTAAAACAAGAGATCATGCCTGTGCTGAAAAAGAATCGGATAAAATTACACTAAATGACAGAAGTTGAAAGAAGCGATGCAGGAGAAATGTAAAATGACGCTTGACTGGATCTTGTGGGTTTTTTTTATAAAAAAACTACAGCCTTCAGGATACATCTGCACATAGGTTTATACAAGGTGATCCTTATTATCTGTTGGGTATAAGTCATGTAGTCATTTTGTCAAACAGGTTTGTTGTGGTGCTGGATGGGAGGGGAGGGGGGAGGGGAGGGAAACCAGACATCCGCTGTGCTAATAGGTGTTGAGCTATTTGGATACCAAACTGACAGGAGAATTATCCCAAAAGTTATTCAACCCAATCAGCAACTTTTCTCCAACCATGATTATTTAGTTAGATAGACAGGGGTACTTATTGACCTGCTTCGGGCCGTCATATGGTTGACATTTTTCCCTCTGTATTAATATAGACGGGTGGTGCCCCTGACCATTGATCAATAACACACTTGCTCATCGTTAGGTTTCATCCAACCTGTGGAAATGCTCCTGTGGCCGTCAACCGACGTAGTGTGTGCGAAACACTTTCCACGACTTTTACCTTTGGCACTGAAGAACGCATATGATTTGAGCTTTAGATACAGTAGGAAAAAATGTTTAGAAACAGTTGGAAAAAATGTTAATCGAATGAGGAAAAACCAACCTCAGCGTGGCTGGTGGCTGATGGGAGGGAGCGTCTGTATTGGGAGCTGCGGCCTAATAAGGCTAAATACCAGACTGGGAACAATCTCCCAGTAAACTGTCTACTCATGAAAAACACACAGATGCAACAGCAGCAACTCTCGCTTTCTGCCAGGCTGCCCTCCATCAACCCCCCCGCGCCCCCTCACTCACCCTGTCGCTGGCTCTCTCACTCTTTACCAATGTGTGTGTGTGTGTGTGTGTGTGTGCGGTTCTCTCTCTCTGTCCACACCGTACTCTCTCTTTCTCCTCTTTCTTTACTTTCTCGCTCCTGCTCTCCTCCCCCTCCTCGCTCCCCGTCTCGTCTCAGTAAGTAGGATAAGGCTTGGAGAGCTCTGTCGTCGTGGTAACTGCCAGAAGTATTCAGTTTGAAGTTTGAGGAGGTCAGTTTGCGGGTCACACACACACACACACACACACACACACACAGTCAGAGGACCTGAGAGCCAGTGGGCCCAGGCCCCCATGCGGGCCCTGGCCCTCATAAATGAGGGGATAAGGAGGGGGAATGGATGTTTCCAAAAGGGCAGGGGCCACGCCAAAGCTCTGCACATAACAGTTTTGGTACCAGAACTTTTTCAGTCTCTGGGACTGAAATTAAGCTGATTATGAGTGTTTGAATATCCGACTCTGAATTGGTCTTTGTCGTAATTGGATTTTTCGCAGTTCAGTTACCCTGATGTCCATTTCCATTGATGCTCATAGGCTCATATTCATATGGTATCTAATCCGTCTTTGGTAAATGGAAGTAAACCGGATCATTCTTGAGAAAGTAGGGTAAATAAATCAGAACCTCAATGTAAAATACACTGCTACAAGTTAGCGTAACTTGGTTTTGCTTTCATCAATCTTACTTTTATTTAGGATTCCAAAATGTACTTTTAACTTGCAGTGATAGAAGAAATGTTTAGCTCTTTCACGCAAATAAAATAGCAATAACACATTGTAAAGTCTACAGTGTAGCAGTTTACTGAAGTAAAAGGTCGGTGATATTATTGACACATTTTGGTGTTCATTTACCACTTTATAAACAAAAGAAATCAAACCATCATTTTGATACAGAACGTAATGTACAGAGTAACTAATGGTTTTACATTTGCCTCAAATGGTGTTTCAGTTGAAATATAACATAGTTGAATGTGAAAACATGCATATAAGAAGAGTACACGACTAATAATACACAATAAATTACAACTAAACATTGAATTTGCATCTATCTGTGAAAGTGCAAACCATCCTAACTATATTTAGATTTTTAGGGATTATGTGACCCCAAATGGTCGCTTGAGGCAGGTGCTGTTGTTGCGCCACACTCTCCCCATGCACATGCACAGCTCCGGCTTTGTTTGGACCCACATGGACACCTTCAATAGAGGCAAGTAGTTCTCCCCCACGAATGACTGAAGTCCTCCACGACCACTGCGAGTGTCGTCCCCTGAGCCTGACACACTGTAGAACTGCAAAGCCCCCCCGAAACTCCCCCGACCCGGGACGCCACTGGAAGCTTCGTCTGTGCCGCCAAAACAGCAAGGTCAGGAAGATCTCGAGGAGTTTGGTCCAAGTGAGCTTAGGATCGCAAATTAAGTTTACCAGGCCAGTCGAGCTGCATCATATCACCTTTCATTTCTAACAACAGGAAGAGGAAACAGGTTATCGGAGTAGTTTGCAGCAGAGATGATTCTTGTTTCATTTTCTCCAACTTGCTTTTTCCCCCCTCTGGGTCTTTCTGTGTCTCTATCCTGGGTGGCTTCTGACGTAAATGTTTTCAGTCAGTTGGCGGCTGAGTCTCAGCAGGTGGTCCACCAAATCCACCGTAACCCCCAGCAACCCCTGTCCAGCCAATCCAAATGCGGCCCTGCCCGCCACTCCGCTTAGTTAGCCCTGACAGGACCCTGTGTGTGTGTGTGTGTGTGTGTGTGTGTGTGTGAGAGAGAGAGAGAGAGAAAGAGTGAAGCAGTACTCAGTACTACTCTTGTTTGTGGAGTGGTCATTAAAAGTTGATTAAAAAGTCTTCAACCGTTGGGAAAATCTGTTGGGAGTATCAGTTGTTGAAATTGTGCATAATTCGTGTGCGTGTGTTGGTATGAGTGCGTTTGTGAGACGCTAAGCTCTCGGGTCACTAGCTTCTGCTTACTTCTTTACCTCAGAAACATTAAGAAATGCTCACATCTGTGACGAAATTATCTCACTTCCCATTTCTCTGTCTAACTGCTGGATGAAGCCATGAAGTCTAGTCAAGTTTTTTAATGTCAATTAAAGGTGCTAATGGTATCACTCACTTAACCTTGTGGTCCTTTGTGCCTCAGAGTAATTGTAAATGTGCATTTGCATTGTACTTGTACGTTAAATATGTGCCTGTTTGACCAAGTTAAGCACCTGCACTCCCTACAAAACCTACAGCTGGGCATCAGTGGTTTCAGAGAGTGCAAGTCACCTAAATGATGCCGATTGGAGCAGTGTCACGGGACAGGTGCCTCGCCGAGGCGTCCTCGAGCGCACCGAGACAGCGTATCAACAAAGCGGATTTCTTCTATCTGGGATCTTGTAACTCTAATTCATAAATATTTGTGCACATCGGCAGTTAAAAGGGGGAAATGGACTAGCAAGACTAGATTATTTTTCAGTTCGTGACAAACAAATGTATGAAAAAGTCAATAATAAAAGAAAAATGGCTACCAATTTCCTTTAGGCTTGAGAGGAAGTGTCAACAACCCAATTACCCAACTCTCCCGCCCTCCTCTGAGCTGCATACATACCATAGACAGCACTGCAGGGGAGAGAAAGGCTGCCTGTTAATGTTTAACCAGGCTATGTAAAGACAGAGTCTAATAGCTGAGCTTATGAGCAAATACACTGTGTGTGTGTGTGTGTGTGTGTGTGTATCTCGCGACAACACACATACGGAAGTACTACAGCTCTGATGAGGCACCGAAGTCTACAAAAAGGCCTGCAACTATAGTAATATATTTGAAGCATCCCATGTTGTGATTGGTTGTGGTAATTCAAGTATCGGCCATTGTTCTGACAACAATACAACTACACGTGTAGGAAAACCTGCTGACTAATTGACCGTCCAGGTGTTGATGTTGATAAGACAAAACGTCACTTGGAGTTTCTGCAGGAGGTCGATTTACAAATATGATGATCAGGCTGTAGCATGTGTGTGTGTGTGACCGGGAGAAAGAGACTGGTGCATCGATATATGCATACATGGATGTCTGCATGTGTGTTAAAAGGAGAAAGCATTATTTTTGGCTAAGTTGGCATTACTTGCACCATGTGTGTGCTTGTGTGTTGGGGGTTTGTATAGAAACTGCTGTGTGCAGTAGAAGGGGGGATTTGGTGCCATCAGCACAGTGATGTCAGCACACAGAGACAAACAAAGCCAGAATCCAAACCCTCTCCCAACTACCCACAATCCCCCTGGGCACTATGGGGGCCCCTGTCCGGACACACACACACACACACACATAGTTGTGCAAAAATGAACATACATGCAGTTGGGTTTGCGTGGTCATTGAGCACACACAATGCATTCATACATGCGTACATGTACAAGTTGTACACAATGTGCTTAATAACTACTCAATATGTCGTATGTGTCCTCATCTTCATTTAAACTGAACTAAATTATCTGCTGGATTATCTGCGTTATTCCTAATTTCCCATTCAGTTAACAGTTATGCTAATTGCTTTTTAGAAAAGCTAAACCAACTAAAAAGTTATTTTAGGGGGAAAACAAGAACCATAAACTAAGGGAAATGAAAGTGTTGTAACCTTTATTATTATATAATAACCATATATATATAACTATACTATTCATATTTTGGCAAGTTATATAAACCACAAGATAAAGTGTATTTCGGTAAGCAAAACCATCTACCAAACAGTTAAAAAACAAGTTTTAAATACTGTATTTGGAAATGAATATGGGTGTAAACTTTAGCTCCATTAAGTCAGCGTGTATAAACCCGGCCGCTGCTTTAACTCGTGTATTAACTCGGTGACGGCAGTGAGCGAGCAGTCAAATCCGGAACACACCTCTGTTTGCTTTGGGCTGGCCCTCTGCCACTCGGCACCAGCGTCAGCCGCACGGCTTGCAAATGGGGAATGACATTACTGTTATTGTGCTGTTTCTGCTGGGGTTCTTAGGAACACGCTGCCCGTGTTGAGGCAGACGTTAATATAGATATGACATCGTGTTTAGATAACACTGATGGAAAATGCTTATCTGAAGGGCCCCGCCTGTCGTGCTGACCCGATGTGTCGCACTACTTAGAGATACAATTCCAATGCGGAAATATCGGTATTTGATGTGTTTCCACCCGCCACCCTGGTTTTTTGTTCGCTTTGTAACCGTACCCTATACATTTTCTACTTGAGTGCCTTGCCGGTAATACTAGCCTGGTGTGCCCTTTAAACTACATGAGAATAGCCCTCGCACGCTGTTTAAACAGCATATCGATACTTCCTCATTCTTATGTGTTACGCACCAGTTCAAATACATTCTTTTTATGTTTGACCACGTACCCCACAAACCGCACAAGAAAACCAGCTACGTCTCTAAAGGAATCACAATCACACGAAAAATGTCATTTTCGTTCAAAAAGTGAGACTGTGACTTCCTTTCACGTCACAGACAAACCTTTCCTTTATTAGGTTACTATATTATTATTACCAGATCTAGATCTTTTACTCACTAAGTCTTGAGTCTCTCGACTTAGTGAATAACACACAATGATTCCTGCAGTCTCCTGTTAATACGCATTGACAACGCTTAAAAATCACATGTGGACGGAAATACACTTATTGATATTTCAAACACGTCAGTGAGTGTACAATGTATAAAGGCTTTATACAATATCCTTGCTCCCAAATTATTACAATTTACTAGCTAGATTAAATGATATACAGGTGGTCTGTCTCCCCAAAAGATTCACACAGAATACATCCTATTGTTAAAGGTTAAGTGACTTTTGGGTTGTTAAGTCAATGCTACTTGGCGCTCATATATCGCCTCTTATATTGTGTGCGTCTCTGTAAAGTGGCGTCATGTCAGCTGGATGGTGTGACTCTCTGAAGGAACTGTAAGGCTTTCTTATTTAATGCAGCGTTCTCCTCGTCGAACTGTTACACAACAATTAGCAACTGTTGCTGTTTGTCCCCGCCATTTAAATGCCCTTCTGTCCAAAACAGCAGGACACAGAATGAGGCTGTGAGGCTGTTTGTGTGTATGTGTGTGTTTCTGTTGCTTTTTGGGCAGTGGGATTGGGGTAACTGGGCATACTGGACCCAAACAGGTCCTCATTGTGCTGCCGGAGGAAGAGCCATGGTGCGCTGCACCCTATTCAGCGAAGTTTGGAGAGAGTGTGTGTGTGTGTGTGTGTGTGTGTGTGTGTGTGCGCACACATTTGTTGATAATGAGGGATTTATTCATATTCCAATTCTTGCTGGTAGTTTCTCTGGAACATTAGTTTGAGCCAAAGATTAACACCAAATAGTCAACTTAATGCAACTGAACTTTGCTGATTTGCATCAAGGGAAGAAAGTGAGCGCATTACCAGTTTAGACGGTACCTGTTGCCGGGTAACACAAATTTGTATCAGCAAATAGTAGACACACTCGGCAGTTTCCAACCAAGGTTGACTCATATGTCCAACCACATCCATTTTACTAAATACATTAAGATATTTATACACACATCTTTACGGTTTTGATCCAGTGTCAAATAGGTCCGAGCTTTAATACGTGTAAATCTCTTCAGATGAATTTGATGTATTTGCTTCAGATGATGTTTCCCAAGTATCAATCAACAAATGTATAAAAAAGATACAATGCCTTTTCCAACTTTAACTTTCGGCATAAGGGCGTCCTCAGTGGTAAAAGGACCAGCAACAAATCAACGACACGGTAAAAAAAACAACGACACCGATCAGCATTTTTAATCATCTCTTTTCTCCATTTAATTTAGTTTCTCCAAGGACTTTACGGGAAAGTGAAGACACACTCCAGGAAATCCAGGACAAAGCATGAACCGGATGGCAAATGAGAACTGGTACGTTTAGGGAAGCACTCACTCTCTCTCTCACACACACACACACACACACACACACACACACACACACACACACACACACACATATACACACACTGGGTCCCATAGAGACACAGCAATGCCCTGGAGGGTGCCAGTCATGCCCAGCTTCCGCTGGGCATGACTAAATTGAGCGTGGCACAGAGTGTATGAAGTCAGCCGTCTGGAAGAGAGCCAAGCATTGTTCCTCTGAGCAGCTGGATGGTAATTACTAGAAAGGGAGAGGGGAGCCCTGCCACCTCGCTACTGTTGCTTCTGCTTCAACTCCTGGATCCTGGACTATTAGAAAGCAGAGCAGAGCTGGGAGAACCGAGAACAAAGTCTCTATACATGTGCACAAGGATCAGTGGCGTAGTTGGACATGAAGCCGTGGCTCAGGTCACTAATTGTCAAGCGTAGCGTTGAGGATTTAACTCGAACCCATACAAAGGGCATGAAGGTAAAGAAAATAGCACACACATCACTGAACGTTTGTGCCTGGCAATCAATCAAAATGTTATTGACAGTATAATTAAATAGAGATGCAATATGTTTCATTGAACCAAAAATGAAACCCAAAAACGGGTTTTTCACAGTTGTCATGGAGATACAGTGTAGTCCAGTTCTTATCATAAGACTGAAGTGTACAACGGACCTTTCTCCATGACGACTGTGCAAACTGAGGGAGACTAGTCAATTAATCTGGAGGAAAGACTTTTCTTTGTATTTTGTTAAATGACTGAATCTATGTTTAAATTCCGAGCAAACTGTAATATTGCTAGTTTTTGAACCATTAAAGAAATAAAACAACATTTGTTTTAACCCTCGGAACAACCTAAGCATACCCAAATCACTTGTCTTTTGATCAGGTCTCTGTGACCTTATACGGTCGACATGACAAACTCACAATGTCAAGGACATACCACTCAGAAACATGTCCACCACCATAAAAAGAAGCGTTAATATCTGCTGTACTTTAAATTAAAAAAGTGGAACGTATGATGGTGGAAGGAAGAGAGAGAGAAAGAGTATAGGGGAGGGGGGGGGGGGGGGGGGAGGAGCTTTGCAGCCATCCAGGCCTGAAGAATGTGTCAACTCGCTGTCAACTATGTGCTGCTTTGTCATGAAACCGCGGAGCACTGGAAACATTTAAAGTTGCCTTTTTCACACCTTCAACTCCTTCCCCCCCCCCCCCCCCCCCCCCCCCCTCCACCCGCTCCTCCCCACCACACTCACACAGTGGCAGCAGTAGCCGGGCCAGTGGTAGTGCAGCTGTGACCAGAACAATAGCATTCCCCAGCTTTTAAACGCCTGGCACTTAGATTCCTAACAGTGGAATTCCTGGTGGGGAGAAGCTCTGGGTTGCTACAGGACGCCGGGAGCCCTGAGACACCTTGTAATGAGACGTACAGCTGTAAAGCGCCGTGTGATTTGTGTTTTTATGAGAAGGGTGGGTGGATTCATGGGGACGGGAGGGGAAGCTCCGTTGTTCCGCCTCACGGCCTCCTTTCCTCCGATGTGACGTTTCTAACACTCCGATTCTTAGCAGTTTAGGTTGAGAGGCATCCTGCTGCTTTGTCGCGGCGTCATGTGTCGAAAGGGGCACCTCTTAAGTCAACACGTGTGTCTTGTAGTGTGTTTTTGGCACATGTGGTGCCAGAAATGACACAGATGTGATGAAAGTGACACATTAGCTTTAAGAGGGTTAAATTAGGCGTCAGCAAAGGAAAGAAACAAGGACGTGCTGTACGGCAGTAAGGTACACTTCGCATACACTCCCGTTGATGCAGACCATCGCAACCATATTATGACAATTAAAAAAAAATATATGGAATTGTTAGTATTTGGTCCTCTGCCATTTGGTCCTCTTGTTAGTAATTTCAAATTGAATTGGCTCTTTCTTTTTTGCTTGTTTAAACGGTGCTTCTGCTGCTTTCTTTTTCCGCCATCGATTATTTTGGATAGCTGGTTTTCAATGAGAAAATGCTGTGCTTCTCACATCTCACACCTCCTCTGGTGGCTTCGCTTCACACGGCACTGAGCTGGACAACTATCGGCCCATCTGAAATAACCCCAAAAATAATGATTCTCTCATTAACCACGCCTGTTCCACAATTTAAATTTAAATTAATCTAATTTAGAAAACCTCGGCCACGATGAAGGAGACTCATTTAGAGCCAATCTAAAATTAATGAGTGCATCTGGAGAGAGAGAGAGAGAGAGAGAGAGAGAGAGAGAGAGAGAGAGAGAGAGAGAGAGGGGGGGGGGGGCCCTGCGTGGCTTAACAGATACCGGAGTTAACAAGCTACTGTACATTAAACACTGGAAAATCCCCATTAATTTTAAAGTTAACGCACTACTGTACTCTGAATGGTGGCAAAGGAGCTTTAATGTTAGTTCAAACACATCACAGCAACGTATTCAGACTCTTGGCCTCCAGCTGTCAAACCTTCTTTATGTTGGTGTAAGCTCACATTTATCAGACTGCGCATAAAGAAATAAATATATATTTTTTAGATAAAGGCACATGAAAATGTTTTTGCACTTGAGCTGGATTCAACAATGAGACTATGATGCCGTCAGATTCACCATCACACTTAAAAAACATAGAATTACAGTAAGACAGGAGTAAAAGATGAAGTTTTAGCGTGATGGATCCTGCTTCAGTAAATCGGTAGAATAATTGGTCTTAATTGGCTTATTGTCATTAACATAAGGACTGGAAGAGTGACACGAATCATCAAATGAGGCACATGCTTCCCAATTGTCAGGCTTCCCAATGCTATAATTTGTTGGGAAAATCTATTTAAACCCCCCCCCCCCCAAAAAAAACCATATGTCTCATTTTGTACTTTACAGCTCATTTTTAGCCGACACACTTTCACCAGCACGCAGCTTGCAAGGTGCCGTCCCTCAGCAGATGCCAGCCGGCTCCCACAGCCACTGTTTGGTTTTGCAGGTTTAATTCCCGATGGGTTTGGGTCCGGAGTGATTAGGCTGAGCCCTAAAGGCCAGCGGGCTTGTCAGGTGTCCCCACACATTAACGTTGTTCTGCTCACGCCCTGAGCCGACAGCACAGCGAGGCGAGCGGGGGCGAGGGGGGGGCGAGGGGGGCACCGATCCGGCCCGGCACAGAGAATAGTTGTTAAATAACGTGTTAAATAACACTTAAAGATGTTTCTGTCTTGTTTTATTCCCTCAAATTGGATTTAGTTATTATCTGTTTTTTCTTTAAGTTTGGATGTCTTTTGACAGATTTGTATCTTCTTTTTTTTGTCCAATAAACCAACATGGCTGGAGACACTTTTGGATTAACAACTGTACTTTCATTGTTTTGCTTCCATCATTTCAAATAGGACGTTGAAGTTGAGAAGTACTTGAAATTAAATAATAACGCTTTCATGTGAAAAAGTTACACAACTCAAAAAGAGGTATATTCTTTTAGGTAAAATAAAAGGTTAGGATTGTTCTCAGGATTATAGAAAACAAAGATTTTGGTCTTACAGTTAAAACCATTGGAAATGTGGTTATTAACTATTAAACTTAATCATCTTCCACAAAGTAAAAATCATCTACACTTTTAGATTAAAAAAAAAATGGTTTACATAAACCCGCTTTTTTGTCTTTCTGGGTGTAAAACCACAGTGACGGATGCCCACCTCCACATTTCCTTTAGCCTTTAACCCTAAAACCAGCTGAGTGACAACACAGTTGACTTTTCCCTGCTGGATTCAAATAAACTTGCATTGTGTCTGTGCACAAACAACTTCCTGCATGCAGACGTGCAGCTTGTTAATGGGGAAAGGCGCACCCCCTCCTAAAAAAACCCAACTTCTTCCTGCTTCTGACCTCCAACCCCATCCTACCCCATCCTACCCCACCCACACCCGCCGCTTACACAGCATGGTGCAGCTATAGGGGGGGGAGGGAGGTGGTAGAGAGATGGCGTTGGGCTTTTGTGTGTGTTAATATATGTGCTTGTGTGTGAGTGTGTGTGAATGTGTGTCACCAGAGGAGGTGATGGTAGGTTTTTGAGTAGGGGGGGGGGGGGGGGGGGGGGGGGGATCCGTATGTCCCGGTTGTGTCTGGTCTGAGGGAGTTGAGGAATAAAGTGGAGCTGGAGGGAGGAGGGGACACAAGGAGACCTGCTGAGAGGGCAACCTATATACTCTCTTCCTCCTCCTCCTCCTCCTCCTCCTTCCTGCTATACCTCTCCCTCCATCCCTCCCCCCTTTTCACCCTGCACCCTCCTCTGTCTCCATCCATGGGGGTAAAGTACATTACATGCTTGCTAATCAAACCTCCATTACAAGTTTGGAGGGAAAGAAGCAACAGAGTCCTTTTTCCTCTTCGTCTCCTTCAACTTCCTCCATATTCACTAAAAGCTCTCGAACAGTGTGACATGAGAACGTTTCTCTGCAGCCAGATATAGAAGGGACACGTGAAGGCAGAATACATTTTAAAAAAGCATATATAAGATTATACATCATTAAATCAAATGTGTGAGAGGCAAGAATTTCTTTGTATGTCTCAGTCTGTTAAACAACACACTGAAGGAAAACAAGATCTAAAGACGGTTTGCTGCTTTTTAATTACAGAAGCTTTGTAGCAACAACTCGCACGACACTTAGATGAGAATCCTTGGAAGTAACGCTTGCTGTTTGCAACAACAATTTGCTGAACTGTGCCTCGAGTCATTATTCCAAGTAATCTCTTTTTCATTTTAATGTCTCTTTTCCAGGTTTTTTCGTAACAACGCATACTTTCATTTGAAGCAGCGTGTGCTACTTGGTACTGTGGTTGATGTTAACTCTACTGACTAACGACTTATGCGACTATTGTGTCGTGCAATTCACTCAACAAAATAATTCTTAGTTGACTCTTGATATTTGTTTG
Source organism: Apeltes quadracus (assembly GCA_021346845.1). Classification (NCBI taxonomy): domain Eukaryota; kingdom Metazoa; phylum Chordata; class Actinopteri; order Perciformes; family Gasterosteidae; genus Apeltes; species Apeltes quadracus. Next base: position 15,586,052 of record CM037924.1, read on the forward strand.
ATTGCCTTTTTCTGTTGGTATCAGACTCCAGGAGAGAGTGAAAGCGGCTTGAGGAACTGTTGCATCCCTACCTTTTACAGATGATGCAGTGCGGTTGGATTTATGGTGTAGAAGTTGGTCTAAAGGTCAGCACCTTCGTGACGGGTTTCCTCCTTCAGGACAGGGAGCGAGTGCCGAGCGAGTGCAGGCGTTTTTTAAGCGTTATTTTTAAGTGAGCGAAAGATGGAGCAATGAGGTCGACAGGTAACCCACCCATCCATCCGAAGCGCCACCTTTCCCTATGCAACACCCGCGGTAACACGCCGTTCTCTTGATTGACAAGCTGATGTGTGTTTTGTGTCGGAGTTCGGAGTTGTGAACCAGATCCATGTCATTTAATGGCTACATCGTTATGGCTGTTCGGCCCCTCGCTCGAGTGAGCTCTTGAAACGGGGAAATTGTACACTTGGTTGTCATTACCAGTCGAGCAATTTGACAAAGTCCGTCCGAATAGAAAGAAAGAAGAACTGCGCGTGATGGGACAGTAGAAGGAAAGATGAAGTGAGGACTCTTTCCTGCAGCTAATACACATGAGTAAAGACCTCTTTATGTGCTGTAACACCAATGTAGGTCAGCGAATTGACGAACCCGTGCGATAACCCGGGCCAAGGAGGAGGAGGAGGAAGGGAGGGAGGGGTGACTGACCGAGAGAGAAAGAGATGTTCTCGGTCCCACACTGAAATTTGAGATAGGAGCGTAGCTCTTGACTGAAGAGAGAGTGTGTGTGTGTGTGTGTGCGTGTGCGTGTGTGTGTGTGTGTTTAGATGAGCGATGAACAGACAACGCTTGTCCTCAAGTCAAAGAGCTCCAGTGGCTAAAACCCCATCGGGCAATAAGACTAACACACGCGCACGCACACACACACACACACACACACACACACGGACAGGTGATACATCATGGATGTGAGAAGGAGGAGGGGAAAGCGGGCAGAGAGAGTGAAAAGAAGGGATGGACAGATGAGAAGGAGGTGAAGTGGAGGAGGAGTTGTGGGGCAGCAGGAGGGTGAGGGGCACCCAGCTGCTGACGGGCGGGGGGGGGGGGGGGAGCAATAAAAGCAACGGACGCTTCACTTAGTCCGGCATATTCATGTAGTTAAGTTACACTTCCAGAGGTAGTCGCTCCGATCGGTTCCCCGATCGGTGGAAAACATTTTTTAACAAAAACGTTTTCAAATTGAACTTGAACACAGACACGCAGACTTGAATATCAAGAAAGATAAATAAACAGTACGTCATCGACATAAGCTGTAACCTTTCACACACACTCACATAGTACAATGTACTTCATTGACAGCAGAATACTCTCATCCACCAATTATATACTTCTCATCATCAGTTGACTCATCCTGTAAGGATGTGAGGAACAAAATAAAGACCTGATCTGTCTCAGTCCTGTTGGGAGAAGCTGGAACTCTTTAATACTTATTTGTATCATTTGTTTGCTGTAAAAGTTTAACCTAAATAGAGCTTGAAGTATTTAAGATTTTTAACCTCAAAATAGTTTAACACATTATGATGATGTTTAGAGTTTTCAGTTGCATTCAATGTCCTTCATTGACAAATAAAATGTGTTGATTTGTCATGATCTTCAAAGACTAAAAAATAATACATGAAGATTTGTGAATATTGATCAAAATGCTTTTGAACTGTCTTTCAATGACTATCAAATATAGGACTAACATAAGGTTTGTCATGAACGAAGAGAGCTCAATTTTAGCTAAAACAACTGTCCTTTTATTTAAAACTGCGGCCGGTGCAGCCCTACGCGAGATGAGACGGGGGGAGGAAGGAACTGATGGGCAGCTAGCGGGAAGGAGAACGAGAAGGGGGGGGGGGAGGGAGGGAGGTGTATACAGCAGCAGAAACTTCCCATGCTGGCCTCCCAGTGTGGCTACGTAATGAGGGCAGGACACACACACACACACACACGCACACTCACAGACACACACATTCGGTGCTGAGCATGGCCCCACGGCTGATTAGTGGCACACAAAGGCCCCAAACAGAAGTGGCAGAGGACACACAATGGGAGCAGGGCCTCAAGGCGTGGTTTTCTTCTTCCCGGAGGGAGGGGGGGGGGGGGGGGGGGGGGAGAGAGCGGGGAAGAGACATCGAGTGACTGGCAGAGAGAGAGAGAGAGAGAGAGAGAGAGAGAGGGGGGGGGGGGGGGGGGGGTCCCACTGAGCCGGACGGCCAACCAAACAGGGTGAGAGGAGGGGGGGGGGGGGGGGGAGAGAGTGGGGAAGAGACATCGAGTGACTGGCAGAGATAGAGAGAGAGAGAGAGAGAGAGAGGGGGGGGGGGGGTCCCACTGAGCCGGACGGCCAACCAAGCAGGGTGAGAGGAGGGGGGGGGGGGGGGGGGGGGGTCAGTAAAGTGACAGAAGCAGAGAGCAGTTTTGTTCTTGTCCTGATGAAGACGTGCTGCGTTTCTACTTTTCGCAGAGAGGTTCAGCTTGGAGAAAGCAGACGGACCCACCTGTGCTTCGGAGCAGGCGGATGCGATTCTGTTTTTTTTTTTTTTTTTTTTTTTTAATCAAAAGGACACGAGTGTAAAACGGTGTGAAGGCATAATTTAAATTCATGGAAATAACATGACAAGCCAGAGGCATCAATGCAAAGCCACAATTTACTGAGGCACCTCATGCTTCTTTTAATTATGTAATCTTGTTTTCCACACTCATCCACTTTAAATTGGCAGAACATTTGGATCAAAACATACTCTACGATTCGCACTGTATCTGAGTATTCATGGAAAAACTTGACACAATCTATTTTAGAAGGCATACAATGGGATAGACAGTGGCGTTGGAATCATTTTTATTCCACAATCACTCCTTTTTGCTTTAACGACAAAATATTGAGTATGAAAGTATGAATGAATTTCATTGAAAATATTGTCGTATGAAGATGTCAATGGCATCCTTCTAAGACCCAGTGTGTACGAACGATTAGCCTCATTTCTTCCTCTTGGTGTACATCATAATATTGATACGGGTATTTAGCAATGATCTCCATGTAAATGATTGAGTTCATACAATCATATTGAAATTAACTTATTGACAAACCATAGTTGTTCTCCTCCTAGCTCTTTGTTTGAATGTGCATGACAGTTACTATGGACCGTGGGGAAAAGTAACTAAGTCACTATACAAAATTCTTCTTTTCAGTATATTATTCTGATATTTTTTGTTACAGTTCAATCTATTAAATTTCTCTCTCTAAAATGGATTTTGCGACAGTCTTATTAGTCATTACAGTCAGCTCCACTTTTACCCGCTACAATTTACACATGATGCATTAGTAAATATTATCCAATAGTTTGATCATTATTATTCCGGAAAAGATACTTTTACTTTTGGTAATTTTACATTACCTTCAGCATATTTTACACATGGATCCTTCATCACAGGTGGATGATGTTGGAATATATTGGAAGGAGTTTAAGGATTTTCAAACAAGAAAGCAAAGAGCAGGAGAACGGCACAAGACCGGCCTTTTTCGTGGAGTTATTGCTACCACAGGACATGTTGAGACCTTTACAATCATCTCAACGGCTCCGTGCACAGATCACTATCTACACTTTTCCACAGAGAATGAATATTATATGGCAACGACTAGTGAACACGGCCTTCTTTTCACAGAAGAGCAGCGGCTGCTGTAATCTCTCCAATTAGCAGCAGTGACCGGGACGCCCTCTGCACTTCAGTAACAGGGAGGGGAAGGTATGGAATTAACCTCTTTCTCTCTCTGACTGTTTTTTTTTCTTCTCTCTCTCTGACTGTTTCTTCTTTCCTGAAGAAATATCTTAGCAGCAGAAAACCGCTTTACCTTTTTAAACGAGGCTTGTGAAATATTGAGGCGCGACAGAGGAAGCGAGAGGAACATCTGGGGGATGGGGTGTAAATCCACAAGGACAATTTAGCTTCTCCAACCTCTTTTCCTGTTTTTCTAATTACTTGATGCTATTTAAATACACCAGAGCTGCCACACACACACACACACACACACACACACACACTAGTGGTCCTCAGCAATGCAGAGGCTCCTGAAATAAGTCACGCAGTAATTGTATTTGATTAATCATAAAGGGAGCCCATCAGAGGAAAGCTAGCTGTAATAAAACGATAAAATAGACAATTATGAAAGAAAATCCTCTGCCTTTAATTTCCTAAACACGCTCTGGAGAGAGGCCGTGTCAAGCCGGGGCAATTGGACGAGATGCTCAACATGTATTACAACCGAGCACCTCTTTGCACTTTGAAGCGCTGCAGTGGTTGCAACATTAGCAGAACAACACTGATCCCCACACACGGCTGGCTCATATCTTCTTATTTTGTGTCATGTGACATTTGTCCAACTCTTTACTGGAGGAGAAGTTATATGTGCTTATATTTCATGGTAAGTACTTTATAAATGCACATCTCCATCCACTTGACCAAAGCTCTTTGACACATTAATAACTATCGTATTGATCTTTTAGTCTAACTGCTAAAAAGACCCCACCTTAAAGAATGTCAATGTATATGCCTTTAAAACTACTTTTGAGTCCCTTTGCATGAGTTCTTCATATTATTTTGTCCTATAATAACTCCACCATTTACTTGAAAAGGGATTTTGTTCATTTTGTGACTTCCAGTTTTTATTTTTTATATTTTATTACATATTTATTACAAATGTTTGCATATCAGGTACAACAATGATATAAATGAAAAAAGGCATACTCACAGCGAAAAAAAAAAACCCACTGTAGTCAGAAGATCACATTTGCTCTTTGAGGCACCGATTTCTTTTCACGGTTGTTTAAAAATCACTTTCCTCACTGACTCTTTTGGCTGAGGCAGCCATGACGGAGTGAGATCTGCACCACAAAGAGTGAAAAAAATACAAATCTGATGTGTAAATGCGTCCTTGCTCTGTGTGTGTGTGTGTGTGTGTGTGTGTAGGTGTGTGTGTGTAGGTGTGTGCGTGTAGGTGTGTAATGTAGGTGCTGCTGTGTAAAATAACATGGAAAAAGTGATTTTCTACTATAGTGAGGCCTCCACACCGTGTTTGCCTCAGGCAGCAGCAGAGACATGATTGAATTGTGTGTGTAGGTGTGTGTGTGTGTGTCTGTGTGTGTGTGTGTGTGTGTCAGAGAGAGAAAGAGAGAGGGAGAGTGTGTGTGTGTGAGGACATTGATCCCGTTGCTGTATGTATGTATGGTGTCGGCCTGTAATGTCTTTTTCTCGTTATTGAGAATCCATTATTGTTAATGCAAGAACCAAAAATGTATTTAGTATTTTTAATCAAAACTATTTCAAGATCCCCCCTACTCCTTCCCTGAAGTTCCTGGTTATGTGATATTATTATGTTATTCATATTTTATTTACACAAATATTAGTCCGGTTCTGACACAATGCTGTTGCTTCGTCTGTCTCCCCGTAGGTGAAACATCGAGCCGGAATGAGAGATGGAGGGTAAATGAGAGCTCGCCTCCCGTCTGAGCCATTTGCAGGTGAAGCAAAGTGAATTAAATTGATCCAAGCCGAACTGATCCGAACTTGAAAGACCCGAGCTGCACTGAAATGAAAGCTTCAGCCTGACAGGACACCGGCCGGCTGAGGATTTAGGGAAAAACATATTCAGGAAGTGAAGAAACTTTTTTCAAATAAAGCAGATACAACCCTTCCTTCACTGAGGCCCGTCATATTTAATGCAGGAGACGGCTGTTTGTTTCCTGTTCCAGGCTGAAATGCTGTCAGTCGCTAGTGTTAGTTAGTCACATGACTTTTGTGCAGCTGTCAGGTATGTTGTCAGAAATGTATACATGAGCATCAGCTGTTACAATGAATGATCCCAATGCAATCGAAACAGGCTCATGTCTCTTTCCTCACTTCTATCTCCGGCCATCGGCTACACAAATGTTTTTACTGAAATCATCTTTGTGTTTTGAATTTGAATTATAGAACCGTGTCTCAACAAACATATAAAGAGAAGCAAAATGTGATGTGTATACCAATATGTTACATGTGTCCTTGTGTTGTTCCACTGAAACCAAAGAAGAAAAATATGTGTGTAGTAATAAGCTTCATTTAGGGGTGTTTTTGTTTGTGTCGATCAGCAAAATGCTAATCATGTGAAATTAATAAGAACATCTCGATGCGCTAGAAACATTCTGAGAAGCTGTTTCCGAAGTTTTCATCCATATTTGGAGCTAAATCTACCGGCTAGTTAGAATATAGCTGCATGGCTTCTCTTATTCATTCATTAAATATAAAGTGCCTCGTTAAAGCTTTTAGTTCTGACAAAATGTGTCTTTCTTTTTGTAATTCTGGGATAATAAAAAAAGGGAAGCTGAGTCTTAAGCCGTGTGCTTTATCACACTCTTGCAAATGTTGTGCAAGGACACACAAAATATCTGCATACACACACACACACGCGCACACAGACAGAACAGAAGCCCGTGGCTATCTGCACACTGGGTGTAAATGATCGTATATCTGTGGTCATAACTCACGGCCCCGGAGGCTCCTGATGGAAGGTGACACCAAATGCCTGTCTGTGTGTATGTGGGAGAGAGAGAGAGAGAGAGAGAGAGAGAGAGAGAGAGAGAGTCATTTTAGACTCTTCATGTCGCTTCCCTTCTGTCTTCTCTCGTCTTCCTCCTCGTCCTCGTCGATGCCTCAGGTCATGTAACTGACTCTGTTATATCAGACCAACACCCCCAGCCATCCTTTCCCCTCCTCCCTTCCACACACTCGCACACATTTGTTTGCCCACTCTCTGGAACCACATTAGTGTGTGTTTAACCGCGTTGATTAGGTCCTGTCTATTGATAGGAATCAGGGTGATGCATCACCGACATGTGTTTAAGGGGCGGAGATGAGTTGATATTGATGGATGGATTGATTAATCAGTAAGCAGGTGAAGTGGAGAGCACGGACTGGCAAACACATGGTGACAATGACCCAAATTCAGCTGTGTTATGAAAACTATAAATATATATATAGAATATAACTACAAGTTTCTTTTTTTTATTTGATCAAGCGAGGAAGTATTTTTGTATCAATCTTAATCTCTAATCAAGTGTAATCTAACCAGATCGTAATCTAATTATTCGTCTTTATTTAAAAATCAGGCAATTAGCCCCACCTGAACCAGCTGACATTTTTAAACCAGTAAAACAAGATTACATTCTGAAATAAATCCTTCTGTGTACTCAGTACATTTAGCACCTTTTAATGCTACTAATATATACAACCATTCAGATGCAGGACTTTATTGGAGTATTGCAAAGTACTCATTGTGGTATTCATACACTGAGTTTCAAAATGAAACCACTTGTCATCAGGTGAGCTTTGGACCCCTGGTAGGCTGATGAAACTGTTCTGCTCAATGCTGGAATGAATCCACTAGTTGTATTATCCGTCCGTCGCTCCGTTCAGAACAAGTTGGTAAACTGAACTGATTGAAGTGTGACATTTTACTTGCAAGCCAGGAATGATTAGCAGCCGGAATCATCTAGCAAAGGGAGGATGTCCTTTTTTGTACAAAGGCTTTTTTTTTAACATGAACCTGAGAACGTAAACGAGTTCTTACCGTTTTGTTTCCCTGTCATTCTCCACAAGGACATTGGTGGATGAGGCTTGTAGCATTAAGCAGAACAATTTGATAGCATCCGTACTTCAGCACATTCCACAGATTCCAGTAAGTGTGCTTGGATGCGTTGCATGTCACCTCTGCGCTGATACAGATCGATGAGTTGTTTGACTCGATGTTTGGTTGTCTTATATCAAATTGTGTGAGGAGCTAATGAAAAGCTCCAGGGGTCAAAGCTCAGATGACGGCCGTTGAGGATTCAGTGTGTAGCAACATGTAGGTGAAACGCAGACATGTAGAAATATTTCCCTTTATTGATATTTTTTAGAAACCTTTGTTTACTTTCTCCAGTCAAATGAATTATTATTTAATCCAAACTATCTGTTGAGTCACTGAAAAGCATTCAAGCGCTAGCCGTAAATTAACCTTGTGAAAGAACCTAAAATGAAGGGTAGGAGACCGTGATCTCTTTACTGTAATCACACCGCACTCTTAATTCAGCCACGTGGCAGTTTGAAAACATCATCCTGTTGTACATGTTCCTGCCAGCGATGGCGTCACCAGATGTCCGTGCTGCTGCATGCATGGCACCTGCTGTAGAGCCACAGAGGTGCAGGTTTGTCGGAGGATGCGAACACACACACACTGTAATTGAAAACCTGCTCCTTTAACATGGTGAAATACCCTGAAGCCCGCTGGAATAGTCTCTTCAGCGCACCTCTTTCTCACACACACACACACACACACACACAGCAGAAAGAGGAATGGTTTAACATGATTACAGTTCATCCACAGGGTCAGTGAAGAGGGATCTCTCGTTCTCACTCCTCACTGCTCTCTCTCGCTCTCTCCTTAGCTGCCAAAGCATAAACCAAACGGTTGATTTTCCCCCCAGAAGACGACCTGCGGTAATTATCTTTGAATCATACAAGACAAACGGACAAAATGAAAGGCAGGCAATAATTATGCAGGGGATGTATCTATTGTCTTCTCTAGGGAAAGTCTTTGTAATGATACGTTATACAATCATTTTCACTTTAAGATTTCACTTCAAATGTATTCCAAACTCCACCAAACAGCAAATATACATAGATATATAGCAGAATAAATTAACATCACGGCTCTCTCTCTTTCTGTCACACACACACACACACACACACACATACAAACACGCACAACCAGACAATTGTGCCTATCAGTCGGCTGATAAATGTGTGAGTGTCCTTTGTAAGCGGCTGAAAAGGCCCAGCAGCCACAGAGTGAATATGTGCCACACACTCAGCCTCCGCTTCCCTGAATCACACCGCGACGGCTCGCCACGATGCCACACTTCCCTTTTCCCATCCCAAACTCTCTGCAACCGTATTGTCTTGCAAGCACTTTGACATTCCAGACACGCAAAATATGAGCGCCTAAAAGCTAAACAGCTGATTGCAGGTATGCTGTAAACAATAGTGCATATTGTTGTGAAGATGACACAGGTATGTTTTAAATGTTGCCCATGTGTTGTATCATCCTATCTCTTCTCCCCTGAACCACATGACCTTACTTCCCATCCGATTTATTCCTGTCCCTCAATCTCCTTCTATCACATCTCACCCTATTTCGTTCCTTTTCATCATTTGTTGCATCTCTTCTCGTCGTCACTGAATAACCTCACGCCTTCTTTTACATTCTTGTAATGAAACATAAAATAATGCAATTCCTCCTCATGCCATATCAAACAGTGGCGTGTAATTCCACGTTTCACCCTTGCTGAGCGAGCAGGAGAGCAGAGTGCTAATGAAACGCAGGCCGCGACTGGAGTTGAAGGCATCGATTGCAGTCGCAGTGTGAGACAAAAGCAGACAAGACCCCGTTCTCCTCATCACAAAAGGAAACAATGCTCAGACGTGTTTTTATTTCCGTCTCTTCGTTTAGGCAGGCATCATGGTCAGGTGAAACAGCGTTATAGAGCGTTTTGTGTATTAACTCACCTCGCGGCAGTGATGTACAGGTGTACTCACAGTGAAAGACTGAACAAAAACCCAGGTTAAGGTCAGCGGGACATCGTGGTTAGGGGTTGTAGAGAGGATAATACTACTTGCCTGTGAAGGGATGCAAACTCTCCTGCATTATTCTGACATCACGCACATCCACGCCTCAATGCCTCGAGCTTCCTGCCTTGCTTCATGAAGTACTTCCTGTGTTGGCACCAAACGTGGAGATTCACTCATCTGCTAGGGGACCGTTACATAACTCCAAACTCCAAAATGTGGAACAAAAAGGAGAGAGGAGATTAAACGATTAAATGATAGATGGCACAGTGACCAGTCCCCAAATAATGTAGGATTGCCATGACAAATGTGTCCAAGTGCTCGTGTGCTATTAAACGAAAAAGGGCTTGTCTTGAATTCGTTCCGGCCAGGAGGAATTCATTGTCACTTAAAAGCACATTTCTACATCAAAAAACACATTAGGTTCATTGTGAAAATGCATGAATGGCCGCACTTCCTGTCACATGACTACACATCGCAGCGGGGCGTGTGTTATGATCTCACATCTCAGCGGGGGGCCCGTGAGAAAAATATATTATCGCCAAATATTTGAAAACCTGTTTACTTTTGTCAAATTGGTTGTTATGCGCTGCCAAAAATCTCAAACATAATTCGGGCAGGCGCTGTGTTGCCCTGGTTACAGACACCGCATTAACCACTTAGAAACGGGCCGAAAGGCATTTCCCAGGAGGACGCCGCTCACCTTGCCAGCACTCAGAGCTAAGTGCTGTTGGCACTAACAGCTTCTTCATATCATCACCAAGGTGAGTCGGCCCACATCGCAAAACATCCGCCGGTCTCACAGTTTGTCACGAGTTCACAGGACGCCGCTGACAGCCACACATTATTCCATGTACGAGCAGGAAGACTAAAAAAAACACAGTGGCACAAAGACACAGGACAAATCTGTAGAGTCTCTATAAAAATCTTAAGACAAGGGATGTCAACATTCTTACACAGCTGAAGCACAGCTGAAGCACAGCGAGTAAACGGCAGCTGTTGTGATTTTAAAATGGGAGAAAAGTCGAGGTGTTCTGGATACTTTCTGTGTTTTGGAGAGAAGACTTAATCACCTTGAACAGGATGTCCTTTACCAGTGAAGGTGAGCAACTCCGAATTGTGTGTGTGTGTGTGTGTGTGTGTGTGTGTGTGTGTATGTTGCCCAATCATTTGGAGCATGAAGAACAAAAAGAGTGCAGATTAAGGGAAGCTCAGGGGATTATGGTCATTTCCTGTCTGTAAAGTGTAAAGTAGCTTTGCTGTGGCATCGGGGAGAACAGACCCAGTACTTCAGCCACCAGCTGACCTCAATGGAGAGAACTACGTCGTCAACTCGCACCGCAACCAACATGGCCGCTGCGCTCAGTGGCTGTTGTGGTACTTCTTTTTGTAGTGTCTTGTACTCATGTGTGTCACTGGCCATCGCTTGGCCAATTTTGAAACCATGAGTGAAAGCTGATTAAGACCTGTGTATGTGACCAAACAATTCATTACAACAAAATTAGACAACTCTCTGGTTACTACTTTACAACCAGTCAAGCCACAAAAACATCCCCTGCTTTATGTGCAAGGTGATAAATCAAGTAAGAAGCAAGAAGTAAGGTCATTGACTCGTAGACTTCTAAAGCATCTGAATTATTTTTGACGGGACTTCAAAATCAAAATTAGTCTTGTTTGATTCAAATCTTGATTCAAGCTGAACCCACGCTGGACTTGTATTTTTAGTCAAACAATCACGGCACAAAACTATTTTTCAGTTTGGCCGGACTAATTAACTAACAACTAATTTGAGCTGCAACCGTGCGACCAGGTGACATTCTTCCAGCTATTTATTCATTCACAGCTCAATCTGTTTACACAACTGCATGTACCAAAAAACACTGAGTAAAGTTGTGTTTCGGTACAAGCGGCACGTATTCGGCCCTCGTCACGGCTGCAGCGTTTGAGCTCCCCACTCTATGTGTTGTCTGTGTCTCTCTTCTCTTTAGCACTGGTGTCTCCCCTCCTCTTTTTTCTCATCTTCCACAAACTCCTCGTTTGTCGATCAGTGGCTTCTTTCACACACACACACACACATAGATGAGACACAGAAGATTGTTTGCGTGTTTTTGGCAAAGCACAGACTGTAAACATTGTATTGAGTAGGTTTTAACAACAGTGCTGTTATTAAGAGAACGCGAGAGAGAGAGAGCATGTGTGAGCGTGAGTGTGTGTGTGTGTGTGTGGCTTCTTCCCTGATGTTGCAGATCTACGTCGACCGTCATTTGCCAAAAAAAACCCCGATACTGAACACTTTCTTTCGGTGCACAGACTTTCTTTCTGCGAGTGTCAGAACTATCACCACCGCTCTGTGACGTCACTGCGGTCCTGCTGACTCTCACACACACAACCGGGGCGTCACTAAAACTACTTCGGTTCCTGTGCAGACGACCCCAAATCTGTGTGAATTCACTGCGGTAGTAAAAAGACGTGGGCATTAACTTATCCCAGCAAATTCTTGAAGGAAACATGAGACAGAGGAGTTGCAGCATTGCCCAATGTTCTTTTTGAACGTGTCAAACAACAAGAACAACCAGGTTTGAGTTGATGCTAACGTGTGTTTCGTTTCCTGGATGGATTTTCTGGGATGGGCTGATATTTCTTTCAATGACGCACATGTAATTGCGACTGATCAACTAATCCTCAAGCATTGTTGCGTTTTCTTTCGGCATCGAGTGCAAAGGAAGCTCATTTAATCTGCTACGTATGACAATTGGCTGTTGTAAAACCTTTCTTGATTTCGTTTTTGTAGATTACTCAACATTATATTCAGGTTCAAACCCCCTCCCTGCTGTTTTTTCTGGTCATTTTGTGCTTTGTACTATTATAATACTTCACAATCAGCAACGATGGGGAGAGGCAATGTTGGCTTTCACTTATTTTGTGTCACTCTGGATAAGAGCGTGAAGCAGTAAGGTCTCCGACGGACGCACACACTCAGATACACACATTCTCAGTGTCCCTCTGTGCACCATAGGCGTCTTTCTGTTCTTGCGGTGGAACTCAGAGACGGGCTGTGAGTTGAATTAAGACAAAAGTGGCCCTGAACATCCTCCCAATGTGAGCGCCCTCAACCCCCCCACGGAGCACAGGGGAAGCAGTGTGACGAGGGAGAGACGAGAGCGATAACGATTCGCCAAATCCTGGATTTAAAAGGAGATGGACCCGTCAAATGGGGATTAAAGAGAGTGAGACTGAATGAATTAACCTCCCGATGACTCCGATGTCCGTTGATATGTTCTGGAAGCGCATGCATGTGTTTAGTTTAACAGAACGCTGTGTGTAAAAAGAATGCTCAGCACAGTTTTTGTCTTATGGCGATAGACAAACGCAGATGGAGGTCAGTCCGTCGCCTTGCTGATGTACTTTGAATCTCCACAACTAAAGTTACCGATGGTGTTTCTTCAGTCCACCGCCCCGCAATCACTGCTATCATAATGATCGAAATGTGTTGTTGATAGAATTGTTGTAATATATATTCAATATTTAGTACACGTGAAAGGTCTGCAAACTCAATCATCAGGGTCTCTGTGAGGCCTCTGGCATGAAATGGTTGGTATTCAAATACTCAGATAAATATAAACACCCTACTGGTGGGCGCTGTCGCACACAACACATTAGCTATTTACGACAATATACAGGAGAAATCAGCACCACACGTCTACACACCAAGATGTTGTCGTTTTACAGTTACACACAGAAAAGAGCTGTAGATATTTACAGATATTTCATTACACTTATATAAGATGAAAACTCCATTGAGGTGACTTTAACCTCCCCACGGAGTACCACACGCGCGCACACACACACACACACACACACACAGACCATTGGAGGCGCAGCAGGCAGACACACTTGAGAACCTGCATACTCTGTTTGAGGAGGGAGACCTGTTGTTACCTGCCTCTAGGCTGGGTTCACACACACACCTACAGGCAAATGCACACACGGTCTGTGGCTAAACAAACCAACAACCCCAGGTGTGTGTGTGTAGCTAGATGTGTGCGTGTGTGTGTCTGTGTGTGTGAGCAGGCGGACCCTCCATCAGCATCCTGTCACACACAAGATGTTTATCCAATTTGTCAAGATAATCTTTCCTCAAACTGGCTGCCAAGGAGAGTGCCTCTCTCTCTCTCTCTCTCTCTCACACACAGACACACACACCTGGGGAAAGGTTCACCGATACCCACAACTTGGCCTAAAATGGAGGCCCACTCCTCCATCTTGCCGGCAGGTATTGGTATGTGTTTCTGAGTGTGTGTGTGTGTGTGTGTGTGTTTGTTGCAAGAAACCAAACGACTGGTCGACCTAGCTGTGACTTTTTTTTGGGTGAAATATTTCTCTTGATTCACATTGTGCGCAACTGCCCTGTTGCTTATTTGAGAGGAATCAATTCCTGTAAAAGTCTCAGAAGATTGAGTAGTTTGTTGACCTTGAAGCTGGATCACTAAATGTCGACCAGGTAGCGATTCTGCAGGAACACTGTCTCACATTCTCCACTCAGGATTAGACCTAATGTTGTCAGTTATACCTAAATAAAAATGTCTCGGTGATTTGCATAAATAAGCAGCGCACAACCGGGACGTGCATATACGCGCACTTTCTCTCACTTTTTCTCACTTTTCGCACACACACACGCGCGCGTGCACGCAGTCAAAAATCCTAGAATGTTGCAAAGCTGATGATTTTCTAATGAATGGTTTCATTGGCCATGCTAAGGATTAGTGTAAAGGGATTGGAGGGAATATTTACATGGCTTTAATGATTCCACAATTTTATATTTAGAGGTTCGTCTTATCGGCTCCAATCATTTCGCAGCTTGGAAAACAAACGGCAGAGTCAAGCCGCGGCGCAATTACACGCCTGCGCCGCGCACACGTTGGGCTGTCGCCTCCGACACCATCTGTAGAGTTAATGTGTAACATATTAAAATGTCTCTGGGAGGGAGAGATGAAAGACTTGGGAGGGGGGGAAAAAAAGTTAAAGACTTTAAAGTCGTGAGCCCATCCCACATCAAACATTCTAACACTCTCACTTATAACCTCAGCTTTTTTTAAGGAAAAGAACAGAAGGATATTTCCACACTGAATGTTATTCCTCAGCTGGTAAACACTCTGCCAACATGCACTTTTATTCACGCTAAGGCCGCGACATGCTGCGCTACTTTTAGGAGAGCAGATGATATGTTAAGTCTTCCAAGGGTTAGGGTTAAATTACTACGGAAACACGGGCAGGGTGTCATGTGTCACCTTTCAGGTTATCATGGCAGTAGGAATTATTGAACGTTACTAAGGTTGTTCCGAACAATCTTCATTTGCCTCTATGCTTTTTATTTTGCATTTAATTTTTTTGTACACTTTTTAACTTCTTTTAACTGCATTGAGTAAGATATTGTTAACCTTGTGTTGGTTTGTGAGTAGCAGGTATAATTTATTAATTTTAACAATTCCTGTACACGAGTTTAAGAAAAAGACTTAACCTCAACATTTCTCCCTCTGTCATTGTGTCTCTGTTGTGTGAATGTTAGTCGTGAGGTAGCTAACAGGTCGCACTGGGTATGGTTGCTCTTGTCTTGGTCTTGTTGTCCATTGCAGGGCCGGCCCAAGGCGTAAGCGAACTGAGCGGCTGCTTGGGGCCCCCCGGTGCCCCAAGCAGCCGCTTAATTCGCTTATGCAGAAAGCAGCCTTAGTTTTGTATTGTAACCTCACTGTATTCGTTTATAATTTTTGCTATAACAGTATAGCGTGACATTTGTGCCAATAATCTTCTAGCACAGGTGACTGTGCGTGGTGGGCCCCCAAATAAAATTCTGCTTAGGGCCCCCAAGAGGCTTGGGCCGGCACTGGTCCATTGTCTTACTGTCCAATGTCAATGCCATGTCAAATTCCTTGTATGTCTAACATATTTTGGTAATACATGTTGCTGAATGTGTTAATAAGTAAAATATAGTGTAAAAGCGTTTTGATTGGTCGGAACACATACAAATACAGGTTGGGTTTTTATTTGGGATATTGAAAATGGCAAATGGTTGACTGTACAAAACAGGTATATTTTTGTTGTCATGAACACAAGCTTTCAATAACATTAAGAAGATGGTTGATTTTCTCAAAGTTACCCAGATCAATAGATTCTCACATGGATCTTTTTCAGCAAACAACCCTTTTGTCCCATTTCGCTTTAAGCACATGTTGTCATATTTGGGTTGCAGTTGCCGGGAGGCTTCGCCCACCTACAGCGCTCACAGAGGAGCTCAGGCTGTACCTGCCTTTAATGTCTGCTATCAGACCTGAAGGAAAGCCCAGATGTGAAAACCCACATACACAAGCACTGCGGAGGCTTCTCTTATCTGGCCTCGAGGAGCGCTCCAATCAAAACACAGATATTTGACTTGGTGGTGACTTAAAAACTAGTTGTAGCCTGCTCTTTGTCTCTAGCCCTGCCTTGTCACACGCACACACACACACACACACACACACACACATAGAAACCCCGTCTGTCCCTCTGAGGGGAACACAAGCCATGTCATACGAAAACAGAACGCCTTATCTTCATCTGTGTTTTGCTGTTTTGATGAACGTTCGGATGTTTTTCCTACAGCACCCAGTGAGGTAAGTAGCCCACACACACACACACACACACACACACACACACACTACACACACATGCATGCACACTTGCACACGGTTATAGCGCAGAGGGAGTATCGGACAGGTTAGGCAGGTTTTTTTTCACTAGACTGGGACTAAACATGAGCAGCTTGCACCATCACAGAGCAGAAATCTAGAAAGCCAAACACCTCAAGCTCACCTTTGAGTGCCCTTATCGCTTTCTCAACAGTGCCGGGTTGTTCGAGAGTACAAAGGTACGCGGACGGCTCAAATAAAGTAGTGGAAATGGTGTTGATTGGGGAGCTTTGGCAGCGCGGGTGGGTACATTCTGTTGCAGTTGACCCGAGCCGGCTAGCTGTTCGCCCCTGTTTCCAGTCTTTATGATTGGATATCCGACTGCTGGCTGTGGACAGATTTGATGCGAAGCAAACTCAATGCAGGCTCAGCTCATCAGGACTTCGAACCACCACGCAAAATTCCGACATTCGACAGAATTGATCATATACTGACTGCAGCAGGCAGGACGAAAGATTGTGACACACACACATATGTAGACACACCTGCTGCCCACACCAGCAGTGCGCTCCATCATCACATGAGACTCTGCAGACATGAAGTCAGCCAGCCTGTTGGAGTGATGAATAGGCTGCAGACAGCTGAAAGCACTCTCCGTCAGGGAAATAGTCTGTCTGTAGAGGGCGGACGGGCATTTTCGAGATACAGTGGTGCACGGGTCAGGAAGTCCTGGTCTGACCTTCAGTGCAATCTAGTGCTGATCGTTTTTTTTTAGGTTTAGTTTCTAGCAGAGTGCTAATTGGCAAGGACAATTTTTACGACTGACATGAACATTATTACATGATGAGTTTAAAGGCAGGAAACGGCCCTCAACGTTTCTACTTGAAGCAAATGTGAAACTGTAGAGCAGTGGTTCATATACTGCAAATACAAAAAAAAAATGAATAAACTCTTGTGAAACTGAGTAAGTTCATCAACAAGAAACCCTGATTCATACAAGCAAAGATACCTGTTGAATTAAACCAGTATGAAATTGGAGAAGTAACCAAAGAGGCCTTTCAACATTTGTTTGGTCGCAGATCTGACTGGATTTAACAATAAGTTAAACACATTTGAGAATTAAACTAGATAAAGAGTTTAAAACCAACTGCCGGTGGAAGAACAGTTTTGAGACACACTAAAAGTATTGTCTCCCTCCTACATGTATAAACAGCCTGTTGCATTTGCATGGAGGACTCCTGTTCATTAGCTTCAAATTGACCACGTCTGTGTTCATGAGAAATGAAAACTTCACGTGTTTCTTCGTGTGAATATGTGCTCATGCGTAAGCTGCAAAGTGTCCAGATGAGTGTAAAATGGGGCTGTGAAGTGGACTAAAAAAATGTCCGTGGGCCCAACTCTGGTTTTAGTTCTGTCCCAAAGCACAACGTAATGGAGCATGACAGCTCCCTGGTTCCCCGGCGGCCTTCGACCCCAATCACAGTGGTGTGGGACCCGGCCCTACCTCTACCAATTTACACGGACTCACACACACACTTCTGCACATTGTTTCAACAGATTAGAGGAGATTGCCGGAAAACAATGTCAGACGTGTAGTTTTTTTGAAGAGCAGCGAGTGCCTGGGAGGAAAAAGCTCCAGCTTCCTGTCTGTCCGTCTCTTATTTCCTCACTGTCAGCATTCTCATTTCAAATAGCATAATAACACAACCCAGTATGCTTTCTGTAAATTGACAGTACGTCGCAGTACGTTGCTATAAGATAAATATAATAATCCTGTGTGTAAACCATCACATATTCATGAGCGCTAACTGGATTCCATAGTTTGTCCACAAGTCGTTTTACTTTCCCAGTACAGTTAATCAAGTTTTATTGTAGCCCGTTGGCACTGGAAACAGTGACGAGGTTGGAAGGAAAGGGATACTCTTTTCTGTGATCATTTATTTCCATAAACACCTTAAAACAATGAGCGGTTTTTGCAGGTGTGATCTGTTTTTGTTAGCCGGTCCATAAGTAAAAATATCACAGGTTTATTTGACAAAAAGGACAATAAAGCAATATGTGACAGACAAAACATTAACAATGCTTTTGTTTAGCAAGATGATGGTGTTTGAAACATGAATGCGACTGATGGAAGTAGAAAGCTAACGTAAGGCTATTTATTACCCATCTGCAGCCTGATCGGCAGACCAGCGAGTACACGACGCGGCTTTGAAGGCAGCAGAGAGATGGCGTTTTATGTCAGTTATCTGCTCGTTAGAAACCCTTGTTTTCATTGTGGAAAAACAATCGTGGTCTCTCAAGCTGAGACTACAATAAGAGGCCTTTTTCCAAGCATCCAATCAAAAACCCATTCCACTTTGAAGGGACCCGGAAGTGCAAAGATGGCAGTTCATTTCCAGGTTTTTGGACTCGTTCCTGAAGCACTCTGCTGCAAAGGTTGAATGCATTGTTTTTCTTTCTTTTTTCAACACACATACCTATCATCAGCCGCAACTTTAAACTTCCAAGTGTTATTACCAAAGTTGTTACACCTACAGAATGTGCATGCTGGAATGCGTGCATGCGTCTGCTGAAAAAGGGTCATGGGCCGTGATTTCGGCGTCACTGTAGCAACACGACTCGTTTTCTCATCATTAACATCAGCATCATCCACACAAACACAAACGCACGCACACACACACATCTGTCTGTCCGTCTCCTGTCGTTAGTGTCAGTGATTGTCAGTGTGTGTGGCTGCGAGACGCTTCAAATACTTGTGACAGAATCCCAACCAAGCAGAAAAGAGGCCACCACACTCGTATGTACACGCACAGGCACACTAACTTCTCTCTCTGTGTGTGTGTGTGTGTGTGTGTGTGTGTGTGTGATGCAGATGTCCAGTGACAGCTCGCTGCTCGGGGTCATCTTGAAGCAGCTGCCTAGGGGACAGAGGGCAGCACACCCACATGCACTCATCAGTACGTCACCATGTTTAGTTTGATGCGCCGTCACCAACATTTCCTAAGCATTGTCATCATATTTAGTCACAATAACCACGAGACCCAGGAGGATTTTCACCTGCAGAACTTAGTTAACATAGTTGAACACGTATCATAACATGCTATTGTGACAGCACATGGTGTCCCAATAAAGCTAAGCAGGAGATCAGGTGGCCCCTAGGCTGCACAACAACACTTTTCTTAAAACATGTGGGCGGGACAAGCATGAAGCATACAGTTTAACAGGATAACAAACAGTGTAGTTATGAAGGACAACCGATAATTAAACTGTCAAAAATAACAGATGATATCCAAAACATGGAGTGATGTGAGGATGTCAGGATTCTGCATGCCCTCATATGTATTTTGCTTGTTATGGAGGTTTATTGTTAATACAATCGATTACACCTCCACCTATCCGCCTCTCCCACATAACCCCACCAACAACCCACCTCCTGCAGCTGTATCCAAAAATGAGGAGGAGGGGTAAGCGGTGGGAGGAGGGGCGTGAGAGGTGGAGAGCAGGAGAAGCCTCCGTCCCCTGTGGAGAGCACTGGTCCATTCCCACACCGCAGGTGACTGACCCTCCATCCCTCCTGCCCTGCGTCCCTGTTCTCATCCTCGGTCCTCCCTCCTTCGTCCCTCTCAGCGCGCCGCCTCTCTCTTCCTAAAGGAAAAGAGGAAAACCTCTTTCCTCTCAACTGCTGTTTCTTGTTGCCTGTTTTCTGGGACCTGCCTTTTTTTATCATGTTAGACACAGTGGGTTCTGCGCCATTCAAAGAAACAATTGTGTAGCTCTAGTGCTTGTGTCTGTATTGATCTGTGAGCATTGTTTGTGTCCTCTGTTATTAGTTAGTTAGTTAGTTTGCACTTGCTGTACATATTGAACAGCAAGTATCATAATACTGTACATCCCTGCTGGTGTTTGGATATTATACTTGTTTCCTTCCTTCTCTCTCTCTCTTTTCTTTATTATGGCCAAAACATGAGATCACCTGGTGCTGAGACATGATGGTTCAAGTTCCACAGTAGCCCTGCGTCTCCTATCACTTGTGTGTGTGTGTGTGTGTGTATCATCCCACTTCATCTCTTGTTTGGGTTTCAGTAGGTTACACGCGGCTGCTGAGAGGGGGCTGTATGATTACCATTCATAGTGCTACAATGAGCTCATCTGATTTTATACACTGTACACTCCCTACACACACACACACACACACACACACACACATATACACAACATTCACACGTTTCCATACACTTAATTGAATGTAGACACTGCCATTGCATGTAATCACACTTATGAACACAGATCCTCCGACCACCATAATGCGGTTATAATAAAAAACACAAGATCAATTTAGTAAAAAACGTCTTAAATGATTAAGATAAATATTCATAGCATCATCGAGGATGTAATTGAGAAACACATTGCATTTAATATATCATATACATTTCATATTGTTATTATTTTTATGTTATATTGCTTTCCTTGACTGTTTGTTACTTGTAAAGACAGTCTGGTTTAACTGCTGCTCTTAATCCCTCAGGATTAGAGCATTGGCACAAATCTAAAAATGCTAATTCACTGACCAAAGCCAGGCCAAATAATAGCTGCTGCAATTAACTTGCAATTCATTTAATTTTAATGAATCTCAATATAACATTTCTTGAATTTAATAACATTACTTTTCAGGTACATGTGACTGCATGTCATTTGAATATAAAGGAAGCTGCACTGATGTAAGGGTCAGTTTACCAGCCAGCGGGTGTGTGGTGGCCTGTGGTGTGTTGACGTTTGGTCGAATGGTCGAGTCTGAGAAGGCAAAGCTCCGTGATGTCATCCAGGTAATCAACATACATTTAACAGAAGGTTTTCCATGAGCAACATTGAGGTATGTATCAGGAAGGAGAAAGAAAGAAAGAAAGGGTCTTCAAGACTTCCAACTTTCTCAAAGTGCAGTAATACGTTTAAATGAGTAAAGGCTGCTAAAGATCATATGAGGAAAGTAAAGTTTATTTATTGACCTAGTTCGTAATCCTCCCCTGTTCTTTGTATCAGCAGCAAACTTTCTATGACAAGCAAATATTAAGCTGTACAGCAATACAATAATATTACAATAATTATTTTACAGTGCAACTAAATTATCCTCACTTTTATTGCATTAATGAATAAATCAACCCCTTTAGGGGGTAACATCACACTTGGTGGCACCAGGTGACATTGTCAGATCAGTCGTCATTAAAAAAGCCTCCTTGTTGTTGTTTTGCTGGCCTGTGCCGCCTGTAAATGAACACGGTTCCACAACAACATACATTTCATCCGTCAATGTCATATTAGCCTGATTGAAGAGAAATCCTCACGCAAACTTTGTCAATGTAGGTGCGGCGTAAAAACCCTCAACGTGCTGTGCATATTATGTTACCACGGCAACTGCACTACACCTATGTTTCTACCTGCCAACTAGTAAACCCTGCGTGACCTGAAAATTACCATGAAACACACACACACACACACACACACACACACACACTCGCAAACGCACACAGGTGACAACTAAATACGTCAGGCAGGTGGGCAGGAGGACAGGCTCGTAAGCAAACAGCCAGTCAGGACAAACAGGTGACCACTGGGACCATATGAAGCTGCTCTCTGCTGTTGGAAAAGACAAAGGAGGACGTGTTGGTCATTAAGAGCAATTCAACTCAACAACAGCCTGATAGACTAGTCGGACCCCGACAGGCGGTTAGAAACATTCACAGTCGGATAGGCAGGATAGACAGGTTGGTTCGACACAGAGGTAAACAGGTGTGCAGTAAGGAAGGTAGGTCAGACAGGTCAGAGCGACAGGTAGAGAGAAATAGGTATGGAGACAGAAGTATGACAGACGCAGACTGATACGTCCGTCTGTCTGTGCACGTACACGTATGTGTACATGTACGTGCACAGACAGACGGACAGGTTGTCAGGTCTTCTTGCTCCTAACAGCAGTTATTATTGAATTAGTCTGAAAGTTGAATCCAGGGCCTCTCACATTTCACATCGCAGCTAAGCTGCCCCACAGAGCCGTAATCCTTTGCCTACCAGCCCAGGCTGTGTGTGTGTGTGTGTGTGTGTGTGTTAGTGTGTGAGAGAGAGAGAGAGAGAGAGAGAGAGAGAGAGAGAGTATGATATATGAGAGCAAACTTGCGTGTGTTTGTTTTCGTATATTAGAGAGAAGGCTTGTGTGTTCACTTTCCTCTCCCCTTCCCCACACGCGGACTCTCTCTCTCTCACACACACACACACACACACACACACACACACACACACACACCTGTGTGAATGTTTTCAGGTGTATTTGGTTTGCTTGGGAGTGAGTGAGGGAGTGGAGTTCGCTGTATTATCGCCCTGAGAAACCTCTGATCTCTAAATGCACTCGCTAAAACCCTGCTGCTTGGAGGAGGGTTTACCCGGTCGCAAACACGCACACATGCCAACAGGTGTGCTTTACCCAGTGTGAGCACTGATTTAAGTGTGAAACTGCGCAGGAAGGTTGTGCGTGTGTGCCTGTGTGCTTTGATGAGAAGCACTGAAAAGGTTCTTCTTGTTGAAGCTGCACCGGGTTTAATCCAGCTTGCTGACAGAGCCTCATCCCCACCACTTCCTCATGTACACACACAAACACACGCACGCACAGACACACACAAACACACAGCAGCTGGCCGAGGTTCGACACAAAAGGTTCAATCCCTAATTGGCAGGTTAAACTTTTCTGGAGTTGAAAGAATTCCTTTGACACCAGCATGTTCTGTACTTTGTAGGTTGAGTGCATGACAGAGTTTAGAACTACTCACACTCACAGAGGGGAAACCTGATCGAGTCGATTCTGTACACATTGTGTCTGGTGTACTTAGCACTTTGGTGGTGTTAGAAGTGTATTATTAGAGCCGGCGTGGATCTATTGGTGACTGTCCTACGCAGGAGAGGGAGGTTTGAGTTATTCAGAGGCCTCTTTCTCGCTTTTTACTCAGACAAATCCTCAAAATGACAACGTCATTTTTTATTTTAAAACAACAAGGCGTGCTTGCAGGAGTTCTTCCGTGTGACTACGAATAACTGCACTATATTGTGAGGCCCCTTAAGTCTGTTCATTACAATATGTTTATCAGTCTCAGCCATCATGTATGCAATCATGTGGAAAACTCTTACCTTCCTCCTCTATCGACACCTCAACCTAACAGTATTGTTGCTACACACACACACACACACACACACGCTCACACTCAGACAGGACGGGCATAATCGGGGGGACATGCATGCTTGCACACAGACAGGACGTAGAATTAAGAGAAGGGAGAACACATCCGCTTTTGCACAATTCATGAACACAAACACTCAATCACATTGAAAAGCTGTGTTTTTATGGTCCTTTTATACTTCATCGAATACCAACCGACACAGACACAGAACCAACTTCCAAGACTAAGTCCTTGAACATGTGTCAACAAGTGCAAAGAAAAGATCCGAGTTCATCCAGATAACCAAGTTATCTTATCAAGTTACTTTCAGGCGTCTATGACGCCTGAAAGTACTTCACGGCAATAATTAGGAATGCAAATCCTTAGCAAATTAAGGATGACGGCATGGAATCAAATATTGCCCAATATTTCCATGTTAGCATAGATGTGTAAATCTAAGCTGAAACGCTTCAGATACAAACCGCTTTCCTAAAGCAGTTTCATTCAGCCAGTGTGACCACAGTTCAAATGCTCAGCAGAGCTGTGTGAATGCGCAGCACACACTCACTTGACATTTTGAAGAAGAAAACAAAATATATTTACATTACAAAGACTTCTTTCCCAGGTCCAACTTTCCTCCAGACTATTTTTCAGGAAGAGGGAAAATTCCACACAAAGTGACGGCTTAGCTGGCTCACCGGGGCACAAACACAAAACTAAATACACACACTCTCAAACACGCAACATGCACACAGGTAAGTTGAGTGTTGATGAAGGCATCAGAAAATGCTGCGGTGAGTCAGTAGTGTGTGAAGTCCACGATCCCCTGAGGAGTTAATGCATCACATCACGCACAACATGTGGCGTATACATACATCTTGTTTGCTACCTCGAGCTTTTGCGTTGCCCGATGTAGCATCATTTCTGTGAGTGCATAAAATGTGTTTGCTTTGAGCTAACTATTTGTTTCCTCATTACAAAGAGGCCATTGTTACCAATGGCGATGATAAAGTTCATTAAGTCCATTAAAAAAGTCCCCTTTTGTGCACAGCCTTAAAAATGAAGGTTAAAGAAATAAACTTGTCACTGCAGTCTCGCAATCAGTTTTCAGAGACAATCGGATCCAATTTGTCTGAAGTATCCCACGTACCTGAAGAACTCTGCAAACAATTTGATTAATGGAAGTCGCTCACTTTTATATTTAGACCATCCATCTAGCAGAGAATAAAGTCGGTCTCCCTATATGCGTGTTGTTGTTGTTGTCAGAACTTGTTCTTGCTTTGTTGATTTGTTGATGCTTTGTAGGCGGGCCGGCTGGGTGTGCTTTTAGTGCACGTTTCACGGGACATTCTTCATTCTTCTCTTTTCACAATGATCACAAATGTGATGATTAAAAAGTTGATATAGTATAGCTCAGTCATTACCTACAGTATATTGAGATAATATGTATTTTTATTTCGGAGGAAACCTTTTTGGTATTGCAGATCAAATTTAAAAAGGACTAAGCAGACAAATTGGCCAAAATAGGTGACACTATTGGATTTTCTTTTGTACCTGAACAGCAGCCACAACATGAGGAAATATTTTTAAAGGCTGCCGCTGCTGGTGCAATCCCCAAAAGTAAACCAAAATGTATTGATCATGTTAGCTTGTTGATTTGATATGCAGAACAGATGATGAGCAGATCAAATCTATATATTTCATATGGCAATCAATCATGTTTTGTGTAAACCAAAATGTTTATTACGATATATTCTATCGATTTTCTAGTCTTCCTCTGAGCTTTTTGGTTGGTTGATGCCATTAGCTGTTTCCAATGGGAAAACCTGCAAATGAACTTTGTTTATTCAGGCCACATCTAAAAGCATACACTTTAACTTTATGTCAAAAAAGGGGGAAATAATTTGTAGCTGCCTTTCACCAGGCAAATTTCTATTGAGCACCAAAGTGCAAAGCCGCTATTGAGACTTCCCTTCAAGGATACACCTCTCTCCTGCTCCACATTGAATTGGCCTACTCCACATCGTGCACTCTTTGGTCTGCTTTTCAACATCTGCCCTTCTTCTTGTGGTTCCTCGTGAAAGCCTGTTTCCACAATGGGGGGGGGGGTCACAGAGGTTGGACAGAGGAGACATCTAATTATCAAGAGTCTGAGTCACAGTGTGGGGAAGCAGCATGGAAGAACCTCCTCCTCTCCCAGCAAAATAGAGAAAAGAAAATAGTTGAAAGACTTTTAATTTGGTGTTACATGCTAGAGCAGAAGAAGGAAAAAAAAGAGTTCACTGTATGCTTCCCACTTTGATCCCAACCTTCTTTCTATTACTGGTCATTGATGAGACGGAGAGGTTCAATTGAATTATTTGCGAGCTCTGCTTAATCCAGAGAAGAAAATGTGTTTTCACAAGCCTTCTGTGCTCTACTGTGTGGCTTAAAGGCTTTCAGCACATAACTTCCTTCCTGACTGTATATTACACAGAGAAGGACATGAAGGTCAAAGAATGTATACTTTATAGGAGCATCCACACACACACACACACACACACACACACACACACACACACACACACAGAGACTATTTACAGAACAGAATGTTTCTGTAAATATCCCTTTAATCGGCCTGATGAAAACACAAGAACAACACAACCACAGGCTGCACCATAATAAGCCATTAAATATGGATTAGGAAGGAACAACCCCGAGGTTCTCTCTCTCTCTCTCTCTCTCTGCTGTTTAAAATTGGGATGTTTAGTCAGTGAGAGTTCACACACTTGCACACACACACACACATGCAAACACAAACACACACACACACACACACATATCTGTAATTAGCAGCTTAGGCAGGCAGCCAGCTCTGTAAATGCACTGTGATATGTATGTGTGTGTGTGTGTGTGTGTGTTTGCGTGCGTGCACGTGCCA
Source organism: Apeltes quadracus (assembly GCA_021346845.1). Classification (NCBI taxonomy): domain Eukaryota; kingdom Metazoa; phylum Chordata; class Actinopteri; order Perciformes; family Gasterosteidae; genus Apeltes; species Apeltes quadracus. Next base: position 15,612,487 of record CM037924.1, read on the forward strand.
GCGCTGACGACGGCGCGTACGTGCTTTTCTCCCTGAGCTCGTTTCTGCGCAGGTGTGCATATTCTTCGTGCACACCTGTGCGAGTGCGTATGTGCGGGGTGAGTCACGCAGTTGTGCGTGGGAGTTGTGTTTGTCTTACCTGTGTGCTGATGGAGAGCTGGGGTGATTGGAGGCGGGCTGTGATGTGTAAGCGTGTGCATGTGTGTGTGTGTGTGTGTGTGTGTGTGTGTGCGTGTGAGTATGGGTAGGGTGATTGCTCCCTAACACCTGGTATTAGCGCCAGTAATCCTCGCACCGCATCATACTCACGCACGGGTCCCATGCAGATCAGCTTCAGCTCCCGTCCTGCTTCCAAGGGTGTCGCAACTCGTTTTTGGGGGGTTGAGGTGGAGAAAATATGCCGCCTGTAAGCTTGCAAAAGAAAAACTTGCTACACTCTATTTTATTAAAAGATTCCACAGCACATTAAGACAATTCTTTACACGTTTCTACTTTTAATATAACACAAAGTAATTGCAAAGATTGGATCAAACCAGGTTTGGAATTCCTCTGGATTTCAAGACTTTTTTTAATTATCAAAAATATCTAGAAATCAGGCAGTTAATGATATATGAACAAACTGCTGCATAAAAACCATCAGGATATGGACAGGAAATCAACCTATTTCAGGTTTAGTAGTTTGTAGTCGACCCAGTCACAATATGTGTTCCCTCTGTGAGCGGCACCGCCCTTTCCACATCAGTCCATCTTCGGTTTTGTCCCTCTGCAAACCAGGCTGACCTCACATATTGGATTTGCTCTCTCAATAATTAATGGAGGAGGTATTTCGGAAAGCTAAAGGTCGACAATCCTTGGTATCAAATTCAAAATTAGTACCTCCTGTATTATTAAAGTCACTGAGGGCAACAGGTTAATAAGAGGAACTCTAGATGGTTAGATAGATGAACATGGATAGTTAGATAGACCCAAAGACAGACAGACCTCTCACCTGTGAGGAATGTCAGATGTACTCAGTAAAAAGTTGACAAAATACACGCGCGCACACAGACTCACTACTTCTCTGAGAACCTAAGCTGTGGCTCTAAACAGAGCTACGGCTAGTCGGCTTGTCCGTTAGAGACGTGAAACTAATTCTATTCACGGTAGTCTCTCTCTTAGGGAGCGGGCCGATGTCTCGAGCTGCGAGACGCCATCTTGTTTGCGTAAAGGAAAAACGTTTGATCCGATTGCCGTCGAAATGTTTTAGCACGGGAAAAAAAAAACTGGTTGTACAATTGATTAATAAACTACACAGATGCTTCGTTTTAGATTGGTTCACAACTGTGTTTTGAAAAGCGGCATTGTGTTGGTTGGCTGTGGCTCAGAATGTAGAGCGGGTTCTCCACTAGCGGGGAGATCAGAGGTTTCGATCCGCACCCCCGTCAAGAGTCACTACCGGAACACACATGGCTGCTGAAGGCTTTGCAGTGTGTGAGTGAGCAGGTGGCACCTTGCATGTCAACGTCTGCCTTGAGTGTGCAAATAGATGAAGTGTTTATATAAATAAGAAAATTAGTAATAAAGAGAATGTCAAGCCAGTGGACTTTAGTCTGCTGGATGTCGCCCGTGTGATACGTGTTTGTGTTTCTCAGCTTTGCAGCATCTTACCGCTTTCACCTGGGCAACGCCACAGTGCTTCAACGTCTTCAGGCTCATTTCGAGCTCAAACAATTTCACGTTTAACTTTGGTCAATTTAGTGGCTTAGTTTTGGACAGGATAAAGTTGAAAGAAGAGTTCTCACCTGAAACTTTCTTCCAGATTTGCTGACGACACGCAATGTCTAACTTAAAAATCTATTTTATTGCTTGTTTTTGTTGAATTTATTTCTTGTTCTGCTGTTTGTTTCATCTGTATGAATGTCTCTTTGCATAAGAACAAGCTATACTAAATGTAAGACTATATAAATGTAATTGGAAAGGTTAGGGGGATAGGGTTATATATACCATTTTTTTGGAAGATTAGAATCACACACTAGCTTAGTTCTATGTTGGATGCATTGTTTTTTCATTTGCAAAGACCAAGTCCTAAATAAGGCAATACATTTCCTATTCATTCGGACATGACATTTATTTTTTACGTGAGAGGGAAATGGGTGCCATAAGATATGAGTGTGCTCAGAGGAAGTGGAAGTAGACCGGGCCCTGGCTCGACCTGTTTGGCCCTTTAATGGAAACCGGGCTTATAAAGGATAAACCCTGAGGAGCCTCGTGTTGAGCCCCGTAGTGGACACCAGACTGAAGATGGAGCCCCAGCTGGCCCTGTGTTAGGGAGCGCGCCATTGTAGTTCAAGTTGTGCAGACAAGATGGTCTGAGTGGCCGTTAGACAAGACTGGGACACCAGAGACCATGAAGACTCCCTCAGGGACAAAACAGAGAAGAGAGAGGGACGGCGAGAGAGAACTAGTCTAGAACAATGTAATGGTAGGAGACAGAGTGCTGCGGGGAACAAAGAGTTCATAGCTGCATTCAGTTTCTTCTTTGTATAGTTCTATCCTTTCTTTTGTCCGAGGGGGGAACTGTAAGAGCCAGGAGGCCCTGAACAGCAGCTGGCAGGTAGGAAGAGAGGGAGGGAGGAAGGAAACAGGGGAGAGAAGGAGAGGGGAGAGAGGTTGCACAAAGAGAGGGAGGGAGTGGTGGAGGAATGGGTAAATTGGTGACTGCAAGGGTGGAGGGCACTCAGGACGCAACCAACTTAAATCATATGTTCAACTATTTCAGTGTTAATACAGTTGATTTGTCTGAAAAAAATACATGGGATCAAGCGGAGTTATCATGGCAACAGAATATTTACAGGCTGTTACTAAATGAAAGTAAAGTGTGGCTAAAACTTTAATGACATGTATAAATAAGAATAACATCATTAAACAAATCCAATGAATACAAATGTGTGAATAACAAATCAAAAACTGTTATTTTTTGAATAATTTAGTTTCTTTAAATATATTTATTTATTTTGTTGCATAGATTTTGACTTTGGACATACATTATATGCTATATTCAAACCTTCAAACACACACACACACACACTCACATGCACGCACACACACTACAGGTCTCAGTTAACAGAGACTCAATAGGCTGCAGACAGACAGGTGTGATTACAGCAGATACTGTTGCCCTCTCTGCTCAGCGGTTTCTCTCTGTGCCTCAGATGAAAAGACAAAACAGTGTAGTTGTTTGTGCTTTTCTGTGCCTCTGCACTGAGCTGTCAACGTAGAGTACAAGGTCAAACATCAGACCTGCTCTTATCTCAGATCTTCAGACTCATATACTTATGTCATACTTTGACATTCACTGATATGAATTTGTTGTCACTATTTGATCCGTTTAACACACATGCAGATGGTAAAGACAACTGCAGCTCGATACACACAGTTATTTTACTCTCCCAAATACTAAAAGATGAACATTATCACAGACTGGCAGTATTTCTGTTGTTGAGAGACAGTTTGAATGTAGAATGAGCTGATATGCCCGAATAGTGTATCATCATTTTTTGTTTGTTTGTAAGAAGTAATGCGATCATTATGCTTTCAGATAATTGGAGTTAAGTCAAAATGATCTGTTTTACCTCTGAAATACAGTTTGGTAAGTGTCGTAGCACCGAATAGAATTACTTTGTTAAAGTTGCATTTGAGTACATTGCATGAGCAAATGTTTTTCGTTGCATTCCACCATTACCTTTTTCTCACAAATATCGAAATTTGTATTGATGAAAAATCAACTAATAATCTAAAAGAGCAAGCAGACCAAACTGGACCAGCACAGCACGTTGGAAGTAATCCGATTCACAATCACAAGGACGCACCGAGGTAGAACCAGCCAATCACGTCACAGTGTAGTGGAGCTTGTGGAGCACCAATGGAGGACAAAAGATACGCTGCTGCTTGTCTCTGCCGTGTGCAGTTGCAGCTTTGCACCACGTCATAGAAAATGATAAATACTTCCGTCATTGTGGGTTAAGGTTAGCATACCTGAATGAATGCTACCTTAATTAAGCATCGGTTTAATCCACTAGCAGGTAAGCAAGATGAATGAACCAAATCAAACACGCATGCTAGATTAGCGTGACCTCTGGGTCATATCTGCATCTACAGGGAAGTAGATGTATTTTCCTTCACTAAGGTGTGTGAAGACTTCTTACCGACTGTGACAACAAGCACCTGATGTGACTCCAGAGCCTCAATCAGCACAAAATACTTGTGGTGGAGCAGAGAGGCGGAGTGGACTCAACCTATTGGAAACAAACCACCAGGCAAGTCGAACCCGGAGCAGAGGGAGGAGGAGTTTGCAGAGGCCCGCTCAGACCAGTGAATGCAGCAGCACACGCGTGTTGGTTCAGGTCGTAACTCGCGAGCGTTGCTGGGCAATTAAGCGCTACGTGCATGCGGCCACTTTATTGCTGTTGTCTGCCATTGTGCCGTTTTTTTCTGTTGTCGTGTCAGCCATCTCTGAAGTGATGTGTTTACAGTGGCATGTTAATGCAGTTTATTCTGCATCCTAAATGGGTTCTTTTCCTCACCAGAGTCCATAATATTATTGTCATATGCATATTTCCTTTACCTCCCTCCACACACAATTTTGTTTTTTTCTTTTTCATGACTAGTTTTACTTTGGTTAAATATCTTTAAACTAACAGTAACCCTTGAGTGCAATATTACACATCTCTCTCCTTCTTTCCTTCCTTCCTCCTTCTACATCACATGATTCATTTTTAAATCTTACAAGTTTGTCCATCAATCACCTAAAGAGACATACATGTAAAGTAGCACCAACAATATCTCTCTCACACACAAATAGACACACCCAATGAGCTGTAAGCAGTCTATCTCCAAGCAGGTCAACTATAGCCTAATGTCCTGTGCATACAGCTGACCGTATGTGTGTGTGTGTGTGTGTTTTGCTGGCAATGCCAGTGGTCCATTCAGTGACGCCAGGCAGCCTCAAACACTCAATCACCCGTTTATCTCGGCCTGTCTTCACCAAGACACACACACACACACCCACACACCACCCTGGCTGGGCAGATGGTTGTGCCACCCCTGCCAGAGCACTGTGACAACACACACACACACGCACATGTTTAGACGCACAAATAAAGGGGAGGGGACCGTCTGTTTCAGCTGCCTCCTCTTGTCACAGAGAGGTTGGCACCGGTCGTGCCCACCATCAATCCATCAAACTGTACCTTCTCTCTCTCTGTGGGGAACAGCTTTCATGCCCACCTGTAACAGAAAACACCCTGAAAAAACAAGTAGTAGCTGTCTTACGGTATCCTGCGGAGTTTCTGACCACGTGAGTGGGTCAGTAGAGAAAGGTTTGAAAAGCTCTTGGATCGTTTTTGTCTTGTTGGAATCATTTTTTAGTGTTTTGACTTTTCCGTGTGAGGAAAAAGATGAAAGGGCGTTAGAACAGAAAGGAGGTGGAGGAAAGTGGACAGTAAGAGAAATGTCGGTATGGAGACGCAGCGCTGATTGTAACGGCTGTTTCTTTGCAAAGTGATGTCTAAAAAGGGAGGAAGCTAGAGAACCCGCAGAGAACCCATGCAGACGCGGGGAAAACATTAAAACTTCCCTGGGTGGTCTCATAGCAGGACCTTCTGCCTCCTAGGTGGCACAGTGCAAACCACCACTCCTTGTTTAATCTTTCTGAAAACTGAAGTGTAGCAAAATCCCGTGATTAATAGGGGCTTATGGGCGGCACTATTTTTTGGCCGGGCACATTAACTTGCTGGGATGTGTCGTAGCAAGGTGAACTCTCCTTTTACCAATCTTCAACTTAATGAAGCATGACAAGGATGACACTGGTATCAGTTATCCCCTGCAAGAAAGTGAATGTTGAAGTATTTCTTTAAAGTTAAGTTAAAGCTACTTGGATTGTATTAGCTTTTCAATTCAATTGGCCACTTGGACAGCTCCGGAATCAGCACCCTGGACAGCGATTGTGATAATAACCTTTTTTTTTTTAAAAGAGAGTGACCGATTTTTAGAAATGGTGTAAGATGAAGGCCTCCTTGTTCGACCGAGACGTGATGTAACTGAAACGGACTGGTTTCACACTTAGCAACGGATATGAGACGCCTCCATCATCATCCTCACTCTCAGCATCATTGACTGGGATGACGGATTTGGAGAAAAGAAAGGAAAGGATAGATTGTCTTGAGGCCTCTTGTAGCTGTCGTTCTGCTTTGCCTTGAGGCTTCACACACACACACACACACACACACACACACACACACACACACAAACACACACATACAATTAGACACTAAAAATAACACATAAATCACCTTCCTAACAAAGACAGTGACAACTAATGGGCAACAGCAGAGAAAGATAACTGGGTAAATGAAGGCCAGTGTACCAGTGAGCATCTGTGTGTGTATTAATATGCATGCATGGTGAAGTGTAGTCACACATATATGCAACTGTGTGGCTACACTGCACTTTTTGATGCAGTGTACCTTTTGTTTGTGTCTTAGAATCAGTTGAAAAAACAACTTCAAGGAAATATATCACTTCCTAAAGTCAAATTCTTGAAAGGTAACTATTGAATACACACACACACTCTCACTCTCTCTCTCTCTCTCTCTCTCTCTCTCTCTCTCACTCTCACACTCACACACACACACACACACAAAGTAATGCTTATCCCTGTTTCCACCTTACAAATCAACACATCCTTTTAGATTACCACACACACCTTAATCTCCTCCTTAATTCCTCAATGTCTCAGGCAAAGGTACAAGCCAGCAGAACTCAGATTAGATTCAGGCAGCACTCTGACAACTCGGCAGTGCTAGAAAATACCAACATACAGCAAAAGAAACAAATAATTAAAACCAAAATACTGAGTCAACCGTTTGCATCAGATTTGTAAGTAAATCCAATGTGATTACACAGTGTCAGGATTGTAATGTGATATTTCCAGCATGCAACAAAAAATGCCGGTCTGCACAAATAGACTGTAAATTCCTGGATTGCACAACAAATCGAGATTACCGGACTGACGTTAACCAGTGAGAAGTTTTTTAATGAGGAGTTATTTTTAAATACAGGTCGTCGGTGTATAATAAATTATAAGTTATTATCTTGCTATATGCAATGGATATATCATTCAGAAAAGCCTTTCAACGAATACATATAAATAAATGTATTCTGGTCTATGCCAACATATAAGTCCCATCTTTATTTAGACTCTGTCTGCACTTTGCTGCGCAGGACGTTGCTGAATGAAACACACACCCTTCATAGGCACATTTGGGATCAAGGGGCTATTGCATAGCCTTTATCATTAAAAACCCACACAATGCATACAATGTTTTTAATAACATACAATAAAATGATATACGGGGCTGTGTGTGTGTGTGTGTGTGTGTGTGAGAGAGAGAGAGAGACAGGACCACTAAGCCAGTCAACAAAAGGGGTCCGGTGCTGGTGGTGTGGTCTCCCTCCTGTCTATCTCAGGTAGAGCACGTTACTGCTAATGCCCTCCAAGATCCCTGCGTCTCTACCCCAGAAGCCCCCTCGCTCTACCACAATCCTCTTTGCTCCCCGGGTCCCTAAGCACCTTGGCGTAGGGAAGGTAGCTCGCCGCGGATTGTCTTAATCTCTCCCTTTCCTTCAGAAAAGGGCTAAGCCAACGCGAACGTCACTCTCCCTATCAGTCCAAAAACCAATTGGTTACAAGGATATATTTTTTCCTCTTCCCTTTGACTTCGTATCTGTTTCTCCCACCTCTCACCTCAATGTTCCCCCCCAACCCCCTCCCCACATCCCGTTCCCAACACCCCCAACCGCCACCCCTTTTGTTTTTCCACGTCGATTTACAATATCTGCAATCATTTCTCACAATAGCAGGAGACCTCGCACCAGATTGAGCTTTTCTTCACCTCACTGAAAAAACAGTCTTGATTTGCCACAGTAGACGAAAACGAAAACATAATGTCGGTTATAGACTCTCATTTTTACTCTATGCAGCAAATGTATTTAAATAATCATCTCTGCCTTATTGATGCTACAATTGAGTTGAAGATGAACTCCTGCGGTTGAGCTGAGGTTGTTCCAAGGTTGCATGAGTCGATGGGAAGCTGGCAGAACGCTCTTTAAAAACAACTACAAACTAATGTTTTTATTCCCTCGGACCAGTAAATCCTGCGCCTGTGTTTTAGTCTCTTGTGTTTTGGATTTTTTGGGACGTTTTTAGCACAGCTGCTATTAGCCTTCATGTAAATCCCTCTGGGGAATAAACTCATTAGAACGTTAATCACTAGATTCTAATTACCCCTCTATCTCTCTCTCCCCCCATCTCTCTCTCTCTCACTCCTCTCTCTCTCTGCTGCGCTCGCTTTCTGTCACTTCTCTATGTCTCTCTCTATTTCATTTAATTAGGTAAAAATATTACATTTCAAATGTTTTCTACATCCAATCTTGTTATCTACCCACTCAAAGTGACTGGACTTGCCTTTCTCAATGGTTAGACAGTCAGAGCACTTGGTCGTTTGGTTTTGATACAAAGAAAGTCTGTAGATGTTCGATCTTCTTTTCCAGCTGGTGGTTATTTTAATCACTTGCTTATATGAGCTCTGGGGTTGTTGATGAGAGCAAAAACACCCAAAATAAGGAGCTGAGAGGTTCATAAAGATCTAGAGATGTTTAAAAAAAACAAAAATGTTCATCCAAAATATTTAACTTTATGAGGGTTAAAAGTTCCAATAAACCATTTGAACTGTGAACTGTGAACATCTATTATGTGATCGTTATTGAAAATGCAACTTTAAGAGGATGTTTTTCCTGTTAGACATCTGTCTCAAACAAAAAGCACTTACTGACAAATATAAAAAAGATAACCTGACAGATCACCACCTTGTGAAACTCACCCTACTCACCTTAGACACAAAGTTAAAGGTTGTGTATTGCTCATCCAGGCCCTCCTTCGAGTGTGAATTCAAACACATCTTTAATTCTGAAGTGTGAGTGAAATGTTTGCATTTTCTTGTCTCCCCGGTGGCATTTTTCCAACATTTTAAAACCATGTGTGTATGCATGTGTCAGCTGGGAGGACACTTCCTGCTAACAGGCCAGAGCAGGCTCTGAGAGCTTGGGGAAGGAGGAGGTAGGATGGCACTGAGGCGTGGAGGTGCAGCTCCCTTACATTCACACAGGACCACACAACAAGACAACAAACTCTGTCTCTTCTTTCTCTCTCTCTCTCTCTCTCTCTCTCTCTCTCTCTCTCTCTCTCTGTGTTTTCCCCTCGGCTGCTGAAAATGGAAACAGAAACTTAAACGCAGCATCAGGTTTTCATATTCTGAGTGCAATGCCGCTAATAGTACTTGATACCCGAAGCCTTTACTTGGCTTAACTGTCTAAAAGCATCACTTTGAGAGTGTGTGTTGGTGTGTGGGAGTGTGTGTGTGTATTCTGGGTGGGACTGTTTAGCTGTCACCTACACAGAACCCATGATGCAGGGTCTTAGCGCTAGCTTCTCATGGCTGAATGCACAGGACGCACACACACACACACACATGCACGCAGCTACACACTCACACACTCACACACACAAGGCCTCGTTGACAGGTGAAGGTAAACGGTGCAGAACTCTGCTAATCCACCTCTGCCCGGGAGAGAGAGTGAGAGAGAGAGTGAGAGAGAGAGTGAGAGAGAGAGAGAGCAAGGGCTGAACAGACTGAGGTCTGCTGGTGTTTTTCTTAACGCTAAAATGTCACGAAATGGCGAATCGTTGCAAATGCAAAAATAAGGTACGAAATACATCGGGCTAAATGTTTAGGCTATGAACAATACACGATAAACAAAATATTCACAACCCCACATATGACTTAATGCCTAAATGTATAATATATAACAGAGTTAAAACAGTGCATACGTAATGTTTGGTCCTCACAAATTTGTCACTAGAGGGTGAACGATGTGATAATGGCATCTGCAGCTCTACTGATGTTAGACATCACACTCCCAGTGAAGTACGGTGTGACAGCACGCAGTATTTAGAAGTCCAGAATGATGCTGCTTGATTGGGACAAAGGGTTTGGGCTGGATTTCGTCCAGTGCAAGAAAAAGACAGAAGTGGAGAAAGAGGGTGCGAGTGTGAAGTAATCAGTAACGTTGTGTGCAGCTGAGGCTATTTGTCACTGAATGGACGCTACAGCTCCTGTGGCTCTCCTTGGTGGCCACCTGCTGCTGATTGAAATGAAGGGGCTTGGCCCCCGAAAGCAGTCACTAATTCGTCTCAGGCTCTCAAGGTGGGCTGCCATTTACACCAGGGCAGCTATGGTCATTTTACTGACAAGCCACTCCTCCAAGCTCTACCCAGCACCACCATGTACTATGGTAAGTAAGGACAGAAAAAACTCATGCTTCACTTTATGTTTATTTGACTAATTTCAGAGACTATATATAAGGAGACATGCCACTTCCCCCTCAATCCTCAATACAACTCCCGTAGGAAAACCCGTAACGGCAAAGAATGCGGTTGTATGCGCATGTCCCGCCCCTCCCGCTGGAAAGCCAATCATCTGCTTTATAACAGTCAAGCCGGGAAACATTTAAGCCTATCGTCTGGTTCCACTGACGCATGCGCACAGTTGAGGTTTTGCGACAGCGGAGACGACGGCGTAACGCCGGTATTCTGGATAGAGACGTAAATTAAGGTTGGTGTCGTGAAGCAACAGTAACCTGTGGGGGAAAAGGCGTTTTAAATCTTATTTTGGGGCAAAGTCATCAAACTTTTTCAGCGATTTTTATCATATTCTACTGCTGTTTCTATATATGTAGTTTTTATGTCCCGATGACACGTGAAAGTGCAGTTCTGACTCTCTGCCCATTGATTGAGATAGGACGGTGGTCTTGTTAGAGCTGCCCGGAGGCGTTGCCAAGATGGCGGCGAGTGGCATGACTTGCCTAAAAGGACTTGCCTAATTTGTCCTTTGAGTGTTAGTTGATTCAGATTTAATTTGTAGTTTTTATGTTGAAACACTAGATTATGAGCAAATCATTCAGTGTTTCTGTGAGTCCTTCGTTTTACAGATTGATTAAATCAACAATTTGATTCGGGATCAGCATTGTATGAGTGAATGTCTAAGAATTGATTTCATCTCCGATGCATTTGCACTGAGCTTTTTATCAAATCCGATATAATGACTAATGTTAATTGTGGAATAAATTATTGTGTGCCATCTATTGTTAAACCTTTACATGTTCTCAATAAATGTATAGTGCACTAGAAGCCCAGCTGTGGCTGGAATTTAAACCCAATTATATCCTGGTATTGGAATACTGCCTGTGCTAGCTACAGTAAGAAAACAGGGAACACTCAGTAAATTAAAGAATGATCTAGTGGTGACCTACATGCTACAATTAAAGTGGAAGTCAGGTCAGACAGCTAATGGCGAGGAAGTAGTGTTTTTGTTTTGCAGTTGATATGCTTCTTTCTGGTTGCATAGTGTTTGAAGCATCAACGCAGCCCAAACTCAAATACTTCATCAGAGATCAGCCACTAAAACAAAAAAAGTAATGTGCACTCAATGCAAATTCAAATGAAGGGCTGAGACAGGACAGACTCCAGACTGAAACGTTATGTAAAAACAAGTTCATGAACTCTGAGAAAAAGGTTCTTCTTTGGGGGGACCGTGGTGCATGGAGTAGAGAGGGTGATGTCCATGCACCCGTCCCGGGTTGAAGCGTTCCGGAGCAAGAATCTAGAACCCCCAACTAACGGCGGCACACGGTTCCTACTGTGAACTATTTCCTCTATGGGAATTAACAAAAGGGTGCTTTCTTTCATCTTCTTAAAACAAAAATCACATAAATCTGCTTGTCAGACTGAACACATCTACACACACACACACCTCTACACACACATCTACACACACACTCGGAGCTTGAAGGGCAGATGTTATCGTGCCAGTCTTGTGATGTTGCTTCAGGTGCTTTAACTGCAAGTTGGACCATGCAGCCGGCCCTGCCTGTCCCCTAAACACACACACACACACACACACACACACACACACACACACACGCTCTGTCTTTGATGTTTGTACATTTAGCTTCCGTGTCTTGGGGGAGTCTCATAAAGGTCTTTTCCATCTTTGCTCCTTTTTCAGTTTCATCTCTATTTTGCTGTTTTTCTTATCCTGCCGTCCTTCTCTTGCGTCCTTCAACCCTCATCTCCCTCCTTCCACGCCTCCCTCTCTTCTTCCTTCAACCATGACTCCCCCTCCCACCTTTCCTACAGTTGTTATAAGTGAGTGTCATCAAGCTCACAGATGTTCAGCAGCATTTTACCTCTAAACTCTGTTACCTACATGTGTTTTTTTTTCTTTCTGTTTCTCCATTTATACAAGCTTTGAAACACACACACACACACACACACACACACACACACCACAAAAAAAAGCGCTTCTGGAGTAATCATGTCATGTAAATTACCCAGCACACCAAGAGGCCTCTTCACCTGCAATCAGCCTCTCGGTGTCTCAGTAAGGAACTTCTGCTAAATGACAGTACAGACGTCATTTAAAGTAATGTATTTTTAAGGAGAACTGTTCCAGCACATGAAGCCATGTTACTGTCGCAGTGTAGCGTGTGCACAGTTTATGTGTCGGCGACCAAATGCTCCCAACTGCTCAAGACCGAAACCAAACCCCTGCGTTGAGGTGTCCACCTGCTTTAAAGTGAAGCAACGTTAGCAACGTGTTCAGTGTAGCTGGCTAAAGGTGGGCTGACCTATAAAGGGAACCAGGTGCTCGGGTTATTTAATCTATTAGTGACATTTTTGGATTACAAATTGCACTATTGAGTCCTTATACTGGTACTTGCTATCAGCAAGTATGCAAATGTGAAAACTCATAGTTACCTACACAACCTAACAATCTGCAATAAGATACGAGTTCTTAAGTGGAGTGGGTTCTGCTTTGTTCGGCGACATTTACAGTAAACAGGTTCTTAGGAGGACGTAGGCCAACCCTGCTCTGACCCTCCTTTACAAAGAGGTTAAGCTTCTGCCGCAGGCCGCCGCTGTGGTGGGTCCGATCACTGCAGTTTGTCTTTGCGTCAGTGGTTATCAACACGCTGCACCAGTTTATGCATTGCCAACTTTGCCTTGTTTTCACTTTATTAAGGCCTCTTTAAATCCCAATCACAGTCGCATCGCCGATGAAGGCAAACGTATCAAGATAACTTTTTGCTTCATGCCAACAATTGTTTTTGAGGGAAGGTGTCAGTTGTAAAGAGGATATCTTTCATTTAAGAAAGAAACTCTTAACGGTCTGTGTCTCAGAACGCTTGCCAAATCCAGTCTGGCTTACTGCATTTTACCTGCCACTGGACATAATGCAGCGGCAGCTTAATGTGTGACGGGCTTGGCAAGGCATAAATAAGGATTAGCTGTTTGTCATATGTGGAATATAGAATAGCTGCAGCATGTCTCAGTTTAATATAAAATGCAACTCAGCGTTTAATGTCAGCTGGGAACGGCTACAACATGGATTAATGTGTTTTTGTATTTTTTTTTTTTTTTATTAATCTTCAAAGTTACACTTCACACACTGCGCTTCAGTGGGATATTATTTTTCGAGTTTGGGGCCCCAGATAACCACATGATAATTATAAATGTGAATTCTTTGCTTGTAACATACAGACGCACATACATACATACATACATTTTACATGTACAGTGTCATACTGGTCATTTGTTTGCAACCTTCTTAGCCGGTCTCTTACATCGGGATATTTATCAAATCAGTAACCAGCACGGCAATGCAATCGATTCACTGGTTTGGTCAGGACGGTTGGCTCTGGGTCGGAGCTTCATTCAGTGGTCGTCCAAGTTGATCTCAAATTTCAACGGATTTACTTGTTGGTTGAATCCACAAGTTGCAACAACAACTTTGGAATCAATTGAATTTGCAGCAAAAACTGTTGCTGCCTAAAAGCTGTGACTCTGTTTAATCGTGTTGTGGACGCATCTGAAAGTTCTCATATCACACATGTTGCTTAAGTCACATGACGTAAAGCATCCACCAGCTGTGTGTCTCTTTCAAACACACTCGCACTTGTACTTAAATTCAGGCTCATTCACCTGGGTGGGCCTGTCTGTCTGGCAGCAGTGTGAGGATTAGACCAGAGATTAGACTGACAAAACACACATAACAACAAGAGGAAGTCAGGTGTGTGTGTGTGTGTGTGTGTGAAATAGGGAACCTGGGTGTGTGCACGAGAGGAATCTCCCACACGAGTCACTCGCTTCCTCTTCGGCCATTCAAGTCAAATCGTTTATTAATCCTGTTCAGTTAACAGTGCATTCCATTAAAATCTGGCTTAAATATTCTATGCTGGCTGTGCATTCCATTAAGGCCAACTCCTACAAAATGATATCACACTGAACCCAGACAGGAAACGATAATTGTTTTTCAGACAGTAGCGACTTACCTGATACTTTACCCTTCCGCTGCCTTTTTTTTTTTTTTTTTTTAATCCCTGTTCCGTACGCCCAATCCTGACCCGCCTTTAGACTGACAGTTCCCTCGGTATAAACAATGACATCAAAAATGAGTTGCGTGCCTCATAATCGGTAAACTACTCGGGTTATCGTGCTTTGAGGACAAACAGGAAGCTGCATTTGGCCAACAGTCAACCGAGTATGTAGGAAGCTGCTGGTGGAACTAAACGGATACAACGTAAGCGGTGTAATGATGGCGGAACGTACCGCGTCATTTTCTAAATGCCTTACGAGCATTTGCTTTTTTACTACTTTAGAAATGATTTGTTTACCATTTGTGCTCTTCTACCTACACGCCTTCACTTGGCCGACACACGTGCACTCTTTGTTTGTCCAGGCGTTAGCGTGTGAGTTCCTGTGCTTGCGCGTAGGCTCGACCTTTTCAAGCCCTTTTCTGAGTGTCATTGTCTGGCCCAGTGATAGAAGTGGTTTTGGGGAGAGGCGGAAGTTTTTTTTTCCGCCAGGTATTTGTCCAGCGTGAGAGCGTCTCTGCCACGAGGCCAAACAGGAGGCGGAGCAGGTACACCGGGCGAGGCTGAGCGCGATCGCACTGCTGGGAAGCAATGCTCGTTCAACACAACGTTGAACCTCTCACACTAAGAGTTTAACCACTGCAGGAGTTTAGGAAAGTAAACTTCTCTGGAAATGCTTGTTTTCCAACTTTATTTTACAGATGTGTACTTTCTGTTATCAGCTTTACAAACCATATGCCTCATTTCTGTTTTCTAAGGAATTTCTTATATTTTTTTTCCTTAAGTCTGGATCACAGACTATAAGCTTTTAAGGTAACGGCCGCTGTTCACAGCAGAAGTCAAATCCTGGGAACAATACTTAAAAAGTTCAGAACAGTGTGGTTCATCTTTCTCCTGCAGGGTAAAAGGTCATGGAGCATTCTTTCTTCCTTTGCTGCTTTCTTTGCTTCTCCACATCCCATTCTACCCACACCCAAGACCCAATAGTTTAATAACACAGGTGCATTTATCAAACTGCTTTTTTAAGTTTCGTCAGAGAGGACGACCTCGGCTGTTTTTACTTTCTCCAGCGGCTACTTTTTTGGTCCCTCAACATCTTCTTAAAAACAGGAAAGAACCACCCCCCCAAACTTCATCATATCATCTTTTTAAGACCATCTATAGAATTTGGGGCTGAAATGCAACAATACAATACTTTCTTTTCAACTTACAAATTTTAAATTCTTTCCTTTCTTCTGGGGTGGTCTGCACTCATCTTCTTACTCTGACACACCTGGTCAAAACACGGCTGTGTGTGTGTGTGTGTGTGTGTGTGTGTGTGTGTGTGTGTGTGTGTGTGTGTGTGTGTGAGAGAGAGAGGTGTGTACACGTGTGCAGACGTGAGGCTATGATTCAGAACTCAAAACAGGTTAGCAAGGCTTTAACATACCTCTATTTTGGGTTTCAACTCGCATTAAGAGAGAAGAGGGTGTTTTCAACTCTTGTGGGAAAAAAAATGTCTATTTGTGGAATTAAACCCTCGATCTGTAGTGAGAGAGTGTAAGCATAATTAGAGCTCAGGTATTCCTCCTCTGCTTCATTCTTTACAGCGGTGAGAGTGTAGATTGGGTTTAGGTTGAATTTCCAAGTACTGGTTTTGTGAACATAATAATTCCACTGTGTGTTTTTAATGATGGAAAAAAATGGAGCTAGTACAACCAAAACATGGCTTTATCACATTTTATTACCAATCCGGTGTGATTATAAAGAGACAAACATCTTTAAAACAAAGAAGTTTAAATTTTACTTGACTTTACAAAGCAATTTTAACAAAAGAATTGCAGCACAAAGTACTTTACAATAAGGGTAAAACGTAGAACCAGGGAAGATGAGATGAAGAACTAAACCCTATTTATAAAATAAGATAAATGAAAGATGAATTAGAATTCATGCCAAAGCACGCATGACTAGTAAGACAATCTGCGATTGTCAAACAAAACAATATATTTTAATGCATTAAGTTAACTTTGCGTGTTTTGACTTTCACTATCATCTGACATTTTATGATGTTAACAAATTCTATAATCTATCAAATAACTAATTTAACATAAAAACAATCAGAAGTTAGAGCCATAACGTTATTTCCACAATTGGGAAACTTTTAATTCAACACAGTATCACAGCATTGCACTCTTATTTTGAAAGGTTTTCATGAACCCTGAGGCCACCGTACCTGCGCAGCACATTGATGACTATGCAAACTAAACTTTAATTCAAGTGGAAAAAAGCACTTCAAAGCAAACTACTGCAGCAGCAATATGAATAAAAGGAAATGGGATTTGAGGTTTTAATCTGTGCCTTGGCTCCCATCCAGCACACCTGGCCGGGCTCAAACAAACACACAAACAGGATTCTCAAAGACTTACAGATACAAATTGGCAACAGAGATCACTAAACAGTTTTGTAAAGCTGGGCTCAGTCACTTCCTTTGGACGCAAACTCTCTGTGGTTACAGCTTTCTCTTTTTCTTCAAAGAAAGAAAGAGAAGGGAGTATCGCAGTCAGCACGAAGCCAGACCCAAAGAGAGAGTCGAGGGAGGAACTGGAAGATTTGAAAGCAGACAAAAGAATGCTGAAAAGGAAAAGATGGTAGTGAAAGACAAAGACGCTGAGAGGGAGGGAACACAGGGATGGAGGAGAAACATCGCTCCCGCAGTTGTTGACTTGGTGTCAGCCGTGACAGTTATCGGGGATAGAAAAACACGTCAGAGATTTGTTTGCTCTGTGAGAGTAAACTAGCAGAAGTAACGCCCTAACCCACACACACACACACACACACGCAAATGCAGCAACTGAGAAAAACAAACTGTGAGGGGCAGGTCGGCTCTTGCAGCAGTTTGCACAGCAGGCCGAGAGAGCGAGAGGTATTAGGAGGTTGTTCTAAGGCGCGGCCCTCATTCACCCGCCCGGTCCGGCAGGGCGAGTGTGGGGAGCAGAGAGACGGGCGGCTTTAAAGGGCCGACGCCACAACAGGGACTCTCTTTAACCTCATATTTGCATTGGAAAGCTGGCATCGAGCAGGTGTCCTTCCTCCTTCGGTGCACATGATGAGGTCACGTGGACGGGGACCACATGCGCACACCTGTGTTGTTCAATAACTGCAGCATGGTAGATGAATCGTATTCCAGCCGCGTCTTATTCTTTATTTCTGTCTTACACACGGATCACAGAGAAATAGTCAAATGTTGTGCGCGTATCAAGTTGATGGGGGTTGAACTTTCTTCAACTTTCCGCTGCGTGTGACCATGGCAACCGCAAAGCAACAGGCAGGGGACAACGATGGAAACCGCAGTCACACAGGCGTTCAAATATGTCACCTGGAAATCATTCACGAGAGCGAGTCAGAGGCACCGCAGGACAAAATGGCCGACAACAAGATGTACGGCGTTTGAGATTAATTTTCATTATTAATCGCAGCATTACAGATTTGAATGGTTATTCATCTTTTTTTACACTGCATTCAGTACTTTTTAATAACACGTATCAGTGTTCAAACTGTGTTCATCAGTCCAACTCAAACCGCTAGATCAGTTAACAGGGACAAATGGTTAATCGTATTTTTTGGATGATTAACTAAATCAGTACATTTACAGTGTGTATTCATTAGTTATGTTTCACAAGATTAAAAAAGCAATCTTTAAGTCAAGCATGATTCTGCTTTGGACGTTAAAAAAATGACCCACGTGAGTCATTCAGATTATAAATTAAAACACTAGTCAGGTCAGTAGCGCTACCGGAACAAAAGAAGTAGCACCTGGACATTGGTTCATCCATCAATCCATCCATCTTCAAACGGCTGATCCTGCACACGGCGTCGTGGGGGGGCTGGAGTCCATCACAGCAGCTCCGGGCGAGAGACCTTAAGACGGGGTCCTCCTTGCATTGGTTGCCAGCCAATCGCAGGGCTGATTTACAAACACATATACATATATATATATATATATATATATATATATGTTTTTTTTAAGCTAATGTACTTACAGCACAAGGAGCTGACAGTGAGTTGTGTTTTATTTTCTGTAATTCGATTAGTTACATCAACAAGTACACGTTCCTGTGACACACTTCTGTTTTTGAGTGACTGGCTAACATCCTCTAACCCCCTAAAGAGCTTTAGTCATGTCATTGATACTGATGGAGAGACATTAAAACGTCCTGTTTGTCTCTCTCTACGTCTGCCTGTGTGTGTGCGTGCGTGTGTGTGTGTGTGTGTGTCTGTTTGAAGGCAGGTTGTATGTCATGGGAAGGGATTAGTAGTATTTTAATGAGGCTTTAATGTTTATGTTCACAGGCTGACACAAGCAAGCAAGCAGACATGTACTACACACAACCATTGACAGATCCCTCTCTCTCTCACACTGCACACACACACACACACACACACACACACACACACACACACACACACACACGCACGGTGCATTTGTCTTTCAGGTGAGTTTGACATGATCAGCTCTGAATAGAGCGTCCGTACCTTGACTCAGAGTCAGGTGGCAGCTCAATTGGTATTTTGTTGGAATGAGTGAAGCGTTGGGTATTTACAACCTTTTAGAAGACAAGCTTGTTTTTTCTTTAAGCCACATTATGTATATTTTTTGTTCATTAAAGGGAATCTTTTAAAAATTCTTTGACTTGTTTTATCATGAAGGAAATTATTGAGAAAAAGTAGATAAAAGGTTAAGACAAACAAAAAGTCCAATACAATTAAAAATAATCATAGATGAAGAAAAAGTAATAAATGTAAAAGTATAAAAGAAGTAATATCAAAATTCAAATAGATAACGTAAAAGCATCATCCATTATAGGAAACTATATTATAACAACAAAAGCAGGTAAAAAATATGAACTGAACGAGAACTAATACAAACTAAAACAAGTGCCTCATCCAAACCAAAATAGAAAATGAAATGTGTGAAAGTGAAACAAAAGCGTAATTGAACTGAATGTTCATCAAATTTGGGCATTTCAGCAGAATGCATAAAACAGGAATTGTCTTTATTCACATGTTTTGACACACTTACCGTTTTATGTTGTTTGTTAGCTCAGTATTAGCAGCACTGTGGGTGTTTGTTGAAGTGGAATAGTTATTGCACCCGTAGCAGCAGGCCACTGTCTTCTTTGAACGTTGTCACGCAGGTTGTCCCTGCACCTCATGAAACGTTGCATTTGAATTTGTGTGTTTCACGATGTGCAGCTATCAAATCACATTTTATTTTTCCGCCATGTTAACTGACTGCACGAGAACTCCTTTCACTCTCAAGACGCCAGCTTGCTTTGAGCCCCAGAAATCAACATTCCGTTTGTACAAGTACATTAAATTACAGAATATCAATAACCCCTTGAAAAAAAAGAAAAAATGTTTAGGATTCTTTAACAAAATGCATACATTTGCAGGTGTCATTTGCTGTGGAGAAAATGCCAAACTAAAAGATAAAGCAAAAAAAAAAAAAATCAGAAATGAGAAGAAAGAATCGGCATCCACATTCTCTCTTTACCTTCATGAAATAATGAGATGGAAAGTGAAAGAGAACGGAGAAATGTGGGGTGAGCTATCTGCCATGCAGAGAGGGGTGTTTTTCAAAAGTACATCTCACTCTGGAAGCAGCCATTTGGCTCCAGCCAGGCAGTTGTGACAGGGAAATACATTAGGCCCGATGTGGTTTGTTTTGGTTGTTTCTGAGATGCTGCAATTATGAGAGACAGGGGGCTGGTGATGGAGCGGGGTCACTTGGATTATTTTCCTTTTTTTCTTCCTGTTTGCTTTGTCGGTCGTCCTGTGCTTGTTTTCTCTTTCCCCACCTGTCGAGCAGTCTTCTTCTCTTCTCTTTTCATCCCTCACGCTCTCTCTGCCTGCAGTTAAATTGTAGGGACATTTTCATAGACGAATTAGAGCTCTTCCACGATGTAACAATGGAGAGATTTATTAGTAGGGACAAAGAAATGAATATATATATATATATATATATATTCGTACAAAGTGCTTTCTTGGTTTTGCTTGGACAGACTGGGAGCTTAGAGAAAGTTCTTGTCAACAGTTGCAGAAGTACCAGTTATTGATTTTGACAGGGTCCCTGCATTAAAACGAAAGAGGCGTTTAGTAGAGGATTGTTTCAGCCACAGAAATCCTGCAGTTGTCCCCCCCCCCCCCCCCTTTCTTTCTCCCTGGACGGCAGCCAGATGGTTATGGCTAATAAAGGGTTCTACAGGAGCAAGTTCATGTGTGTCCTTTTTAAAGCCTCTTCTCAAACAGACCTCTCTTTTAATTCGGCTACAAACACACACACACACACACACACACACGCACACACATCCCTCTCTCGCTCCTGCAAGGGGCTAATAGGGCGAAGGGAGTGTGTCTGCATCCGAACAGTGGACTCTCTTCAGGGCGGCCTTCGGGTACTGAAACTGACATGTTGGGCTTTGGCCTTTAATCAGGGACACCAGTGTGTTCCATAATCTGGGTCAGGACCCTGTTTTGGGTCACAAGTTGATTAAATGTGGTCCCAAAATTCTTCAGGAAACACAAACAGCCTCAGCAGCGGCTGAAGAGGTGGCTTGTCACCGCGTGGGTGTGATTCCACAGACCACACGGATAGATGGGAGACATGTGCTTTGGTCCTGATGACGACATAAAGACTCGGAGTCTGATTGTCATGAAGAAAATGCAGAAACGGATTGTACTGCAATGTTAAAAATGTTTTAGCAATTTAATACTTCTGCAAATTAATCGATAGCCAAAGTACAGCATTCTGGCTGTAGTTTTTATTTATTTGCAGTATCTTGTAATCTCATATACAATGAAAAAAAACTAAAACACAAAACTGAAAATAGTGAACCATTGAACATAATGTTTACTTCTCTAACAGCGACTACACATCAATGATCAAATGACAAATCAATGATCACTGAGGATGTCAGCCCCCCCCCCCTCCACACCCACCCACACTTTAAATTGCTACATTTTTGCTCATGTGGAAACAAATTTGTTTTTGAGTGATGGTGACCTTTCTGATCCCAGGGTCACCTGACAAGCTTTACCCATAATCCCTAAGCCAAAGGCCAACCAGGAAGGTGAAGTCAACGTTACTCTCCCATACAAAAGATCTTGCTGACTTCCCCTGTTTACACAAACACACACAAACGAACACACAGAGAGGCACATGTAGACACAGGCAAACACACACACACACACACACACACACACAGAGCAGCTGTTTAAACTCTCTTTGTACTGAGACCGTACGGTGTGGAAAGGCGACCTTGCTGCCAACATGGATGGAAACAAGTCAACAAATAAGCCTCAGTAAACAACACAATATGTTGGTATGGAGCATAACAGCAGATAAAGGTACAAAATCAACTATTTCAACACTATTTTGAAGGATACATTTACATGAAATCAAAATCAAAACAGTCTTTATTCACAAGGTCTAATTACAGTGCTTGAGGGACAAATGTCAAAATGTCATATTTTTCAAGTGCAGATAGGAGCTTATTTATGCTTTCATGGCCATACATCAATGGAAACAAATGTGTTGAGCTGACTCATCAGTAATAATTATTTATAGAACATTGTCCTGGATGTCAATAGTCATTTCGAAATCCAGCAGAAAAGAGTTCTCAATGGAAGCCATTGGCACAGAGCTCAGTGGATTACTGCGACCACATGCTCACGTCATATTCACTGTGTTCATGAACGGAGTCCATTTGAAACATGACATTTTCAACTAAATTAGAAGAAATCTATTTTTTGTGATCTGTCAACACAGCAAGTGTTCTCATGACTTACACCAAGTCATGCATTTTGAGTACTGGACGTCCCATTTGAAGCAGGCGACAGTGGAATCGACAAAGGAGTCGTTGTCGTTTGAAAAGTCACAAAAGGATTGCTGTTTTATGTCCATGATGTAGTACAGTAGTGTATGAACAGACGACAGGGTATTTCAGTGTTTTCTCCTTTCTTCAAGTACTGATGGGGCTTCAGTCACTCACAACTGGGAGTCAAATGAATCATATGGAATCAAAGCACCTGTATTGCTTTAAGGTCCATTCCTGAAGCCTCCTTCAATGTGGGAATTCCTGATGAATTGCAATCAATATATAAAGGCTTTGTCTTCACGTAAGGAAGCATTGTCAAGTTGCAATCAAAGTCTATTTGTATTGGTTGGTTTCTACCAGGATTTATGCACGATCTCTCCAACTTTCAGGCCTTTTGAATGTTGTCTTATTGCAGCTCAAGTAAACATTGTTCAAATGCCAGGATCTTCTTTTATGAACATAAGTAAGTTCTAAATGACCAATTATGTTGTAAAGACATGCGTGTGTGTGTGTGTGTGTGTGTGTGTGTGTGTGTGTGTGTGTGTGTGTGCGCGCTCTATCAGTCTGGTTTAATCTTTCCACCCCTCCTCTCTCTTTCAGGATTAAACATGTTTATCAATTATCACTCCATCTTGCCTCCAGCTCTCAGCACGCCAGACAGCTAATTGAATCATTAAACAATCGCTACTCCTCAGGGAGTGTGTGTGTGCGTGTATGTGTGAAGGGGGTGGGGGTGGGGCGGGGGGTGGGGGTGGGCGGGGGGCGGGGGTTGTTTGCAAACACGATGATGCCCTTGGGTGCTTGCAATGCACTTGTCAGATATGTTTATTAATTTATGATGCATGCATGCTCACACACGTACACAGATGGGTCCTGGCGGTGGCTGGCAGCAGCGTGTGTCAGTCACGGCTGGGGGCCTCTCCAGTTCTCTCACCGGTTTGTGTGTGAAAAGATACGGAAATAAAGTCTTCCCACTGCCGCTGCTCACACAAATTGTCTGCAGGTTTTTACCATCTTACCATTTTACCATCTTAAGACGTTGCAGTTATCTACAGTAACTATTAAAGTAGATTTAATGAATGAATCTGCTCAAGCTACAAATAATGTGTTTGTAAATTCTGCAACCTCCTAAATTCTGCATTGTCGAGACATTTACATGATAAATGGCAAAAAGAGTGACTATATTGTTTCAAATATAGCTGCACATATTGGAAGTCTGGTCACGTGCTTCAACATGGATCATTTGCTCACTTATTCACGTTAATGCGGCCATTGATTACGGCTGATCTGCAGCGGAGTACATCAAGTAGGCTGGTATTACGTTTTCTAAGGTGAAGTAAGGACCCTTTATGTGATTGCTGTCATGACTGATTGTGAATGTTTCAACCCATCATTACCCATAAGTCTCATCAATTCTCCACCGAACACACAATCAGAGCGGATGGATCCCCGCTGAAGCGGCGGTTTCTCATGGCGCTTAACCTGACACTCTGCCACTGATAAAGAAATAATTGCCCTATTTGATAGTATCATCATCTTCCAACTTAGACAGCTCAAATTATGGCTTAATCACATTTTTATACGGACCAGCTTGTTTTGGGGGGATTTTTTTTTTTGTTCAGCGCTTTCTGTGTGTCACTGTAACAACAGTACAGCGCTTACTTTCCCTGGAAACTGGATTTTCAAATAATATAAGGAAATAATGTAAAATATCTTATGACATTATCTAATATTGTGTAAGAAAAGTTTTACCATGTAGATGTTATTTTTAAGTAGATTGTTGGATTTCTCAAAGCATCATTCAATCCACTTAGGCATGCTGGGTTCACTGGTATTTAGCTATAACAGCTACATTTAAAGATGAGCTATAACACTGTACCTACTTAATGTTCTTCTCATCTCGAAATCATGATAATCTACAGCTGTTTGGGACGTTCCCATGAACATAAAGTCTACTCCTGAACCAGATGTATTATATTCAACCAGAATGTCTTGGGTGCTGATGATGCAACTTTGTCACGATGTAATGTCAAGAAAGCTGAATGGCTGTTGAATGAGACGTGCATGAGTGGCTGCATCCGCGTGGATTTCACTGTGTGTTTTGAGTATTGCTGATATATTTTTACAAAAATCATTACAATCAGGGTGATGGAAGCTTCCTGGCAAGAGAGACAGAAAGAGAGAGAGAGAGAGAGAGAGAGAGAGAAAGATCCAGGATGGAGCAGTATGACAAGAAAATTACGGGAGCGACAGAAGCTCAGAGAGAGAAAGAGGGGCAGGACTCCCCCAACCCCATCTTGTGACCGATTCGTCACTGCGACAACCGTCACCCCACCTTATTCTGGGATGTCCTGTAGTTATGTTCTTCAATTATGTCTCCCTCTTTAATGTCGCGGCTGCACATCCATATTTAGTTAACCGCTGCAATTTTAGCTGCCGCGTTGAAATGCAGCCGTCTCACCCTGGAATCAAAGGACAGAGCTTCCTCGGGCACACACACACACACACACACACACACACACACACACATACAATCGCACGCCCACGCACACACACACACAGATTTACATTTATTTCTATATTCTTTCAGGCTACATCTGCAATTTGAGCCACAACAGGGAGATTTTTAGCACGCCAAGCAACTATCAAGGAAAATGTGAGTTCCGTCAATTTATCCACCGTACATGGGATCTTTCTGCTCTGTACCCTTAAAAAACATGTTTATTATTCAAAATGGATCAAGGGGGTAAAGTGAGACCGAAATCCGCTGCGAAAATGATTTACAAAGTGTAACGAGATGGTTGAAAGGGCGGGGCCTCAATGAAACCTCTGCCATTGTAGATCTGTTATCATTAGCTTTCTAGTAAAGCCATTCTTCGAAAGATGACAGTTTTATGCACATAAAGACACAAATACTGAATCTGGAGGATTCACGTCACAGAAATCATCACAATATTCACTGAATGGTGTTGTCACTCCTCTCCTAAGGCAGTTAGTTTGGGGGGCGGAGCGCTTGTTTATCTATTTTATAACTCCTGACCAAATATGTTGTTTTAAACAAACTAGCTTTTGCGGGACTATCGACAAAAAAAACGCTGAGCTAAGTGTTTATCATTTTGAGCATTTGCTGCTAAGACATATCCATAATAACTAATAAGTAATGAGATTAACTGCAACCACAGTGGTTACGTCAAAAGCGAGTCGGACAATCCCAGAACCTGCTTTTACAGATTTTGGGCCTGATATCAAAGGGTGGCAAGATGTTCGGAAGTGAAAACACACAAAGGACGCTGATGAATTGGCTTTCTGCTAAGGGGAGAAACGCTCGGCTCCCTTCCTCTCTGTACCACCTGGGTCTCAAATATCAGGCCTGTTTCACCTGGAACCGCACAAAGAACAAACAAACAGTGTCGGAGTGTGTGTTTGTGTGCTTGAGAGAGAAGAGAAAGACTTTTAGAAAGGCCATAGAATGCGTCTGTACAGGGCAATAAACGCAGTGTCTCATTACTGGCTGGATTTTAATCCTAATGTCACTTTGAGCATTGATTCTCAACATACAACTGAGGGAATTAATTAGCCCCTCTTTTTGCCATCAAATGCCATCGGTCTGCAGGCGATGTCCACAGTACAACCCAGAAAAGGGCACTTTAGATAAAGCTTTGATAAACGTGGGAACCGCATCCAGATTAGAAAACCAAGCCTTCAAAAAGATCCCGATTTGAAAACTCAATCTTGATTCTGTCAAACTGTGTTATCTCAACAATCACAGTGTGGATTGACTAGAAACATATTCAGACATAGTTGTGCGCTCCTTTATTGGTGATGATCTGATTGGGTCGGTTTGAAACACATTATATTCTGCCCTCTTATTTAAACTGGCAGTTTTTTTTCTTGTGGAAAAAAACAATCCTGCGGTTTTGTTTCTCAACATTTGAGCTAAACTTTACTAGCAATCATTTTGTCCAATTTATAAATAATTCAGAGTCTGTTTGATGAATCTCAATCATTGCACAGCTGGCTTTACGTGCCTCAGTGCCGTTCCTACATGAACCATTAATGGATTGAAACACCCTCGGAAATCCCACTGCCCACTATCAACAAGAAATGAGGCCAAGTGCCAGCGTGAATCCACCTTTGAAAATTACTTCACAAAGAGGGAGGGAGGTTATGGCTTAAATGAAAATGATAAAAAGAATGAAACGTATCAATGATAATAGAAAAATGTACTACGTTACCTGTGGAGATAATAACGCAAGCAGTGAAATTGGCAAACAACCTTAAAAACAATATCGCCCAGCTCTCAAGTTACGATCCATCGCCTCATCTTATCTGCCGCTATATCAGGTAACGCAGTGTGTACAGCTGAAGAATGAGCTGTCATCACAAAGAACAGGTTGTGTGCGGGAAAAGATCATTGCATTGGTTTATGCATCTCAACCCTGATGTTTGAATAACAAATTGATTTAAAACAAACACATTTAACGCAGCGCGATGGTAACCTGCAGTGAACGTGGCCTATCGGGCCTGCTCATCTGATCTGCTCTACAGCGGAGACCAGAGTTTACACAAGACGTCAGTCAAAAGGAAAGGTGTACACACCAATGCAGTACATACAAGCATTTCCACCTGCATGCACAGGTACACTCATAAGCTGGGTTTGCGCACAAACACAATCAGGCAGGTGGTGTTGGAGAAAGGGGATCGCTGTTGCCTAAGAGGGAGGGGTTTGGCTCTGTGACTGACAAGCTATTAGTTATGAGGGTTTGGTCAAGCGACTCGTTGACTGACGTCAGAGTGAAGGAACGCACCTTTTGCTAAATATAACACGCCTGCTTTTGCACAGACGCACACATGCATGAATGAGCGCATGTGCCGTGTGGAAACATACTCCATTACATGCACAGTACAGTATGTATGTGAGGTGATGCTAAAGAAACCGCATACTTTGCAAACGTGAACACCGTGGCTGGGCCCTTTTTGCCTTTTCTTTTGTACCTCACAGGAATAAAGCCAATAGTGCGTCTGTGAATGATCAGGTAAATCACAAAGGATGGTTTTAATCTGTTAAACTGGTAATGGGATTTCAAAAGACCACCAACTAAAGAATTAAGTTAAGTGTTTTACTTCAATCCCCTAATGCAGTGGAATTGACTGTTTCATTAAAGACCCTTAGGGTATTGTTTCATTAAATAAGAACAGGTGACACACATGCAAACCAATTTGGTCACAAATCTGCATTGGCTCCTATTTGAGATAAAGTTTAATTTTGCAATGTGACACATTACAAATTAACTGGAAATAAAATTAACAAAATAAAGCCTTCATTGTAAGTGGATTCCACAACCTATGGATAAAATACTGTACGTTGTTGGTATAAAAACAAAATCTGTCCTAGTGAGCCGTGTTGGCGTGACTGGGTGCAACATACAGAACACACACGTGTTCTTGTGCAGCTTCAGAAAGTAGTTTCATTGACTTCCCTCTTCTCGTGTGGTTTTACAGCCGTAGCATCGGGAAAAAACAGCACTATTTCCAGGGAAGATTTAAGTGCAGGAACACAAAACGATCGCTAAATTATTAATAGCAATTCTTTATTTTCGGGTAGGTTCAGAAAAGTGGCATATTATAAAACCGTTTGATCGCAGTGACAAACCCACAGTGAATCATGTCCCGTCACTGATGGGAATTCATTGATCAGATTATATACAGAGACAGATGTAGTCACGAACAGTTTCATGAACCAATTGTGGAAAGTTGAGATCTTAATCCTTCTCTCCATTCTTCTCTTTTCATGTTCATTAGCATTGTTTCCATTTTTCCGGGCGAAAGGCCGTGATGAACCCATTTGGTGAACAGAGATAGCAACTAGCTTGTACTGAGGAACTTTGACCCGAACGTATTAAGACGAGTTAGTGGAGAGAAAAATAAAAATAAAAGCAAACTGGAATATTGAACTGACACTACTGAAAATACTTTTGGAATGTTCATTTCATCTCGTCATGAACATTTCAGAGTGATTTTCAGCTTCTCCGAAAGACCCTCAAGAATCAGGATGCAGCTCTGACACATTCCATGATGGTAACTCAAGAGAAAAATCAATATAGAAAAGCTGCATCGTGTCGAGAATTTGTATTCTGAAATAAAGTAGTACTGTTACTATTACTGTCCGTCACTTTGTAGCTTCTGCGCATTCCCAGGTCAACAGAAACCAAATGCAACACTTTTACTTGAACATGTCGTGCAGGTCGTTGGATTTCAATGGCAATATTTAAATTCATTCAAAACGAACGCTTTTCGATTTAAATTTAGAAAAAAAAAGAAAAAAAACAGGAAAAAAGCAAGTTTCCACTTAATTTAATTTGTGGCCCGGTGGCCGACTGTATTGATGAAAAGTCGTCTTTCTTGTTAGCAGTTGACGTTAGCATGATGAACAAGATAGAGACACAATGAGAACACAGCGGCGCAGCCGAACACCGACTGAATGGTGTAGCCGTGACAAAGAACTTCACGCACAAATGTTTGCTGCCTGATAACAGAAGAATAAATGACTTAAGATGATAATGAATGTGACTCGGAGATAGTTTATTTGTTTAAACACACACGTACACACTATCTCTCTCTTACAGACTCGCACACATTGATGACACACACTTGAGATAAATGCACGCTCACTACGGTCAATTAATAACATTGCTTGAAATCCGTCATGCAACTACCAAACGCACAATAACTGCCCTTAAAAGATACGGTAATGGTGACTGCTAGCTTTTCTACCAACAGATAGCGGCGTTGTCTTGATGGATGCCGGGGAACAATACCAAAATCAGTTTTTTTAATTATCTCCTCTGGAACTAATGTTGCAGATATGCGTGTGAATTAATTATTGGAGCTCGATATAAGAGAGGGAGCAAGACAGAGAGCAGCATTATCTGCCAGAATCTCTTTTTTTTTTCTTTTTTTCTCTGCATTCATTAAGGCAAAGGAAACTGTCAATCACGTAACGAGACAAAACCCTGATTTCCAGAAATCAAATTAGTGCTGAAAACAGCAACGAGAGGAGGGACGACGGGATCAACAAAAGACGGCTGAGACCTTAATGTGAGCGTCAATTAGAGACGTATCGCAGCAGAGATGTTTCTCGCCGTTTGTCTTGTTTCATTTTGTCGCGGGTGGGGTTTGGGGGGGGCGGGGCTTTTCTGCAGGCAGCTCTTCCTTTTGGGGTAACGCTGTGTCTTTTGCGGCTTAGCATTGGGAACATCGCCGTGTGACTCTCAAACACACAACATCAGCTGTGGCTCTTGTTGTGTGTTTACTCTCTGTAATCTCTGTAACTGGCTGACTGCACCTCCTACGCGTCTCCTAAAAGTATTCTTGTTGTACGTTGTGCGCTCAGGTACATAAAAATATTCCCGAAAATGATATGAATCGGCCTGCGTTCGGAACTATAACTCTGGTAAGGTTAGTGGACATGTCCATCGTGGTCACAACTTCTGTGACTAACCACTTGTTCAAAACATAATAAAAGCGTTAACTTTGTCCTGACAAACTTCCCTCAAAAATCCTATCTTTATATTTTTTGTTCAAAGGTCGCACTGGCTCCTCTCCTCGTGGGACCATGAGGTTTGGCTGCGCAATCATTTTGCAATGTGACATCCGTCTCATTGTGTCTTTAATGTCAGTTGTAGAAGGAATATCTTGGCACGGGAGGCTTCTTATTTCCACTGCAGTGGCTGTCCCTGACTCTGCTGAATGTCATTAGAGGAGGATTTGCTGGTAGGAAGCACTAAGGTCTTTCTCTGCTTGTCAGATATGCCTGCAGGCGGCTATCGCCTGCTCAGCCCTTGTCACTTTCTGGATTCAGGTCTTTCATACTTAAGGCCAGTATTCCTCAAGTGCTAAGCCAAGTAAAGGCCAACTCTATCTCAGATTTTGAATGCAGACACCAGGACCCAGCCATTGCAAAGCTGGACTAATTAATTGAACCAGGACTATCTGGACACCCTGCTGCTCTACGCAGGTCTACACTAGGGGAGGATTCGTCTTAAGATTTTACAGTAAGACATTGAGCTTTTAACTGCCCATTTTCACCCCTGTTTCTGTCTCTATTCGGATTCATGGATAGTAAGGCTGCTAAACTTTGAACATGACTGTTTGTCCCTGGAATTATCAGCAGTGAGTTTGAAAAATAAATACACGATTTGAAATGTTTTTGGATTCACCCCAAATCATATCTACCGTTTTTCTGTATTTATAGCAGTTACATCTAGCTGATTGTCTGTGCAGAAATGAACTACCTGCTACCTGGTGCTTTAAACCCAATCCCCCGTCATCAATGATCGTTTAATATGTTGCCACCATAGAGACCGCCTGTGTTTGTAACCCTTTTGTGTGACAGTCTCCAGTTGATACGGTCGTTTATTAAACTGAAACAGCAAAAACTGATTAAACACTCGTGCTTAGAGTGGGACGCCTGGCACCATCTCACACCGCTGTGATTTGAGTGGAAGCTTACAGCTTTGTTTGGCTGATTTTTGTTTTGTATTTGTGAAAATAACATATACGAATCCTTTTATTTCCTTATTTGAATGTGGATACTTTCTAAATAGTTTACCATTTTATTATGGTAAATAAAATGCTTGGCAGCACACATTTCTATTCCTCTATTATCAGTATTCCATTTGCAATAACTGCCACATTTCCCGCAAATTCGGGTCATTCGGGTCATTCGAGCTGTAAGACGACGAAAAACTCGCCCAGTCTCCCCCTCGAGAGGGCGGGTGTGAAGACAGTACAGTACAGAACAGTATAGAAGCCAATCTATCATAACATCTCTCAGTGCAGCTGCACAGTAAACAGGCTTATCAACAAGTACCCTCCGGACGATGCCCGCAGGGCTCCCCAGCACCTCGCTCTGTCTCTGCCTCACACACACACACACACATCCGCCACCTTCTCATCCATCACACTGCCGTGTCAGAGTTCAGCTCATTAGGTGATACGGCCTGATATTACAGGGCGGAACTCTCTTTGCTCTGCTTGTGGTAGTGTGGCCGTGATCTCTCTGATGTTGTTATCGACATATGAGGGATTAACGCCCTCACGCTTGTTTTATTGCGGTCAACAGACCCAGTCATATACTGGTCAACATTGGGAAATGAATGACCTTAATTGACAAACAAAGCGGCGGTCTTCATCCGCGTTTTGTTTCTTTCTATAGTTCTGTATTTCGCGCCGTGTGGCTACAGTAAAGGAAAGTAATTGTGACAAACGAGGGATAGAAAAAGAAGCCAAGGAAAGGATTTGAAGTTCTCTGAGGCGTGCACGCTCAAACACCAGGGTGAGATGTCTCTATAAACATATAGATTCCCTATTATTGGAGCACAAAGCAGCATCCCGCTGCAGGTAGCGGGATTAAACGAGAAAGTGGAGTAGAATGGAGAGAAATGGAGAAAAGAAATTATGTGATAACGACAGGTTTGTTAAAAAAAAAAAAAAAAAAAACATCTGTGTTTGGTTGGTGAGCCGCAACGTTAAATGAAGACATAGAGCCGCATTTCCATATGAACGGGGCACACGCACGCTTACAGTATATGCAAAGCATGCACAAAAACTACAAGTACACTCCACAAACTCTCACAAACACACACACCTTCCACCGCTCAACCCCACACACTCCACCCTTTGCACACACACCGTCACCCACTTACCCACTCGCTCACTCCACCTTTCAAACACACCGACGCGGGCACACACACACACACACACACACACACACACACACACACACCCTCCACCCTCGACACACACCTTCCACCCCACCCCTTCATTAATACTTTCCTCTCTAAAGCGAAGGAGAAAGCCCTCCAATTATAAGCGACTCCTCAGCAGACGGGCTCAGCGCTGCATTTATTACCAGCTCATTTGGCTAAGCAGGGCTAAACACATTGCATCGAGGAGGCTGAGGGGGGGGGGGGGAGGGGGTGATGCTCTCTCTCTCTCTCTCTCTCTCTCTCTCTCTCTCTCTGTGTGTGTCTCTGTGTGACATTAAAGGGAATATCCCTGTATTCTGTCCTAATCCAAACTGATTTGAGATGGCATAGGGGGGAGAGGGGGTTGAGAAGCAGTGCTGGATTATTTGTTTATGGTGGGGGGGCTTGAACGCCACTGCCTCCCCAGATTTACCATCTTATACTGTCTCGCGGCTCTTAATCGCCTCCCCCCCTCCCCGAACGCAACCCATTTACAGTTCAAAGCAGAGGAGCCTATATCTTTTGCCGGCTACATTATGATTGGTATTAATATCATCACCATATTCAAGGCTGAGAAGTCTCAAAGGGGAAAGGAGGGGGGGGTGTTCACAACAATACTGTTGCTGCCAAAATGTGGCGGCTTGCTTCTTAATAGCATGACCCTAGTGAGGAGACGTCTCCCGCTTTAATCATGACTGCAGCTTTGCTTTGGTTTGGAGGGTTAGAGGTGTTACTCAGCACTTTCACAGATTTCTTTCCCCCATGTTGGAAATTAGACAGTCGGTTCCCTCGCTTCCTTTCATTCGGCATCCGGGAGACCTTCAGGCAAAAAAAAAAACAAAAAAAACATGGTAAATAATTTGAAAAGCAGGTGTCTGACGTTGTAACCTTGACGCTGACAGCAACTTTTCCCGCTGTCGGCGCAGTTTTAATCTGTTTGAATACCACACGGTTCATCTCTCATGAGCATCTCAGGGTCGAAGAATGTATGTGGAACAAAGTTGCTTTTCTTTTAGGCTACGTTCACACTGCAGGTCTTAATGCTCAATTCCGATTTTTTTTTTGCAAGGCCGTTCACATTTCTACGCCTTCGAATTAACTCTGTCACGGAATTATGACGTTTGTCGAGTATCAATGACGTGCAGGTCGGATACATGCGACCTGGCCGTTCAGACTGAAGTCGCATTTAAAAACATCGGATACGTATCGGAATTACATACCCAAGTGGCCTGGGTCGCATTTGAAAAGATCGGTTCTGTGTCGTTCACACTGTCATGAAAACATCAGGTACAGGTCGCATAGGGGCGAAAAAATCTGTATTGGGTTGTTTCAGCCTGCAGTGTGAACGTAGCCTTAGTCTGAAAACCGGAAAAGCAAAGGTTCCCTAGAAATATAAATAGTTACATTTTTCTGTTTTTTAAATGTCAGCAGGTTAGCACATTATTGTGAAACAATGCTACTTCTTTTGCCCCTTTCCCCTCCTTACGAGGCTGCATGCTTGTGTGTATTGAATATTCATTTTAAAGAATTATTTAGAATGCCGTTCATTCAAGTACTACTAGTAGAGGCGTAACAAAAATCTGGGGTGAAAGGTCATACACAATATATAAAACAAAGAGGGAAGTTATCAGGGCGAGAGGAGACCAATACGACAGAAAGTCCTCAAAAGACAGATTCATAAAAACTGCAACATTTCCAGAGACAGATAGCGCTTGATGGGAATAAAACAGCAGAGTAATTGCGCCCCCCCCCCCCCCCCCTCTCTTCCCCCCGTGGCACTCTGGTTTTTAAAGTGTGTTTTTACGTGTCGTCGTGCTGCACAAGGGGCGTCCCTGGCGTGGCGCCAAACTCCATCTTTCCTCACCAGGCCCAATAACCACCCAGCTATCTGCACCTGCTCCAATTATTATCCTATTAGCAACAAATACCGCACAATTACCGGCAGGAACCCTCACACCCAGGCCGCCACGGGCTGTGAAAACCCAGGGAGAGAGAAATTAGCCGGGAGCAGGAACAGCGGCGATCAGACAGCAATTAATCAGCAGAGACACATCTCTCAATGTGGAGAACATAGACAGAAGCCCAACACCTTTGGCTCTAATGGAGAGGGGAGGCTGGAGGGGGATAAAGATGTGGCACACGGGAGAAGAGAATGACATTTTATTGCTCGTTTCTGTTGCACAGATGGGCAGAATCTCATGACCTTCGGCGTCCTTCTATTACCTTCTATTAGCACGTTTGACAGGTAACATGTGAAGGATGACCAACCCGAGCCGTTTCATGAATTGAGAATCCTAGAATCCTTTTTAGTAGCCTACATATGGTAATTTATGTGCCTATATGTTCATTATTAGAAATACATTTAATAGTTGGGAAACTTTCATTTGTTAACATAGAGTTTGCTGTTTTTGTTTTCTCTTGAAAAAAATGAATGAATGAACCAGAAAATCAATGCATATGCAGATTTCATAGAAAACCGCTGAGTTTCAGGGGTTAAGTCAGTTTAAAGCAGAGATGAGGGATTCGGCCTCTTGCATAAAGCTGTAAACAGTGACTATTATCTTTCACCCTTTAAAGTTTCAATCGGTTGTCTATTTATGCGTCCTGTGGGGACGTGTATTTGAAGTCCTGTTTAAGGCCGTGCCATCGCCCCTGACAGACAAAGATTACAGGCATCGTCCCAAAGCAAACACTTCACACGACGACTACATGCCAGCTGTCGCAGTCTCCCTCCTAATAGGCAAAGATGTCTGGCTGATACAAAAGGAAAAGTTGTAAAATATGCCCCCCTGCACTCTAAAATACACCTGCGGCACACAAACACACGCACGCGCACAAATGAAACACTCTAGTATTCATATTCAAATGAAAATTTGTATCTTTCACATCTCGGCTCTACCCTTCAGTGGCTTTTAATGCATGTCAGGGAGATTGATAAGTAGGTGAGCAGAGAGAGGGGTTAGGAAGAGAGAGAGAGAAGAGAGAGCGATATGCTGAAACAAGAATTTGGGGCGAGTCCGAGTCGTCATCACACTCTCTCCCCCCGACAATCTATCAGCCGAGAATTTGACAGACCGAACCGACCTGCAGAGAAATGTCTTTTGGAGGGCCTTTTAGCCCCGCCCATGATGTCTGTCAAAGCAGCAGTTAGGAGGGGAGAAAGATGCAATGACGGAGGAAGAGAGAGAGGGAGGGAGGGCAGAGGGAACATTCAGAGCCACAGAGAGAGATGTGGGGGACTGATGTGTGTGTCCATCTCTTCCCGTCGTTCTTTAATGAAACAGTGGTGTGCTTCTGGAGACAGTTAAAGCTGACAGAAGCACTCAAGTTCTGGCCAAGAGGTCTCACACACACACATGCACACACACGCACGCACATGCACACAGGCACAAAGACGCAAATCATCATTTTTAGGGAATGTCATGCAGCAAACATGTAATGTTTCCTTTCGTCTTTGAAACACACTGGGTTCTTTGACATCTCTTGCTCTGTGTCTGAAAGTGTGTGTGTGTGTGTGTGTGTGTGTGTGTGTGTGTGTGGCCTCAGGCTAGACCAGCCGGCTCTTCTCCAGACTAATTCACGCAAGGCGAAGGTCAACTGGAATTCCTCCAACGTCTCTCAGTCCGTGTGTTTCTTAGTCCTCTTCCTTGTGTGTTAAAGTCTTTCAGTCTGTGGCCTGTTTTGATTTTTCTTCATCGATATTTCAATGAGAATTTCCTCAAGCAGGATTTTGTTTTTTAGGTGCAGACTGCTGCACAATTTATCGTTATTATTTCCAAAGTGACTTGTTGGACCGAACTGTTGAGTGTGTCTCGTATGCACAAACCAGGCAGCCGGTTCACCGGTCCGGGGAAGCGTTAGCAGCCACGTATTGTCGTGGAAATATGCAGCCACTTTATTCTCCACGGCATTTAATTAGTGCATTTGCAGTGTTATGAGTGTTGCGTCTGCCCGGGATGCGAGGTCAGGCTTCAGGCCGGCCGGAGGCGTGAGGTTAGCGAGGGTTCGATCAAAACAGAGGGCATTGCTAAGGTGAAGCAATACCAGCACACTCCATTCAAGGCTTTTCAATGAAAAGTTAGTAAACCATTTTGTCTTGCTTAATGTTTAGTTTTAAACCATCATGATCCCTGACCATGAGTTTAAATCAATTTTAGAGATCTATTTATCAAATGCAACCTAGCCAGACTTTTATTCAGCCTGGAAGTACATCAGCACTCATTTCCAACCCACATACTGTCTAGTGACTACCACACAGTCTTTGATTCATTTCAATGTTGTTAGTTTTCAGTCCTTACTCCCCGTGACCCAAACAAGACAAGACGGCACCTTTGTGTAAAATGCAAAAGGATGCAACACAAGCAAACATGAACCAGGAGATTTGCATTTGCTCCCTTTGGTGGTCCCATGACCCGTTTAGACCTTCGCCTCCCTTCCTCTTCCTTTTCTATTAACGACACACATCTCTTTCTGCCTCCTCAATCCTGTCCTCTATTGTCTCTCTCTTCCTCTCCTTTTCTTAATCCTACCTTTTTTCCCCCTGGTTCTTTCCTCTCTTCTCTTTTCCCTCATGGCCCTGCTCCCCTCCCCTGCGCCCTCAGCTTCCAGTCCCCCCCAACAAGACACATCAAATGAGGCCTTTTCATTGTTTCCGATGCAAATTTACACCGGAAACCAAATTAAATAAACGTCTCTCTTTTATACAATATTACTGCCATCATAAGTGAGTCATTCACACACAATAGAAGAAATGTCTCGTTTTATTGGGACACAATGGCTCTTTGGCAGCTTTTGTCCCGTTTACAGCTCCCCACCCCGTTCCCCTCTTGAAAAAAGAAATATGTATAAATATAACACACACACACACACACACACAAACACACACACACACACACTAATGTAAAGGACATCCCAAAATCTCTTATTAGTACTAATCGTCATGCGGAGGCGACCCCTTACATGTGCATCCTGGGAAATGAGTGAGGTGTCACGAGGAGCAACGCTGTCTTGTTCCCTGCGAGTGAGTGGATAAGTGCTACATGTCAGCGTCATGTTTAAAGGCGCGCTGCATGATATCTTTGTCATCGGGGCCGACAGAAATCACGGTCAGAGACGAGCGGCGCACCCGCTTGTCACAACAAACCCCTGCACGAGGGGCGCGCACGCGTGTATCGGAAAGCTGTAATTTAGCATCAAATGAATTATTATCTATGACTTCAGTGAGTTCGTCAGGGAGACGAAGGCGTGATGGCTCGGGACGGACAAATGTTAAATGTTTTGTTTAAATGACTGTGGCTCCAAAAAAAAATAATTTCAGCTGTTGAGGCAATGCGACGAGGTAGGAGGAAGGGCCTATTCGAATTTGTAAAGTGCAAGATAATAAGCAAGGGAGCAGATGATGTGTCGGGTGTTGCAGTTTTGAAAATGACAATACAGGAAAGCGCACAAAGATCAAGACGAGGTAGCACTAATCTCATCACTTTATCAAGATGTGGTTCGACAACTGTTAACTGTTAACCGTTGGAAGGATGTTTGATAAAAATGTGGAATTGTCCATTAAAAATGGGTTCCGTGTCCGTGACCGAGCTCGGACTCCCTGTGTGACTTTTGGTCCCGCCGTTTGACTTTGTAACTAGGACTGTTAAAATCCTTTTGACGGTACACGTTGTGCTCGATATGTAACTTTAGCAACATTCGGGGAAAGCCCGGGTTTAAAAAAAAACCTCATTGGTTTTATTATAGCACATTTAGTTCTCACTTTTCCACTGTTTCCTTTCGCCACTGTACATGCGGCCTTGAGAGCTGTTGTTTGTCAAAAGGAAATTAATGAAGGGGGGTCGGTTGAAGTATTAGTCAGTGAGTAGAAATAAAACCCACATAACTGCACTGCACAGTGTTTCTAACTTTCGGATAAAAAACATTGACATTGACATTGAGAGACCTGCGAGGAATAAACATGCATTCTTTTGTGTGTGGTATTGACACTGGAGAGGAGGAAAGAACAAGAAGCCGGCTTGGGTTTCACTGTTATATTTCTGATCATTATGACCTTTGGGGCATTATTTGTATCAGGTTGCAGTGTACCAAGAAGGCATCTTATATTCCTGCAGTTTCGTCCTCCTGTCTGTTTGTCTTCCTATGAATATCAAAGCTCAGCTAACATTCTAATACGTGAGTGAAAAAGTAAGACTGTTGGTTGTGATGATTATCCAAAAAGATACAGTTTGATTTTTCACTAATCAAACTACAAAAACCTTTACAAATTTCTGTTCAGGGTAGTGAAAGTAGACCCCAAATCTGGTTTAAACATTCAGAACTTCAGAAGCATTCTGGAATATATCAGGTGGTCTCTGGGTTTAGGACAAGTCATTGCAACGTCCTGGGTTTGATCCTCCTTTGTCTCCTTTCATATACATTCCTGATACAGATTTTCCTATGCATTGTTCATTGTCTCTGTTGTGGGCTTCCCTTTGCGACACTAAAACAATTTAGTGAAAATAGAACTATGTGGAAGCCCCTCTGCAGGGTGCTGAGCATGTGATGCTTTTTTTTGTTAAAGATACTGTTTAATGTTGCTGTCCGAGACGCCTTTTTTCAGTGGAACAATTAGCATCCAATAATCGAACTCTGCACTGTGAATCTGGTAAAATCAATAAAGTATGTAGAGTTTGTTTACCTCAACTGAATACTAATAACAATAGCATTATTTACTTCCATCACCATTTCCAAACAAAGTCTCAAAGGGCCTTGGATTAAAAATAAATCAAATACAGGGCGTAACACGATGGAACCGAAACTATCCAGACAAGCACACACACACATACACACACACACACACAAGCGCACGCACACACACACAGCCTTCAGGCGTTTAGAGTAAAGCCCAACGATATCCTCCCATAAGAGACATCTCAGGTGAAAAACACAATAAAGAACTTGCTTCCAATTCATGCAGAGACTACAGAGTGAAGAGTGTCTGAAAGAAAGAAAAGGAGGGAGGAAGAGAGAGAGAGAGAGAGAGAGAGAGAGAGAGAGAGAGAAATAGGGACAAAGAGAAAGAAAGAGAAGGAGGGCGAGAGATTTGGAGAGGGTTTTAATTGTTTTCCCATGATGCTTTGAGGAGAGCTCACGGCTCAAAGCGTCGGAGCAGAAAGCTGTTGGAGGGCCTATCGTCCTGGCAACCAAGCCTGACCCTTTAGCACACATGAAAACGCACACACACACACACACATAGACGCCTCTACACACAGACGCTCACACTGTGGTTCATTTAGAGTCTGACATCAGGAGGGAGGAATGCAGGGAGGAGGAGGAGGAGGGTTGATTGGGATGAGGAGGTGCTATGCAGGGAGGGAGGGAGGGAAGGGGTTGGGGAGGGGGGGGGGGGGGGGTTTGATGGAGAAGAGATGATGCGCTGGGCAGCAAAGGCTCATGGGAATCCCACAAAAGTTGCCAACCGGAAAGAAAACACACCGGGGTGGATCGATTAATAAGACTCGATGAGTTGGGTTGTTGTCCAGAGGTTTTTGTACACACTCACTGCAGCATGTTTACAGATGTGTGAGGTTCTTTTCCTGCGAGATACGTACCGTGTTGGATTCCGAGTTGCGGGAATTCAGAGTGGTGGGAAGTCAATTAAACTGTCATTTTGTCACTATAGATATTGAAGTGTAGTGTGGGAAGACGATGAATAACTGTTGAAGATTAGTCAGATTGACGGAGATGGGATGCAATTTTTTGACAATTCTTCAATCTCCGAGAGGTGATGATACCACAAAGACGCCAACTTACTTTTTGATTGGTAATAACTGTTATTAGTGACGCTGAAGTAGCAATTTGCCATGGTTCACATTATTGGGAAAATTTGTATTATTACTGCGACATTTTAGTCAGAGCCAACGCTAAAAGTATCAGTGATTGAAGATGTACAGCAAAGTAAGGAATATTGTCAATAGAACTGGGGAAATACATTAAAGGTAAGTGGGGGCGATACTGAAAACTTCTCTATACTTTATATATTATATATATATTTATTATATGTACTATACTAATTTAGAACTGCTTTTTTGTCCTTTTAATTCCAAGTTCAAGTCCATACTTGAAGAATATGCTTTATTTTGTTCTAAAAGTTTTACAACCAAAATCAATGTCTATGTTTTACAGAATATGAGTGTTGTTAAAACAATCTTTGCATTGCAGTAATTAATTTATACTTCCTGTCTGGATTGTGGATCGCTTGTCCCTTCTAGTTTTCCTCAATCTACATTTAGGAAAATGGTTACAAACATTAAGCTATATTATAAAGTCTTACTTTTAAACTGAACGCATATCTGTGGATTCCCTTTTTTACATGAATCATACCAATGCAAAATATAAAATCATTTATTATTATTTTAGTTATTCTGTTTATTTCAGTCACAACTCACAACCCACTGACAACTGCGATCATGAGTTTTAAAACACCCGCAAGATGATGTAACATTTGAAACAAGTGGCTTTGAGCACCTTTATATTGTTAGTGGAAATAATCATGTATTCACACCCTGGTGCTAAGATGACCACTCTGTCAGGCAGTCGAAGCATTGGACTCACTCTCTTCCTGTGAGAAAAGAAACTTGTGTTTGTTGGGATGGAGGGATGCAGGAAGGAGAGGAAGGAGGGTTCTTGGCTTTTTTGTTTGCCGGCCTTGATGTGTGACCAGCGGCTCTCCTTCCCTCCTCCTTTCCTCCCTTCCTACGCCATACTGCCCAGCTCCTCTTCCTCTTTTTCTACGTTCCTTCTTTCACTCCATCACTCCTGCTTTACTTAGCCTTCTGCTTTCTTGTCACTTCCCTCCACTCTCCTCTTTCCTTCTCCTCTTCTTCCTCTTCACCTCCTCCACCTCCTCCTCTCTGCCCACCCATACTGTCTCCACAGGGAGCTGCTGCACACTGAGAATGATTCAAAAGGCAAAGGGGAGAAATATCCTTTCAACATGCGTGCACACACACACACACACACACGCACACACGCACACTTTTACGTGCGCACACATGACTCACACATGGTCACACAGACCTGAGGGCTGTGTGGGAATGAACCAAGGGGCCTTGCTAAAATCCCTGTCTCTAGGCAACCACCAAGGATATGCTGGGGGAACGGCATTAAAGTTGCAGAAAAAGTAAGAAATGAAGAACACAAACACACACACTAAATAGACACGCATGTATTCAGACTGTATTTCTCTCTAATTGTAAAACCACTCTGAAATGTTGAGCAATATGGGGGGGAAAACTGTGTGTGTGTGTGTGTAGAGAAATGATTAAGTGTCACACTGAGTGTTGACCTTCAGGTTTGACACAGAACCACCAGTGATGAAGAGGTGAGCAAGAGCGTAAGAATGTGTGTGTGTGTGTGTGTGTGTGTGTGTGTGGTAGAAGTTGCGTAACAGCGCCAAAATTGAATCGCAGTAAATAGTCACTTGTGTTTGTTTTAGATTGTTTCAGCGTTTATATGAATGTGCACGTTCATTTGTGTACAACGTTGGTGTGTGTGTGTGTGT
Organism: Apeltes quadracus; assembly: GCA_021346845.1. Taxonomy (NCBI): domain Eukaryota; kingdom Metazoa; phylum Chordata; class Actinopteri; order Perciformes; family Gasterosteidae; genus Apeltes; species Apeltes quadracus. Next base: position 15,654,162 of record CM037924.1, read on the forward strand.
GTGTGTGTGTACCAGAGTGTGTCTGCCACCTCTGCAGCTGGCCCTCCATCAGCAGATTAATAAGCTTTGTTGCCACGCCGACCGGAACCTAGAGACAACCATCCAGCACCAAGGCATCATGGGTAACGGACTTACTGGCTGCAAGCTGGCCCTGTTTTTACAGCTCTGTTTTGTCCCACACTGCGCTCCTGGGTGTGTGTGTGTGTGTGTGTGTGTGTGTGTGTGTGTGTGTGTGTGTGTGTGCGTGCGTGTGTGTGTGTGTTTATGATGGTTAATTGCTCCTCTCTTGCTACCCTTCTCAATGACATCACTGCAGTCACAGATGTTTTTTTCCCACTTCTCGAGCCCCTGAACATACACACACACATGGACACGCACGCGTTCACATACACACTTGCAGAACAGCTAAGAAAGCACTTCCAGGCTTTTGACTCGCTCACCCAATGTCTCTTTTTTAATGTGTGTCTCTATTTTCTTCCCTTCCTCCTCTTACTCTTTCTTTTGTCTCCTTACTTTTGTCCTGTCCATTTCCGTTATACCATGAAAATTGCCAGTTTTAAAAGAAAATGTGTTGTTTTATTGTGGCACTGTTATTTGTGTTATGGTTATGGCATTAGGGAAAATGCAAATGTTTTTTATTTCTATTTATTTACAAAAATGTTACTGTGTGTTGGTGCTCACTAAGCTTATAAATTGTTTTCATTGTTTGGTATTATATAACCTCAATGGGTAGTCCTATGATAAAAGCGATCTGATATATACAGTATAATATATATATATATATATATATATATATATATATATATATATATATATATATATATATATATATTCTTATACTGTATTAAGCAGCAGAGGTCAAGATTTCTCCAGTTTCTTTAGAAAACTCTGGAACATAAATTCTCCATATTGCACCTCAATCATTTGTTCTACTACAACCAAATACATCCAAAAGTAAACACCTAACTTTTGGTGTGCAATACCAGCTTCCTCTATGTTATTCCACACACACACACACACACACACACACACACACTGAGGTAACATTGAGTTAAACTTTATTAATCGCTACTTTTTGTCAGATGTTTGTGTCAAAAATATCAGAATCAGGATGAGAAAGAATGTAGGAACTTACCAAGGACGTATTCCTAGTTACACAATTATATATTTATCTTTCTTATTACAATTACTTGAGAACCCTATAGTCAGTTCTATAATCAAACTCAACTTAACTACTTCCACTGGTACTCAGTGTTGACGACCTTCGTGTGGACTCTGCAGCTCTGACCTTTGACCTCCCACGCTGTTGGTTGTTACGTTGGCGTTGGCTGTTTTGTGTCGTTCACCCTTTGTAGGTCATTGTTGCTGCAACGAGCAGTTTCGCCTGAATGAGATGTTTGGTGAGTTCTGATTTGGCGAGTCAGAGCTCAAAGACAACAACTTTAAAGGTCAAGTCCAAGTCGAGACAAGGACATGTGTGACGAATGTAGTTCATTGAGGCCACATACTTCCTGTTTCGTCAATAAACTAACAAAACTAATAAAACACAAATCAAATGTTGTTCATCAGAATCTAAAAATATAGAAGTACTTTTTTTCTCTTAAACTGGGGAAATGCATCTGATGAAGTGTCCCCCGTGAAGCCGAAGGACTGGGTGAAGTGTCTCCTTTGCCCTCAACTCCTCCGATCAACTGAACAGACTCAGTGTTCACTCCCTCTAACTATTTACTCATCGATCTCCCTCTCTCTTACTGGCCATCACATGGCGTATTCACATCCCTTTCCCATAGTTTCTGTCCTCCCAACTGTTTCCCCCACTTATTTTTCCTCTGTCACACTTTCTCTCTTTGTCGGTGCACTCTTCACGCAGCCCTTCTCCATGCTCCATTGTGGGGCCATGAAGTTACAGTGCCCCCTGGTGGCAGAAGGATGTCACAGCAGCACGTTACACAGGCAGTCCTTCAGAAATATATCTCGCTTTATCTTTTTTTCTTTAGTTGCTAAAGAAGCTGCTGGCAGATTCAGGAAATCTATATATTTGGGTCATTTGGGTATTGAAATGGTTGAAAATCAGGATCTGGTGTTTTTTCAGAATTCTGAAACTTTTACAACATCAGAAATCTTCATGAATGGTGGTTAATTTTACAGTACGCAGAGTATATGTCGGCATATTGTGTTGTTTCACATTCCCCTATAATTACAACTGTTAAGAAAATCTGAAATAAGGAAAGAATAACAACATATAAAAAAGGAAAATGTGGAGTAATACATTTTTGACTTGAGCAATACAGGGAATTTCATGAAAATCATTTTTTAAAGATTATTCTAAAAGGCCGGTCTCCTCCCTGTCGTGCTTTTGAAAACCACAATAAAACAACCGCAGCGACAGAGAACACCGACTTGTGTCTGATCACAGGGAGTGTTCCTGTCAGATAATTCCCCTCACTTTTAATTTCTGGCGCTTCTCCGAGTGGCTTCTGAAGTTAAATCAGCCTCTCCTCAGGCGTAATAGAGACATGTGAAACCACTTGCCAAGCGCTTTTTTGGACTCAGGTGTGATTTCCACAAACAGGCAAGATGATTGACATTGGCTGCCAGACTAGAGCATTTCTCAGTCAGCACATTTGTGTTAAGACTTCAGGGGAGACCAGAAGAGAACAAAATAGAAAAGAATAGAATATAATGTATCGGAGGAGGAAAAGAATGGATTACAATCAAAGTAAAAGTTGAAAATCACTTGACATTTGGTCCGTGTTAAATTATCCATGACTGAATGGTGCAGACTGTGGGCCTCAGTGAAAGCTACTTTGTCTGACTGAGCTCTGTCTGTCTTAATGAAGCTAAAAGAGTCTTAAACAGCTTAACACAGTCTTCAGGTTTCTACCTGTGTAAGGCAATACAGTGAGTGTAATGATGCACAGAGCAATGCTGTGTGTGTGTGAGTGTGTGTGTTTGGGAGAGAGATAAACTTTGTATGCGCTGTAAGCATGGGTGTGTGTGAGACATCGCAGGTGAAAGCAGAGACGACATCAGGGTCCATATTAAAGGATAATTACAACTAAGCAACAGGAGACTGTTCCCATAGAGAATTCTGGGGGATTATTACTGTTTATAGCTTCTGTACATTATTGAGTTGTTGGCGTGCACGCGTGTGCGTGTGTGTGTGTGTGTGTGTTCCATTAAAAGGTCCTTATCAACTTGGTACAATGTGATGAGAGTTACTTGAACTTTGCAGTGGTGATCTGAAAGTCTTCATTAGATTTTCCACTTCATCCTACTCTTGATTTTCCTCATTCATTACAAATCTATCTGCAGCAATACTGCTCTTAGAGCAAGGTAAAACCTCAGTAGGCAGTCTTTCCCTGACCCTGGGCTTTGTGGTTGCATACGTTTCCATCAGATCAGAAAACACCCATATTCCATTTTGGAATAATTTTGTTGTTTTGACATTAGAAAACGAATCAGAAAAAGGAACGTAAAGTGTGAGAGAAACTGAACAAAGCATCAAAGTAACAACTGAACATTTTTCAGCTTATTGAAAAAGGCCTTTTCCCAAACTTAACGTGTAATGCATTATTATTGGTTCACATGCTCCATACAGTCAACTGCTTAAATCAGTTTTTTTATACTTGCACACCGCGGAGGGTGACGTAATATTTTACCGTTTGGGTCCACTATGCATCATTTGTCAGAAAACGTAATGAACTCATGAACACGTGAATGCTTTGATACAATTCGTCAGTCTTGCCAGACAATGAAAAAAAATCCAGACAGCAAGCGTTTGTCGAACATTTTGTACCAAAATCTAGTCACCTGAGATTTTTTAAAAATCGGTCCCTCTATGTCACAGCTCACTGAGCTCTCCCTGTGAGACAAAGCCTGAGTCCCAGTAGAAAATTAGCGCATTTAGCTGTCATCGCTCAGCTCGCTTTACAATCCCAACCAGCATTCACACAGAGGGCCCTGGCCTCTTTTCTCTCCCTCCATCCATCCACCCCTCCGCCCCTCCACCGCCCACCCCCAACCCTCGCTTGCTTGCTTTCTTTCTTTGAGTAGGAAAGGTGATCCCCTGTATAGCTCAGAGATCAAGACAGGAAGGTGTAAACTGCAGATAAATGTGATCAAGTGTCTCCGCTATCACAAGCCTTTACATCAGAGTGGCTGGCTGGCTGGCTGGCTGGCTGGCTGGCTGCTCCCCCTCCGCCCTCCACGCCAACATGGATTAGCTGCCCCCTCTTTGTGCCTCTCGGTGGAAGCAGACAGGTAGAGGAGATGAGGAGATGTTCAGACCTTTCAGACCTGCTCTCCATCTCTCTGAGCGGCTATCATTAACCTCACACAGACCTGACTGTCCCAAAGGTCGCTTCACGCTCCACTGACGAATTTGGGCCACGCACCACAGCGACTTTCTGCAATGAATGCAGATAGATAAAATGCTATTAATTAGCTAAATAAAGCACTCTTATTTTTGTCTGTGTGTGTGTAGGAGATGTGATCATTGAGACATTGAAGAGCTCTTATCGTGCCGGTGCCCCCGTGCTCGCTGCAGGTTGTCCCCTCCCCCCCCAGGATGAGTTGGTGTTGTAGGTTTGGGAGAGTATTCCAGATATCCCTGATATCTCTGAGGCTCAGCCAAGCCGTCCTGCAGAGGAAGCTTGTTATTTCTGGCAGCAATCTTATTCTTTCAGTTACTTCACGGGCTCATGACCGGAGGTGAGGAGGTGAGGGTCGGAAAAAGGATGAGCCGGAGTCAGCTCCCTCTCCACCACAACGGTCCTGGTATGCAAAGCCTGCTGTCAGAGCTGAAGAGCACGCTCTCCTGGAACTGAACCACATCATCTGCAAAGAGCAACAAGACGCGATGAATCCTGCCAGCCGCTTCCATGATGAAGGTTTGGCTGGCTCTGCATGGCCCAACTGGATTTCATGACTCCAGCCTCCCCCGGGATCCACAATAGTTTCTTCCAGAGTTGAGTTGAATACCTTTTTTCGGAAATGGGCATCACAGTCCTGCCTTTACCAGGACTGTCTCAGACATACGGCCAGTCAATAGCTAATCTTGTCAACCAGTTACAGGGAAGGTGTCTTTTCACTATTCTTTAGATGATAATGCAAGATGGATGACAGGAGACAGGAGTTTTGACTGACATTTTTTTAGATCGAGTGCACCAGCTCCTGATTCCACGTCCCTCAAGCAAGTCTGTGTTTCCAGTTGTTCCCAGCCGTTGCCCACCAACCCAGCTCTCAACGTATCATCATGGGTTCTAACCCTCTTTCAATACTTGTCTATGCACATAAATCTGAATCTGAATCACAAACAGTTTTCTGTGTAATTTTGCACACACAATACAAGGGAATAGTTTTTGTGTACTTTACAATACGAAGGTACATTACATCTGTTTGTACCTACCCCGTTACAAGGTTATAAAGGATCTTACAAAGACAAAGAAATGGAGAGGAGCTGTTTCAACGTCTAGTGGTTTTAGCAGCTGATACTTCTGTAGGTCTCGCCAGATGGCAGCAGGGGCGTTTTTTTATTTTAATATTCCCATTAGCTCTCCGCAGGTCCTCTTGTCACCGATATCCCTCATGTTTAGAAGAGGGGGGCCTCAGTAGAGCCTTCCTGTCCCGTGCTGCACACATCCCGTTCCTGTTGGGTATGTTTGCAGTCAGGCTGCTTTCTTCATTCTCCCAGAATTGATACTTTGACATTCTCCAATAATCTCACAATTCTTTGTGAGTACCAATGACAATCGGCCAGATAAAAGTAGAAAAAAGGGATAACATGTGAAGAATAACAATCAACTTTATATAAAAAGTGGTTTAGGTATTGTTTTTTCCAATCATTAAATTAGTGACAAGGTAGTAAATAAGCTGAAAGGCCAGCGGCGTGCACAGACATATGGACCATGTTGTCCACCAATTCACTTCCTTCAAAACTGCAATGTTGACACCCCTTTTATTCCACTCTTCGGTCCTCACTCCATCTCTTTCACGCTCTCTTTCCCGACAGTTCATATGTCTGATAAAACCATTTATCCCCTCAAGGACATTTTTCCCATCCGAGCTTCCATCCAGTGAAATTACACACTCAAAACATAATGGAGTCTGTTCCTATCGTCTCGGCGCAGAGACACCCAGAACCCACATCTGGTCCCGAATACCCCAGACAATAAACAATTCACTACTCATGTTCAAATCTAATTTTTCGGACAAAGTCTTGACAATAAAACGAAATAAATTACGCTGCCGCTGAAGGGACGGCCTTAGCCGTGTGTGGAGACATAGGGAAAAGTTTTTCTCAGAGTTTATTCGCGGCAAGCAGATTCCTCTGAGCTAGCCATTATCTCAGGGAGGAAGTTAATTAAAGTGGCCCAGTCTGAATCAATGGGGGAATTTGCTTGCGTGCGACGGACAGACCGACGGGCCAACGGGAGGAGCAGAGTGACGGCCATGACACCGCTTCAGAAGAGAAGATTATCCCAGAGACAAAACTCTGGGCCCCGATCAGCCCTACAGTGCGGCTCTCCTCCTGGATTACTCCTCTCCTGCCCCTCCCTCTCTTCTTTCTCTTTCTATCTCCCCCATTCTATCCATCCACCCACGTCTCCGCTGCCCTCCATCCCCACAAGAACATCGGAGGGCTTGTCTTCAAAGCCCGTCCCCTCCTTCCATCCCTGTAATTCCTCACATCATTACCAAGTTCCCGAAACTTAATTTTGGTAATTACACATGCAATTAATTAATAAATGTGCTGTCATTACAGCCCCTTGTGTGATCCAAGCCTCATGAATGGGAGGTTGGAATAAAGTGGTCAAATGAACTGGGAGGGCTTCAGAGGGACGCATGAGGGAGGGAGGGAGGGAATGAGATTGTTATTAAGGGATTGCAGTTAATCGGTTGAGGGGCTGCTTCTCTATCAGAGGCAGAAGTCTGCGGGGAGTGCGAACGAGAGACAGACTGAGAAGGAGATAGTGGACAGACAGAGAGTGAGAGCGAGGGATCCGCGAAATGTAGAGGCAGTGGCAGAAGAAAGACCCGATGATGAGGACGGAGAGGAAGGAAATAAACCAGAAGAAACGTGAACAAAAGAAAAATGGAATAGAAAAAGTCGAGCACGAAAGACAATAAGGGGAAAGGAAAGCGGGAGGGGCGGGGGAGAGCTCAATGGATCGCACTCAGTTCAGTCAGCCGGATTATTAATGAGATCAGGGAGTTCTCAGGTCACCATAGCAGCATGAGTAGCAACGCAAGCCAAGAGACACACATACATGTAACACACTCTCTAAAAATGTACTGGTGGTGTTTGGTGTTTGAGCATCAAGAGAAAAAGATGTGTACCAAAATACATTTTAAACATTAAATAAAAGGTACCTCATAATTATCAAACTGTCCTTTTGCCTTTTTTGTCTTCATGATGATAATATTGTCTTCAACTAGGTCATTTCATCTTGGAACAAAAAACGTCAACTCATCAAGTGCTTAAAAATTCATAAAATTGCCTTGAGGAACAAAGGTACCTTATTTTTCTAAATGGATCCAGTCAAACACATGACTGTAGTTTGTTCTTATTGTATATTGATACGATGGGTCAGAATTCGGAGATGTGATCTCAATGATAAGTGTGGAAACACGGACAAACAGGCTGCTGAGTCATTTAACGCCTCGATGTGTTGACGGGAATCACACCTGATATGAGGAACGAGATCAAATTACCGACGTGTGTGTGTGTGTGTTTTGGTTGGATATCAGATGTACAGTAAGAGAACAAAGTCCATCAGCCAATATTCCAGCTTCACAGAAACGACTGACGCGTTATCACATGACGTGGCTCACGAAAACCTTTGACCTTTTAGAACAAGGTGACCAACCTGTCACCAACTTTCCAGAGGAAGCAGTTTTGACAGTGTGGCTGAGGGGAGCACCAATTCTGTCCTTTTCTACGTTGACCTCCTCTGCACACACATCTATTCTATGTTCATCCCGGGACACCGATCTCCTGGGACCTCAGTGTGTCAAAATGGAGGGAACAAAATAACCGTAATAAGCAGGTTATTACATTATCATCGGATTATCAACATTCATTAGCTGACTCATTTAACAGTTTCATGGCAAAAGTGATAAAATACGACCTTTGTGCCCTAAACTCAAGTGCCATGCAGAAGATGGAGGAATGGAGGAGATCATTTCTTGATTGTGTTGAAATGGAGACATACTGCAGATAAATTGTGATCATTGTAAATTATTCGTAAAACAGCAAAGGCTGAGAGAGGGCAGAAACAAAACAATATCAAGTTTTCCGTGTCTTATTAAAACCTCTCATGCTGAATGAGCAAAGAGGAAAAACAAGATTATAAACTGAAGAAAAACCAAAGGACTGTGTGTTGCCACTCGGCTTCTCTAATCTGCTCCGAGTGCAGGCTGCTGGGATGAATTAAAGATGAGGGTTAAAACAACACAGCGTCCAGGGTTGGGAGGAGAGGGGGAAGAAAGTTCCTAAAGGTTTTGGAAAAGTTTTGCCACAGAAGATCTGACTGTCATCAATCTCTGGACTGTCGTGACTCAGTGTGTTTACCAGCCAGGATATTGATTTTGACTCACTGGAATGCAGTATAGCTATTTGCTTTGCTCTGTCAAAGTGTGTTTACCTCTGTCAAAAGTGCCAGTGTGCACGGGTACGGCCCGCACTCTGCCAGTTCCATCCCTGTCAAAACAACAACTCTCCCTCTTCTTTTTTCTTTTTTAAAGAAAAAAAGGGTAATTCCATGAATTAAAACGCTTAAATGACAGTCAATCAGGCTTGTAATTCCGCCTGGTATAATTAGAGGCTGGGAAAACTAATTACAGCGGGGAACCTAACTCTCCTCTCGCTCCCGCTCCTCTCGCTACTACAGCAACCCTCATCACCGAGATCAGGTGACAGCTATCAAACTCGTTAGGCCGCCACGCACTGGCACACACGCACACGCACACACACACACACACACACACTGTGTGGTGGAGCGAGCAGTTAGGCCAGAAAGAGATGGAAATGAGGAGGTGGAAGGGATGCAAAATTTAAAAAATAGCTGTAGGTAATCAAGAAAGAGTGGCGACAACAACAGGTTGTTTTCTTAATCAGCAGCACAGAGAGGGAAGGGAGTGAGGAAGAGGTGAAACAAGGGAAGAAGAGAGCAGGCCGGGGGATGAGAGAGTGGTACGTCAAGAGGGAGGGAGACAGTTTGAGCATATAGACTGAAATGTAAACTACTTTGCATCGATTTGCCCTCTGCTTGATTACTGATGGGCGAAATAGAAGTTTCTGATTAAGCCGCGGCATCCTTATATTATACCGATCTGAATGACACAGCCAGCTGATAATTAGCGAGGCTATAATTTTAGTGCTTGAACTGCAGAAGAAAGTTTACTTAAGGTTCCGTTGCAGAAAACATTAAGTATAGCATGAACTGCTGTACTTAATAACATGGTGCCGAATGTATTGAAATACCAAATTAATATTAGATTAAGTTTTATGTGAGTTTTATGAACAATCACTCAAATAAAAGTAGGCCTGACCATTTTAACTTATGATATCATAGAAATATTAGACTGGTACAATAAATGCAACTCAATTTGTGTTTTTTTGTGGGGACACATTTGCTTCTCTTAATTGAATGTAAAAAAGAATGTTAATGTATTTGAAGCATCAAAAACATTTGGGGTTTGCAATTTTCAAAACAGATACACTTGTTGTAAAATTTAAAACACAGAACCTCTGAAATGAAAGTAACAGAAAGTAGTTGGTTTACAGAGATGATGTTTACTACAAATGACCCCTCCTGCTGGATGGTCAGTTAGCACAATCGTGTTGTGTTTCACACTACGTGAGAGTTAACCTCCTTTACTTCCATGACACAGTAATAACCGGGTATCACCGCAATGAAAGAACTCATTACACCAAACCAATTGTTGTCCAAACGCAGGTGTCCTAGACTACTGGTCGATCCCCCAAATGGGGCCGGGGCCTAATTCTGGGTTTGTTTCTCAGAGCAACAGAAACCAGTGAAAACGTTCCTCGCCAGAAGCTGTTTTTCCGCATAGCTCTCGCTGGTAAAATCTTGTCATCATAATTCATCTCCAGATGAATTAAGTGCATCGAGTTTAAGTTTAAATCAAAAGAATAAGAACATGATTCGTGTGGCAATGATGTCCAAATGCTCACACAAACACACACACACACACACACAGGAGAGCCTACATGCACCTGTGCACTGACATCATCAGAGCTCTCACACATTCTCAGAGAGTTGTTTTAATCCTGTTTATTCACCTGTCGACCCGCCGTGTGTTGTTAGCGCCGCGGTGAGAAAACCAGCTAAATGTCACTGCAAGTCCCATCCAAACCACGTTGTGAAGGTGGGTGAGAGACCCGTTTCCACGGCGACCGGGATCTCATTTTTCGCCAGCGGCCCATTCCCAACCTGTTACCAAATGAGCCGGAGCAGCACCACCGAAGCTTCAAAGAGCACGAGCCTGGAAGCCGCCACGGGGGCCGCTAATGTCAGGAAACCCAATACTGCAGCGGGAGACCGAAGATTTTCAGCTGAAGCCACTCGACAGAAGAAGACACAGACGAGCTGTTTACGGCTTCATTCAGTAATATAACCACGTCAATTCTGGCCTCTCCAAAGCACCCTTTTTCTGTTTCTATTTTTCAATCTTCCACCTGACTGGTTTATTCTCATAAAAGTCTTCCTCGGCTGACGGAAGCACGCATAATTCAAATTTTAACTTTTCAAAAGTTTGCGTAAAATTCACTTGATTTGCACAGAAACATTCCAGTAACAAGTCTCTTCCTCACTCTTTCTACATCTGTCTGCATTTCTTGCCGTCTTACGTCCCCCCTCCCCCCCCCCCCCCACTCTCATTTTCCTTCCTGCCTGGAGGTCGCAGAGCTTCAAAGTTTATTTCCCTCCATGTTAACTTGTAGATGGATGCTTGAAATGGAGAGAAGAAAGGAGGGAGAAGAGAAAATATAGTGAAACCTAAATTTATTTTAAAATAGATTTATAAGTGAGTAAGGTGTTGACAATAATTTTCATCATTTGGTTTCAACTGAAACTTGGTAACTAAAATAAACCGGGCTATACATTGAAGAGACGCACCAATATTTATGTTTTATGGTTGGTTAAAAGGGGTTATGCTTCGTATTTAGGTGGAATTCATTGAATGTTGAGTGTGCAGTGTCATGAAAGTCCCAGGATTCGATCCTTATGATTAGAAATCAATTAAAATGAATATCTCCGTGCAGAGATCCTGAACATCACATCAATGATGATTGAGAAAGCCAAGCAGTTTTATTAACATCAATAACTCAAGTGACTCAAGTCAACCATATTGTATTTTTTTCATCTTCTAAAAGGAGAAATTAGTGTGCAGGGATTATTAAAAAAAAACGTTCTGTGTGTGTGTATATATGATCGCTCCTTTTCTATCTGCTATGTGCAGTTTTGAAGAAATGTGCAGTAGGCTTGGCGCTTCTCTGTGTGCGTGTATGTCCATGTAAATGCAAGAGCTGGGACATAGAGGAGTCTGCCGCTTCCCACAGTTCTGTTTCACAACAGATTTCAGGGGTTTTGGTTAAGCGCTTTGCAGCAGGAGCATCAAGTTTGGGAGATTCGAGAGATTGTTTTCCTCCCCTCCCGCAGGAAAAAGACACACTTCCAGCCTCTATTCAGGCCCGTATGCCCCTGTGGACGTCTTGTTGTTCCACCAACCTGGCCTGGATGAGCCTGTCCAATCTGCGGTCCGTGTATCCACCTCACTGTCTGTCCGTCCATCCCTCCGTGTGTCGGTCCGGGCCGGCGTTCTCTCACCAGGGTTTGATTTCAGCCTGAATCGACGCCCTGTAAGACGAGTCGAAGCCAGCGGCTCCACGGAGACTACAGGGAGGGGAGAGGGGGCGCGCGGCCAGGTTTCATCCCAGGGAGGGCGCAGTGTTTTGGGGTTAGGAGTGGCCTGGGGGGGCCCCTGGGTGCAATGGAGAAACGAACGAGTGGATCCACTGACTGATGACTGTGTTCCCCTGAGGCAGAAGGACATCGATCACAGCAGGAAGTGAGAGAGCGAGATCCCAGTGTGGAGTCAACTATTTTATGCTCAACACACGCCGTGACCCATTACTCAATGTCCTACACTATTTTTGTAATTTTAGATTTAGTTTAGTTTAATTTGTAGTTTGTGGAAACACTTATATAATCATGATTATGATTGTACCTTAATGGAAAAAGTTTGGGGAATGCCGATTTTGTTTCTACATAATGATATCCTAGCTGTTTTAGCAAATTCCCCAAAACGACATTTGGGAAAACGCTGGGGTGGGTTTGAGCAAATTAGGAATAGTGTAATAGTAGGCTAAGATGAACCGGCCAACAAAGCGTGAGGAGATGTTTTATTCCCAATCCATTAGAACAGGCCGTTAGCGTTGCATTCTTTTAACAATGCACCTTCTCAGTTGTGCTTCAGAGGACTTTATTACAAACGTAATAAACACGCAGGTACCAGTATGACATTTGAGCCCTGGACTGAACACATCTTAAATCCAGGAGCAGAGGCTGGCTTTAAAGCGCTCGGGATGCTACTTGGAGTTCAAAGTCTTGCTCAAGGACCCTTTGATATGCGGACACTCAGAGCAGGGGAGGTGAGCTTCCAACCTTGTGGTTTCACCTTTTTAAAATGATTGAAAAAGTTTTCTTATTTTATACAGAAGACCATGGCGGCTCTAATATATTGGAGCGTCCCCATCGTCAACCCCATCCAACACCTTCAGGGTGAACTGGAAGGCCTTTTTTATCAGTGCCCGACCTCAGCGATGCTGCTGTGCCTGAATGAGAGCAAGCGTCTGTGTTTTTGTGATTTGTGATTTCGATTTTGTGTGAATCTTTTATTTAATCAAGCCCATGACTTGGAAATGAGATATCCAACAAACACATGGAGTGATGCCTGCATACTACTTTAGAGTATCCATATACGACTGGACTTATACATTTCCTCTTAGGTCTCTATAGGACTATGTTGCTATGGATACAAGGGATCAATTAGCCCTGGCATGCGTTTTAATCCGGACTAAATCATAACAGTCACTGTAGCTCTGGATTAACTCAATTACAACTAACTATTATTACAGGAAACTGTTACCACTCATCATCCCTCTCATTCTTTCTGCCTGCATGACAGTTCTTGTCCTACGTAATAAGTGGCACTAACACACCACGTGCCAAATATAGATGCTGTTTCCTCCTTAAGAGGGCTGTTTCATTCAGATGAGCGGTGGGAAGTGCATTTGGGTTTAATCCTACTTGCCAAATTAACATCAAAGAATTGGCATGAAGAGACTGAGAGGAAGAACAACTTAGAGGCAGAGAAATATTTCTTGTATTTCACGGCTCATGGAACAAAGAAGTAGAGTGCTAAATTATGATGGTAATCTATGACTTCCTCAGTGCTTTTTTTATTTATTCGTTGGCACGGATTGGCTGTTGACAAATTTATGCGCTACTACACTTACAAAAGATGTCGTGTTAAATCATAGATCATGTTCTGTGCGTTTGCCTTTTATCTTGGATGTTCTTGTAGACAATTGAGGCATCTTCTTTACTGTTTATCCACAGTTGCTATCGCTATTCATCAACACATTTCCATGCCAAGTTTAAGTGCAGCTCTTCTGACTCAGAAGTCGTTGCTCGATTGTCGGTTGTCTGGCTTAAGACATGTTTTTTCCTGTCTGCTGGTTCTGCGGTTGTCTGACAACGAAGGTGTCATGAGCCCAGATCTAAAAGCCTTGATGATCAGGCTGAAGGTCACGTTAAACGTTTAGTTTTCAGATTAGCGAAGGACAAATTCTAAATCCTTCTGTGTTTAGTTATATATAATACGAGAAAGAGTGTAAGAGCTTTTACAGAGCTTTTTTATATGATCCGAAATAATTTTTCAATTATACCAACACTGAGTGACAGCCTTGTTTTATCACAGTGGGAACAGCGTTACTAGCCTGAAGCTTGTGTGTCTGGGACTGTGTGTGTGTGTGTGTGTGTGTGTGTGTGTGTGTGTGTGTGTGTGTAGGTGTGTGTAGGTGTGTGTGTGTGTGTAGGTGTGTGTTTGGGTGGACTACTTTGAAGCAGTTTCAGGTGTCTTTGAGCAAGGTAGGTAGACAGGCAGCCCTCAGCCAAAAGCTTGTGGTACCCTCCCTAAATACGGTTCTGTGTGTGTGTGTGTGTGTGTGTGTACTCAGTCCCAGGGTAGGACTCTGGTGGTCGCACAGCTGTCTATTACATGAAAAATGGCCTCCCGCTATACTTTCTCTATCATGCAAGTTTGTGCATAGTCATGAATAGTTTGTGTCCCATGTAAAACCTTAAATTACGGGATTTTTACTGCCGACTTTATGTCAAATAAAAATTACGCCCCAAGGCACGGTGTATATGTTAACACCTACTTTAACACCGTTCTATTGTGGGCTGAACAACAGTTTAATATAAACCACACAATGAAGAAACAAAGGTTACTCATGGCATTATGGTAACTAAGCCCAAAATATTTTACCTGCAAAATTTAAAGTAGATTCAACAACAACTCTCCAAAAATGCAAAGTAAACAGACATGAAGAGATTTCATGTTTCGTAGTTTGATGCTGCTCATCTCTCTGGTCACATCAAAGCTGAAAAGAAAATTCATACCTTCACAAAACCCTCCATGTGCCCTCTTCCATTTCTTCCTCTTTTGCTCGGTGTAATATCCTTCAGATTTTACACTTTGGTTTTTTGTTGTTTGGTGAGCTCTTCTCTTTAGTTCTCTGACAGATTTTGCCAGCACAGGCTTATTTTCAGAGGGTTTGTCTGACCCTTCTACATATTATAGCTGAAGCTGACATTGTGTTTTTGTGGACTTATCTGAATTCTCCATTCTGTCATAGAACAAACATGCATGCAAGCAACCTTCAGACGGTATGAAGAGTTGTTTTCCAACTGAGGCCTGATAGTCATCTCATCTCATATTTGAAAAATACATTTTGATACACTGATTCTGATTTTGAAATCGATTCTATCCTGATTGTTTTTTTCTGCATTAAATGCAAATGTGACTCTAGGCACCGAACCAGATTGTTTTCATCTACGTTTTTTTTGTCTGTGAAAAAATATTAGTACCCATAACATGCCAACCTAACCGCCAACGTCCTTTAAAAGCTGTTACGAAAATCGGCACGTAGCAGTTTGTGATTGGAAATCCAACCAGCTTGAAAAAGTGATCACGTTTTGGCTTTCCAAACAAATATAACTTCAAAAGAAATACAATTTTAAAAAAGATCACAAAGTGTATCTTATTAAGACACATGGCATTCCTTCAGAGTCAGATCAAATGCCCAAAAACAGCATCTAGTTTTCATGAACAGATCCTTTATGCGTGTGTTGACGGCAGATGGTTGAATAAGAACTGACCTATAGCATTACAAACAGTCATTGGCAGCTAGTGAAGGGATACCTGGAAGTTGATGTTTCTGGCGGCAGGGCGGACCGTTACAGCTGAATAATGCAATGGGGAGTTTCTCTGGTACGGGCCTGACAACTGTCACCTCTCACAGCTGTCTCTCTGATCATATACTGTACCTGGATGAAGACGGTCACACATAACACCAAACGTGCATCCCTTGCATGAACCGTGAGAGGACACAAAGTTACAGTTTGATCGTATCATTAAATAAATGTATAATAAACTTTCCTTACTGTAATCCAAAGTAATTTTTTTGTTACACACTTAATCCACCTCAATAAATATACAGGGAATATACTTGGTTGTTCTACAACCAACAGGACAGCGGTTTGATCCCCGGTTCAGTTAATATCCATGTCCATGTCTCCTTGGGAGAGACACTCAACCTTAAATTGCATTTGGTTACTTTGTGTGAATGGTTTGTTGCTGATGGGCACATGTATGTGGGTGAATGGGTGATTGACAACATGTACTGTAAAAGCGCTTTGAGTGGTCAGTAGACTAGAAAAAGGGTTTACAAGAATGATCCATTTACTTCCAATAATTCGTTGTCTTTATTACAACGCACAGCGGTTTAATTTATGTAATGGAGAAGCATGTTATAAAAGTAAATATTTCCCATCTCTGAATTACCACCTTTATGTAACCCTTCTCTCAGGAAACTAAAGCATTAAGCCGCATCAGTCAAGATTTAGATCTTTAATAATTACTGCAACTGCTACTGTAAATTATGTTGTTAAATCGCCTGATGAAAAGCAACGCAATATTCCACATCTTGTGTATGAGTGCAAGGCTTTTACTACTTACGATCACAACATTGGTTGCTTTCTGTGTATGAACCATTCTCCAAATGGTTGTTAATGGCCTCCCTCGAGGATTCATCTTGGGCACCCTGCTATTCACTCTATTTGTAATCTCTATTTGTTTTCCACTTTAATGTTCTTTTCTACAGTATCCTGACATCACCATTCGAATATTGTCTGCAGCCCTGTAAACACCTCAAGCCTCGATTGTGTCTCTTTGGCCATCTAGAGACTTGCGTCCCTTTCTGCAAATGTAGTAAGCAGAAATCAGGCTTTACTGGAATGAACTGTCTGACAGCTTGAATACATGGACATGTCTTCAGAGACACTCAAGATGTTGTCTGGTTGGATTATGTGCTTCTCTTCATTTTGTGCCCAACGGCTCTAATATTGAAAGTTCCCCTTTTCTCTATATGGTAAATCCAACGTCCTGTTATGATTTTTTTCCGTATTCCACATGGTCTCTGATGACCCATTTGGAGGGTTATGTAGATTACAGCAACGTCTGCTGCAAGTGTTTTCCTCTTCGTGGTATGAAGATGACAGGCCAAGTTTGTGTTGGTAGATTCAAAGTCTCCTCTTTCTTCCTCCTCCTCCTCCTCCTCCTCCTCCTCCTCCTCCTCCTCCTGGATGTCATGTTGGTGCAATAAACCTCCTCTCTGCGCCTGCACCCCACTCCTGCCAGTGTTTGTTGCCCTGAATGGGATTTAGTGTCACACACAGAGAGCCTGGGCTTCTTAAAGCATGTTCTCACACACCCCTGTCCCTCCCTCAGGGCTCCGCATGTGTGTGTTTGTGCGTGTGCGTGTGTCAGGTAGGTTAATGCAGCCCTGTCATCAAAAGCCTTATCACTGTTGGACAGGATCCAGCTCTCCACCTCAATGTCAACTTAACACACAGCCATGCACACATGCTCTTATAACACCGTGACTTATTTCTTGGCACCTCATTAAAACCCCCCTGGAAAGTTAAAGACGTGACAAACACCAACAAACTTTATTTGGTTACGTGTCAGACACGTCTATGTGTGTTTGTGTGCAAGTGCAAGGAAAACGAAAGCCCAACATCTTTTTTGAACCATGACTGAGTTTTTTATCCTTCTAACCTCAAATTCATGTGCAGTACAGTTTTGGATCTCGTGGAGCTTAAAAGTACTTAACTTCTCCGAAAATATGCACACAGTTGATTTAACATTGTAAACTAGACCGCAGCTATTTATGATAGTATACATATATATTATTATTGTTATTATTATAATCATTGAACTATATATATATATATAATTAGTGTATATTCTGAACCACTTTGTGTGTGTGTGTTTCAGTCAGTTTTCTTTTGTTTCATTACTGTGCTCTAAAGTGTCTCACCAGAGGACCTTGTATACTGCACATTCTTCTACAATATGCTCATTACTGATCAAAAAACTTACATATCTGAGGAAATGAACTACATATTTGAACTTTACTTGGGAACAAACTGAAATTATTCATTTGTATGTAAGAGATCTGTCAATTTCTTTCTTTCAAACAATTAGTTAAAATAACCTGATATTCAGAGGGCAGTAAACTACATCCAGCAGACACGTAACACCACTTAGCTATATGTTCTACCCTGTTTTATTGGATTTCATTGGTATCCACCCACTCTGGCTTCTCTACACCAACCATTAGCTTACTTTCATCGTAGCCCATTTTCTGCTGGTCTTATACGGAGTGTAATCATCTTATCTGAAGTAGCTGAAAACCCTGTACACCTGCGTGGTTAGATGTTTATTATTGATTAGTTTATTAGTGAGTTTGGCTATAGTAGCTAGTCACCTGATTCATACTTTTGACAGTACCTGGGATTGACTCCTAGTCCCATCACATTGAGCTTACTTAAGATGTAATTATTTTTCAAATAGCCACAAATATGTTGTTTTTACCAAAGCAGCTGTGCACAACTGTGTCTTTATTTAGAAAATGTTAATCAGAGAGTTGTAATACATTGTCTTATATATTTCTATTCAGTTGTAGATTAGCCTGCAGTAGAAGTAGTACTAGCAATAGTACATTAACTGAAAATCTAAAATGTATATTGTACATAGTGCACCTTTCAGGTAAAGCACCAATATTCTTCAAAAAAGTAAATGTGAAATGGTTTGGCATTTATCTAAAAACTTCTCTTTCCTCTGTCACAGCGAAGTAAACAAATTTCTTTTCCGACTCTTCTTGTGATTTCTCCTATCTTCCTCACTTGCACCTTTTTCCCCCTCCTTTGATATGACAGGCCAGTGTTTTTTACTAGCATGTCTATCTGTTAACTGTTATCTGGAACATGAGGATTATTGTAGACGCTCATTTGACGAGCAGCAAGCGCTATCTGTTTTACCCTGCGCCTACAGGGGTTCCCACTTAACAATATCCAACCGTAATGATAATATTAATGTATAAGAAGACAAGTCAAGCAGAACAATTAGAGTCAAGCAGACACAGAGTGTTTGGCCGCTTATCGCCGAGCTGCTACAGTCAAAGACAATTGGCGTTATCTATGCAAGAACTTATTACACAGACTATCAACTTTAAGAGGAGAGAAAGCGCCACACAAAGACACGCACAAACACTTTTATACACGCGCAGGTTTATCCATGAGGTCAAACCTATTATTAACCCCTGGGGTCTGAGTATTAAACTCTTCCTTCTGACACACAAAAGAACCTGCCGGAGAGAATAACAATCGCACGACCACTGAAGAGGCAGCCTGATAGCTTCTTAAAAAAAAAAAGAGAGAAAGCCACATGAAAAAGATAAATAAGCTGTGGTTGCCGCCTCCTCCTTCCTCCCTCCCGCTACTCCCCGTGTGCCCTCAGGCTCATGGGTAAAGCCTCGGTATCGGGTGAAGCCTGATTCGCAGTTAGCACCATTCCTATTGTTGAAGGCCCTTTATGTGTCATATTAGTTACAGAGAGACAAAGGTAGGATCGAACCAGCGGAAACCAGGTACAGCTAGAGAGAGACAGAGAGCAGAAGCAGTCATGTTATTATCAAGTTTTCTTCCCCATTGAGGTCAGTGGGACAGGAACCCCTGGTGGCACACGCACAATGAGAAAGGCATCGCACAAAGGAACGTTTTGTCACAGCTGAATTTACTGTAACATCCCATAACCTCTTAAAGGGTAAATTGCTAATTATTTTTCTTTTTGCTATAATCATCAGCAGTCATAATAACATTGTATTCACCACGGTAGTTGTTTGGTTAAGGGGACCCTACGGTTGCGGACTGGTCACATCAAAACTGTGTTCCTGCACAATAACTAACATTTTCATTTTAAGCCAAACGTCTAAACGTTCTTCTAAAACTATTCAAGTAGCTTTGTTACCTAAACATGAGTTCTGATGTAATGGAACATCTTGGAGGCAACAGGCGGGACAGTTGCTAGTCCAACTGGGCTGAGCTGAGTGAAACATATACATACAATACAGCGTATTGGGCCTTGCTCAAGGGCACCTCAGAAGTACCATGAGGGTCACATTATAGTTTGTATGGGTATATAACATACACATACCATACATTGAATCTCAGTGCAGATCTAATACCAAAGTTTATCTCTAAACATACATTTAAATTGTCCTCAAGCCTCTAAGAATAGTCAAGTTAGTTTTTATTGACATACAAAAAAAGTAGGTGCAAGGAGTTGAAGCCTTGTCATCCATCTTAGTTTACTGTACCTTCAGGGTAAAATACTTTAGTCAGTATTCAAATATCCACACTACGCTAGAACAGAGAAAAGATTTGATATACATAAATGATAGTCTAGTCCTCTTCCTGTCCCCCCATTCGACCCTCATGGGACCTTATCCCAAGACAAGCAACCTGGTCATAGTCACGTTGTCAGAGTTTTCTCCAATTTAAGCACAGAATTCTGTTACCTAAATCAACCATTTAGTTTTGGTTAAGAGTTTAAGCAAGACCGCCTAGGTTCAGGCATTCAGCTCTAACAATGACGCTTGGATAAAACCTTGAGAGGACAATGAAATCAACTATACAAAGGAGGCAAACAGATCCGCGAGACAATCAGGCTTTAATTAAGCTTCGGTAACCCTTTCCAACAAGAATCTTAGACAAAAGCCTCGATAAACTCTGTCTCTCTCACAAACACAAACAAGGACAGTCAACCTTGGAGCGCTGGTGAGTCCAAGATGTAGACCTCGCTCGCAGTTCCAATAAGCGTCAAGGTGACAGGTACATTCAGTGCCGTCCAGCTGCTCTTACAAACTCCGAGGGTGGGTGACCTTGATCGCTTGGCATGTTTGTCAATCGGGGTCTGAAGCTAACATGGAGGTTTTAACTTGTCAATTTAGTCAAGTGTTGTGACTTGAAAAGCCAAAGCAAAATGATTCCCATTGTGTAACTATTTGTGCTCAACTCATTCTGGATCACCACCAAGCTTTTCTCATTGCGTTCTGCTATGAGGCTGCCAGAGTGTAATGTACATCTGCTACTCAGGTTAAACCTGGCCTGTTTCCTGGATTTCAGTAACTGCTATGTTGTAGTTGAGTGTGCAGGTGGGGGGGGGGCAATGAACAGTTGGCTGTGTTTCCTCCCAACAGGAAGGTTCTAAATGTGTGAACCCCTATAAGTTGTTTTTTTCCTCTTCTGGCTCAGGGGGACCTTCACGCGTCTCAATGGGGGCTATCTATGGATGGGTGGTCTTTCTTTTACTCGCTAATGGAGGAGATATGATGGTCCCCAGTGTAAATACACTGGAAAATGTATGTATTGCAAATATTTGCAACTTTGTTTGCTGTCATGTACAAAAAGCAGAAACATTCATATAGAATATTTATAAAATGTGCTTTTAAGGCGTGTAATGCATCACATATCACAGCTGACGATATGAATGGCATTTGACATATATTCTATCACTTCCATTGTCAATATACATTATGCTTCCTAAATCAATGTTATCCATTCATTCACTGAATGCACCAGACCCTGACCAGAATATATACATAATCAATGTAAGATCAAACGATTCCTTTGGCTTTTTTTGTACAATACAATACTGACAGTCCAATGACATTTTGCTGGAACAGACCTATGATTATTCATCTTACATGTACACATCTCCACTTTGACGCTGTGGTCCTTTTTTGGTCTAGGGCTTCAATGTTTTGGCCCCTTTGACGTCGTCTAACATTTTTGGTTATGAATGGATTTTTAATAATACGCACTTTTTACCTTTGATGCTGGCATGCTTCCTCTTTCCCATGGTGCTCTCTGGTTTCATGGCAGGTCAGGGTGGCATGAGAATGACCTGGCAGCAAGGGTCAGGGGTCACAGGGTCAGCGCTAGGCTCAGGTACGGGGATCCTGTTCCACATTAGGAGACAGGAGAAGGGTCTTGTCACTCTCTGTCAACAGATCACAGCACTGAACCATAACCTTCACCTGTCTGACAAATCTCTCAGCAGCGCAGCCTGCTCCTCCGAGGACCACAGTCAGACCAGGAAACACCATCATGGATCAATATTAAGTTACTGACCTTGAGGCAATGACAAGGAATTTAAATAAAATATAACCTTGTACGCAATTTTTGAGTCAAGTTTTACATCTAATAATTGTATAACGTGGAGAAAAGGTGATGTGATTTACAATCTCACTATTATTTTCTATGCTATTCCTTAACCCACTTAGTCA
Source organism: Apeltes quadracus (assembly GCA_021346845.1). Classification (NCBI taxonomy): domain Eukaryota; kingdom Metazoa; phylum Chordata; class Actinopteri; order Perciformes; family Gasterosteidae; genus Apeltes; species Apeltes quadracus. Next base: position 15,676,168 of record CM037924.1, read on the forward strand.
TGATATCCACATCACCCATAGTCTCATTGTGTAAATATATGTGTATTATTATGCCTAAAAGCACATAGTAACCAAAATAAAAAAAGGTAAATCCCACATGATTGTATCAATATCAAAATTAAAATGGAATTCACATTTTGTATTTATAGATCACTTTACTTTAGAACTTGAACAATCTATCACAATCTGATCTGACAGCTATTCTGCCAAACACTCTACTTCCATCACGCCAGTAATGTACAGGTTATTTTTGTTTTGGCGATATGTTCAGTTATATTTATATGTTACTAATAGCCCAGTAAGTGGTGTTGTTGCAGTGGACCGCGTTGTAGTAAATTCCGTTTATAAAAATCTGTCAACCTTTTAACCAAGTAGGAAAAAGTCAAAAACACCTCCGATGCAGGCCAGTACGAGATAATCTTCAATCACCACACATTTAATTTAAGACTGAACATTATGAACTTTGTAAATGTTGTAGACTGTATTACAATATATTGAACAGACCAATCTATATAGGTGGCTAATTTCTTGCCAACTCACCGTTTGAGGTTTTGTAACAGCATCTTAAGTCATGTGACGTCATGCTATGTCCCTTCGTTGTTTCAAAACATATTGTCATATTACTTTTATTTTTATGGATGCACATTACAATATCTTACCTGTTAAGTTGATTCTGATTCTGACATGTTCCCACTTTGTATCTAAATATCCATATTATACCTGATATGAAATCAGAATAATCTCCATATGTGGATAGAGTCAACAAGGTTTAAACCCCGTTCTGCTCGTAATCTCATTCTCTGTCTCCCTCTAGTGCTAACTGGCCTTGAAAATTTAAATCAATTCATTCATTTGAAATAATATTTTTTTAATCCACAGTCCCTTCAACGCATTTGTTTTCATTTCATTTTTGTGGTACCCAAAGTATTGTATGACCAGACTATAGATTTATTTAAACGGTCACTGTCTCAAAGAAGGCTCATCGCTGTTTACAACAAATTTGCGAAGCAGACATTAGGATAGAGAGGACAGTTTGGAAGAGTAACATGTTAAGTTAAAATATGAAAATAAGGATGTATTTGCACTACGGTCTTCTGCGCAGAAAGGCTTATGCTTGAAAATGTTTCTCACTTGTTGACATATTTTTATCCTGTACAGGTTTGATACACATACAACTTTATTGGTCTGATTCATCCAATGTTTTTGCAGCTGTTTATAGAGGTTTGCAATCTCTGCTGACTTTCTGGAGATTATCCGATAAAAAGATACACACAATACTGTGATGGTAAGACTTGTCAGTTAATTTAATTTGCAATAATCAGGAAGACAAGGGACGAACTTCTGTTCTTGGTTGTTCCAACATGTCAATGTGATTAATCCTACAAAAGCAAGTAAACACGTACACAAAAACACAGCTTAAATAGGCTTTGGGATCCAACAGCTTAGCATGAAAGCAAAGGTGAAACTAAATCTGTAAATTGCAGACCAGAGAAAAGGAAGGAGAGAGAGAGAGAGAGAGAGAGAGAGAGCTGTTATCAGAGCAGGGGTGTGTGTAACCCCATCCTGCTGCTAAAGTTTCCTGATCGGGTCACCTGACTGCAGCCTCAATTTAGGATTGGCTGATTGACTCCCGCAGCCAGGTAATGATGTAAGTTGAGTGTGTGGGAACGGGAGAGGGTGATAAACCTGTGTGTGTGTGTTTGTGTTAGAGAGAGAGAGAGAGAGAGAGAGAGACTCTGTGTTTGTATGTGAACAGGGTAGGTTGATGACAGCTTTTCCCGTTGCTGCTATATGACCCTCTCACCTGCCTATAACACTGGTTATCACCAAATCCCACACAGCAGGGGGTCTGTGTCTGTGTGTAGATGTGTGTGTACATTTGTGTGTGCTGATGGAGGGTTTTTGCATCTCAGTCTGTGTGCGTGTGTGTGGGTAGCAGTGTTTAACGGTGCAGGTGAGTCTTTGATAAACGGGAAAGAAAACTTTATGTCGTTATGTTTTTCACAATCAAACCAGATGTGTTAGACTCAGGCCTCATAAAAGCTTCAGCTGAGATAGTATGCTACTATCAGCATGGACGGGAGAAATGTGTGCTTCAAATGAAGCACTTCTCCAATGTTGTCTAGTCCAACCGGCTTGTCATTTCGTGAACGTTAGCATGCTCACATTGAGCCAATCTGCCTTGGTTTGTTACGCATTTTGCATTTATATAGTAATTTATACATGGTGAAAGACGTGGTGAATATTTTTTCCCCAACATGACATGCTACCACGATCATGCTCCTGCTTTATTGCACATTACATCCACTTACAAGATAAACACACACTACACACACACATACACTACCAACAAGAGCTTCCAGTCACCCTCCACCATCAGGACCATCCTACACAGTTCCCATCGCATTTGCCCAAAACCTTAATTGATGTTGGCCTATAGTTTGTGTGTGTGTGTGTGTGTGTGTGTGTGTGTGTGTGTGTGTGTGTGTGTGTGTGTGGGTGCTGGTTTTCTGGACAGAGGGAGAGTGAGCCAGGGAGGGAGGGAGTGACAGTTAGTGGGAATAGATTTTCCGGGAACCCCATGAAGACCGCACTACATTTAACACACACGCACACACACACACACGCGCACCAACACACACTCCCCTTCCCCCCTCGGCCCCTTGTGCTAGTAGAAGCTGGCTGGTTTTCAGACACCTGGTCATTACCATTGCTAATTAGGTACCGTTAATCAGGTCTGCGTGCGTGTGTGTGTGTGAGTGTGAGTGTGTGTGCGTGTGTGTGTGTGTGTGAGTGTGAGTGTGAGTGTGTGTGTGTGTGTGTGTGTGTGTGTGTGTGTGTGTGTGTGTGTGTGTGTGTGAGAACCAGGCAGAACAGAAAAAAAATATTTTTTTTTAAAGTTGAAAATGAGTGCTTTTCCAATTCTTTGTCAGTAATAATAATTTATTCGTGATATTTGTCATTTGTGAACAAACATTTGAGAGGTTGAAATGATGCTAAACAACATTTTTTTAAGCGTGGCTCAGGATTCAGAGCATTGATACAGCAATGGACAACTATAAAGATATAGCGGCTGAGCAGCGTGTGACCCAAAGGTTATGGTTAAGAGATCTTCATTTTTATGCTACAATAATAAACACAAACTTAGGATTGGGGATTGATGCTTTTGGGAAGCCAATATCCTTTAATTTCCTTAACCCATCCATTCTAGCCGGCCTCTACCCAACAGTGTGACGTGATATCCTCAGTTGGTCCCATTAAAACCATTATGCCACTTGAAATACAACAAATGTTTATATAATAAAATAAATAAGCAAAGAGTCTAAAATGTAATGAAGACACAACCAGAGACCCTTTTTATTTGCAATAATGTATATCTAAAAAGGGAATAAATCAGAAGTGCTGTACTTTGTAGCATGGTGACTGCCAGGTGTTCATTATTTATACGTAAAGTTGACACAACACAAGTTTGTGCTGACTGAGCCACTAGCTGAGGCGTTGGGGCTGGAGGACATTGCAGCACACAGAGGCTGTTTCCGGAGCGTCTCTCATGGCAGACGGCTTAACACACAGTAGCCGTTAGTTTGTGTGTGTTCGATGATAATGAGCGAGATGCATCAGTGAGCTGTGTCATCCGCTCTCTCTCATCCGTCGCCCTGCACATTCCTTCAGTGTGGTCCTCCTTTGCCGTCTCCATTCAGCCCAAAACAACAATATTTATTTTTAAAAGAGAAAATAATGGGGAAAAGTGCAGAAAGCTGACATTTTCTGTCTCATTGTATTTTATTGAAGCAGAAAAGTGAACACAGAACCAGGTCAGAGATTAAACTTCTATAACCTTTGGGTGAATATTCAACATGCACTTGATGTTGATGGTGGTTATTGAACAACCCAAAATGAGTACAGCACCCTTACAAATCAGGCAAACGTACAGGTTAAAGAATTAGGCTGCCTTTGCCCTAAATTAGTGTTTTAATCCCATGAGGAAACAGCAGACTTCACCAACTTTCCTTTGGCTCCGCGGCTCCCAACCCATTCTTTCACAATACAAATAGATTGTTAATACATATGTGATATTATTTACCGCAGCAGGATGGTAGATGTTAGATTGCATTGAATGGAACTGCAGTCGTGTTCATCGGCGTGAAGGAACATTCTGGTGAGGTCGGTGTGGCATGAATGTCGTTTTTAGACAAATATGCAATTATGTGGCACAGTTTAATAAGCTTTGGCTACACAGAAATCGTTGTTGTTGTGTTTTTTCAGGGACTTGTTGACATGGACAAAATATATAAGATAACCAGACTTAATTTATAGTTGCTATTGTCATTGAAAAAGTACATGAAGTAAAGTGCATTGCCATTTATCCTTTCAAATGGCCTTCAAATGGCCATGTACTTAACCTTCCACTGTCCCTCCATTTGTTTTTTCATACTCTCAAACACACACACACACACACACACACACACACACACACACACACCGAGTTTCCCAAATCCTGTTTGCAATCCTTTCCACCAAAATATGTGAGAAACATTTCAGTGCACATACAGTTACACGCACACAAACTCCCACTTAACAAAAGGCCGGCTGGTCCTGAGCTGCTATTAATTCAACGGGTGCTGTTTGCAGAGAATATATCTACTAGACTGGAACCCCCCACCTCTCAATCTACACACACACACACACACACACACACACAGCTGCACACACTATGTTTGATGACCCCTGACCAACCCTTTCTTGTTAAGCACAGGAAATTCCTGATGGGTGTCAACAGTTGTTTATTAGGCTGACGGCTAATTCACACATATACACAGACATGCACATGCACACACACACACACCATATACAAATAAAGTCAACACATTCATTGAGTGTGAGCGCGTGTGTACTCACGTAAATAATACTCAAACACGCAGTTTGACACATAGACAAACACATTCTCTATAAAGCATGCCTAACAGACAACTACTGCTGCAACAACAGCAACCGTGTGTGTGTCTGTGTTGTCACCTTGTTAACAGCTTCAGTTGTTACTTCACACCTCTGCTAGATGGGACTAATGTGACCACACACCATGTTCCACTGTGAGTTTTAACTGGATTTCTCAAATGTTAAGTTAAAGCTAACTATGTAGAGCCTAATTTCCTCTGGATGGTGGATTGTTTTCTACTGCAGAAGGCATCCTTCCTACGGGACTCTTGGCTCATCGCTCACAACACCACGTGAAACTGCCGTGACGTCGTGATCAACGCGACACAACGCACTTCGCTCAACCTAAGCCGGTCTTTCACGAGGCGACCAACCAGAGGGACAGGCCGCAATTTCTTTCTTTTTTAAATGCGCAGTGGATAAATATTATGAATGAAATGTGCCCGTTATTAATAGTAGGTTTGTCCTTTGTCACAAACAGATTCTCTCAGAGGTCTACAGTGGTTTAATTCCATCTCAAAGTATCGTTTCAGGTGGCTTTGAACCTTTATAAGGTGGTAACGACCAAAAAGTACCAGGTAAAAAGAGCTGTCTACAACTTTTGCAAATGGAAAATCTAAAAAGATCTGTAGCAAGTCAAGTCAAGTCGAGCCGTGCTGCGTCAGATAATGTATAAGGAGTCCACAGGTGTTGAGTAACTCCATGCAGACACCTTTACATTAAATATAAATTATTATTGTACTTTAAATGTTTAGTTTGTTAACTTGTTAACAAAGTCAACTCAATATTCCTGCTTTGTCTCACTGGCCTGATACACTTTTTAGACCTCCACTACAAGCATCCATTGCCTAACGGCAGCGTTGTAATGGGTTCATGAGCTAATGGATTATTTTCAAAGCCATATTTCCAAATGCATTCAATGATGGTGATGATGTTCCATACTTTTTATTGTTTCTGGAGAAGCGGAAATTTTAACCTTGTAAATTTTGATTCAGTCAAAGGAAAAGTAACTAGTGATCGTCTCCCAAAATGATCTAAACTGACCTGAGATCATCTGGGCCATCCTGTGATGACAAGCGGGTGATGACCTTTCACATACAGTGTTTAATAAGGACTGATATAGGGATGTCATTGACCAATCAGAGGAGAATTAAAACAAAACGTGGAGCCAATGGGATCAATAACATACATACTCAACATACTCATAACATACTCAACAACAGGCATAGAAAAGATCACAGGCATACAAAGCCTCACAAAAATATACAAACCACCTCAAACAAAGGATGACATTTACACCAGCGAACGGGACCCAGAGTTATTCATCGCTCCAGCATTATTATTAGTGTATTTCAAAAGTAGCCTCACGACTGGCAATATTCATTATGACTAACAGTTTTTTAATGAACTGGATATATTAGAGGCTAAAGAAAAGCCAGGTGTAGCTCACACAGCGTGTAGCCCATTAAGTCATTTATGTGAAACTGTAACCTAGTTAGCGATTCATTTGTTGCTAACAAGAAAAAAGCGTATTCGTTTTATCTACTTCTTTCATTTTGGGAAAAAGGAAGATCACAGGTTATGAAATCTGCATGGGCTTCCATTATTTCTGTTCCATTTTCCTCCTGTCATGTCAAATTAATCACAAACATTCAGAATGGAAGAATACGAGCCAGTCGAAGCACTGGAATAAAACCTGAAAGTAGTTACTTTACATTAGTTGTAAAAGCTTTACATCATTATCATGTTCCTGTCATGCATATTCCGTTTCAATACTTGTACACAAAGTCTGTTTCTACTGCCTTTTTTCCTCCCAACTGTCTGTAGCTCAGTGTTTGAACCGTATTAGAGCAGATAAAACACATTTGGCAGATTCCAAGACATGTGGGAGCCAGATTACCAAATGTTCCACACCACATTAGTCCCATATTACATTAAAATCACAGGCACTTTGGGTTTCATTTCAAAACACCCAGAAATTAAAGCATTAATTACTGTAATGATGGTAATCGGAGGGAATGTGACACCACGTTAGACCATGACAGACTTAGAATAATTCTGAACAGGGCTAATTTAGAACATGGTTTAATTCTTGCAGAGGTTTGAAGCTGGTCTAGGCACGGTGGGGATTGTTTGACATGTTCTCTCAACTTATTTTAGGTCTGGTTCGGTCCAATAGAGGGGATGGCAAGGCGCTGAACTGAAAAGAACATCATGCTGTATTGAAGAAGACTTGACATTTTTGATTGAGACCATGAACTTGTTTACCGAGGTAATAAATCAAGTGAGAAATAATGGTCAGTAGCACTGGCACATTGGCTACACCTTGAAGAATCCCGAGGTTATCGCCGGGTTTAACGAGCAAAATCTCGGAGCCGTCTTCTTTTTAGAAAGATTCGGATCAAGGCACGCTTACATCCAACTAGTCAGGAGTGCTATCCCAATAATAAAAATGTTTTAAAGTCATTCCAAATAGCGGAGTGAAGATCCTGCCCTCACAGAGAGAGAAAAACACGATAATCACTCACATGGGAATGAAAGTGTGCACCATCGATGGATTTGCACTCGCTCGAAGACACAATATAGGATGGAGTCGTGCAGCAGAGAATGACACGTGTGGACAATCACTCTGTAAGGTGGGAATTCTTGTTGAACATTGGTTCCCAGGATGGACTGTTGGATGCAGTCCCCCCCCCCAGTCCCAACGACGGCCGGGTGTTACTGCCGCATTTGTATCTACAAGGACTAGTCATCTGCTTAGAAGGTCAAAGGTTAACTGCACCCCCATGTTACCAAACCGAAAAAATGTAAGACTGGCATTGTGTATCTCAAAAAAGAATGACCCCTAATGAGGTATTTTTGTATCAAACTTGTATTAATTGGAGCAGACTCAAAAGCGAGTGAAGGCCTGTAGCTGCGTAGCGCTGATTCAGTGTCGCTGGTCAGAAAAAGCCCTCGAGGCTCCAAACTGACTTGACTTGGCTTGAACCCGGTTAGCTTGAAGGCCACATCAGTGTGAGCCAGCGATCACACATGTGGGTTAAAAGGATTAATTGGAAAAGGTTCTTAATTTCATTCAGGCCATGTGAACAGTAGCAGACTGTGAAGCAGTCTTGGCTGACTCAAGTGTGTGTGTGTGTGTGTGTGTGTGTGTGTGTGTGTGTGTGTGTGTGGGCGTGTGTGTGCGTCTGTGTGTGTGTAGGTGCACGTGTGAGTGTGCGTAATTCCAATCCAGAAGTAGCACCAATTCGCTAAGTAGTCCAGTTGGAGTGACAGAATGACTAAATGGTCCAAAACGAACAAACAAAGATCCATATGCCCATGCTGTGCATTTGCCAGCTCTCTCTCTCTCTCTCTCTCGCTCTCTCTCTCTCTCTCTCTCTCTCCCTCTCTCTCTCTCTCTCTCTCTTTCAGTGGGCCAAGTCAAATCTTGTTGCTAGGTTTTACATGCTGGCAACGCTCCGAGCCACTCATGCATTGGAGTGGACTGTTGGACTTGGACACACACACACACACACATGCGCACACAACCGTCATATTTATCATGCAAAGCAAAGTGAAAGCTCCCATTGATACCAGAGCCAGAGTGGGACGGAGGTAAGACAGGCAAAGAGAAAGAGAGACGGGCAGAGTGAGAGGGAGACATTTCTCTCTCCTTAACGACCATCATCTCTAATCACCGCTTCTAATTTCGCTTACTGTCGGCTGTCACAGGCTTCAGACACAACTCCCCGTCCGTGCTGTTAACATTGTGTAAATGAAGTACAGAACTTTACTTTGCAATCCAACCCCATTCATTTATTGACCTTGGGATGTTTCGGCTTTTATAACAAAACTTGATTATGGATTAAATGACTATAAAATGTGGGAGATGAATCTTTCTCCATATTACATTTAGCCAGTTTGCTCCAACTCGACGCAGCATTTTAGCCCCTCGCAGCTTAATGTCCTGTTTTTACAACCACGTCATCCGCCAACTCTCCAGCCGCAGAAAGAAGGCTTTGATGTGGCGACTACCTGCTCTGCACAAATCAGGGGATGGAGTGAGAGATAGCTGGTGAGTACAGTGAAGCCTTTAGCTTGTAAAGAGGCATAAATACCCTCCTGAAGATGCTAATTCAAACCAGGCTTAAAAGAGGGTGAATGTTAAACTCCCTACCTTTCCTCTTCCTCCAGGTGGACAAAATAAATGCATGTTTGATTTTTTTACTTGAGTAAATTGGTAAGCACACATAAGATATTTAAGCTTATTTGTATATTGCATGATTATTTGTATATTGCATGATGATATGATGATATGAATGAATGAACAATCGCTTTTACACCAAACTGTATTCTCCTATTCGCCTGGCCTGATAGACCTGAAGGTGTTACATTGATCACTCTTGTACAATAGACACTGAGAAAGGACAAATATCTGCTCTGTGCAAAAACATTCATGGGTACAGAAGACCATTTTCATGCACGTGGAATAAAATCAAATCCACCTGCATCCACTGCAGTGCCACCGTTATACCACGAATACAAAAAAAACATGAAGAAAGGTGACGATGACTTTATCCGCCACTTTAGAACATGTTTTTTTACCACAAGTTGATTTACAAAGACATGTCTATCCCAGCTATAGGGACGTTTCTGTGGTGAATAATACAGTTGCAGGTGCAAACAATTGCAAGATAAAACCATTCTCCTAATGCACAGGTGAGGTGCATTCATATATATACACACACACACACTGGTAACCTTGATGAAATAAATCTCAGCTCTATAAAAACAGCTTTATTTTGAAGGTCTCATCACCACAATAAGATGAAGCTTTTGGGTCTATTGTAGACATTTTCTACTTTCACCTCCAAAGTAAAATCTATGAATACCTTTAAACTCTAAGTCAACAAAAAGATAGACCCACCTGTGGGGGATTTGATGTGAGAGCGAGTGTGAAAGTAAAACTCATACACTACATTCATCAACATGTCTGAAACAGAAAAATGACCATCCCTTTGCAAGCGCCTGTTCTCGTTTCCTCCATCTCTTTGTCCCGGTAAAACATTAGAGGAAGGCTGTTCCTCTGCACAAGCAATTTAAAGTCACAATAGATGAAACAAAAATCTTTGAAGCATTACAAAGCAAATATTTACTCGGTTTTGAAAAAAGATGAGGCAGGAAGGTCCCGTGGATTCAGGTGCGGTGTGCGTGTGTGCGTGTGTGCGTGTGTGCGTGCGTGTGTTTCCATTTTGAGTCGGGATTACTGTAACCACAAAGGGGCAGCAGCTGCTTCAGACAAACAGCAGGTAAACACAGAGGGAGAATTTCCAGTGAATTTGCGTGCGTGTGTGTATTCCAGGCCAATGTAAAGAAAGCAGTTACCTACAGGTGCACAGTAACAAATGGCAGATGAGGAGCGATGCAACGCCTGGTGAAACACGCACGCACACTCACTGACATCCATGTCAGGCCCGTGGAAACGCAAAGACTCAAGAGGACAAAAAGGACAACGCAAGGTAACTTTGAGTGTCTGGAAGAATCTCTTCATAGTATTCATCTGGATCACTGCCAAATTAACAAGTACATCTGTTTGCTTTTACATTTTGTAAGATATTATCAGTTATAACGATATTATCATGCAGAGGTCAGGCAGACGGTTAAGAAACCACAGGGAACCAAGCTGTTAGGAAATACCAACGCAGTTCCAAGGCTCAGTGCTCATTGTTGAGGATGTATTACCATCTGGTGGTGGGAAGGAGAACTTGTGTTACTTCTTTTTACAATATCACAATCACCGTTTTGTCTTGGTGAATCACAAATGTGTCACTTGTCATCGTACAACACACAGTCCCCGCAGTAATTGTTGTTACGTATCCGTGGGGCATTTTCACACACACATAACACACATAAACATAAATTATGTTTGTTATGATGTGTTTTAAAATGGACATACAATTATGTAATATAATCAAATCTGATGTACAAATATGTGCAGGTATTGATGGATTTATTAACACATCCGATTGATCAGTAGCACAGCTCACACATCACCTCAACTGGACACACACAAACACACACACACACACACACACACAGTGAAGTTATCACCGCTGACAGCTTGAAAATGACGGGATATTTACATAAAGAAGTGATACCACAGAAGACGTGCGCCTCTCTGAAGCAAGTCACACACACACACACAGACACTTTTCAAGCGCCCCCCTGTCCTCCTCGCTTCCCTGAGTATTTCTTTGATAGCTGTGGGTGTTAAGCGGCATGCTGCCTCCTCAGAAGGACATCTGTAGGGGTGGAGGGAGGGACCCGGAGAAAAGAGAAGGAGAAGCAGGTATGGCAAATGTTTGGTCTGTGCAGGATGGAGGCGTCAGATAAACATGCTGGTCTCGCTGCCTCCCAACACGCACCTGACTCCGCATGTAGCGGAGGCTCCATTGCTCCTTTTCTCTCTTTTTCCATTCAATTCCTCTTACCTGTGCTGCATTATCTATTAATGAATCCAATACTGCGTTGGCCATAAAGTCCTCTTTAACTTCACCAACTGTTTCTTTATTAAATCAGGTTGCACCGTTAAATATTAGACTTGAGTCACTTGTACTGTATTGAGTCAGTTTACTTAGAAAACAGAAGGTCTCCTTAGTGCATCTATCGAACTGTTGATGTTATTAGGTTCTTTGACCTAAGGTTAAAATAACATTTTTGTATTTTGATGTATATTTAATTGTATTCTCTACCTTTTGGTTTAATTATTAAAAAGCATTTTCATCAAGGCTCTAAATGAGTGCCAGTACCAAGCGGACGAATACATTTCCAGTTGGTTTTTACATTTTTACATTTACAACTGATTACAGGTGGGGAATGTTTAGGAATAACTAATCCCTATTTTAAGAACTAATCTGTTTTAATTTTGTGATACATAGGCTTAAAAGATAATAAAACTATATTGCTTTTCAGGGTACTAAAAGAATCAAAAACAAGACAACTAAAACACATAAAACATTAATCACACAATAAAAGTACGGTTGTTGATACAGCATGACCAACATTATAATCAGGTTACGGGTAAAGCAAAGAAAAACCTTGCATGCAAACACCAACATTCGATTTGACCTGGAAGTGTCATTCAGCTTGACCCTGCTTGGTGATCTACGCAGGAATCGCTCGCAAACACATCACACCACATGTTGGTTTGAGTGTGTCTTTTTTTAACCACGCTGAACAAAGAAAATGGGTTTCTCCTAAATCTACAAAAACCAAACCGTCTGACCATACACAGTAATGATTATTCAATTTTATCCTTAATTACCATTCTAAAAAACACTGCAAAAGTAGTAGTAGCGGTATTAGTGCTGCTCTAATCACATATATGGATTTTTTGTGGGTAATTGAAGTAATATTCTGCCGTACACACACACATAGTAGCAGTAGTAATGGTAGTAACAGTCATGACTTCAGTCAGTGCAGATAAGAGAAGTTGTGAAACGAACTTTGAAAATCTTTCCACTTCAGCTCAAACCCAGTCTCATATCATAGCTGTTGAGCGATAGCAGAAGCTTCGGCGATAGCAGCTCTCTGTCTTCCTCACACACACACACACACACACACACACACACACACACACACACACTTACACACACACACACACAGTTTAAGATAGATTTGGTTTGTTGGTGGTCTCAGCCCCTCCTCTGCCTCTCTCTTAGATTAGCTTCCTGACTGACTGGTATGTGCGTCTCAATTCCCAGACATCACCTTCAGCCTTCAGCAGCACTGAGCGGCTGAAGGTTTGTCCAGAGGTGCACAAAGTGAGCGGCAACACGGAGCCACGGATTTGATCCAAATCACACTTTTTGGGTCCTCTTTTTATTTGTGATATCAGTCACAAATATTTTTCACTAAGATTGAACACATCTGAGCGAAGTGATTCCATTTTATTTGAGGAGATTTTTATTCTCATGTGTATTTTCCAACAACATTGATGGAATAACTATAAATATAACTATTGGATATGTAACTAAATATATTGCATCAATGAGCTTCATTTGTTATACTTATGACAGTTTGAACATATTTTTGATTTTAAAATAGTTCAACAATTTCTACGGGTAGCTCAATCAATCTAAAGGACGCACACAATTATTATCAAATATTTTGAAATACCTTCATGCAAATTAGAATTTTACTTACTTACATAAAATACATTTAAAAAATGCAATGACTTTTTTATGCTACCTGGTCGTGCTGCTTTATAAAACATGGTATGTTGCCAAGTACCTTGAAGATTCAACCAGTACTTCTGATGATAAAACACGCTCCTCTGCACAAACAGGATGTATTAACTACTTCTTCTTATGTATGCACCATGATTGTAGAGGGGCAACCCTTTTGAGTTCACTCTGTGTGTGCGTGTGTGTGTGTGTGTGTGTGTGTGTGTGTGTGTGTGTGCATGAGGCTGCAGGTGTGCCATATGTGTATGTGGAGGACATTCTCTCCTGGTGCTGGAGCAGAACAAACATGGATTAGAGCCACACCATAATGCAGGTACCAACACCTCCCCGTTCTCACACACACACAGGCACAGCCAGCTGCTCCAGCTTACATGATGTCAGGGCCATTAAAGTCATGTAGCTGGAGAGGGCAGACAGACAGACAGATGAAAGGCCTGCCATTTAAACAGAACGACCTATTAGGAGGCTTATGATCACTGATGGACAGACAGGTTTACTGCCTCGGGCATGGAGGCTGCAAAGTCCCGTATGCTAGACAGAATGTTGGGTGTCGTCTATGACACTGACATGGATCTTTCGTGGCATGAAAACAAAGTATTTTGCTTATTTTCTTATCATTACTCAATCATTAAAGCCCCGCTGTGATGAAGGTGGAAACAGAAGAGGAATGATTGATGAATCTGATGTCGGCTAAACCCTTTACACACACGTGCACTTGTGCACCGTCTTTGGTTCGGGTAAGCGTGACCCATAGAGAGTTCAACCAGAGGTTTTCCTGATAACATTCAAACATACTAACAGTTCCACATGCCCACCTGTGACATGAATGGCCGTTGCATCACGTACAACCAGGCTTTATTCTCCTGCAACAACGACCGGATTGTTCCAAAAGTGTCCCAGTGCTTCTGCCAACAGTCAGAGAGTCTACAGCTCTATTTACTCTGGGAAACACAGAAAGATTACAACACTTCTGAGGGGATTTCTGTCTCTCTATGCAAAATTACTACGCAGTATGTACTCTGTGGAGTGTTTACATCATTGCATCGTTGTTACTGAAGGAAAGTGGTGAAAATGCTTTCTTTGTGCACATACTTTAGATGAGTATTTACATGTTGTGCTACTATATGCAACTTTACTCAACTATATATTATTTTACATTTAGATATTCAAATATTAGATCAAATGAAATTATAGAGTAGGCTAAATGCTCGGGCAATATTCAAACAGATATCATAGTAAACATTTGAAACTCAAATGCATTTAGCTGGTAATAACTCTGCAACCCCAAATACAAAACGTATGAGCGGGCTTTTCTTCCGATGGACTTTATACCTCATTACTTTAGTGTAGTAGAAACACCTTAGCGCTAAGCTAGCCGTTTGCTAAAACCAACCAGATGCCACCGAGCAAGTCTGAACTCATACAGACACATCGGTCCAAGCCAGCTGCCGCTCAGTCAGACACAAGCTGGGGAGCCAGGAGACGGAGAGGATAGGGGCCCGGAAAGGCCGAGGTCAGCGGGGGCCAACATCACCACGACAACGTCAAACCCACACGCGTCCAATCACGCAAGCAGACGCATGTTTGGAGCTAAAGTGTTGCCACAGTAACTTCATAGCAAACACACACACACACACACACACCTAATCACTAGGAAAATCTGTTTGGTGAACAAAAAATGACATCTTTGAGAATGTTTTACAAGGGGTTAAGCCTCAGATTAAGAGTTGAGAAATAAATTACACAGATATAGACTACTGAATATGAGCTCACAACCAAAAAGTAACATCCTAAATGAGAAAACACCTCCTATTTGACAATCGGTGATAAAACTGACGGGATCTTCCATCCGCAGGAAGTGAAAATAATCTAAACTCCACTGTAAAAGTCTTCTACAAAGACAACATACCCTTGTTTCCACTGCATTTAAAGCCTTAGTCCTGCAACAACGTGCATTAATTAGTGACTTCTTCACTCATTCTCTCCTTTTTTACTGTATTTGCCACTCCATACATTCCCTAAACTGAAAGCGTGGTTTTCTAGCTGCACGTCCGTCCTCTGGCTCTTCTTGCGCTTCTTCTCATAGCAAGAAAAGATCGCCTGGGCTGTACTTGGATAATTCATACCGATTCAGGCTAATTCAACGGTGATCCATTTGACCTTTACACAGGCACACGATTTGTCATCCATGACCAGGTCCAGTGAAGTGGACGAAGAATCTCCTTCCTCCTGCCTCTCCGGGTCACAGACTAAGGAGGTCAGGGTGTTAGGTGAAGGATTAGTAGCTCCTTAGGAAACCCAATACCACCCACCTGGCACCACACACACACACACACACACACACACACACACACACACACACACATGAACTCTCTCTCTAGCTCTCTAGCTCTCCCTCTCTCTCACACACACTCAAACACACAAATACCAAGACAGTGTAGAACACACAGACAAGTTGAGCTGCAGTGATTTATCAGGTTGTGACCAATGGCCTCCACGATCAGTTGCATACACACATGAAAGCTCACATGCAAAAACACACACACACACACTCACGACATGTACGCTCACATCTAAAAAGTATTTTTTTTTTTTTCAACGTAATGTTCGGCTCTTAACGTCTTGTGTATTGCATTTTACAAATTGCATTAGTGTAAATTGTCCCGTATAGTTGTAACACCTCAGTTTGTCCTTAAGAGGGAGACACACCACATATTAATATAATGTCAATAATTGCCAGAATCCCCACTGCTGCCTTTGTTGGAGTCCATTATTCAGCGTCCCAAAAACAGCACAAATCCTGTTCCATTTGTAATTTTGAAAGGGGTTGTATTCATTTATTTTCCAGACTAATGGCCAGTTTGTATTGATTCACTCATCCAAAAAGCCAATCCATTAAATTTCTATTTCCCTAAGAGGCAGGGCGACCATTACAGCCAAGCTCCCCGAAGCCCCCGAGAGAGACAGATGGTCATGCTAATGCAACAAGACGGACACTAATATACACACATACAAAGTGGGAGCCGGTGCCTGAGCGCAGTGGGTCCAGGGAGAGAGGGAGAACTTGTCCTAAGCCTATTAGGACTGTTGGAGATACTTGGTGGTAATGATTGAAAGCCACTTAGTACTGGTGTATTTACCAAGAGGATCAGCCGCAGCATGGTTAAACAGGCCTGGATTAACTCGGCCCAATACTGAGTCGAAGCATTGACAGCCATATAGGAATGTATTGTCTTCTTCTTATGAACTTATAACTTATATTTAATAATTCATCAATAATAGTATCTGCTTGGCCGTAACATAATCAGTTTAGATGCTAAATGGTAAAGATTTTGCCATGGTTAGAGCAAATTTTTTTTTTAAAGTAAAATCAATTTAAATATATTGAGCAATGCATCAACTTATGTAAAGGAGCCTAGATATTATCTGGAATTTTAGTAATATCGTAATTCTTTTTCTGGTGTTACAGGTTGCATTGTGATTAAATTCCACACAGTTCTGAACTTATTTTATTAAATAGATTCATTTAATTTTGATGCCTCTACCTGTTTGGTGATCATCATCATCACGCAAGTACTGTGCACATTTGGTGTACTATTTGTTTACTTTTTATTTCCTGTTTCCTCTCTACATCAACTAGATTTTAGGGGGGAAATGCTGATTACGTATTAATTCATTGGGAATATTGTTGCATGCTTTATAAACTCAGGTAGGTTCCTCAATTACAATTACATTGATTAAAGCAAGATCGGCCATGCGCCATGTAAAATGTTAATATCTTCCACACATACTGTAGGTCTGTGCAGTGTGGGGAATATTGGCAACCTGTTGGGCTAAAGCATTTATTATGACAAGCACTTGTAGGATTGCAAGGGAAATTAAATTATATTCAGCGCCGGGAAGGCAGCCAGACGCTTTTCTGGTCCCCGCCATCCATTACAATGACAGACATCAAGGGCGTTATGGATCAGTAGGCCGGCAGTCTCCCTTCTGACGTGCAAAAATGTGTATTCAGCAGACAGCATTTCAACCAGTAACAACTGTGCATGACCACAGCATATGATCTGACTTATGTTTTTTTGTTTTCTTTTACATTCGACTCAAGCCCTGGAGTTTACATGTGAGGCCGCGCAGCAGCCCCAGCACTGAAAAAGTTAACATTTATAGAGATGAGGTTTTCAATCTGGACATCCAGCACGTCATTGCCATCCTCTCACATCAAAAAGTAACATACTGTATTCAATCCAGCTGTGGGATGAGAGGTATCGGATGTTGCTCAGGCAGTGGCGTTATGTAATTCAGTGAAGCCCATGGAGATCACATGGGTACGGCCGCTGAGCTCAGGGTTGGGATGCAAACACACAGCGGATTACCCACAGGATAAGCAGAGTAAAGCTGTCTTTTTAAGACGAGTTTGGGATATTTCTGCTTTTGCTGCGATGTAGTAAAAAAAAAAAAAAAAACATAGAAAAGCATGTGGTTCTTGCTATTGTAAAAAAAAGATAAGAGGGACTTGAACCCAAAATGTTGCAGGCACAGAGGACTGTACTCTGCTGACTCAAAGAGTGGCCTAAAGTTTTCTTAATCCTGGAGATAAATGCATGTTGGTCAGGTTTGGTTTAGCTAAATTCGCCGAAATATTATTTTTTACGCTTTCAGAGGCCGATAGGAACCTTACGAGCACCCTAAGAAACAAAGGTGAATAAGAGGACGATGCAAAAACATGCAAATACATTTGTATGTTTTACTTCATTCAGGAAGCCAGAAAGACAAAGAGACAATATAATGCAGGGCAGCTGCCGGATTACAACATCATCATCTTTTTCATTTGCCAACGATTATTTTAACGTCACTGGTTTTAATGTAGGCTACAGCATGTTGAATTAATTTAGAAAGCTATTTTTTATTCACGGGGCTCTCTGTTGTTTTATGGGCATTTTGAGGGCTGGGAGACTGTCCTTGGCTGGTTAACGTCCCAGACACCAACTCGAAAATGCTCTGGCTTTTTAAAAGTTGATCCATGACATGACCCTCAGACTGAATCTCATTTATTCTAGCCACATTGGTCATTGGAGTACTGTTTATGTTTTTTGTGTTGTTAAACGGAAATACGAGCCGTTGGATTGGATTGTTATTTTGTCAACGTTACCTCGAATGGATTTCTCATCAATTAGGCAAGCGCGTACCACGTAAAGCGGATGCAGTACCGTTTTCAACCACAAGACGGTGCCATTGGGCCGGTGGCGCTCTTTCTAGATGGATAGATAAGACTACACTGACACAAATGACATTGTTAAACTTTTATTGTATAGTTTGTAATACATATTGAACTTAAACTCAGTATTGTGTCTGTAATCATTCTGGTTTGTTTGCTGAAATTGATTGGATAGCCCTTGCTAGACAATGTTCCTCGAGTCGCCACTGTGGCGCCTTGCCCTTTTGGTAATCTATGCGTACTGTTTTTAGGCAACTCATCTCCCTCTCTCTCTCCCTCTCCCTCTCTCTCTCTGCCTCCCTCTCACACAGGTAGGGGGCGTAGAGAGGCCGCTAGGGAGCAGCCGGTGACAGCACGGAGTCGAGTGGGCTGGCAGGAGGAAACCGGTCGTGGCAGAACAGAGATGTAGCGCAGAGCTCTCTGGGACTCCGTTCGCCAGCCGCCTGTCACTTTCACGGGGGATCATTTGTCTCCTAATTGCCGAGGAAATGGGAAGGAGCGGATGCATTTCTCTGCAGACTTAACGTCCCGCTGCATGGACGTGTCGCGTAATGCCACCGAGAGGAGCTGTGCCTTCGAGGGACCGGAAAGGTTTTGCTGGAGTAGCTAGTTGCTAGCGCGGTGCTAGCGGCTGTGCTAAGTACTTCGTAACGTTAAGGATGCTCCGGTGGATACGACAACAGCTGGTAAACCCACTCGCCCGACGTCACCTCTCTGCCCCCCCCGTTCCCCGTCCCTCGTTCCCCGTCCCACGCTAGCAACCGTTAGCTAGTCGCATGAAAAGCATTCTTCGCTCAGGAAAAGCTGTGTAAACTTTACTTTCATTTCGCAAGCTAACCTAGCCAAAGGGCTGTTGCCTGTGCGCCTCGCGCAGGGGGCAGCCAGGTGGAGGTACGCCAGTGTTAGCTTTAATCCCAGTTAGCTGCCGTTAACAGCTAAGTTAATGTATCTTAAAGTGGTCGACGTCAGCGCTGGATGTGACGTGGTGACAAACGGACAGGATTGATCCTAACTTGAGGAGTTGATCGGATGTTAAAATGGGGCTACGAGTCGGCGCTATAGCCAGGTGGCTAACCACGTAACACCCCGCAAAGTTAGACCACTTCTGCTAGCGTCCATTCGTTCACTTTATTACTTATGATTATTACCAAACGCTGCTCTTGGCTTAACTCATTAAACGTCAGTGACTTTTTTAAAATGTATTTGTAGCAGAACACATTTCAGTTTCCACTCTGCTTTGATTGAACTTTCATCGATCCTTTGCGTCGGATCATTTTATTTTCCATTTCGTCATATACATCGGTATTTACTTCCTTTTTAGATTCAACGTCAACCGCGTATGTGTGATTTTTAGAGAGCGACCTGTATTTGCTGTAGTCACCTGTTGTTTGCCTACAAACATGGCTGTGTGGTGACGCGTCGATCGGCCAAGCAATGAGCAGAAATACTTAACTAGGCGCATGAAGCCTCCGATGAGCGAGTTGCAGGGACGTGCCGCAGGAATCACGCCTATGCGATTATCCGATGTTTGGAGAAGAACCTGCATGGACACACGCCGTGAACGAGGGTGGTGTGGCTGTCAGTTGGGTTGTGTGAGCATGTGAGTGGGCCCTGCCCATGCATGTGAGTGAGTGAGTGAATGAATGACTCAGTGAGTGAGTGACTGTACTGTTCTTCAAGTTGGGGTCCGGTGAGACTCGATAAGCTGCAGGTTTGTCAATCTGTTCAGGAGAGATTTGCGCAGACAGTTGGACCTCCTGCTGATTTGAGGTGGCGCAGCTCATTTGACCCCTGCCGTGAAGTTCACAGTTAATTAAGGTTCCTAATTAAAATACAAGTGGCCTAATGAGAGTCTGTCAGAGGAGCCTGAGGAGACTGAAGAATGAATGTCCCTTTTATGGACCAGTTGGAGGCATTATGTTTTTTTGTTTTTTTTGTTTTTTTACTTGTACGGATGTATTGGTCTGTCTGGTCGGTCCATTCTCTTGGAACGGCTACAAGGAAATTTCTTCAAATTAGACCCAAATGCCAATAAATATATAAATAAATGAAGAGGAAGCGATTGAATTTAAGTGGTGTAGCTCTGACTCACTTGCGACGCATCGGTCTGTCGCCCAGGCATTGTTCAGGGCCGTGCTTCCCCCAGGTCACCCTGGTCCTTGACAGCTGGATGTGGGGATTAATTACCTGTGTAGCTAAAGTCAGGAGACCAATTAATAGTCTGATTTCTGCTGTGCAGGGTTTACAAGTGAAGATTTGGAGTAGAAGTCACATGTTACTGCTGTCATATACAGATGGATGTCATTGGATCATTTTTTGTGTATGTGTGTCTGTGTGTCAGATTCTCCAGATTTAAAGTGTAGCATCAGATGTGAGCCTGTTGGATCACCTAAACAATGCATATCTTTGCTTACACAGCGGTAACTAGCCAATAGAAACATATCGTCACATCCACCAAACTCTGGTCTTGTTCCATAGATCTATTAACTTTTAATGACCCTGAATGTCATCGGTATTCCTGACGTCACTGCGTTCAAAGCCATCAGGTGTGAGGTTGTTCACTTCATTCTGCAGGGTCACATGTTTATGGCAGTTACAAGAGGCAGTTTTGTCTGTACCGAACAAGCACTTTGGCTGCTGTTGAGCAAAGGTGTTAATTATTAAGCAACTTAACTGATAGTTGGTTAATGTGCTGCTCATACAGTCTAAAATACTTCATGTGAAGGGGTTTCCTATGAAGTACAACATTACCATGATCTACGTGTGGGCGAGTAAGAGCTCGTTGATCAATGCCAGTGACTCAACAACTGGTTTCTATCCATTGCTGTAGCCATCCCGTGTTACCTAATGTCTGTTTGCATGTGAGCAGTCTTAAACACTGCACACAATGCTCAGTTTTCTGTTTCCTGCCGCAGCAGTGAAATACGGCGCTGTGTGTGCAGCTTTATGATTGTGATGCAGGACGTCGTCTCTAAAGGAGCAGTAGGCGACGTTCACACTATTGATATCACCACTCTGCAAGGATGAAGTGGAGTAGCATCTACCTGACAATAGAAAGGAGTTGCTCTCCGTCCCTCGGTCTTCTCCTGGCCTTGTGGACATGGCGCAGCCGTGGTTACAGACATCTAGATTGGTATGATGCCAGCCTGGTATACAATTATATCTTTTTTGGTCTACAAGCTCAGTTGACTTTCCCTGTAGCGCTAGTATTTCTTTTAAAAAGTACAAATATAGGCCTTTTTTTGTTTTGAAGAATATTACAGCTAGTGAAGCCCCAATATTTACTCCTGCTCCACCTGGAATATCACCACAAAGACTCTTGCTATTCTCATTCGTTAGCCCATCCATGGTGTTAGTCGTGGTGTAGTTCTTCAGATGGAGAGCTCCAGAGTGAAACTACGTGTGTCCCTGAACCAGAGGGGTTGACTCGTGTTGCCCGGACCTACATTCCTCCCTGCCTCCGTCTCTGTGTCCGTGTCCGTGGCAGTGGGTGGCTGTTTCGCACCTACGTCATTGAACATTTGCAAAGACTGGTCGTGCGGTCAACACACAGAGCATTAGCAGAAAAGAACGTCACAAGTAAGCAACAAGGCAAAGTGGAGCGTGCACCTCCTGTGTTCTGGTCTCTGCAGATGAGATGTCAAATACCTCTCTGAATGCATTTCACTGTTGTTTTGTGTTGTAACCACACAGAATTACATCCATGGTCTTTGTTGTGTTTCCTCTAAATGGGACCTTGCAGCTAAATAACCACGGCGCATCACCCAAATGTGACTTTGTTATGTGGTCACGGGTAGCAGTGTCACAAGCCCGGAGCCTTCGCTGTGAGGAACATTGTGTTGCTTTGTGCCAGATATTGTGTTCCCCTCTTGAGTGTCGTTTGTCATACTTTTACCCTTTCTTATTGTACATCATGTTTCGGACAACACATCTATTTGGTTCTGGTTTGTGTTGATTGATGGTCCTAATGTTTCATATATACTTTTTTTTCATATGTACGCTTTGTCTACTAGTATAATTGGTTAAAAAACTAACCTGTTGCACCGGACAAAATCATTTCTCAACTATAACCGTGTGCATTTGGATGATTGTGGTGGAAAATGTATAACGCCGATCCCACTATTGTGAGTGCAAAAAATGCTGAGATGAAAGCGCATCTCACAAAAAAATGATTCATTTTGAAGAGAAGGTCTATTGGTCGTGCAGGCGGCCTGCGTGAGAAAAACTCACTAGGAAACGACTGTCCGATACCTCAGTGACGCATCTTGGTATCTCGTATGTGAGTGAAAGCCAGGATGGTGAAACTGTCTTTGCTATTGATTAGTTGCTAGTTGAAACCAAGCAGACATTCTTCATATCCGCACTTTCACCATCAAGACAGCTGCTACATCCTGTTATGGGAATTGAATTAAAGTATAGCTTAAAACATAAAAATCGTATAACAAACAACCATAACATTATTGAAGTGCTAGTCATGAGATTCTATACAACATGTACACAGTCCCATGAGTCAAAGTGGGGCCCTCGGGGGAGCGTAGTGTGCTCCTCTGGGCTTTAGATGCTTCTGATGATGGCAATTCTATTGAAATGATTTAAAATCAGGTCATAGTGTTGCATCCCCTTTGTGCCGCTAGCCCAATATCTTGTTTTATGGTTTTGTTTTTGTCCCATTTTTCGTGCTTCACCCTTTTCTCTATCCTTCCTCTCCCCCCCCTCAGGGCTTTGACCCCCCCCATCAGAGTGACACCAGGACGGTTTATGTAGCAAACCGTTTCCCCCAGCATGGCCACTACGTCCCGCAACGCTTCGCCGACAACAGAATCATCTCCTCCAAGGTACCAGCTGTTGATGAAGGCTGTCTTGGTATTTTGTGTTATCATAATAATCTGGAGATCTGGCATGTTGGTAGACGGATATGTTGTGAAGGATACTTATTCATAGCTCTAATGTGTAATCTGCTTTCGCTGGGAAGATAACAAGTCAAATTAGTTACGTCATTTTTTCATATATAATATATTTCGTTCAGCCAAGCAGTCTCAAAGGCTAAATAATAACTATCCCTCAAGTATTGCTTTTAGAAACCCGCAGACCCGTCCGTCCCCTGAACGCTGTTTTCTTTCTCTTTCAGTACACAGTTTGGAATTTTGTCCCCAAGAATCTGTTCGAGCAGTTCAGAAGGATAGCAAACTTCTACTTTCTCATTATCTTCCTCGTACAGGTAACGGCACGCAAAAATGCACACACAAATTTCTTTGGCGTGCGTGTGTGTTTGTTTGTTGAAGTCGGCTTTGTCTGGACTCACTGAGGGGAGGGGCCTCTTTTCATCTTGACTCTCTGAATGTGATGCTTTCTTATACGGACAATATGACCGTTTGATGAATTCCTCCCTTAT
The DNA here is from genome assembly GCA_021346845.1 of Apeltes quadracus. Lineage (NCBI taxonomy): Eukaryota > Metazoa > Chordata > Actinopteri > Perciformes > Gasterosteidae > Apeltes > Apeltes quadracus. The sequence continues at coordinate 15,699,938 of CM037924.1, forward strand.
CAACACATAGCCGGTCCCGGACTTGTTATGTTACCTACATCCAGTTCAAGCGCCTCATATACATTTGTGATTAGATGGAAAGTTTTGAACATAATTTGTATTTATAATTTGTATAAGATGTATTTAACCATCAAGCGACTTGGTTTGACTTGTCCGAACTAATATATATTAGAACCTATAAATATGGCCCCTATTCTCTGTCAACTACCAGGAAGTAGATGGATATCTTACCAGTAAGTACACTCTTAATGCAAGATTAAGCAAGAACATGTAATGAAATCCAGCACGTAATGACAGAATCACTGAGGGAACAACTCACTTTGCCTCCATAGTGTGTTCCATGATTTAGTTTGCAAAAACATTTTATTTCGGGTGTTCTTCCGGCCTTAAATGAATTGTGATAACATGCACTTAGATGCTTTTCAGACTAAATGTAGTGTGTTTTTAACTGTTAACCTGTGAGGGAAGTTAAAGCTATTTCCTGTGTGACACATCAGCCGCTACTTCTCTCTGTTGTTCTTCTTTGTGTCCTGTTTTTGTCTCAACAGGACACAACAACATTTACCGCATCACTGTTTTCTAGTGGACTTCCAATTTATCACTTCAACCCCGCCTGTATATATTTATCTTTCCAGTTAATGATAGACACCCCAACTTCCCCAGTAACCAGCGGCCTGCCTCTCTTCTTTGTGATCACAGTTACAGCCATAAAACAGGTGAGAACGCAATCACATTACAGCTTCCTCTCTGTTGGGCTGAAAATAGGGAAGTTACTATACTGCATTTGACATTGCGACTGATGAAAGTTGGACTCATCGTAGTTGACTCATGATGTTTCAGCTAAGTTCATAAATCAGTTGAATTTAAATGGACTGAGAAAACCTAAAGCATTGCAGATGTCAAACGCACGAAAATGCTTTATCCTTAGTAAGGCCCCTGCGTTGATATCAAAATGTTTTTACGCCACATTTCAACGGCTGTTGGTCACTTCAGTGGATCAGTGGCTGGTTGTGCCCTCAACCCGTCACCGCTATTGATCGACGCGATCGATTTCTCCGCAGGGCTACGAGGATTGGCTGAGACACAAAGCCGACAACGAGGTGAACGGGGCTCCGGTGTTTGTGGTTCGCAGCGGAAGTCTCGTCCAGACAAGATCCAAGAACATCAGGGTAAGGTGGCAGCAACTACACCCGGAAACGCTTCCCTCTTCGGTTACGATCGGGACAAATGACTACACCTGTTTATTGGGCGGTAGCTTAAAAGTAGCTAGAAATCAGTTACCAGACATGCATACCCTTTTTTTAGAATTTTAAATTTGATACAATACTAATACAATTGGAGCGCACAAAGCTGAACGGCCACAAAGTTAACATGGGTCAAAGCAGCCTTCAAAATGCTGATTTTGTAGCGATCCCGGAAACACCCTGGAGATCAGTGTGGGAATAACCGTGTCACTGAAATGTTTTAACCCAAATATAAACGCCGAAACACTGAATCCGTAAGCTGGTTAGAAGGTTATTCATTACCAAGGCTGATTGTGGCTGGTATCGTCTTCACTCCCTCTGTATGTGGAGACTACTGCAGTTAGTTCTGTGCTTTCCGGGATTATTTCCACTTGCGTGCTGATTTGAATAACAGTGTCCTGTGGGTTTCTGGAGAAATCAAAACCCAAAAGGACTCCTTGATGATTGAGACAAAAAGCGCTTTACCAAAAAGACAGTTGGCAATTGAACACATCGTCCGTGGCACCATTTGTTAATTAACTGGTAACATTAAAGCCTTGATTCAAATCAGTCATCGGTCTGTGGTGGTGTGATCTATGCGTGTCTGTGTCCAGGTGGGGGACATAGTTCGTGTGGCGAAGGATGAGACTTTCCCAGCTGACTTGGCCCTGCTGTCGTCGGATCGTGACGATGGAACCTGTCACATCACCACAGCCACCCTGGATGGTGAAACCAACCTTAAGGTGTGTTTGTGCGAGTCTGTTGGCTCTGGGAGGAACTTCAGAATGTGATCACAATGTGGTGTCTGCCAAAGAGGAAGTCAAGCTTTGGGTACCGCTGCATAGAAAAGAACCCTATGCACAAATTGCAGCACTTAAATTGTACTTAAAATGTCTCCTATAATTTGTAAATCGGCTTTTTTGATGAAATAACACTTTCATGTTTCTCGTTCTTTGAGTTTGTATCCCTATGGTTGAAATGCACTTATTTTAGGTCGCTTTGGATAAAAGCGTCAACGAAATGACATGTAATGTAACCCGGGATACAGAACTGTAAGAGGAGATGCTGTTTAAAAATGCAGCATTTCAAAATATGTAAAGGGAAGTAAGGGGAAAGAGCCAGGCAGGAATCTATACAGAACGTGTTCTACGCCGATGCCCAATATATTATATTTACATTGAGTTAAATAGTTCATAATTTTGTCCTTATGACCTGTCAAAGTGTGATCTCCTAATCCCATAACACATTTACCAAACAAACCTGTGTGTTCATAGCTGTCCGTCTGTAGCTGAACTCTCGCACCTCTGGACCCATCAGCCTGATATTTTGTGTGCTGATTTATGAACATTTGCTCTCAGCTTTCTTGATGTTGTTCCATCATTGACTGCTGACTCCTCCCTCCTCTGAAACCGCCAACCGGAATCGTGTGACTCATTTTGATAATGTGTGTGTGTGTGTGTGTGTGTGTGTGTGCGCGTCCTCATTGTTGCCCTGCTAGCAGTCTGAACCTCCTCAGGGTACCTTTTGACGTTACTGTGTACTTTTAATCATGGGAGATTCATTTAAAATATCTTTAACATAAATTCTTTTTATTTTTTTGAGAATAAGACTTTGATTGGCTGACATGTGTGTCTGTCACATGACCATGAGAGTGTGCCAGGTGTATTGCGTGTGCCCCCCCCCCCCCCCCCCCCACTCCTCCCCCACCCACTCGGCCTTGCCAGAGAAGGTTTTGCTTATGTGCAGTGTATTTATACAGCATGGCTGGTTTTTAGTGTGGGAGTCGTGTTTTGTACCCCCTTTGGATCTTTTTAATATTTGTGGTGTCGACGCGCTGCCGTGTTGCACTTCCACATGTCACAGAAATGGCAACTTCCTCTTGTTTTTGCGAACATATTCATCTCGCACTCATCCTTTGACATTTTGCCTCCGTCGTGTTGTCCCTAGAGCGGCTGTAGAACAGATTGCTCACATGCTCCACCGTCTTTAGCAAGAACACCGGCCCCTTTCATGGCCATTCACTGTATTTGTGTGTTTTGTAGACTCACTACTCGGTGGCCGAGACGGCGGTGTGTCAGTCTGTGTCCCAACTGGAGGCCCTGCAGGCCGTGGTGGAGTGCCAACAACCGGATGCTGACCTGTACAGGTAATGTGCACCTACGTGATCCCACAGCTTGAGGACGTGGCCACAAAAAAATCCAACATCAAGTCCCATTCAATAAGCAAAGGGCAGTCCCTGGTAAACGCACACTAGAGAGTTACAACGGGGCGGTTTTGTTCTAGTCTCGTTCTTCTGGGGCCCCGCAGTTCTCCAGATACCACTTTGAAAGCCGTATGATTAAAACCTGGAACGTAAGCCCTGTCAGAGACGTGTTATTAAATGGACGATGGCTTGGGATGTCTTCATGGCCTCTCCACCTCTCCCTCATGTCTGGCTCAGCTGGCTACTTTAGGATCGATCGGTGTAATTTTAGATCAGGCAATTTGTTTCGGTGGCAGTTTTCTCCCACCACCCTCCCCCTCTTTTGTTGCGCTTTCCCCCCCGCTCTCTTGACATTTGCTGCATTCATATGCATTTGATTAAAATGGCTAGTGGGATCTTTCAGTGCTAATCTGATTTCTTCAGCATCTTATCTGCTGTCTTTAATCCGGTTTAGGCATGAATAAATACCTTGTTGTTGTTCTGCTAGTATTCACTACACCAGATGTCTCATGGTGATTATATGTGGGCTTGACAAACGCTCCGTGTAGATAAAGGATCAATGCGGCAGCAGGGGGAGAAGGAAGCTTCGTACGTGTGAGAAACGCATATGTCGAGCGGTTAAATTATTGACCGTTTCCTCCTGCTTGGAAACATTTAGACTCATTCTCACAGTGAAGTAGAAGCTGTTGGCTCCAAGGCTCTTTTAATCAGAGGCATCAATATTTTAGATGTATGACATAGTAATTTCATAATTTCTTTTTTTCAGTATTGGCTGATTATCTGTGTGCATAAGAACATGGTCACTAAAATGCCCTTTTTTTTTAAACCAGGTTTGTCGGTCGGATTACAGTGACTCAAGACGAAGAGGAGATTGTCAGGTGGGACCAGATTTATAACCGACAAACAGATAATAATATGATTGTTCGGTACATAGCCTTTTGATTATTTTGGAATATTCGAGGAAGAAAATGTACAACAAAATTTTATTAATTGGTTAAATATACAGAAGATGTTTTTAGTTTACATGTAGAACTTGCATCGATCGTCTGTTTTACGCTGTGTTTGTGTGACCTCGTGTCAGGCCGCTCGGTCAGGAGAGTTTGCTGCTGAGAGGAGCCAGGTTGAAAAATACCAGAGAGATTTTTGGTGAGACGATACAATTTAAAGCGATAACAGACGCTACTCATCATCAAGACATACAGTTCATACACGGTATTGACTGAACATTATTTCTTGCAATGGGAGGTTCCCAGTTGCAAGAGAAAGAAGAAACGTAGCTTCTGAAAACCTGCTCGTAGACACTGGAAGCATAACAAATAGCCGCAGCAAAGCTAAAAGACACAAACTCATCACCTTTTTATCATATGGCTGGAGTTTGGTTACGTCCAATAAATGCTTCAATAGTGGGTTTGTGTATAATGTTTTGATTACCTGACATGGATAACTAAAGCTAATGACATTTGGTCTGCTATGTTCTCTCGACTTGAGGCCCTAGGTAGTCAATAGGCATATGGTGTAACATCCCATAAGCCCGGTTCAGTACTTTAACCGACTGTGCTGTTGCAGGTGTGGCCATTTACACGGGCATGGAGTCCAAGATGGCCCTCAACTACAAGTGCAAGTCCCAGAAACGCTCTGCAGTAGAGAAGTGAGCACTTTTCGTTGTCTCCGTGTCAGCACAATCCTGCTCTCTCAGGATGCGGTTCATTTTAAAACTCAACTTTTAAACATCTTCCCGTGTCAGGTCCATGAATACCTTCCTCATCATCTACCTCGGCATCTTGCTGTTCGAGGCCATCCTCAGCACCATCTTGAAATATGCCTGGCAGGCTGAAAACAAGTGGGACGAGCCTTTCTACAACCAGAAGACCGAGCAAGAGAGAAACAGCAGTCCGGTAAGTCTTTGCTTTTAGTATCAGAACAATGCATTCTTATCGATCCTCCTTCTGTAAGTAGTGCAAGCTCTCAGCCCCGTAAGATAAGATCAGATAAGGTTTATGCTTCCCTCTCTCTATCGGCTTTTTCCTCGCCAGATAATAATGGTGTTTTTCTTACTGCCAATAAAAGTTATTAAAGTTGGGGGAATACAAAAAGATGAGCCCACGCTCGAAGCGAAATGCACGCGCGCCCGCCCACGGACTCCACAGGCAGGGCTTAAGTGAGAGGGCCATTCACAGGGACAGTCTGCCGGTCTATCAGCCTACCTGCCAACACTAATCAGTCAGACAACGGCAGCCTCTATTTAGTACGACAGAGGGGGAACAAGCACAGCACGGTCCACTTGCCTCTTTTCTCCCTGGAGGCCGAGAGAAGAACACCCGCAACGCATGAATGGCTGTGTTTTTGCATTAAGTGTTACCTGCTGGCCCCTATGCAGTGCGTGTTTGCCTTTTACTGATGATTGCATGTCTCGCATCACAGCTATTGCCTCCAACAGTCTGAAAAATGCCTCTGAAAAGGCTGAAAAATTACACTATCCAGTAGGTCCAATTCTTCATGTTGTTTAGTAAGGGATAACAAGTCATGTCATTGGCTTCTGTAGAGCTGCTGATGCTTGTCTCCATCTCCATTCCTGTCTCATGAAGCCGTTAACTCTGTAATGGAAATGAATTGTCCTGTCCGCCTTGATTTGGAAGGATCAGCGATCACACCATCTGTCTGTGTGGCTTAAGGTGCTTTTAGGCTGAGCCGGCACAGGAAGTGCATCATGCGTTGGGCCTTTTTTCAGACAGCGCAGTGGTCCTTATGTCCTGGGAGGCTGTTGTGAGGGGGCCCAGTGTTTGGGGGGTGAATGGTGCTGATAATCCAGATTCTGGATGTGATTTTTCCCAGATTCACCTACCAGTGAATCTGTCATTAAGTAATAAACAGTTTAATGGATCTGGTTTAAGCCATGTTTGGAAAGCGCCATTTGTCCGTCTTTTTAATTTCGCCCTCTTTCTTTTCATCCTGCAGTCTTTTTTTTATTTGTAATTTGCCGCTACCTCTCTCGTCTGTCTGCAAAGATGCATAGCCATTCCTGCCTGGAATGCAACGACTCGATTGGTCGAGTAGTATCATGTGAGAGGGTTTAACTCGAATGCAATTGGTCTGTGCTGTAAGCCACTACCGTAAAGACGGCCAAAGCTGCGCCGGTCGAAAAGTTGCGTTTTAATCACAAGCGTCCGGCCAGTTAGTGACCTCTGACCTAAAGGGAGACGTCCAGCAGCGATGCTGATCAGATGCTCCAACCGACCTCTGCTGGCACCCACATGACACCCAAGGAGCAAGCGTCGCTCTTCTGAGAGTAGAGAGGGTGCGCTGGGCACGACGAGGTTGGTAGTTTGAATCCCGGCTGCCTCATGTGCCATGTCGAAGTGTCCTTGAGCAAGATGCCTAACCCCTAATTGCTCCCCGGGCGAAATGTCTAAGCCATGCGTATTTCTTCAAAAGCTCATTTTTGGTTCTGGCATCCACAGTGTGATTCTTTCGGTCACCACTCAAAGCTCATGAGTCATGGCCGCAGTGAGTTGGAATGCAGATGGCCTGGTAGATGGTTTTGCATTGCGGCTCAGCTCCCTCTTGGTACAACAGCCGCAGAACCGCTGATGTCCTGTGTGTCTGTATGCTGTTCTTTTTCTCCGGCTTTCTTTCAACAACAGTTCTAACTGTTTACATTCATTACAGTTGACATTGATGAATCTTGCTATCCTGGTTCCCTGCTTGTTCTTGTTCCCGTTGCCCTGCTCCTCTTGTGTTTTGATTTTAATAACGTTTAACCTCATCCTCTTTAGATCTTGATGTTCATCTCGGACTTCTTGGCGTTTCTGGTCCTCTATAACTTCATCATCCCCATCTCGCTTTACGTCACTGTGGAGATGCAGAAGTTCCTGGGCTCCTTTTTTATTTGCTGGGATTTAGACCTTTACCACGAGGAGAGCGACCAGAAAGCTCAGGTCAACACCTCTGACCTCAACGAGGAGCTGGGACAGGTGAGGAACGCCATGCGTGAGTAAAGGTTTACCATGGAAAGAGTTGATATTATGTACTGTGTGTTTAGTATGATGGTCATTGTTTTGCAGCAAATGTGACTCTTGGGATATGAAACTTAATTCACTCACAATGGAAGTTTGTTTTTAAATACATAATGAAGACTTAAAATGTAATTCTCATTGGATGCTCGGACTCGCGCTCAGCAACTCAAGGCTCCACTTATCTGTGCACATTTGCGTCCTTTTCCTAGGTGGAGTACGTCTTCACGGATAAGACGGGCACGCTAACTGAAAACGAGATGCACTTCCGCGAGTGTTCAATTAACGGAGTCAAGTACCGGGAAGTTAATGGCAAACTGGTGCCAGAGGGAATGAATGACGACTCGCCAGATGGTTCTACGCCTCAACTGGTAAATCTCATTACCTTCGTTTTCTTTAGGAAGACTCCTGCGGGCCGTGAATGCAGATTTTTTTTTTTTTTTTTTATCCTTCCCTCTTTCCATCCAGATTGGTGAGGAGTTGTTATTTCTCAAGGCGGTGTCACTGTGTCACACAGTTCAGATCAGCTACGACCAGCCAGACAGCGTCGGAGGGGGAGGAGACCCTTTCTCCCACGCCAACGGTTTCTCGTCCAATAACATGGAATACTACGCCTCCTCCCCGGACGAGAAAGCTCTGGTAGAGGCAGCAAAGAGGTGCGGTTACATTAGAGCCTCTCTTCTTCTGGAAGTTGAGGTTGAAGAACCTGCGGAGCTAGCTGAGGCGCCGCTTTTAACCCAGTTCTCACACCCTTCATGCAATGGGCAGCAGTTCTGCCACATGACCTGTGCAAAGCAAATTGGTGACGGACATTCCTCGGGTGCTACGGTCACACCGGGTCGCTTGCTCTAGCTTGGTGAGCCATTGCTGACACAACAGCAAAGGCTGGATAATGTGTGTGTGAAACATGAGACAGACTGCCAAAAACATGGAAGCAGGCCTGCTTGTGTAGTTAAACAGCATCTTTCCTTGGCGGCAGGTGTGTGCTCCTCCGTTTACAGCGAGTTTCTGTTGTTGTTGCACTTTTCAGACTTAAGAGCCTGAAGGGTGAGCTATGGCTATACATTTTAATGTTTAAAATATACCAAACTTTAATTAAATCTTCACACAGCTTTTGAAGTTGATCATGTCCATTATGCTGTCTGTTTTTTTTGCCCTCAGAGTTGGAGTGGCCTTCACTCGGTGCAGTGGAGAGACCATGGAGATCAGAACATTCGGCAAGACGGAGAAGTATGTATAACCTTTTCAATCGGATAAAAAACGGCAACATCTTGACTGCAGACCGAGAAAAGGTTGTCAAGGCTAACTGAGTCTAAAGTTGGCGTTTTTCTTTCCCCAGGTATAAATTGCTCCATCTGTTGGAGTTTGATGCTGACCGCAGGAGGATGAGCGTCATTCTGGAAACCCCCTCAGGTAACTGATTTTTAGCATTTTTGACGACAGTAAACAATGAAAACATGATTACATTGATCATGTGGGTCAAACTTAAGACTGTTCATGTTCTATACAAACGTATAATTTTTTTGTCGTAGGGTTTTCAGTTTGTTTCTTTTTTTTTTTTCAAGGTGGCAAAGTGCTGTTCACCAAGGGGGCCGAGTCGGCCGTCTTGCCTTTCACTACCAGCGGTGAGATAGAAAAGACGAGACTTCACGTTGACGAGTTTGCCTTGGTAAGATTCTATATTGTTTTACAAAACGTCAAAGTTCGTATCAAAGTTCTCTAGCAGCATGAACCATTACTGCTCGCTCACATCCATCGAGTGGGTGTTTTTCAGCAAACTGGCATCACCTTTGTCGCAGAAAATCTATGAATGTGCAGACAATTTGGAGTCAGAGGAGCTGCTGATGTGCTTGCTTCACATAAGACGTTACACACATACTATTCCTTTTTAGATGAGTGTGGTTTAGTTCTTGGTGAGTCAAAGATGAGCGAACATTTCAGACACATATATCATCATATTAGCCTCTTCAAAGAATTTATTCACAGAATAAAATCCTTCAGTCTCATAATGAAACGTTTAAATGTCTCACTCTGAAATGCCTCCCGGTCCTTATGTTTATAACTGCATGTCTCTTCGTGCATAGGCCTGGCATTTCCCTGCATTGATGTGATTACTTTTGGCTCTGGAGCTCCGTGTTCCCATTAGGCGGTAAATCTCGTCACAGCGTGCACACACACACACACACACACACACACACACACTCACACTGCCCCCAGATCATATCATCAGACGTCAGTGCCCAGGAGTCGGGCTCTACCGAGTTGATTTGTGGTCGTGTTCTGCGATTTAAAGCCGAGCTCTGATAGGTTGATTAAAAAGCTTTCTGTTCCTCTCGTTTCTCTTGTCATTATCCACTTGTCTTAAAAATGTTTACCTGAGTATCGGAACATCTCTTTCTGTATGTTTTCTTTTTATTTGCTATATTCTGACTCGTGTCTCCGGTTGTTTCTTTTGCCCCCCCCCCCCCCTACCCTCCCTCCTCCTCCCACCGTAGAAAGGTCTGCGGACCTTAGTTGTCGCATGTCGCCACTTCAGCCCAGAGGAGTACGTGGACGTGGACAAGCATCTGACCGCTGCTCGCACCGCGCTGCAGCAGAGGGAGGAGAAACTGCAGGAGGCCTTTAACTACATCGAGAGAGACCTGCAGCTGCTGGGAGCAACCGGGGTTGAGGACAAGTGAGGAGACCGACTGATGCATTTGTTTATATCGGTATTGTCCCTCCCAAAGAAGTGGTTCTAATCCACTTCCAATATTCTGATCCAGAATGAAATATCTTAACACGCTGTGATAGATGGGCATAATAATAACTTATCAAAATCCCTGAAGGTAAATATTAATAACTTATGTGACCTCCTATCTTTTACACTATCAGGCTAAATAAAGTCAATTTTTCAAAACTAGTTTATGACCAGACGTGCAAAACTAATTACATTTTTATTGGCCTCTAATGCAATTTGCACTTGGTACTAATTAGAAAAGGTTAGCGTGCTGACTTGCTAGACGGAGATTGGGGAACTAAGAATCTCAGACATCTGCATGTTTGCATTGTCATTGTGAGCATCTTGGTGTCGATACGTTTTAATGGCTCCAGAGTCAGTGAGCCTTGTGAAATGTTCTGTTACTAGAAAATGGCAATAGACCACATAAGTGTGTCTGAGCTACATAAACGATAGATAATCAATCCAAAGATCATCATGTTGCAGGAAATGATCGTTAAAGCCACGTTAAGTCAAAAATATAAAGGTAGTTCACAACAGAAAGATTAACACAGTGGACGTGAGAATCTTAAGCAAACAAACCGTGTCTGCAGGGATAAAGACGTCTCCCCACTGAGCCTCTCTAGAAATGAATGTGGATACGTGTTTGCATCAGCTCACCATCTGCTTCACACATTAGCCTCTCTCTTCACCCTCAGTCTGCTGCTCTCTTACTGGAATGTATTCATCCTTCTGCACACATGGTCCCAATCAGAAGACTTCCTCTAGCATGCAAGACGGGACAGGAATGGTCTTTCTGCATTTTTATTTTATATGAATAGTGTAATGCTGTCAGGCATTGTCATTTTGTATCTCATTCTTTGTCATTTAACCTCTTATTTTCATGAACCGTGGTTAAACATGGGATAATATAAGTCTCTCATCCCCCACATCCCTGAGCTGAGGGCTTCACTGCCTGCGCACAAACATATTTTTCTTTTTTTTTTACTGGAATATTTGCATATACAATGAATGTAACAGGAGTACATGACTAATATTCCCTCCCTTCCGTGTCTCTCGCTCACGCTCAGACTCCAAGACAAAGTCCAGGAGACCATTGAGGCTCTGCGTCTGGCGGGGATCAAGGTATGGGTGCTGACGGGAGACAAACATGAGACGGCGGTCAGCGTCAGCCTGTCCTGTGGCCACTTCCACCGAACCATGAACATCCTGGAGCTTCTGCAGCAACGCTCTGACAACGATTGTGCTGAGCAGCTCCGCCGACTGGCCAGACGGTGAGCTTCCTGTTTTTGACCAGAGACACGGCGTATCTTACCACACTTTGAATCTTTGTTTTCTGTGAATAACAGAGCTAACCTTTTTAGACTAAGTCTAGTTTTAATTGGACACCATTGATTGGATTGGATTGATCAGCCTTTGTTACCTCAGCTTGGTCTCGTGTTTTTATCATTGACAATAACTAACAGGCAACTTTGCCCAGTTATTTTGAGCCTACGTTCCTGTCGCTCTACACCACCTTTCATATGGGGTCATATTTCTCTCCAGGATAAACGAGGACCATGTGATACAGCACGGGTTGGTCGTGGATGGGGCCAGTCTGTCTTTAGCCTTAAGGGAACACGAGAAGCTCTTTATGGAAGTGTGTAAAAACTGTTCAGCTGTGCTCTGCTGCCGCATGGCTCCGCTGCAGAAAGCTAAGGTACCAGTGCTCTGCCACACACACACACACACACAGACAGAGAGACAAACAAACAAAAGTGCATTACCCTCAGACCGTCCAGAAGTCATTTTTCCTGTGCAGGTGGTGCGTCTTTGGAAAACCTCCCCAGAGAAACCCATCACGCTAGCGATTGGGGATGGTGCTAATGATGTCAGTATGATACAGGAAGCTCACGTGGGCATAGGTAAACACACACACACACACACACAATATGGTCTCTTAAGTTGTGAATGCTGCTGTGGTTCCTCCCAACATGTATCCGTGTGTCCACGCTCCTTCAGGTATTATGGGAAAGGAGGGTCGTCAGGCCGTGAGAAACAGTGACTATGCAATCGCCAGGTTTAAGTTCCTGGCAAAACTTTTGTTGGTCCACGGTCACTTCTACTACGTTAGAATAGCCACGCTTGTACAGTACTTTTTCTACAAGGTGAGTAACTTAATCTTATCTAATCATGCTTTAAAGAATCTAAAATATATTTAAAATCAAATATTTCATCTTTTGTTTCTTCACTCTGTCTTTTCTAGAATGTGTGTTTTATCACGCCACAGTTTTTATACCAGTTCTTCTGTCTGTTTTCACAACAAGTAAGTGTCTTATCTCTCCATCACTTCTCTCTCATATATCCTTGTAGAGTTGTTTGTGGCTTTTATGTTACACTCTCGGCCGTTGGCTACATATAATGCCTCTTTCTTTTATATGCTCAACAGGCCAGCACTTCATTGATATTTGACATTTTGACTCAATACTTTGAACCGTAGTTGTTTGAACATTTACACAGTGGATCTTGCATCCTCTTTCTGATGCTTTTGACATTGCGCCTGTTGCTATAGCTTCAGTCTGCTAAGGTTATTACTTTGGTCCAAGATAAAAAGTTGCCTCGACCCCGAAAAATGACGCCCGTTCTTTCCTCCCCTGCGCGTGGCTCCGTTCAGGCCCTCGGTCGATGATTTGCTCACGTCAGTTGCAGCTGATTGGTTGGTTGGTGTTGAGTTGAATGCGCTCTGTGTCCCCCCCCCCCCCTCCCCCCCCTCAGACTCTGTATGACAGTGTTTACCTGACGCTGTACAACATCTGCTTCACCTCGCTGCCCATCCTGGTGTATAGTCTGTTTGAACAGCTGGTCCATCCACACGTACTGCAGAACAAACCGGGCCTGTACAGGTACGTTGACGTGGAATCTGTGTGTGACCACTGTAGATGCAACACTAAGCGCTTTATATTTTTGCTGTCATTAAGATGGTAATGTGATATTTTAAAGAAGATCGAGCAAAAGAGCGTTTTAGTTTGTTGCCGTCTACTCTGTGATTACAGACCAAGTATTGTGCAAATTAGCATGATCAATTCTTGTAGTGAAGTGCGACATGGCCATATGATACGTAACACACACAGACACACACACACACTCACCAGCAGATACAAAAACAACCCAACTTAACATATCCTACAGGGACATCAGCAGGAATTCTCTGCTGTCCTTCCGGACGTTCCTGTACTGGACTTTGTTGGGCTTCTGTCACGCCTTCATCTTCTTCTTTGGATCCTACATCCTGATGGGAGAGGACAAATCGCTCATGGGCAATGGACAGGTGTGTGTGTGTGTGTGTGCTATACAATTTTGAGAGTTTTTTTCTGAACCTACTAGGTGAATGTTGCTTCCTGAAATGAGTGATGATGCGCGTTTGTGTACATGTGCTTGTGTCTGTGCGTGCGTGGCAGAATGGGTTTTCGTTGGGGCTCGTCACCAGCTGGATGTTCTTCACTCACTCTTAATCTTGATCATTTCTTACGTTGTTTGTTTACAGTCCGTTTGTCTATTACTGTGTCATTCACCTGTTGATGAGTACGTCATTGTAAGCCCATCATATCCGCTGTTTCTCTCCCTGGTTTTTCACCAAATCGGTTTTCTTTTGTGCGGCATAAGTTTGATATTTCAGGAAGCACTGACTCCTTTTGCTCCCTCTTGCTTGTCTTTATTCTATCTTTTGTTGATTTCTCTTTTTTTCTTCTGCCTTCACGCTGTGCATGTCTTCAGATCTTGCGAGCTAACAGGCAGCTGGTAAGAGTCTGCTCTACAGTTTAATGTGTGTGTCCTTGGGGGGTTAATGAGAGGTCCGTCAGGATTGTTGCAACATTTGACTTGCATAACAGGATGATTGTTCTTGTACTTTTCCATCGGCACCAATATTATTTTGAACAACTGACTACATTTATAAAACTTGCAGTTGCCCTTTGAACCTTGATGGCATCAGTTTTGATTTGCTGCAGTATTATACAGTTGTTGTATTACAAATCTAACCGGCATACCCTGTTTTTTGCAAGTTATTGACATTCTCGTATTAATAGTATAACATTTTCACATCTAAACATAATAAATCAATGGCTGTTTGGGGCCTTTTTTGTGTGGCCCAGGTCAACTACTTTAAATAGTAAAGTCTGCCCCGTCCCCCCCGTTCTCCTTTCCCCGGTGAGTTTTTCTGTGAACCTGGGACTTTATTTCGCTGCTGTTTCTGAACAGCTGTGTTTTAATTGTGTCAATCCACACGGGCTCGTCTGAGGTCATCTTTCTTCTGCTGCGTTCAGGATTTACATTTTTTAAGTGTAAGTTTCCGGCAGGGTCCTGAATTTGCTGTCAACAGAGCAACGTCCCCCCTGAAGTCCTCGTCCAAGTTGAGCGATTCTCTCGGCCACGTTGAAGGCATCGAAATACTCCTAAACTTGTTATCTGAGGTCGTGTAGTGAGTTGCCAACCAAAATCCGAGACATTTTTTCCCAACCTTGCCCTAATCTTATAGTTCTGGAGAGTAAGTGACTTTGTCATGTTTCCTTGACCACCGGCAGAAGATTTGCATGAACTATCTGGAGCATATTGCTGTTGAATGGGTCCATGCATGTAAATTAACTCTATTTTCTGTTTGAATGTCATAGTTTGATAATGTTGACTGTAATTGATATTTTAAATGCTTTATAGATGTTTGGGAACTGGGCATTCGGCACGCTGGTCTTTACTGTGATGGTCATCACAGTCACATTAAAGGTAAATTACACCCACTGTTTTGAGCTCTGAAACTTTAAAATGGTATTAGGCATGTCTTACCAACATAATATAATATGTAATGTATTTAGTAAAATGCTTATGTTCACCTGTAAATGTGCTTCTTATGTTGTGACACGGTATCGTGTTTGGTTTCAACCGTTTGAGAAAACTAGCTCGTAAATATTTGGTAAAATAAGAAGTCAAGCATGCGTAGCATGTTGGACACGGTCAACTAAATCGAGCATGAAGTCTGCCTCGGCCTATTGATGCCATTACCTCCCCTGCTGTACTGTTTCACATCTAACTTTCCTTTTCTCTTCTGTGTGTTTTATATGTGATAACAGCTTGCTTTAGAGACTCATTTCTGGACGTGGATGAACCATTTTGTGACGTGGGGTTCGATTGCCTTCTACTTCATCTTCTCTCTCTTCTACGGAGGCATCATCTGGTAAGAAGTTCAATTTATTTTGTCCGCCGACGCCACTTTTCACACTGATGGAAAATGCATGGCAGTGGTGCCACATGTCTCTCTGCTCAATCCACCAGCCGGCATATCGTAACACCTCTTAATTAACCCACACAGTACATCAAGAGAACACATAAGCAGAATGACTTGGAAAAAAGTGAGGTTTTTTTTTTTTTTTTTTTTTTTTTTTAAGGGAAGCCTATGAAACGATGCTTTCTCCTGCATTATGTAACCACTGTGTCCCTTCCCCTCTCTGCAGGCCTTTCCTCCACACCCAGGACATGTACTTTGTGTTCGTACAGCTGCTGTCCAGCGGCTCAGCCTGGTTTGCCATTATCATCATCATCATAACCTGCCTCTTTCCTGACGTGGTGAAGAAGGTCTTCTATCGACATCTGCAGCCCACCGGCACACAGAAGAGTCAGGTAACAAGGCAGGACTTTCACACGTTGTTGCTTCAACAGTTCCTGCTAACTGCTGCAGCGTACTTATTAGAAATGAATAACAACCCCAATTGGACACTAATTAGTTCTCTACCCCAACTGTTTGAGTGTCAATTGTTTAAATAAAAAACAGTCTAAATGCTCAAAGGTAAAATTCTAAAAGGAAGGCCGATAATGCCATCATCTCCAATGTTAGCGGTTGTACTTGTTTAAGACAAATTGAAATAACGTTTCCTGTTTTGGTGCAAGAGTTGGGAGGCAGTAAATCTGAAGACTCAAATTCAGACACAGAGAGAAAAGCTTCAAATTTTAAAATAGTGTCTTATCTTCTTCACCTGTGTGACCATAACTAACACACTTCTTTACAGGACAGGGAGGACTTCTTTCTGATCGATACGCACGCACACACACACACACACACACAGTCACCTCTCAGCAGACCCACGCTGTTAAAGTATTGATTAGTCCAGCCCGAGATGGTTTTTTATCTTATTACTTCCTCCCCCGTTTCTCAGAAGAAAACAAACTGCTGTTTCCACTCCTATGTGGTGTGTGTTGTTTCTGCTCTAACCTTTGTTCCATTTCGTCTGTGTGTGTGTGTGTGTGTGTGAGAGTGATTCTGAATGTTTGTAAACTACATATTCTGTTTGTGTGTGTGTGTGTGTGTTCTTCCTCCTATCCTCTCTGTGTATTCTCCTGGTGTAGATGTATTCCAACCGTGTGGCGATAGGTGATGACTTCATCGCTCTCCAGCCTCTTTCCAGAGCCAAGAGCCAGCTGGGCAAAATTAGGTAGAGGAGATGAGACCTGGTTTCAGACCAGGGCTTAAATGAACTTGATGCAATCAATTCAAATAGAACTAGTATCCCAGGAGTGCTTTGTACAAAAGCAATATATATATATATATTAGCAGTTTGGAGATGCATCTGTATGTTTGTTTGATTTCAACACACATGCCAGACTCACCATTGACTGTATGGTTAAAATAGCGTCAATATTATGGCAGATGGTATTTAGAATATATCGACTTGAAGTCATTAGTTGGAGGGTTGTCCATGCCGAGGCCAAGATGCTTTACAAAACCAAGTATTTAAAGATGAATTACACACAGCATAAGCCTCATCTTAAAATGTATATTGCTTTAGGAAACAAGTGCTCCTGTTCATGATCATTCAAACCATAGTGAAACGTTCTTGACTCAGTCCCACTGAGGCCCGTTTTCAACACGGCAGTACACCGACTGCCAAGATATGTGCTGTTATGTTGGAACAGTTGTGCCCGTGTTATATCTGTCACTGCGTTCCCTGAATCGGCCAATCAGCATTCTGCAGGTGGGGTACCGACCGCAATTGGGGTCTAGATGATAGAAGTGTTTGATGCTAGCTTTCACCCACAGCATCCATTGCATTTTAGTAAGTGGCTAACATAGAGAATGTGATCTTAGACGTCCACCACCCGCTTAAGCATGTGACTGTCATTACCCCCTCCTGAACCTCCCCTCCCTAACCCCCCCACTCCCTCACTGCATGAACAAATGGATGAATGAGTGAAGGAATGAATGCCTAAAGTGCCTTTCTCATAACTTGTGATTGCGATAGCCACGTTGTCATTCAGGGACAATTTCGGGGTCCCGAGTAGTTCTGACTGGGAAATGCTGCGTCTGTGTTTAGTCCCAAAGTCCCGTCCCACAACCTCGGACTGGCATGTCGCACTCCTATGAACGTTTGCATGGTGCATCCATGACAACGCACCCCTTTGATCTGCAGCGCGGCCCGGCCCCTATGCATCGTGTCAGCCGGGGTTCTCCATTGGGGATTTCAGCCCACCCACGTGGCTGTAGTAGACCCAGAGCCCCCCCACAGTCCCCCCCCACAGTCCCCCACAGTCCCCCCACAGCTGCATGACTGACTGGTCCACGCTGCCTCGCACAGCATCGTGATGTGACTTGTTGGCAGCTGTTATAGCGGATATAACTATAAACTAGAGGTTAAAGGATAACAATAGTGTGACCGACGGCGCTCTGTTGACTAGTAAACATGCAAATGTCTTCATTTTAAGTATAAGTCATGGAAACATAAATAAGGTTACTATTATAATACCTGCATGTATTTAGTTTGTGTTGAACAATTCATTGATTGCTTTTGTCATAAAAAAAAAAAAAAATCGCCAATAAGTATGATAATCCAGTTTTAGGAAACAAATGTTCTCTTTTTTTCCCCCAAAAAATGTTGATGCTTTTCTTTGTCGTGGACAAAAATAAATTGAATACATTTACGTTTTACATTGGCAGTTGGAAAAAACAAGTGTCTAACACGAAAATGGTCACTCAGATCTTAGAAAACGATCTGCATTTAAAATGAAGAATAACTGCTTTTTACAGCTCTTATACCGTATGATTTTCTTTTCAAGGCTTTTGTTGCAGCATGCAGATCTATGTCTAATGGTTCCGCAGCACTTGTTAGGAATGCTAATAGGTATTTTTTTTAACACAATAGATCCTATTCTTACTACGTGGCAAATAAAACAGTTTCAGAGGTGTATATTCATTGGTTTATTTACGTGATATTCAACTTGATATCAATAAAAAAACAAAGGTCTGTGTAGTTAGAACAATACATTATTTAGCTGGGATTACTTGCACTAATTACTTAATTTAGGGAGTCACATGTAATATAGAAAAAACAGGCTCCATCCTCCAAACCCAGAGTAAACCGCCTGTCGATTGACCAGTCGCAAGCAAATTGTGCAAAATGCTATTTCCTTTAGTTTGAGTGATTTATTAGTGGAATAGGTATAAATGCACACAGGGCTCTTAGTGAGCCCAAAATCAAAGTGTTAATGCATTGCATTATTAATCATACATAAATGAATAAAGTTCTTTTTAGAAATCGTTTTTCTTAATTAGAGGGAGGTAATTGCAAAGGAACAAAAAGGGATCTCTTGGGGTTTTTTCTTGCTTGCCTCATCTTCAGCGCTGATAGATTCACCACCAGGTTAATTGGTTTGGTAACTAATAGATTTGCTCTTATCAGCTCTAGAAGGATGCGTTTCCCGCGAGAAACGGCTTTTGTGCCTGCAGCTTCTTTCTGTGTTCCGTCGTCTCTGCTTTTATGACACATTAAAGCCCTCCTCCTGTGACCTCATCAACCCCCATTCAAACTTCCTGAAGGACCTGCTCAGTGATGTATTATTGTCCACCGTGCCAATTAGGATGAGGTTAAGATCTGTACCAGGGAAGAGACACCTGGGATGCACGTGCAGCGGCTCCCGTTTGCATCGAAGTCTACAAATGTGCTTGCAGCTCCGTCGTCGTGTTGGATGCTGGTGAGGTCACATGGGAAGGGTTTGAGAATGTGGACCAGCATCGGTTTGACCTCGATATACTGTATGTACACGTGTATATGAGCGCACTGTAGAGTGAGGGCCGTTAAGGTTGTTCGGTGCCTCCCAGCAGTGCCGCCTGGACTGCCTCGCTGCTTGCTTGCTTACCAAGTGAGCGATTTCTCCGCTTGTTGGTAATCAAGCAACACTAAAAAAAACACATCCACAGTACCCACAATCAATGAGTCTTGGATCACAAAACAACATAACATGTAAAGATTCATTTAAAAAAACTTGCTGTTTAAAAAAAAAAAATCTAGCTCCAAGATGTCTCCTTGTTTTCAGCCATTTTCTAAAATGAGAATCCATTCGACACCAGAAGTTCTCTCTTCCCGTTGCCTCCACGAGTCCCGGTTTGGCGCGAGGCCGGGTGACTACTCTGGATATGTTGGCAGTGTGGCGCGTTGGCCGACCAGCGGGTCGTTTGACCAGCCAGCGGGGCTCACTGTGAGCATCTTGTGTCCTCCAGATGGAAGAGGGTGAGGGTTCAGTCGGCCCAGAATATGACCCTGTTAAAGCCCAGCGGAGCCCAGGGGAGGACAATTGGCACCTGCTAGCTGCTTATCCTCCCCCTGCTGCCTCCCGGCCCAGACCCCTGCTCCCCTAGGTAGTACCGCACTTCACTCCCATTGTCCTCTATGTCCTTCTATTGGGTGAAAACAACCTGCTCGCTCAGTCCTTCACCCATGGCTACATGTCACACTGCCCCCTTTTAGTTCATTTTTTAAAATGCTACTCCTGGGCTCTGTCTCCTGTATGAATGATCTCATCCTTCCCCACACGGATATGACTGACCTCCCCGAGCCAACCATGATCGGCCCCTTTCTATGTTGTCGTTGTGCTCTGAATTCACCCTGCACTCTTCATGACACACATCTGTACCAGAGTTCAGAGAGAGAATGCTGTTGGCATGCTAATTTCATTGTGTTCATTCATCACATCCCTCTATAATAATACTCCATATTGTAGTCTGCTTTATGTACCATTGTCGCCTTGTGAGTATTTCATGTCTCATATAACTCTTTGTGTTCACGGTGTGGTTTTTAAGATTTTTATTTTTATGTTTTATGAGCACTGTAAACAGAAGATAGTTGTGTGAACCAACAGCAGGTTGTGCTACACGAGAGGACGGCACCCATGAACTCTCACTGGAAGAAACCTTCTATCCAGGCTTTGTTTAGTTGGAAAACCTCAGTCAATCAAGGCTTGATCGGAAGGATCCACAACAAAGAAAGGACTGACACCAAACGGCTCCTCGCAAACTTCCTTTTCTTCTTCCCCACTCTCGTAAACGGCGTTGGATGGCTAGTTTTATTGCATCAGTGCCGACGAGAACGCCATTTATTGCAGCTGTGTGGCACGAGTCCTGCGATGACGTTGCAGATTGGTGGAATGAGTTAAATCAATAATCTAAAGAGCCCTCCCTGGTCCTCGCTCACATGGTTGTACCAATAGATTCATGGATTAACACGGGTGGGGTACATTAGTATTGACAATTTCAGCTGTCTTGCTGTAATTGTTTTATTGTACGTTGGACTGCAACTGTCCCTTTGCCTTTTTTCCAAAAGGAGACAAATTCTGATAAACAACAGGGAAAAAAAACATTCATCATCCAGCGGCACCTGACCTCGCCTGAATGAATCCCATCACCTTGTCTCTGTTCTGCGGTTTCCTGCCAAGAAGCAGCTGTTTGGTTTCACGCCAACAGTGTCTCCAATTTCTGCTGCAGAGGAATGCAACACTGGACCGCTGCGGGGAAATGGATGGTACACAATGGGACTAAATCAGGCGACGTCACAGACGGCCACGTCAAGGGATCAAATACTTCTACTCTAGCACGTTTTTGAAAGGGCTGGATCTTCAAGCACTTTTGGGTAAACTTAGTTCTGCAAGTGCTGCTGTGACTCAAAGTTGCCACATCTTAATCATCGGCGCAAGTAGCGCCTGTGATTGATGACTGCAGAAAGTCCAAATTAAAGCTTTATTCATCAGGAGTGTGGGTCACTGAAGTTAGTTGAGTTCCACAGTTCATCTTAGTGTCCCACAGGAGGCCTCCCACATTAGTGTAAGTGCACCTATCTGACGCACGTTAAAAGAAGCCACCTGATCCGGCAGGTTTCTCAGCAGCAACTCCTCTCTGCTTAGTCTGCCAATGCAGCTCTGACTCACTGGAAGCCGGATTGGTCGTTAAATGTCTCAAAATATAATCTGCTCCACAACCGCTCCAACATACAAAATATATTCCTTTTTTTTAAAGATTTTGTTCTCGGGTTTTATGCTTTTGCAACATTTCAGCCCCTTGTGTTGCATGTTTTTAATATTTTACCTGTTCATCATTCTTCCTTTGCTAGCACGCAATAATTCATCCATCATCATCATCATCATCATCTCAGAATGGGACTTCAATGCTTTTGATATTCATTTTGTCTTTTTTTTTTCTGTCTTTCCTTGTTTCCTCACCACCCCTTCCTTCAACCCTCTTCCCTCCAGTCTCTATCGGCCCCCCAGACGCAGACCCTCAGCTGTGTGGAGTCCCTGTGCTGCTACCAACACGGGCAGAGCGGCTGCTCCCGCCTGGCCAGCCTCCTGGAGCAAGTGAGCGGGCCGTGCCCGGCCGGCGGCAGCCACTGCCACGCTTCCAGCCGCAGCGACAGGTGGGGAGGATAATGGCCACAAACAACGCTTTACCAATCCCGACCAGACCGCCTCTTGGTGTCCAAAAACGTCACATCCGTTGCCGGGTGTGCGTACAGTCGTAGGGCAGGAAGGGTTTGGGAAAGGTCGCGGTGGTTGTTTTTTGGGGGTGTGGCTCAGCGGGAAGAAGAACAACGGGCAAGTTGAGGATGTGTGGATGAAGCCATTATGCACTGCTCCACTGAGTCGTGTTTGGAGAGTCCTTATATTGGGCTGACTGAAGGATGAGCTTAATCTCGCCTCTGCAGTACTGTGCTCAGACATGTACCGGGCACACGGTGATTATGCATGCACTGCAAACGAAGGCTCGCTTTGATTCGTTACACCATGTAAACTGCCTTGTGTGTCCAGCCCCCTCATTAGGGCACGTCCGTCCTCAAGCTCATGTGTCTATGTCCTCATCTATGCTACGATCCGTCGTCTTGTCTGTTTCTTGTTGATACTCCCTAAAATCTATTTAATGTTCTCATTGGCCGGTTTTCAAGGAGAACCGCCTAATCTGCAACGCACTTTGAAAGATCAGTCTATACAGCCAGCTGGCTCATTAGCCGAAGCCGCCGCATCGTCCTGCAGGTCCTGTTGTGGAGGGCTTCTCCGCTTGAGATGGGGCCACATAATGCCCTGGCTGAACGATTCACGATCAGGGCACAGAATCTGTGCCAGTACATCTCTAGGAGATATGAAAGTGCTTCACAAGCGACTCCGCTTTAGTGGCGCTAAACGGAAGAGAGGGGCATCATCACATGATGTCACTTAATCGCACAAAGGGAGCTCTCAATAAGTGCAGATAAGCGCTTTTACCTGCTGCAGCTCCACTTTGGGATAACACATCAATGTCTAACATTTATTACCGCTTCAGTAGCATTGTCTTTCGGCTGAATCCCGTCGATTCATTGAGCCGATCGGCCCTCTGCGCTGAGTCATGAGTTCTCCCCTTAAACCGATTGGGACGCTCAGGATTGAGCGCATCAATACTGAAGACGTGGCATTCGGGTCCCGTGTGTGAGACTTTGGCAGTGTGACTTGTGTTTGCAGAAGCAATGGAATAATACATTTTTACTTGTAGTCCCTTCGGCGTTCATTAGGCCCACGGGCTCAAGGTTTGCTTCCTAAAATGATACATTTCCATTGTTGTCAGGGTCACTTTGCTGAAAGAGAGGAAACCATTCTCTTGCCTGCTGGGTCAACAGACGCATGATTCAATCTAGATTAATTTCTTGTACATAATCTGTTTTCTGACCTTGGCAACAAGCGGCCAATTGGAAATGTTTTGAACTGCGCTTGCAGCAATCCATTTCCAATGGCCAGCAGGGAACGGCTCTGCTTGTGTGGGTCTTACTGTAACTTCACAAAGTGACATTTTGGGGCTGAGTTTGAAGTTTACTTTTGGTTTCTTTGTTCCTCCTTCCCTTGCTGTCTACTGTCCTTCCCTTCTTCCTACGGCTCCTTACTTCCTTACCTCCTCCTTTGCTTTTCACAAACCTTCATGTGTCCTGCCAGAAAGTCAAACCACAAATAATGCTGTCGACTCCCACACTTGGCCTTAATGCTAGGAAACTGCCATAAAGGAAGGGAATGTATCCAGTCCCATATTACATCATTTAGTATTTAAGCATATTTACAAGCCTATGTGATACATAATGTGTTTCACTTTTTGTATATTGGGAGCCATTGCTGAATTATGGCGATCGGACACAAGTCGGGAGTCAAAGATTTTTAGTTTTCATATTAAACGAGAGCAAGTTGTCAAATTCCGGCAGCTGCAATGCCGGCTTTTGAATAGTTAAAAGTAAAGAGGAGGAGATGGTAGTATCTGGACATGATTATGGCGCCCCTTGCAACACGCTACATGTCTGAGCTTTAAAAGCAGTTCATTGAACCTTAGCAAGTGTTCGTCTTCTCACTTCATGTATATTTAGACATAAAAATCATGACATCCCCTTCTCACCTGAAGGGGACCCTGAACCACAGAGGCTGCTGGGAAACGTAGTCTTGAGTTGTTGTTTGCTACTGGATCTCTTCTACTTCTTTTTTTTTACTGGACCCTGAAGCCTTATATATAGTTCTGAGAAGAGGCCAACTTTGTGTGATGCTTGTTTTATAACCAGGAGTGTTCCAGAGGGGTGGAGCCTTAACTTCTCCACCAGTTTAAATTCCAAGCTGTGGCTCCACCCATCTTGTGCACTTCCAGCTACTGAACCTGAAGTCCCAAACTCTGTCTTGTTGCATGGGGGGCAGCTGTCGCCTTTGGTACTTTGTATACAATGTAAACCTGTATGTGTCACACAGTCCTCCTCTTGCACCCGTCCTTGTCTCTGTCTCTGTGTCCTTGTCCTCTGTCTGGTAAAATCTGCATTAATGTCTTTCAAACTTAGGGACTTATTCATGTACAGTCAAAGAAGCTGTGGTGTTCGTGTGCTCATGTTCCCCCCTGCCTGAGTTAACGTGTGTGACGTCCAGTCACACCACTGCAGTGCAGACCTTCAGCCGGCCGCTCTTTAAAAGTCCCCCGGGCGGCCCTGTTCACCACGTCTTTAAAACGGTTGTCTTCATCTGGCGGCGCACAGTTAAAGGTCGCGTGGGCGCTTTAGAAGACGTGGAGGGGCGTGGTCATGGTTCTGCTCGTTACCCTTGGAACAATGGCCGGCTGTGTTCTTGAAGGTGGTTGAAGCATCGGTGTTGTTGCTGCTGCTCAGTGGGGGAGGGGTTGAGCAATGGGTGCAGACTAGTTATGTCTCTGCTGGACATTATCGCAGGAGTCCCAGCTTACCAAGCTAGTAGAAGAAAGGGACTGTGTCTCTGAATACAGAACATACATTGTATCATGGATTGCAAATGCAAATGTTCAATTTGTAGGAAAGTAGTTCACCTACTTTTCTACTAGAAAGCGGAGATATGAGGCTGAACCACTGAACTGCAGGGCTACGATACTATTATACGATTATTTTTTAATGGGATATCTGAGACAAGAATGTTGTTGTTGTTGTCAATCATGATTTATTTCTCTCCATGATTGTTTTTAGTTTTTTATCCATGAGTCAAGTAGCTAAAGCCTCACCTGGACTCCGCTAAGCGGCCAAACCAAAAAGAAAAGAACGTGCACCATGCAGAGACTTCATTCCTGTATTACGCAAATAACTTTGACTAATCTTTTAAAGTGTTGAATCTACTCACACAGCCGTTAAAAAAAACATCAAGTCTTTGGTGCCCTTATCTTTGCGCCGCCTGACGGCAGATGGAAAGCGTTCTCTGAAACACGCGGAGTGGAAGAGGTGAAACTTTAGACACTACTCACTAACTCACTACTTCCTACTCACTACTAACTCTCACGCCTCCACCCCTCGCTGCGCACTGCTTCTCCAGCCTGGTGCTGTAGATTCTTCCTGAAACCTGTGGACGCCACCGTTCGCTCTCACTGTGCACGCACACACACACACACACACACACACGCACACACACTCCTAATTCTCAGTCACTGCTGCCTGTTTTCAGGTCGTGGAGCGACACGGAGAACTTCTACTCCAACGACCGCAGCATCCTGACGCTGTCGCCCATCGAGTCCACCCACTGCTGACTCCCATGATGGCCGCTGACTGTCACACACAGATCGCCCCCACCCCCTCCCTCACCCCACCCTCATAAACCCACACCTTCTTTAAGCTGGCTGCGAATGATCATGCATCAGGAGTGTGTCTCCTTCACCGGCTCCTTTTGCCACCATGTGTGAGTTCGTAGTTGGATGGAAGAGGAGGAAGTGCGCCGTGGAAAGGGATTCTAAAGGTGAAGTGTGGAGCGAGTCGTCGTGGCCGGAAGCCGACGTCGTTGGAGCTGCTTCTTGTAGGGTGGGGGTGGGGGGGAAAATCAAGTCTGCTTGTTGGCGGCAACAATTGTCCCATTTCTGCGCTTGGAGCACCTTTTCTTAGCAATCTGGAGTCCTGCACGTGCCGATTAACCTCAACGCGGATGCTGTCGTTGGCAGCAGGCGTGTTACTGTGGCCCCTGGATACTCCACGAGGAGACTGATACCAAAGAACAAAGGACTCACAAAAAGAAGAACTGTTGATTTTTGTGCCTGATTATACAGAAGCTCACATGAAGAGGACTGTGGTCGTTGTCTGTGCTGCTCGCTCGTCTTGCTGTCCAGGCCTTTGTGTCGCTACTCTGAAGGAGGACAGATGGGGCCCTTTTTTTAAGCCATACATATTCAGGAGGTGATGCTATTTGTAGCTTCTTGAAGGTACTGCAGAGAGAAGCTGTTTAAGCCTGGAGACGGCCTCCCCTCCTGCCGCGCGTTCAGCATTCAGGACCGTGACGCTAGGGGAATATTTAGAGCTAACGGGGTCGGTGTGTACGAGGCGGTTAATTTTGCCTAAAATGATGATGTAAGTATCGGATGAGATGTTGGTACCATTTCTATTCCAGACAGTAGCTGATGACAGCAGAATGTCTCTTCAGAGCGAGCGCTTTGTCAGATGAATCTTACTCAGCTTAGAGACGCAGTGTTTGCAAGTCACACATCAAAAGCATCTTTTGTCATTTGTCAACGCATTGCTTGTCTGTTATCATCTCAATCAGGTTTTTGTAGTTCTTTCCACCTGTTAATGCTGTGTGTGTGTGTGTGTGTGTGTGTGTGTGTGTGTGTGTGTGTGTGTGTGTGTGTGTGTGTGTGTGTGTGTGTGTGTGTGTGTGTGTGTGTGTGTGTGTGTGTGTGTGTGTGTGTGTGTGTGTGTGTGTGTGTGTGTGTGTGTGTGTGTGTGTGTGTGTGTGTGTGTGTGTGTGTGTGTGTGAGTGAGTGTGGCAGAAGGACGGTACGTAACCTCGTACGATGTGGCCACTCCCGGTTTGCTGGTTTCAAATGCTTCCTTCTGCTGATTAGTCAAATCTTTCTCTGATGGTCGTCTCCATGAGGAAGCGTGTGCTTGTAGGAGGATTCACTAAACTCTAGAAGTGTGACATGGAAACCTTTTTTTTTTTTTTATAAGACAACCGTTTTAAACAATGACCAGGACACGCCGAGCCTCGGGGGGGATGGGGAGGGAACATACAATGTCATGGGATGTTTCTGTTCCTATGGTTACTGTTCGAAGGAAGTTGATTTTCTCTAAGCACACATTGTTTGATGCAGGTCCGGTCCTCTTAAAGTCCACACGGGCGACTGACGATGAAACGGTCTATTTATTGATATTTTTTTTTTTTTCTGTTTGGGATGAACTTTCTTCCATATTATTATAACGTGTGTCTTTTGATCTCCGTCATGTGCTTGGGAAGTTGTGTGTCTGGTCACCCTGAGAGGTGACGGAGCAGGTTGTAAAAGTGGATGAAGTAAGATGGATGTTTAAGCAGAACCACACTCTGCAACTCTTACACAGGTATCGCCTCTCTTGTTATTAAACTTCTGTGTTCATACTGCTACTAAGGTCTCTACCTGGATGCCCATGATGAATGTAACCTGGACCTGGATGAGGAGGGATGCATGTTGGTGCTGCTTTATAGGATTACTATGTAGGGGTCGATTTGCTTGTACCCGAAAATTAGACCACAGGAAACAGAAAGGATGGCTTAGTAAAAGGCTAATGAGTTGCATTATGGGTATTGCAGTGTGTATTTATTGATGTCTGGATAAATTAGGTTGTTTACCTTCATGTGTTGCATTCATTTTGACCTGTACAAACATGTAAGTTGATGCCGCAGAGGAAGAGATCTTGATTTTAAACCGAACACCTGAAGTTGGACCAGCTGGCTCTCTGATTGATTGATTGGAATCCATCCATTAATCAATCAATCCGTCACAGAGGAGGGAGGACGAGTCCCATCCGGCCAAAGGCAGATACACCCGTGGTGTTTGGTGTTTGTGCACTTCTGATGCCTCCTTGTGCTCATTTTCAATCATATGAATAAATAGAAAAACAACTGCAAGTAGTAGTCTTTGGAGTATTGCAGTATCTTTTGAAAATAAATATCCGTCAGGTAAATAAAATCTAAATAAAGAAGAAATATGGAAACCGATGCTCTATTTTTTTTTTTTTTTTTTTTTTTTAAATGAGCTGCAACAACCAAGACCTGATTCTCCAAAGCAATGACAAGAAGGCCCCATGGTTTGGAAATGAGGCCAAACATGATGAATAAATATATTAAATTAAATTTGTATCAAGCTTTGACTGCAGGTGATGAGCATTTAATCCATTAAAAGCCCCGTTGACGTGCATTTGGACCCCTTATTATAGCAGTTAAATTATTCATTGCACGAGTATCAAACATTTCTTTTAGTTCTAGAATCAACACGAACCCAAACTATAAATCATTATTATTATTATGGTTGTATTTAAAATTGACTGCATCCGACACCAAGCACGAGATCGCAGCTGGAATTAATGTTCAAATCTATTTTATTCGCTTCATTGTCTTTTGACTGTTTGCTGTTTGTCTATAAATGTCTTGTACCTGATGCTTAAGGAGATGCAATTCTATTTACGAAATAAATACATTTTTAAGGGAAACCATGTGGGTGCTGCTTTGTTCATTTCAATGTTTTTACAAAAAAGTGATGCTTTAAAATTCCATGTTGAAAGTAATGGTTTCATTGTTTTACAGGATGACATACCAACTTTATAAAAAAAACGGAATTATTTTGACATGCTATACTACAACTAACCCTTGATTAGCTACTTAACATTAAGTTTTGTTTTGTACTTTGTGGTTGAAAGTATTCACAGAGCTTCACTTTTTCCACATTACGTTTTGTTTTCGTTTATTTTTAACAGATTTGTAAAAATTAGCCAATACAAGTTTTCACTTTGTCATTATGGGTTGTGTGCAGAATGTTGAGGAAAATAATGAATTTAATCCATTTTGGATTAAAGCTGTAACAATGTGGAAAAAGTGAAGCGCTGTGAATGCTTTCCAGATGCACTGTATACCATGTTAAAATATATATATTCAGGAAATTTTTGGTCCAACCATGCGAGTTTTGTTATTTTTTTACAATGAACTATCATGCAAGTCTTATAAAATTGTTAAAGCCATATAAATGTACTGCATATTGTGATTGAATCCTTTTATATTATGTCTTAAAACTCAGGAAATGTGTCATTACATAAATAACTTAATAGCAGTTTAATAGTATCCCATGAAAGATGTCATTATGCCATCAAAAACAGCAAACCTAAGTCTGTAGTATGAAGTCACATCCAGACATAAAGTCACAAACGATTATGTTCAAATAACCTCTGTAAAGTCAAACTCTGCAGCATTCTGGGGGCCAGAGTCACTACGGCGCCACTAAGCCTGAGTGCTTCAGTTTGAATGCTTTTTCAGTGTATTAATTTATCATGGAAGCACACAAGGGAAACAAAGATTTTATTTCAAGGTTCCCCCGTGTGAGTGATGGACAAATGGTGACTCTTTTTGAATACCTGTCAATTCCATCCCTTGCATGCGAGATGACAAAAATACCCCGAATGATCCGTCCTCCGATGACATCAAATGCCATACGCCGAGTAACCCACAAGAACAAGTGGCGTTGTGTATCTGTTTTTATTACAGTATACGACAAGTGCAATACTTTTCGTCATACATTTGTCACACGTCTACAAAATAAACACAGGTGTTGATCAGTTTTAGTCTACATGACCTCATTGGATGACAGTTAGTAAAAAGAGTGATAATCAGAAACCGGGCAGGCTCACTCGGACTGACGGGACAGTTTTAACAGAAATCAATCACGTTCACCTCCTGGCGGCCAGAAGTCAGACTTAAATGTTTCTGAGCCTCCCAAATGCACTTTGGATCCGCGGGGTGAAATAATCCTTTCTCCCACTACGTGACTACAGTACCAACTCCTCAGAAACGCGCATCAGGTGATCGCGTTCAGATCCACTCGCTTTCTCAGTAACTACTTCCGACTGCTCACGGTTGTGCTTGTGAGCTTACTGGCTGCTCCCCGCCACCTCCTCCACCTCCTCCTCATCGTCCTCCAGCTCCACCAGAGGAGCGTGGCGATTGGCCTGAGAGCCCTCGCTGAAGAAAACCCTCTTGATCACACCCGACTTGGGCGCCCGGATGGTGTGCTGCAGGGACGGGAAACACAACGAGGTCATTACACAACGCGGCGGAGGAAGGCAGCAGAGGAACAGCCAGCAGGAATCCCTCACCTCCATCTTCATGGCATTCATCACCATCAGCGGGTCCCCTACCGCCACTCTGTCTCCGGCCTTCACCATCACCTGAACACAACACCATTCGATCCTTAATGGGTCACTGGGCCGGTCCGATCTCATCGGACTGTTATCTTAGTATGCGTAGTGTTGCATTATGCAATAAGGTGATGTGACAGGATAAAGCAAAAACATGAATATTTAATATTACTTGAATTTCTAGAAGTAAACAATAGTAAAACAGTCCTACCTTCTCTATGGTTCCCGTCATGGGGGCCACTGCTGCACCGTGGGCCCCAGATTGACTCACACCAGCCAGATACTTGGGCACTGGAACAGACACCTGGGAGCTCCCCTCCTGCACAAAGTATTATAAAAGGTATTAAATGATGGCGACAGGTGAGGGAAAGGTTTGTTACAAAAGCACCAACAATGAACCTGCAGTAACAAAACAAAACATCTTCGAGGTTGTAAATTGTAGATGCACACAAACAGCAGTAAGTGTAGTTTCATACCGGTACGTCTGCATAGTTCAACTCCATTCTGTCTGAGTGAAACATTTTACCTCACTGTTTGACAAAAGCAGTTATTAGCTAAACAATAAGGTGCGTTTTAACAGCAGTATTCCCTTTAAGTAGCAGTTTAAAAAAAAAAATTGCCATTTGCCACTAAATTAATGTTTTATTGCAAAGTCAGTTATTGATCGATACATTTGAGTGGTATGTGTGCATGAACACACCATGGAGAACAGGTGCACCGTGTTGTCCAGGATCACCAGTTTGGGACGGGACTTCACGCCATTGACACAACAGCGAAGAAACGATGCGCCACCGTCCGTCTCCACCTCTCCAGTCACATGGTACACCTCCTCGCCAACCTGGAAGGAGAAACGCAGCCATGAATTTATTTATGAATATGAGGCAGGACGACTTTAAGCCATCATCTTAGGAAAAATAATACACGTGTACTTCGTTTTTTGGTATTTTCCAACTCTGTGATTGCAGAGTATTTTATTGCGGAATAAAAGCTGTGACGTGATTGAAAGCTCCAGAAAAAAGTCAAACAACTTAAGTCATGCTCAAGTGAGTGGGAATTCATTGGTGTTTCGAACATAAAAAATAGGGGAGCACTTTATTGCAGAAAAAAAAGAATCATAAAATAATGTGGGCTACAATTACTTTTTTTTAAAAGAGTGCTTTTCTGTGAAAAACAACAAATACATTAATAGAAAATACAGAAAAAAAAACAACCTTACCTGCATTGAGTAGCTGCAGTCTTTGTTGTAAATGACAACCACATCAACCGCTAAAGACGACAGACACACAAGAGGAAAAGTTCTCAACAGGGGGAAGCCAACAAGATATTTCAATTTGTTGCTACACGATGTAGAGTCTCTGGGAAAAGGCTGCGATTGGGAAGCTCACCCTGCGCCCGGTACTTACTTTTGTCTCTGAGTTGTAGCTTCATGTTTCTGTTAAACTTAATGTTGTTTCTCCAGCCGTTACTGCAGCCGAATGGGGAGAAGGGTTCTGAAAGGCGCACACACACACACACACACAAACACACACTATCGACACTCAGTATCCTCCTTTTTCAAATCAAATGTGCTGCAACGAAAGTGTTGTGCGCTCACCAGCGGAGGTCTGTGTGAACTCCTGCGTGTCTTCCCTCTCCTGCAGCAGCAGGCCCAGAGCTGCCTGGCAGATCGCTTCCCCAGACGGAGCGATCGGAGCGGGGAAAAGGTCTGCGTAGTGCTGGGGGATGAAACTGGTGGTCACGTTTCCAGCCTCAAACTCCGGGTGGCCCGAGAGACTCAGCAGGAAGTCAATGTTTGTGTTGAGTCCAACAATCTGAGGAAGGAGAGGACAGCCGAGACATCAACTAGGGCCATTTCAGCGTGTATTGTCGGGGTACTCGGGATGCTCCACCGCGAGTCTTCGGGTGAAGCACACAGAGCATTTATCACTTGACTGTGTGCGTCTTACATTGTACTGTCGTAAGCAGTACCGCAGCTTCTTTAAGGCAGCAGATCGGTCCTCTCCCCAGACCACCAGCTTGGCGATCATCGGGTCATAATGTGCCGACACCTCGTCCCCTGACACACACACACACACAATAAAACCATGTTACCATAACGGTACTAAACAAGATTTGTCCAAACCGTCACTATTTACACAGATACAGTTTCTAATACTTTATTTCATAGGTGTCAAGTGTGATTGGATTACGAGTTGTTACGCAAAGAACGTAAAGCCATAGAGAGTTTAATCTGGACCCTCTACCTTCCCTGACTCCAGTCTCTATCCGCGTGTGTTGGTCTGGTGAAGGTGTGGAGAGATGCAGCAGAGGCCCCGCCCCCGGCAGGAAGTCGTTGTTTGGATCCTCGGCATAGATACGGGCCTCAAAAGAGTGGCCCCTTAAAACAATGTCATCCTGGAGGAGAGGCAGGCGCTCCCCTGCTGCCACCTGGACCACATTTACACCAAGGCTGAGCAGTGCGACTGGAATCACAACTGTGTCTTGACGAGGTTTTCAACTCCCCCGCTCATCCCTTACCCTGAGCTGCCACTCCACCAGGTCCGTTCCAGTGATCATCTCTGAGACGGGATGCTCCACCTGCAGCCTGGTGTTCATCTCCATGAAGTAGAAGTTATGCTGGGCGTCCATTATGAACTCAACCGTCCCTGAACCAGGAGAGCTCCGATATCATTTCGACGTACGGTGATGTTGTGCGCCTGTGGTGTGCGGTGTGAGCGTGTCTAACCTGCTCCCACATAGTTGACGGCCTTGGCTGCTCTAACGGCTGCCTCTCCAAGTTTCCTCCGCACCTCCGGACTAATATCAGGCTGAAAAAAATACAAACAGAAAAAGGTGAAAATACAGTCAAAGATTCATACTTTTAAGTCATAATAAAAACACTTTCTGGATTCAAGGCTAGGAAGGGAAAATGAGACTGAAATGTCAGGATTTTAATTCAATCAGATTTAGATACTGTGGAATTAGTTGGATTTGTGCACATTCACAGAAGCTTTTCACAGTTCCTCACCCCTGGTGCTTCCTCTATGATCTTCTGATGTCTTCTTTGGACGCTGCAGTCCCTCTCAAACAGATAGACGGCGTTCCCGTGCATGTCCCCAAACACCTGGACCTCCACATGTCTACAAGAGACAGACAAAAGGGCAATTTCATCTCCAAATACAAATAACAAACTACTGTTCGAACTGTCAGGTGGGCATATAAATTAACATTTCTTATCACCTGGGATCCTCTACAAACTTCTCAACCAGCATGACATCGTCATTGAAGGATTTCCTGGCTTCTCGTCTCGCCGACTCCAACTGCTCCAAGAAGTCCGAGCCCGTCAGTGCAATACGCATCCCCTAAACACACACACACACACACACACACACACACACACACACACAGAAGCTATCGTATGCTTACAAAAGTTACTTAGGCAAAAATGTTTAGGCTTTTTCCAAATCCTCTCACCTTACCACCTCCTCCACGAACTGCTTTAATCATCACAGGGTATCCAATCCGGGCCGCCTCTGCTTGCAGCCTCTCATCCGATTGATCCTCTCCATGGTAGCCACCAATGATTGGCACCCCAGCTGCTGACATGATGTGTTTGGATGTGCTGGACAAAAAGAGCAACATCCATGACAGCGAATGGCACAAGTTGCTATTACTGCTCTTATTCGTCTTGCTGCATTGAATCAACTGCTTTAATAGTGCATGTTAATCGGAAACAGATGGCGTTAGGACAGAACTATGCACGCATCGTGTGGGGGTACCTTTTAATGCCCATGTCTCGGATGGCAGAGGAAGGTGGCCCGATGAAGATGATCCCTTCCTTCTTACACGCCTCTGCAAACTCTGTGCTTTCTGACAGGAAGCCGTAACCAGGATGGACCGCCTACCCGCGCAAACATCACATTCAAGTGCTTGTTCAATGCACACTATGCTTTCGAAGTGGCTTCTTTGAGCGAGATAATCAGGAAAGGGACAGCGTCACCACTGAAAGTAGAGGACTACTCACATGTGATCCAGACATCTTGGCTACTTCCAAAACTTTCTCCATTGAAAGGTAACTCTGCTGGGACGGGGCGGGACCAATGTGGTAGGCTTCATCTGCCTGCAAAGAAACCCCCAAAAAAGACAACAAATTCAAGTTTACAAGTTATGAATGACCAGTATGAGAAAACACCTCTTTGCTAAAGAAAGCTGAGAAGCAGATGATTCCTATCCATCATCTGACCATGGCCACGTGCATGGAGTCTCTGTCCGCATCGCTGTACACAGCCACTGAGCGGACGCCCATCTTCTTGGCCGTTCGCATCACACGGCACGCGATCTCCCCTCGATTGGCTATCAGCACCTTCTCGATCCTTCCCAGCCCTGAAGAAGACACAACAGACATGTTTCAGCTCCTTGCGAAACACAGAATCATCCCGAAAATGTACTTTACGTTATGAAACGTGTAGTGTCAAATAACCCAATAGTCGGATACCCAATCAGCACCGATCTTTAACCGTCACCACGCAGAAATACTAAATATTCCCTGTTTCCAGTTTATCAAAACGTGAGGAGGTGGTTTTGTATAAATGCAAAGTGAACATCTTGTGTCACCTCCTGAGACGAGCCTCACGCCTCTTTTGGTCCATGACGAGTTCCTGAGAAGAGGAGAGGAAACACAATAACAGCGCCATTCAAATGCGGCTGTGAAGGACAGATGTTAAATAGACCAAATGTAACAAGTAGCACATACAAAATCGAATTATTAAAATCCATCTTAAATAACTGAGCCGAATGCGAAGCTAGTGAAGTTTGGTCGCACAGGTACACAACCACGCGACAGTGTGGGAGGTTGTCACAACAACACACGACATGCTAGCTGCTACCATTTAACCTTGCTCAGCCTCCACCTGACGCATTAGCTCACATTGTGTCAGAAACGCATTTTATCAACAGCCTGGTGCCGAGGGACCCGAAAACGGCGATCCGGTCAGTGGAGCAACGACGAGCAGCCGCAGACAACTGACGTTAACACCGTTTTGCGTTGCATTGCTGCACGACTCAATCCGTGACGTTAGCTGTGACGCGCAGTAGCGTCGCGAACTTAAACGTTAAAAAGAAGCTAACATCGGAGGACGCACGCACACACACGCACGCGCAACACCATAACAGCCACGTGACGCCCTGATGTACTCACCGTGTAAATGTCCTCAGACTCTGCAGAGTTGGGAAACTCAGAATAACCGCGGCCATAGCTGCCAGCTGCTGCGGCTAGCTGCTAGTAGCTGACGTTAGCTCACTAAGTGAGCTGGACAGGGAAAAGGCGAAGTGGTAATCTCAGAAACAGCACATGTAGCGTTTGGTTGTCTGTCGACTGCAGCAAAAAACTCAACTTGAACTACGCGGAAATGTCAGGAGACTTAAATTGTTACACCCGCACTAAAACACACGGCAGCATGGTTGTAAATATATGTATCATTATTTGTGACCTTTCCAAGGACTCGTAGTATGGAGTAGCCAATGAGGAAGGCGGATATGAAGGCGGAGGAAGAATTGACAGTGACCACAAGTCACCAGCAGAGGGCAGCAGGAAACAGGACGTGAATTACGGGTGCAAAGATTTCACATTTTAAATAACAAGAATTTCGTTTTATTTCAATAAGAACATTTACATTGGTTGAACTAATGTATGTGTCGCCTTTGTAGATTAAAAGCTTATTTTGTCAATTATTGTCCAATATAGCCCACCGGGGCGGACAGCTAATCAAGTAATAAAGCTGCAATTCTGTTCTCTGCCAGTTAAGGTGAGTAATTGTATTATAATAAATCCTAAAACAGTGTCAGTTTCATCTATAACAAAACAAATGCTGTATAATACATGTTTGGCCCACCTCTCCTTCATCAAACGGAATATGCAGCAAATCAGAGAATTATACAACAAACAGCAGATAAAAATGTTTCATTGCAAGCAGAATCGAAAATAATTGTGAAACATAAAAAAAAAAGAATAGTCAATCCAATGTAACACAATCTTTGTCATAGTCATAGTTACATCGTTAGACATCATACTCTTTTGTAGCATTATTTGAAGTACCCCGCAAATAAAAAGTACATTTCAACTTCAGGAGAGAAATTTTGAGAACTTTTTGTAAGTGAGTGTCAAATCAGATGGAATGCATCTCCATCCAGTTTCACATGGTTTCACAGTCTTTCGTATCCGCTTGCGTGGCGGTCTCTGATGAACAGGAAGGTCAGCAAAGCAATCAGAAGCAGACCCACCGCTGTGGCCCCAGCGATGACGGGGATGACGCGTCTGTCAAAGTCGGACCAACACTCCACCTCTGTAATGAACAACAAGGAGGAGTGAAAAATGGTGATTGAAATCAAACGAGAGCCTTAATTTTTGCAGAAACAGGACAAATCCCCAATCTGATGATGCTACATTTGTGGCAATTTGTGTACGTGCACTCTAATTCTTGTGCTATGTGTTTTCATCTTGGAGAAGAACTGCAGTGCAGGCTTCCGTCTTTCACCCTTTATAGATCAGCAACAATCCATTAGCTATAGTTTTAGTGCACTTACTTTTCTGCAGCAGATTCTCACTGGTCTTAAACAATCAAATAGGACAAAGAGTTTTACACCATCTGATGCTCTAAAATGTCATCTTCAAAATTGGGAATTTTGGAAAATATCCAGACAGGTTTACCTCACCTATCGATAAAAAGAGTCACCAGGCTTTCCTATTAGGTGTTATTTATTAAATCAAACTTAACTTCTTAAGAAATCATAGTTTGCAATCATTAACTTCCTGTTTAAGAGATAAACCATGGCGAAAATAACATTTACATTTATTACAGTTGCTGCAGCTTCTAGATATGGTTATCATTCCAGATCTACAGGAGCACTTTCAAACAACGTACACTCAGTTAAATGTATGGCGCGGCCTTAAATTACCCCTGCAGCACTGAACCCAAACGATTGACCCGGTCACCTGCTCCGTACTGTCCTCCGGGCAGAGTGAAGGCCTGCACCTGCAGAGGAAGCAGCTTGACCCTCAGCGCAGAGGACATCCACAGCACTTGCTCATGTTGGCAGGTGAAGCTCTGTCCGTCTCCGGCTGCAAACAGCTTCTCACTAGCCAACGAACCTGAGTAAGTCTTGTCTGGGACGAAGCGGATGTACGACATGGACAGTTAAACTTTTGTGGTTTTGTTGTTAGAAATGCCAGTTGTGTGTTGTCTGTTTCGTTATTTCTCTCTCTCTCTCTCTCTCCCTCTCTCTCTCTCTCTCTCTCTCTCTCTCTCTCTCTATCTCTCTCTCTCTCTCTCTCCACGGGGGTCTTACTTGCACATCCTTGGCAGTCAGGTGGAGGAGACACATGAGCGCTCAGCTTCCTCACGTAGAACAGATTCTTATCCTGGGGATAAAAATAAAAGAGCCTCTTTAAGAAATTTTGTGAATATTTTCAAAAGATAAAGCTTTGAAACCAGAAGACACATTAAAACGTTCAAGCAAGGAGAAAAAACACAAACTGATTATCTTGCCTTCCAGGATTATAGCTTGTACAGCATTAAATATCTCTTAAGATCAGGTTCTACTAACACTTACAGCATCAGGCAGTCTCAACAAATAGAAAGAGGCAGGAAAAGGTGCCCATGCCATTGTTTTATCCTAAATGTACATTACTAGGTGTAATATCAGTAGGCTTGGCGTCTCAAGTCAGCGCTGGTAGACGTTTCCCGGAAACGGGAGGTTTGGGGTCTTTGTGCTGTGAGAGGAAGTTCGTTGCGTTTACCTTTCGGAAGGTGAACTGCAGAGCGGCCGCACTGTCTGGCAGCGTGAGGCAGAGAACAGCTGCGTCCTGGCCACAGTGGCCGCTGGTATTGACCCTGGAGGGGTCCAGGTTTAAATACCACGTATTCTGAAAGCACAGGAGAGAAATCGTTCTTCATGTGACCAGAAAGTATCACAAGTCAGTTTCTCTTCTCACTACATTGTTGGACTTTTCCAACATCTGACTGTACAAACAAACACTCATCACTCAAGAGAACAAACTCACATATGAATATGCGTTAAGATCATCCTGAGTGCACAACTCTTCTTTATCTACTTTTTTACACAGTTTGATTTACACAGTTTGAAGCCACTTGTAACACGTTCAAAGACGTGCTGACATGGTGCTGAATGACATACAGTAGATGCACACTGAGGCAGACAGCACATCATTCACAAATGGACAACCCTGACACACACACGCACACACACACACACACACACACACACACACAGTGCTCAGCCATTCACAGCACTAACCCTCTTTCCATTGACAATGTACTCTACTCCCATGGTTGCTTTGATACAAGGTTCCCCCACAGGGTTGTTCATCACGTACGTTCCTGTACAGACACACACACACACACACACACACACACACAAATAAAAATAAACGCACAAAAAATTGTCCGACTGAGTTGTTGCAGCAAGCAGAGCCCAGCTATACATGTAATATACTACTTCATATGCTTATATATTATTGCTGTAATATTGAATATATAAATGGTGGCATTCTTTGCAAGTCTCTTTTTGCCAGCAGATGGGCGGTGAAAGCCGGTTATTGTGGTAAACGTGTACATGATAAACGTGCACCTCTTGGCGGCGCTGCCTCGGAGCGCCGCCACGCCAGGCGAGAGTCAGAGGAAGGCCGCGCCGAGACGTCGCTTCTTCGCAGGAGGAGGAGCTGGACACCTGCTGGAGATTGAGACTCTCAACGTTCGTTTTTTTGTCTGACATTTCTTTATTGATTCGTAAAAACTTAACAAAGACAGCATGGATGAGGCTTAGTTTATATTATGCTGTAGTGTTAAAAATCCCTCACAACTGAAATACTGTAATTACGTCATTTTTGTGAAGAGGGGGGGGAGCGGGCCGGTTTACAGTTTTTCTTTTTACTGTTTTCTGTGGGTACTGATACAAAAACTATTTTTGCTGCATATTTGTGTTTAATATTTGGCTATGAAGAAAGTAAGGCCACACGGTGAAAAGGAGAAATGGCTCATTCTGCAGAGTCATAGTCATTCATAGGGTGTGCTGTGAATGCCTGCTAGCGTGAACTCAATGAATGTGTGTTTCATTTGAAATGATGGCTCTGTGTGCCAAATGAAATCATAAGTTCAATGTTGTGAACAGTTAAGAGGTCTGATGGCAAAGAGTCGTCTTGCAAGGGGAGCGTCAGGTTTAGCATCTTGTGGTTTTCAGTATTGTGTGTGCAGTTTTGAGAAAGCTGTCATTGTTTTGAGAAACGTGTGTTAATTGTGAAAAGCTGTATTTAGTCAAAGCAAGTCTTTTTAAACCTTAGTTAACAGTAGTAACACCAAGGTATCCCAGTTTCAGGAAATAAATAATGCTGCAATAGAACTACTTTAAAACTACTATGTTGCAAATCTTTTCTTTTCCCTTTTCTATTTAACAAACTCAATTGTATTGCTATTGGGATCTGCTCAGATCCCTGAAGACCACTAAAGCAACGCTCGCTGTGCGGGAGTGGAAAGTCATTGTGACTCATTGAGTCATTGATACCACACATGTTGAAGGAAAAGCATCTCTTTACAGAGAATGTGAAACCAGTTTATGAAGCCCAAACTGTCAAAGATAAAATAACACAGGATTATCAGGAAGGTCCCATGCACACTTTCACTCCCATCATCATTGATCGCCTCGCATGTAATCAATAGTTACAGACTTGTAATGTTAGCATGGGTTGCTTGGCAACATCTACGTTTGCTTGTGTTGAAGTTTTGCTGTATCAGACTTGGGAAAAAGACGTTGGACAGCACATGCATGGAGACCCTTCCATATTCATCTAAAAGTCTGAATACTCAACTGATATACAGCGAAAGGACAGAACAGTCTGCTGAGAGAGTACAGTCCATTATTTGATGGTGAAATTAGATTAAAATGTTATCACACTTACCTGGATTAAAAGCAGTCAGGAGGAGAATAAACCATGCACCTGTTTGACCCCTTTGTATCATATTTAATAAAGAAAATAGCATGACTGAGTAGACAATGCAGTAGGAGGAGTGCAGCAGAAGGGCTGCAGCTGTGGTTTGTGCTTTAAATGTGAAACCGAACACCTCAAAACCTAAATGAGCCGTGCAGAGGAAGTGAATCGTCACAAAAGGCGAGAATGGAGACAACTGCCTCTTTTCAACTTCAAACGGATCCCTCTGATGGCAACCGACAGAATGGGGAGCTTCTCGGCCTGTTGCTGAATAACAGAGTCCTTCACACATGAATCAAACTTCATGTGTTTTCCAGTTTTTATCACTGCCATGTGGGGAACCAGTGTGGCCACACAGGTTTCTTGCTCGTTACTGTGGGGCCCAACGGCTCATGTCTTGGTGCACGTGTGACCACAAGGCAGAACTATGATCTTTTGAGAGCTCAAAATGACGGCGTGCTTCGTATCTCTTCCTATTGATCCGTGCTAAAGTGGCTCCTTAGGTGTAACACAGCCCCATTGTCTGCGAGGAGCACGTGGGATATTTGGGCACGTTGTGGTCAGCTGACAGGTGAGTTGACTTTGTGCTTGGTGGACTTGGTGTGATGCTGTGCAGTAAAAGCACCGACACAGCCAACGCAATGCATGCATGATACATCTGTACGGAATGTAACATGGAACCTCGTTTCACCTCCTTTCACAGGCAAGCGGTGGGGAAATCAGAGTGGTAGGGGCTAAAGGTCGACCAGGTACAAAGTACCAGTTAAAACACACAAAAAACACAGCGCGCAAACACACACGCACACACAGACACACACACAGGACCCTAAAGACGCAGAGTTGGGGATTTTTCCGCTATCCTAGACTGTACTTTGTGTAGTTTCATTTGAGTATGTGAGTTTAAGTAAGCGAGTGCTTGCTCTTTCACAGTCACAAATAAATAAAGTTAGTAGACATCTTTGCGTGCTCTCCCTTCTCTCTCTCTGTGATACTGTCGTATTGACTTGTTGGGTAGGAGGGTAAACAAAAGAGCAAATATTTACTCTCCTTTTACCCGACAGAGCGCTGTGAGCATTAATGTGTGTGTGTGTGTGTCCTCTGTGCCCTCCGGTCCCCTTGTCTATGTGTCTATTGGCGTGTCATCATCTTTCTCAGGATTCCCACCCACAGGTTTTGCAGAACTTCATTCAGTGGTCCATCGCTGCGTGGAGAGGAGTCAAGTCTTTGCCCTTTAAGTCCGGCAGGATCGACAGCGGGCCTCCGCCTACACAAACTGTGAGTCCCGTGTATGAACAACACTACAAACCAATTTGAATGAAAGTTTGCATCAACTGCCGTCACATTTGCCCATTTCCTCGCCTCGCAGCAGAGCAGAGAGACAAACGTCCCCCCGGATCCGACGATGACGAGCAGAGCGAGGCTGTGCGTGTTGGGCCTGCTGTGCCTGCTCAGCTCGGTCTTTGGGCAGGTGAGGACAAGCAGAAATCGAGACTCTTCATTGGACCTTTCTGGGAATAGCATAACATTGCATAAAATACTTGTTTTTTTCACCACCACATCAGAAACTTGATCACATTTGTCAACATTTTTGGATCATTGCTCGGAATGCTTGCTTTATTCTTCATTTATCCTTCATCAGCTACTTTGCTCCCATAAAGGAAGAAATACTATCACATGAAAACACTTATTTTTGGGAAATGATTGTCAGCTTTATATTCTCGAAGTGTTTAAATTACAATTGTTCAACACACAGCATGCATTATACAATATATTCATGCTATCGGATGCATCCATAAAAGCTTTAACATGTAAGACACATTTCATGTTGTAGTTTAGTTAACTTTCCTCATAATTGTAAAGTAACTTTAGACCTCAAGATAAATGCATTGGAATAAAAACCGGGATACAATATCCTTTTTCCTCTTCAATGTATTAGAGTGGAATTGCAAAGTTGCAGCAGAAAGGTTTCCTTGAGTAAATATACTTTGTTACTGTCGTAGTTCAGGTAATATGCGCTCACGAGCTGCCGGCAGACTGTGTTTTACCCCAAATTCAAATATACACCGTAGGCGGGTACTTCAGTCGTAGCCCATTTCGTGGAGCAGAAATGTATATTCCCCCGTTTGTTTCTTTTTTCTGAGAGGCGTTGGATGTTCAGCCCGGCGTCCTGATCTTCTGCGACGACCCGTCTGTGCAGCAGGCCGTCAGCAGCGCGGTGAGCAAGTTCAACGAGAGGTTGAGCACCGGACACAAGCTGGCCCTCTTCCAGACACTGTCAGCGAGTAAGGTACGCTGATCGCTGAAAGGAGGGATGTATTCTGGGTTTATCTGTATTTAAAGTTTTAGACCCAAAAAATCATACCTCTACAACTCGGTAAGTATTGGTTGAATTGCATGTAACAGTTAAATCTGTGTTACAAACTATTATGATTGTTATCTTTGTGAAAACACCCACACGTCTCATTTCTGAGCCAAAACTGGACGTGGATGAATCAAGAGGAACAGAAGCTGTGGAATGATTACCAATGAATTCGGGGAAAACATGTTTAGTAAACTTTAACCTCTGGCACA
The DNA here is from genome assembly GCA_021346845.1 of Apeltes quadracus. Lineage (NCBI taxonomy): Eukaryota > Metazoa > Chordata > Actinopteri > Perciformes > Gasterosteidae > Apeltes > Apeltes quadracus. Next base: position 15,742,574 of record CM037924.1, read on the forward strand.
CGCTGGTTGTGCGTGCGTGTGTGCATGTGTGTGTGTGTGTGTGTGTGTCTACAGTCAGAGAATGGGTCGGACTCGGTGTACTCACTGCAGTTCACCAGCAGGAGGAGTGACTGTCTAGCTGAGAGCGCCACACCCTGGACAGACTGCAACTATCTGCCTGTTGGACCCGAGGTGAGCTGACAATGATGAGACACCTGCAGGTTTTCAGGTTCCTCTACGCAGTGACACACAATCCTTGGGGACAATCAATGGAGGCTCAACGTAGATTGTGTCGCTTAAAGTTGGTAACAAAAATTGAAGTACAGGTTTGTACATTGTACACCGTTTAATAACACAAATCGCAACCCCAAATGTATTCTGCTGTTCTTCCAGAAGCCGATTTCGTGCAACGCCACAGTCTACATGACAGAGACCGAAGCAAACACTGAGCAGGTGGATTGCCAGTTCGGTGAGTGACAACAAACCGCTTTCCTTTTTTTTTTTTTTTACGTCACAAGTGGCCTGTAACCAGCAGAATTAACTTCAGTGAAACAATACAGTTTAATGTAATTTTTTGCCCAGAGTTAAATGATTGACAACGCTGTTGAATCTGTACATTTAATATGAAGCTAAATCTAAATCTAAACTTTTACACTTTTTCTACATGGTAAACCACAGAGATATAAAGTGTACGTCGAAACTCTTACTTATACTTATTGTCCAACCAGATAAGCATTATGAAAAGAAGGAATCATCGTGAAAAATGTCCACCTGTTGCCGCAAAGCATTGAGAGGGCGGCAGATTGTGTAATATATCAACACATGGTTCAGGTATTACCTTTTCCCTCCATACAAGGCAGCGGCAGACTATGTTTTATCTGTTCAGCTTCCACATTTTCTTTGCAGCTTTGGAAAAAACCTTTGCGTAATTAAGTGTTTAAGTATCTGCTTTACTACAATCTGCCGTTCAAGAAATATCAGGTTTGAGGTTTTAAGTCAAATGCACTAAAATAATAAACATAGTCTTGCCTTTAAACTAATCCCTGCATGAAAAATCCTCTGTGGTGCACGGTATAGAGCAACACCATGTATAGCATGTGTGCTGGTGACACTGATATTAAATTGTTCTGTGACTGTAAATGAGTTTCATTCGGGGTAACGTAGGCGCCAGGTTTGGTTCAGCTGCATCCATTTTAACAAAGCGGCAGGTTATAGCTCAAAGTTATCTCAAATATTTCTACTACAACTACATGTTGTGCATGTGTGATCAAAACAAAGTTCCAACTGCAACTGCATGCTTCTTCAGTGAGAGGTTCTTGCATCGCTGCAAGCAGCACTTCCAGGGTCCAACCAATAACATGAATACAATATATCCTGAACTTTAACAATCCGCTGTCTCCTCCTCTGCTCTTTTTCTATTTTCTTTTTCCACAATCCTCCTCCTGTACAGAAAATGTCATCATTCCGGATAAAGCCCGCTGTTTAGGCTGCCCCATGGAGATCGATGAGAACTCAGAGGACCTTAACCTTCCTCTCTCCGTCTCCATCTCCAAGTATAACTCCCAGTCTGACTCCACTCACTTGTTCACCCTGCACAATGTCGGCTTCGCCACCAGACAGGTAGAGACCGGCTGACAAGAGCAGAGAGGAAGTGGGGGAAAAATGTCGGCCGCTTCTTGTGTACTCGCCGTGCGTCTGTATCCCTGTAGGTGGTGGCGGGTTTCAGGTTCAAGCTGAGGTTTGATATGAAGAAGACGACCTGCGCCAAGGCTGAACACAAAGACCTCAACGATGTGTGCGTCCCTGATGAAGAGAATGCGGTAAAAAATGAACACACATATTACAGCTGACACAATGTGACCCAGGCCTATTTTTGACCAGATATGTCTGTGTCTGTGTGTGTGTGTGTGTGTGTGTGTGTGTGTGTGTGTGTGTGTGTTTATGTGTGCAGGAGTACGCCAACTGTAACTCTACAGTGGATGTAGCTCCATGGAGATATGAGGTGCCAAATGCCCACTTGGATTGTGAAGAAGGGCAAATGCCTTTCACGGTGAGACACACTTTTCACAAGACATAGAAACATAGAAACCTTTTGCCCGTTTTTCAAAAGTCCAATAGCTGAGTTCACCAGCTTTGGGTCATGAAACACAATTATTTTGTTAAAACTTTACGATCTGAACTGTCGAGTGTCTCACGGTATTCTTTTCTTCAGATCCTGACGAGGCGCCGTCCGGCTGGCTGGTCTCCGCTCAGGAACATCCTGGCAAGGGTTCCCTCCACCGTCTCCCCTCCATCCACCGCGCCGCCCACCACCGCCTCGGACCCGGAGGACTCCTCCGAGGAGGACACCACCGCCTCCCCCGACGGGGCCCCGCAGGCCGTGCGTGACGACCCCTTCCATTGCCCATCCAAGCCCTGGAAGCCTTTCTCTTTGGACCATGTTGAAGCTCCCATGAAGGGTGGAACAGAGGAGGCCACCTCCCCGCCCTCAGCAGACGGTTTAGTGGATACAGACCTGCTGGCATAAGTTTTTTTTTCGAGGGAATCACATTTACGTTGAAAATGATCTCACTCTCAACAGATACTTGTATTTTGCAGACCTCTTTTAGGCTAGATTGCATTGCATTTTTTGAAGGAGATACCTTCACGGGTGCAGTGTAGATTTAGACAAAGTTAGAAAAATATCCGGTCTAGATGATGAAGCTCATTTCTTTGGTCCTGCAACGCTAAGAAAGAGGACAGAGCTGTTTGAGCGCGGCGACCTGGTGTCTTCTTTTGAGCGAACCAAAGTAATGAGTGATTGCAAAACCCAAACAAACAACACAAAATAAAATACGACTGTTCTTTGTGCTGGTGTTATGTGTAAATATGAATGCAGCTCACATATATTTAAACATATCCGGTACTCAATTATAAAACTAGTTTGCGCTGTTTTATTACAGGGTGCAGAGTTCCCTCCATTAACATTGACTTGCATTCACAAAACAGTTTGCTATTTAATCGGCCAAAATGATCCGTCTCAATTTACTTTATTTATCTAAAAAAGCAAGGAGAAAAATCCCACTAACACTCAATTTCCTGACTCTTTTTAGGAATCCAATTTATAAACCGTGTAAGTGTAAAAAAGAAATAAAGCAATCAAGAGATGCCGTAATTATAGCTGAATAAGGCAAAGCAGACAAAACCAAATGCTTGATACCATTATTTCATGTATATTTATATTTCATTATTTCAAGTATGTTGTAAAGAGGCCTGCTATACAGTCAAAAGTCAACAGTTAAGTATGTTTAGCAAATTTATTCTCAAATCTTCACAGAACACTAAGATAAGTCAGTCAGGAAGAAACCTTTACTCTGTATCCGGGGAGCCAACATGATACACAATATACATTTATAAATAAATAAAAAACACAGCTTATTGTAAAGAGAAAACTTAAGGCATTCATTTAGAAACATCTGTATGGCTGCTTAGCAGACAAAAACTCATGCAGTTATACTGTGAAAAACACTACATTGGCCCATTGTACATTCATTCATAGTATAGGTTAAGGTTCTGACAGCATGGTACATAACATATATGTAAAAAATATATCAGGAAAACACTACAATGTGGTTAAGAGCACTGTATACAGAAAATTTGGCGTTTGATCAATATTTCTCTTCAAAGGGAGAGTTTACATTCTTTCTTTCACTGTGGGTTTAACAATGTTTTTAACTGCTTTGCAGAAAGAGAAGCTAATTCCCTTCATACCAGGGCCCAAAATCATTCAGGCGGTAGACACAACAACACCTATCAATGGCGCAAACAAACCAACAGTAACAAGAAACACCTCAGAATAATTACTTGTCAGCCATGAAAAACAAAATAGGGTTCACGTAAAAAGTATTTACGCCGTGGAAATTCTATTCAATTTGATTTATTCTGGGTGTCAGTGTCATCACGTCCACTGCTGGTGTTCAAACCACAGCTGGATCCTGTGATTTACAGTGTTACTGAAGCACAGGAAACAACTTCAGAAAATAGAATTGGAATTGACTTAAAAGATGGTGGAACGGTATTTCACTGCACAATTCGGTGTCATTGTGTGACACTCAATCTCCTGCAGGACGTGGAACAATTTGTCAGACTTTTTTGACAATCAGCGTCACATAAACTGGTGCAAAGACATAAGAACCCTTTAATCCCTAAGGTCGAGGATGAACAGCTAAGATGATTAAATCTTATAAAACCCTGTAAGGTACTTTGTCACGGTTCTTATTGAACCTGATTTTAGACGTTTTGACAGAAGCACAACCGTAGTTTAAGAAGTGAGTGTATTTTCTCTCCGAGATGTAGGGCTGTGTCCCTAAAAAAGATCCCAGCCAGCATCAAACAAACAGCCTGTTCTCCATGCTTCAACTATCGGTGCATGAATAGAGAACAATACACATGCTGCACTACCAACCCCGTTGTTTTAAAACAACACAACACGCCTGCAGTTCTGATTTCTGGTAGAACGTTCACCACAAATGTGTGAAAAACGTTATCGTTGATTTTTGATTTCTCGCTAACAAATCAAAGGCTTTCACATGTTCTATTTCTTTCCCTGGCACAGAGCAGCCAGTAGGGGGAAACAAGATTTAGCGTGTCGTCACACGCAGGAACGTGGAAATGTACATACAGTGTGGCTTTTCATTGGGGCCCGCCAATGAAGCTCTGCAACCTGCACAGAAAGACAATGAATGCACACGACACACAGCACCCACCATAGAAAAGAGGTCTGACTGTAAATGTACACACACACAGCTCGATGCTGCTTCAAAATGTACATCATACCTACTGGTTATGCTGTCTGAAAAACATGCTAACTAGGCTAACATCTTACGTAGTCCTTTTGTATAAAAAGGCATTGAGAAGAACAACAACGACAACTACTCTCACTAAGTGCATTGCCCACAACGTTATCCTTGTTTCAGTCAATATTCCTCACTGCAATAAGTGATTGGCCTCTGTGATTTGGCACGTAATCAAAATGAGAAAAACAGAAGAGAAGAGCCAATGACCTAATGACCTACTGTAGGGTTAGTGGCACTGCATCTGACATAAGAATGTTGCAAAAAACACTAAAAGATGAGTGCAAGTAAGGTTCATGTTAACAATTAAATACATTCCAGCAGATAATTCTGCAACAATATGAACTTCACACATCAGGACAGACCACCACTTTGACTTTTCAGTAATACCGCAGGTGAGCAAAGTGCTGACTTCCTGTTCACTGGCAGATTGAGTTTCATGATATTTATGAGTAGGTTCCCAATTAAGCTATGAGCACATCTAAATGTCTTTCTGGAGCTCATGAGGCTCCTCTGAGGCACCTTTTCTTAAAAAATGCATTCCTTTCTTTACTGTCCTCATTAACACACCTTACACAAGTATACTTTCTCAGAAAATGACTCATTTGTCATGTCAACACCTGTTATATGCCAAAAATGTGAAAGAAGAACTGTAATTTAACAAAAACATGTGCCAAAATGTGGCAATGTGCTAATGGGTTAGCAGTTCGCAGTGTTGACTTGACTTCTGCTCGCCAATAACACAGACAGCCACGGTCTTGGAATAGGTCGCAGTAGTCATAAACGTGACCCCGTCCTCTTCATTCCCATCAATTGACATCTACTATACACAGCTACTATATTGGTCAAATGAGAGATTTATCTTCAAAGTGACCGAGGCAAATAAAAGGTATCAGCAGTCTTCATTTACAAATGTGAGTAAAACTCACTAATCGAGAAAAAGGAGAACGGTTGTTGCACTTGTGGTGGTCAGAAGAAAAAAACGACATGTACGATAGTATGGATGTTATCGTAGATTGTTTGCCTGTGTATGTAGAAACGTAGATAGATAAATAAATAAAAAAAGGCATAATACGGTTTGTTATTTGTTAAGTGCAGTTCTTTATGGTGTCAAATGCGGCACCACCAACAAATGTTCCCCAGGGTCATGTGCTTTTTCATACTGAAGATGTGCAAAACAAGCCAGCAACTCTTCTGCAGTTTCTGAGGTTTAAAAGTTGGCAAAGCTGCCACCCAGTCAGCTCAGGAGGGCCACTTCTCCACAGGTAAGGTGGAAGACTGTCCGGTGGTGGTCATCATAGAAGACCCCACACTTAGCAACCAGTTTGAGAAACACTTATTATGCAAGATTCCTTGTGTCTGCTATCTTCTCCGCGGAGATTGAAGAAAAGCTTCCCAAGCACCTCCTCTTTGAGGTGGAGTCGGAGTGTGCGCTTACTCTGCGCCTGCATTTATAGATTGGCCGACACATCCTCTTCCTGTTTTTTACAGCAAGAACTTCTCAAACCCGTTTGTTGCTGTTGGGTAAAAAAAAAAAAAGAAACAGAGCAAAACACAGTATCCAAGGATACGGACCGAGAGGGTGAAGTGAGGACATCAAGACTGCAGAAAGACCGGATGACGATGGAAAGAAAATGAAGCAACAACGGAACCTTGCCGGGAAAAATAAAAATGGTCGTTAAACAGAAAGAAATAATGAAATCAAACGGCAAACTTCCTTTTACTGCACATGTGGGTGGTGGATGGTGCTTTTTGTTTGATTGCAGAAGATCAGTTTAGTGCATGCTGTCTAATTGTGTGGAATATCCAGTCCATTTTGGTAGTCCATCCCCCGTGGTGAGCATCGTTCATCTGTTTCATAAAGTAGTCCAACGCCTCCTGCAGAAAACAGAAAAAAAAATAAAAGTAATAAATAGGTAGAAACAGAATTGCAGTAGAGGCTTTAAGAAGCCACATTTGAGACTATTTCAAGACTCCCAAATTAGATCAGAACACAACACATCAAAGCAAAGAAAGTTATATAACCTGTTCACTCTTCTCCAAGGCGAGTGTCTTCCTGATGTAGGCAATGTCATCAAAGGACTGCAGCTCAGGCATGCCGGAGCCCAGCATCATGGAGAACAGGTTGATGAAGAGGTTAGCATGCTGCCGGATGGCCAGGTAGGCTTTATAACACATCTCTTGGAACCTGGGAGAGACGGAAAATCGGAGTACAAGAAAGAAACGCATAAACAAACCCGTAGTTTGGTTAGTGCAAAGTGACAGCTGCTTCATCAAGAGAAAATAGAAAGTATAAACAAAGCTGTGTTGGGAAATAAAACCCGCCCAAAGACAGGTGAGCGTGTTTGTTTCATTCCCAGTCTGATGCCATCAGAAGCACATCGAAGGGATGTGACGTTTCAGCAAACTGTTTCCAAGTAGTCCTACAGGGCTCATGCTCGCTTTGTAAATAGTGGGTTTGATTTGGTTACAATCGGCAGAACGATAGACAATCGGTGCGCTTCTTAAGTAGCATTGAGGCAGTGATGAATGCCTGAAGAACAATCATGATTAGGTCCGTAGGGCGAGTTGACTGAAAACCGTGAACATACACTTACACAGCACTGTTTCATTGAATGAGAAGGTGTGTCCAACCTTTTGACTGGTGCTGTATCAAACATCTACAGAATAAACGGTGATCTTTTAAACCATGTTGAAGAAAACCTCCCTACAGCAGTGCTTTGCGCTTTGGGAGCTGACTAACATCTGGTAGAGTTCAGATGCTGCAGTACCTCTCAAACTCTTTGGTCTTTGCACACTCTTGGGATCCCTTGCTGATGACGATGAGGAAGTCTTGCGTCAGTACAAAGGGAACTCGTTCTCTCTTGTAGCCAAATTTTTTCTTCTTATGATCCAAGAAATGGCCGAAATCTATATGAAACAACTGGACACAAGAGCGGAACCAACCAGAAAGCAGGAGTCAAAGTCAAGTACCTCCTCATAACAAGTACATTTCAAAACCTTCCACAAGTAAAAACCATATACTCTACATCCACTGTGACTCAGACACGTGAGTATTAAATATGTACGGGAGAATAACAAATCCTAAATGAATTTATTTAAATTTAATTGGCTGAATACCAATCATATCTCAAATTGTGAAGGTATAGCAATGTGTGATAATTGTTACCTGTCCATGCCGTGTGTGTGGAAGCATATACAAGTTACCTGCCCATCATCTTTGACCATAATGTTGCTGTTGTGTCTGTCTCCTATCCCCAGGATAAATGTGGCTACACAGTAGCCAGCACAGGATCTTGTAAACAGATCCACAGCCATGTCATACCTGCACACACACACACATATAGGAAAGCAGAAATATACTAAATGTGGTGTTTTCGGGTTCCACAGATTCACTTCTTCACTGGCTAATGATGCCATAAGAAAATAATATCAGGAGAGAGGAACTCACATCTCGCCCTTATTCTTGTCCTTGAGCCACTGATGCAGAGTGTTTGAGTTGAACTGCAGGGCTCCTTTTAAGCCTCCTTTACACTGAATCTGCATTATGGTGTGCGAGCTGCGAACCACCTCAATAAGACCCACACAGTCTCCTAACGACAGACAGCCGTAAGGAAGCATCCTGGAGACAAACAACACATATTTTCTCAGCACCAGAGTGAGATAATAAATACAATTTAAGAAAGAAACAGAGTAAAAGACACGTGGCCTAAGATGCTAAGAAAAGAAGAAGTACCGGAGGTCCAGTCCCTGATTCTGCCAAATGTTCTCCATGATTTTAATGATCTGCAACGTCAGCATATCCTGCCGCAGGTCTACAACAAAAGCACACACAATTAGGGAATTTACAGTTATTAACATCCAGGAACATTGACTGATTATAAACACAAACACAACCTAAAGAAAAGATGGTTTGATTCTAATAGACAGCTGTTACCAAGAAGCTCATTACAATTGTGAGAACAACGCTTTACAACTTGTGTAGTAAACAGCTAGGCTTGTCGCCAAAGTACAATAAATGATTTGAAAATGATATTAATTGTGTGTTTTTACCATCTCCATTTTTGAAGATGATCTCATTATTCTGAAAGAGCAGCTCAGACATGATGTCAGGATTCTCCCAGTTCAGCCACAGCGGCCTCTTCGCTGACGACATGATTCTGCATTCATCTAACCTATGCACAAATAAAGAGAAGTTATTAGACAATGTCCACTCGCTTTTCACAACCTCACTTATGTATGTATAAACGCCACTGCACACGCGCGCACACACACACACACACACACACAGACAGACAGACAGACAGATGCACCCACACACTCTGCAGCTCTTTCGCTATTGCTTCTAACCTCAGGTTTCCCAGTTGGTGTGCAGGGTTTAGAGGAGAGGTGTAGTTCTGCAGGGCATCCATGTAGTCTGGTCTCTTCATCTGGTCCACAAGGAACCGCATCTGGACCTCCACAAGACAAACACACACACACACAACACAACATACACACGTGCATTTGCACATACATATTTGCGCATGCACCCACATGCACAAGCACCCACAAAGAAATCTCCTAAAAATCGTGTGTATGTTGTGTTGTGCTTGTTGAACATTCTATAGTGGTGACAAAAATATGAATCAAATATTGTGTGCATGCATTTTTTGTGAGGCTTCATTGTTTGCAATTGTATTTGAAGTCCAGATATTAATATTTCAAATGAACAGTATTTATATGCCACAGCTGTGAGACGCAAAGGATAAAAAAACCAAAATAATCAGTTCCTGTGTGACTGTACAAACGTGCTGCCTCTCCCCTTACCTTCTGCGTCTCATCCTTCTTCTCCTGTTTAAGGATGTCGGTGAGGTTGATGAGCTTCTCCATGGCCTCTACCTGCCTGCTCAGGTGTTTGAGGTACATGCCACATGCCCTGCAGTAAGCCTCCAGCAGCAGCCCAAACCTCTGGCTCACTGTTTTATTGTGCATTTCTGACCTGCGAGGAGGACACAAAGAGGAGGGAGTGAGAAGCAGCGAGGCGGGATGAGATTCTCAGCTGTCTACAGGGACACACAGAGAGTGGAAGGTAAATTAACTTGACTCACTTGAGATGCCAAAAGAAGAAATGACCTATCCTTTGGTTGGTCAGGGCTTTTTTCAGGAGGAAACGGGCCAGGGGGTTTTCCAGATACTGCTCGTATTTTAACACCTGGAGCAGGAGGAGAATAGCGGAAGGGAAGGTTGGAGGCAAAGAGCAAGTGGATGGTCAGGTCTGTCCTTTCAGACTCTATCATGCCTCTCCCCGTGCACCCCCTGTACACCAAGCACAAAAACAGCCTCAGGCAGACCGGACTGGAGAAAGATGGCTCTCCAACGTATAGAGCTCCGACCACCAACGACACCCAGCCAGGAGAGAGGTCCTGAGTTCCTTCGGTCAGACCCACCTGTACAAGCTGGATCAGGTACTGGGACAGTTTGTCGTCAGTGAGGTATTTGTCGAGGCAGCGTACAGCGAAGTGCCTGACCATGGGGTCCGGATAGTTACAGTCCAGCAGCTCCATGGCCTGTTCGGGACGGATAGACGGCCAATCCTTTAACAGACAGTACATCTGGGAAACACACAAGACAAAGAAATGTTAAGTAGCATCTCACGTGTATGAGAGTTAGGGTAAGTGTTTGGCAGATGTCAACATTCAAGCTAAAAAAAACAAGGAACTAAAGAGTCATTAGTGGAATGGTATATTGCATTTTGCCCCTCGCAAGCCACGGTTTTACTTTGTCCGTTCCTCAGAATCCCATCCGAATACTCTTTATGTTCCCTCTTGTTCATCGAACGCCGTGACTTTACCTGTGCCACCTCATCTCTGGAGTTCCATTTCACAGCCAGAAGGATCTTGGGAAGGATCTCAGGTATGTTCACGCAGTAGTGCCTGATAGAGACAGAGAAAAGGCGTAATACATGTGTTTGCATCCTGGTTCAAGTGTCAATAAGTTGTTTTTCACAGATCTACATCCTGCATACAAGATTATGGATTATAATTGTTAACAATGTATAGTATTCACTGTTCGCTGGTCGGGGGGGGGGGGGGGGGGTTACCTGTGTCTCCAGAGGAAGTCTTTCTCCTGCTCAGTGATTTCCGAAAGAGGGTCTCTGTTACTCAGCTGTCTCATCTGCTCCGTGTCGCTCTCCGTCAGGGTGTGATCTCTGGCCGACCGGTTGCTCTGAAACACACCCAAAAAGAAATCATTTAAACACAGAGAGATTATCATGGCTGCAGAATAACAGCCAATCCCCTTCTGAAACGTTTCCAGTGAACATTAACCATGGACGGTGGCATTGTGATGCAGCTCAGGACATTCGCTGGCTGTTAAAAAGCCGGAATCCTGTTTTTCTTTTGCCCATCGATTTGTCAAGAGCTTAAAATGGAAAAGGAGTTGAATCGTTCCATTCCCGTACTCCCTAACAGAAATGGATTTTTGACTGTTTAACTATGATGTCAGTTTAGGCATGGATCCCTTTCAATGACATTCTGGTCGTGCTCACATTTGACACACAGATCATGAACAACTTAACAAGTTGTCTCACACTGGTCACATCCACTCGCGGTGGCTTAAAATATTAGATATTGGAATTAACTGAAAAGAGATGACATATTGAGGGAAAGTGATCTCCTGCAAATTACCATAATGTAACTTTGCTTTCAGTGAAGGTAACACTCGCATATAATACACCCAAAAGATTCAATAACACCCAACTATAATTACAAGTGCTGTCTCATGTTTGGTACATGTGTTACTTGGTTCCCTTTTACTTAAATAAGTCAGCATATTACAGCTAGAATATGAAGGTAAGCATGTTTCTTGATCTAATGACTTTGTCTTCATTGGGTGATTTCACACTTCTGTATCGGTGCCTATTTATGTGCACACCTCTCTCACTCCTTACCGGTGCTTGAGTTTCCAAACCTAAAACAACTTGCTGTGTTGTCACGTCTGCTAAGCAGCTCACTACCTGTCCAGAGAGGTTGTAGTTGAACCCCAGTTCCCTCGAGATGGTCCAGTTGGCGTGATCCTCTACTGCATTCATATCTGGGTATTTGACTGAACTACTGAAGTGGTCAAACTCCAGCTCCAGACATGGCGTTTCCTGGACAACAGAGATGTAAAGGACATAATCAAATAGTGTAAATTAAAGTATATCTCACAACGGTCACACACTCAAGTCAAGTTACTCTTTTTATTTCTCATATGAAGAACCACTACAGAGACGCAGAAATGGAAATAACACTTTTAAAATATGGATTAAAATATGGAAAACCACTTACGTTTCCTTCTTAGTCGCCATTTCTAGAACTGGATCATTGAACATTTGAATACCTTATTAGGGTTGGATCCTGTGACTCCAATGGGATTGAGGAGATCTTCAAGGCCATGAGGGACGGGCCACAGGTTCAGAGCCATCTTGTTGGCTACTAGAGTGTGAGTGTAGTCGAACAAGTTGATATTACCCCAAGCTAGTGGACAGTGCTCCTGATGGGAGAGCAGGGAGAAAGTATTTATTGCACATCTGTTCTGTTGTTCATTCTGTACACATACAGTTTCAGTCCGTGATTTGCTAAAGGTCTTTCGTAAGATTTGATCAAACTCAACCTTTAACCTCAAAATTCAACCTTCCTATGAGCGGTTGATTATGTGATGATTGTAAACTACCTCATACCAGATCTACCAAGATAGTCTGTGGCCGAGGGAATTTTAAAAGATGAGGTCTGGATCTTCAGAGCGAGTCTTCGCTTAGGGCCAGCGATGGAACGAGGTGACAAAAGTTAACATGGCGAGGCAGACAGTGTTACGTGCGGACAGCCTTTCAAAACACACCCATTCAAAGGAAGCGCCAGAACAAAAGGCAGCTGTAGAGTATTTATCTTTCATTGAGGGAGGGGATGAAAGAGCATCCGCTAACCTGACCCCCAGCACTGCCACGGGATACACCCCGGGTGTCGCTTACAATATCCATGTCTGGCATTCGCTGATACACTCTAGCACACAGACAGACACACGCACACAAGCACATCTCTCCCTCTCATAGAAAGTAAGAAATAATCCTATAGCAATTATTCTCTGCATTTAACCCATCCCATAAAGGCGCCCGGGGAGCAGTTAGGTGTCTTGCTCAGGGACACACGAAGCAACCGGGCACCGCCGACCTTGTGACAACCGGCGCACCCTTTCAGACCCAAAGAACAACAGCAAATAGCTTTGCACCACATGGTGTCTAAACATAGACTACATTGTGTTACTATTATGCGTCACCAATGACAAGTTTAAAATAAGATGTGATTTTTATTATTCCGTTTATTACTATTCCAACATTATCTAGTTTCACAAGGTGCCATCAAAGTGTCTTGTGCGAGCCAGGAATATTCCAACATGAATGGAAAAGTCTCTTCTGTCGACTGAGTTTCTGTTGATGTTTCCTGCCAACACTCCGCCCATGGCTGATTAGTAATTAAACAGAGCTAAAGCTGATACCACGGCTCTCATTCACCTTGGACACGTAAGACAGACAGACACATAGAGGAGGGTAGGTTCATATACCCAGACCAGGAGATCCCCCCCCCCCCCCCCCCCCACGCACACACACACACACACACACACACAAGGTTAAAATATATATATGTATATATGTATACATATATACTGTATATAAAGCCCTCCAGGGTGGCTCGGCATGCAACTGTTAAATAAAGGAGCTAAACACTTGGCGGTCTGTCTGTCTGCTATCCTATTTTGTTGGTTGTATCTGTTTACTTTTGTTCAAAATCCTCCAAAATGATTCCCAAATGTAAAAAAATGTAACAGCTGTAGCCCAAACGCATATTAAGGCACTTTGTGTCTCTGCGTGTCCTCTTCCTGTCAATGTAGGTTGCATTGTTGAGTTATTTTGGTTCTGTCTGCTTTCTTACCTCCTTGGCTCCCTTCCTGCCCTTGACGGAGCAGATGGAGAGGCAGAGTCGGGCAGCACGGGGTATGTCTGGGATGTACATATCGTAGGTGAGCCACTCATTCCACCTGCAGATACAGAAGGAAGGTGACACCAAGTTTGTTCATGAGACCTAAAGATATCTGTGCAGTTTAATTCCACGGAGAGCACCACATGGCTTTCACACTGAGGGCTCAGAGGTCGGTGTTGCTCTTTCAAGTAACACGTGTATAAAATATTCCTCAATGGCTAAATGATTTAAACAACCTTCTTCTTTTTTAACCTCTCCAGGTGTACAAAGTGTTACCTGCAAGCAATAAACAAGCAGTATAAAAGGCAGAAAGCCGCATTTCAATGATCTGTAGTAGTTTATTTCCATTAGTGGGTGCCATAACTGATTCATCAAATCGTATTTAAACTAATGTTACTGGTTTTAATTTTGACTGTATAATATAAGAATAAATATGTTAGAACTAAATTAAGAATATTGTGGTTATTCCTGTGGTGGAATCAAATGTACAGCAATGAAGGGTGGAGACTGACCTTGGGTTAGAGCAGGGTACTCTCTGTGTGTTGACATTATCGCACATTTGTTCACCTCCATGGTAAATGCCTGTTCTCACATATATCTATCAATAAACAAGAAGCAAAAGGCAACACAAAATAAAGCATTAATAAAAGAGACGATACATATCGATTACATTGCCTGTTGGACTACCTGTCTCAGGGTGTCAAAAGCTGTCGTGCTACATGGTCATTGTCGTGACATTTTTGAGGATTCGTGGATCTGTTGTGTAATCTCACTGAGCAGCAGGGACACTGGTGTGTGTAACCGGGCTTCCCAACCTTGTCTATGTCCCGTATATTGACGTTCACGTAGGTGGCACAGAGGATTCGTATTCGCAGGGTCCCATTGATGGTCCACAGAGACTTGACAGCTGCCTCGCCATTCATGTAGGACGTTGCCGTGGAGATGCGCCGAGAGTAGGACGGCATGACAAAGTTATCCGTTGGCAGCTGGCTGTATAGGCTGTCCTTAGCCATTAGCATCAGGTTGGGCAGCCTGCCGAGCATGATGCAACTACGGATATACTAGAGGGAGAGAGACAGAGAGGAGGGATGACGCAGAGGGAGATCGTCGGAGCCAAAGGACACAGCGAGGCTAGAGTTACAGGGTGGATAAGTATAACGAGGGATTTCCAGCAGCCGCAGATTGACCATCGAGGGATGGGTGAGATGTGCGCATCTTCTACTTTGAATTAGGCTCACATGGACTCAGGAAATGAGGCATGAGGAAATGGTTCTTGAGTTTTAATGAAAGGCAATGTTGGTTTGAGGTATCTACAAAGATTAAAGGTCACAAAGGATCAGGCTTTTGGCTATATACAACATATATTATTGGATATATATATATATATATTGAGCCAATAAACCATCAGGCTATTTACGATCATGATTTATTGTATTTCTTAAGAAGATACACTGTCCATGCATCTCTTACCTTATACTGGCTGATGGGGTACTTTTCCAGCAGGTACTCATCACAGCCACACACCTTGAGGATGTATTTACCCTGATATTCCTGAACGCACATCTTCAGCTGCTCTGGCGACAGCAGCATGCTGCGTGTCTTCTTACGAATGGCCTCTGCAATCACCTATGGGAGGAGATGCAAACATGCCCACAGCCCACGTCAGACACCCTTCCACGTCCTCACGTTGAGCTTAAAACCAGGAAGGCACATGGCAAATCATTTGCCTTTTTCATTTTGGAACATATTCAGCCCACCTGTTCAGGGACACAGTCGTGGTTGATCTTCAATGTATACTTTTGTTTGTCATTGTTGGGAGAAACAATTACCCAAATCACAACGATAATCTGACCTGCAGAAAGGGACACAGGGTAAGAGAAAGCTGAAGAAAGTACAATAATCAATCAAATTCCTAGTCACAAAGCATCCCAGAAACAATACCCATCCACCTTCCAGTGTTCTGCAGCTTGGGGGGGGGTGGGGGGGGGGGGGGGGGGTTGGAAGTGTTCGACCTTCACAACAGTAGCACCTCATTGAATGCCCTGTTCATCGCTGTAGCGCCTATCAGTTGTCACGGCTGGCTGCTAGCGATTAAATATTGATGGTAGGCTAAAACGCTCTTGGTCCCAGTTATGTGTCAGGCTCGGGCACGGGGTGTGGGCTTTCTCCTCTTCTGCCCCCCCATCACGCCCCACCTCCTCCCCGTATTCTGTTCAGGTGCAATTCAGGCTTCCACCTCAGTTCTACAAAGCTCAAGCTGGACAATCAGCAGAGTGGGGCTCCAACGCAAAAGGTTCGCATTACGTTAACACTGAGACTGGTGTTAGTTGTGAGGGTTTGTGGTGGGAGGTTGAGGACAGAAGTCCGGGGGATGCTTTTGATTCTTACAAACACATTTTCTTTCGCGAGCCATAGGTTTATTGGTTGCTTCCTCCACTGTATTTGAAAAGGGTAGAGAAGTACGGAAAGAAAGTGTATTTCTCTTATTTTCTGAGGCAGCCAACAGCCCCCCTTGTTGTCTTTAGTTGCGTTGTTTGAGTAATAATATTTTCGTATATTTATCCTGTGAAACCGGATGCGTTGCGCTGTGAAGAAAAAGCAGACTATAGCTGTTGCCTACCTTTGTCCAGTTTGCTATAGATGTGCTTGGGAAGTTCCTGTGTGGATTCTACGTTGGGCGGGTAAACATAGAGCGCTCTGCTGTGGGGCCCGCTGGCATCCCTCAGCTCCACAGAGTCCTTACACACATTCAGGATGTTCCTCCTGAAGTCCTGAACCTCGGGATCCTTCACAAGGTCAAACTCGCACACAGGCATACCAATGGCAAAACCTGACGGAATAGAAAGCACAGATTGGGTTTTTTCCCGTCTTTTTCAGGCAATTTGGGCTAAATCGATGTGTTTAGACAATCTGTAAAACAATGCTTTCCTTCTCTGTCTACTTTTTTCCTGTAACACGTAAAACAACAATCCACAACAAATGCAAGCAGTTTTAGTTCATCAGTTCTGCTTTTCAGGCTGACCCAAATGCTATGAAGCGTTGTGCGTTGCCGTGGTAATCAATGTCCAAATCATAATTAAATTATTTCTGGGTTTTGGGGTTTTAAATAGGTCCAAAAAAAAACACCCGAAATGTCACCTGAACTAAGGAATTCTTCACATTCATAAGTCATCAAGGGGAATTATTATGAGACACTCTAAGGCGGTGCTGGTTGTAGATGCTGGTTGTGTATGGCGTGTGTGTGTGCGCGCGCGTGTGTGTGTGTGTGTGTGTGTGTGTGTGTGTGTGTGGGCCGTCCCAGGGGAGATTGAATAAACAGACAGTCTTAACAAAGCCAGGCAATTCATTTTAGGCCTAAATGTATTATAAAGCTACTGTCTATTTATGTATTTTTCATTTATATATAAGCCCACATGTGAGCAAATTATTTGTATGGTATGTTGCTGGATTTATTTTATGTTCCATATCCACATATAAAAGACAGAAGGGTAGTGGAGACACAAATCGGTAGTAGTAGTTAATATCTCAATTATTTCTCACCGAAGCACAGAAATCCCCCAAAATGTTCTACTTAGTTCAAGCCCATTGAAGCATGAAACGTCTTTTGAATTTCTCATATGTTACAAAGTATATTTGACTGCTAACAAAAGAAATTTCATTCACAAAAAACGAACATCTACAACAGAACCGGACAGTAAAATACAGAGAATACAAAATGATCTGACCAATCTCTCTGTTGAGGATCTTTTCCTCTCTGTTGCCGACTGGTTCGATGACCTTGAGGAAGGCCTGGAAGAGTCGGAGGTCACATAGTCTTCTGGTCTCATCGTAGAACTCCTCCCTCTCTGCTTCCTGCAGACAGGAGGAAAAAGACTGTACTACTAGGAACCAATCTTATAGTCACCAGGTTACATATTCCTACAAGCTTTCTAATCACAACAAAGTGAAGGCTGAGAGGGGAGGGGGGGGGGGCAGGAACAGTATTCAGAAGTTGACCTGTTGGATGTTGTGAAATATTGATGCTCTTCTTTACAAACACCTTTTTTTGGGCAGTTCCAGTGTTTGTTTTAATAAACGTATTCATTTAGATGAACAGACCAATTCTTGATTGAGACTGAGATTAAGAGTTCTTACCTGTGTAACACTGACAAAGATGTAGGATGTCTCCTCCTGCAGGAGTTGGTGGAGCGGATATTTCCTGGCCTCCTTGAAGAGGTCGTGTTTGATGGTAATGAGCGTGGCTTCTCTGAGACACTCGAGGGTCAGAATCATTCCATTGGGCAGCAAGCAGTCCACCAGGATCCTGCAGACGAGCTCAGCCTTACTATCATGTGTTGAGGATTCACTTGCATTATTTTTATTTTCACTCACTTTGCACTCTTTTCACATGTAGAGCGTGTATATATGTAGAGGAAATTACATATTTCAATTCAAAATAAAATATGTAGAGTAATAAAAAGTATCATCTTTAAAGTGAATGTTGTATTTGCTAGCACATGAAATTACCGTACATCAGGCCAATAATTCTTGAGGCACTTATACACAACGGAATCAAGTGGGTCATACCTGGGGGGCATCAAGTGGATGCCCCATAGCTCCCCTGAGGACGGCCTGGGAGGCATCTTCCTCTCCGTCTGCCAGCTCAGTCACACAGTTCGGCTGTAGAGCACGACCTGAAAGAACATCATCAACACTTTCAAGAGTAGTTATGTAATAAAATTCTAAACATGGTGTATTACTGGTTTATTCTGCCATTAGTTTGACATTTACATTGCACGCGTAGCACTGTTCAATCAATACTCCGCACTGGCCTTTTCCCCCAAAACCTCCGGTGATTATCAAAGACACATTGCGAGGGTTTTGTTTTCAGATTTGGTCGCCGCATCGGATTCCAGCCGCCCAACGTACAGTCACAAATCTCACGACATGAATATGAAGGCTGAGTTTGGCGGGGTCCTGGCAAGTGCGCCAGAAATAGATGTTTAGCAAGTGGAAATGCCACAATTTATGCCCCTCGCACAATCTGGAGTTTCGACTGTGCTGATCCCATCGCAAGATGCTTTATTTGTTTGTCAAAATGAAAAGTGATTCACGATGAGTCAAACTGCTTCCCTGCTGCGGCCGTATTTCCACTAGTCGACATTAGCTCAGTGAATTATCTTTCACGGGACACTGGGAAGTAGCTGGCTCTCGTGGGACTCCATTGACACAAGAATTTTAGACAGTCTGCTTATTTCCAACAAAAACCACACAGTGACGCAACTGCAACGGCTTGTGACACAGTGATGGGAAAGTATGTGTTTGGGTGGGCAAGGTTCTTAGAAAACCAATAACCTTAAGCCAACTTCTGGCCTCCAACAACTCTCAGACAGGCAGCAGGGTGAGACGAAAAACAATGTTTAGAATAACAATCATTTGGTTCATTACATTGATTGACAATGGTGTCCATAGCAAGTTGTAAATCGGCTTATTCAACCCTTGTTCTTTTGAGTTTGTATCCCTATGGTTGAAATGCACTTGTGGTAAGTCGCTTTGGATAAATGCGTCAGCTGAATGACATGTAGTGTAATGTCCGCTGTCGAATAGAGATTAGCTTTACATCTAAAGTATAACAGGACACTTGGAGCAAACTAGTCAATAACAATAATCTGTTGGACAAAACACACAACCTCAAAACAGCCCTGTTTCTTAACTTTCACTAAGTCCCTATTTCAACATCATAAATGTATTTGTATCAGAATGTAAGTAGGCAAACTTGGAAATGACAAAACAAAATTCTTAAAGAAATAATTTGCTGATTACTGAATCAATAAACAACACGTTTAGTACTTACAGTAACTAATGATGATCAAGGAACTACTGGTAAATGGGACAAATATTTTGTCTAATCATTTCAACAAGGGGTAGTGGGCACACAAGTAAAAAAAAAATAGCAAATAGTGTCAGGATATAGTGGCATAGCAGGTACACATCTTAAGTGCTTCATCAGGAGTCAAACAATCACCCAAGAGCAATAATTGAAATCGACAAATAACATGACCATGATCCCACGCTATATCTTGTCTCATTTTACAGTATGACTTTGCAAATCAGATGCAGGGGTGAAGGCCCCTGGCGAGATGCACCTGGGGGGTTTGAGTCGACTGAGAGGGCACCAAAGAACATACGCAAAGCAGGTTGAATGTACTTGATGGCGAGTTGGAATTACCGCCCACAAACCCAAATGGCTTAGGGGTGACACGGAGAAATAAAACGCTTAATTCTGCTCCGCTTTTTGTTGTTGCTAAAACAAAACTTACCAGGGTCTAGCAGGTGGGATCCTTTGGTGGGATGTAAAAGCAGCAACTCACACATAGATCCTTCAACCGACTGAAACAATTGTGCAGCAAGCTAAAGTTTAGAGTTGTGACTGACGAGAGCATGCACGGAAAAGCATAAAAGAAAGCAGCAAAGCTCATGCAAAGAAGAGCAGCGTTGAGCGCGTGCAAACACAGGCTAAAAAGTGGAAAACACAGAGTAAAAAACAAACAGCCCATTGAGCTGCTGTGCTATCACTGACCCTGATCAGGATGCAGCTGAGCACTCCAAGACAAAAGAGGAAGTTTCCTCACAGCACAGGATGTGAGCAATGGGGAAACATTGGCCTGGACACTGAATACTGAAACATAAATAGCATCAGCTGGGTGGACCAGCAGCAAACCTATAAGCTCGGTCTCTCCGCGACACATCATGAACACATGGACGTTACGTTACACAACAAAGTGGCTTTAGAAAAACACGATCGCACCGTGATGAACACATTCCTGATTTTCGGTTTGACTCAAATGAGATTTGCAGTTTCCGCTGCCGGTCGCAAGGGAGAAGAAGGAAGAAGAGGAACTGGATGAGCGCGTACCTCAGAGGGAAGCCTCGTACGTCGACGATGGGACGGTTCCAGCTTCCATGTTTCAATCCGTCTTCGCGCTGTCACGGAAACATGCGTGTGGAGTAAAGAAGCACGGACGGACAACCTCACAGCACATCCCCTGTGCCTGTAGCTATATGGCGGATTCACTCCGGCTCACAGTGGGGGGGTTCGGGGATGACAGCTGACAGCTCGCTAAATAGCACGGTGGGGGTGAATAGCGTAAATAGCGTACAGATTCACTTAGTTTTCCACCCTTTCCACCCCAATGAATGCACGTCGGTTTGGAAATGGTTGCCGTTAGCTCGGAGTCAGTGACGTTAGCAAAAGTGTCCCCGTGACGGTGCCCGCGTGCGGCCAACGTTAAACTAACGCCATTTGTCTGCTCCGTGTTACTATAAACATGCCTTTCGGCGTGACGGCTCACCTGGTTGAGTTGGCGTCGACGCGGCGAAGTGATGAGGACGCGCAGGTCTGAGAGGCTAATGCTAGTTAGCTAGCGTTTCATCCAGACGGCCCCACCACCAGTCAACCCCGATCCCGGCCGGGTTGGTGGCTCCCGGCACCGGGAGCGCAGCGGGCTGTTATATCCGCCGTCCGTCAGCCTCCGGGTACCGCTAAATCCGCACCGACACGTACGGGGTCCGCTGGGCCCGTATAGTACGTGCGTCGTGAGGCGTACGGTTACGTAGACATATGTCCCAAAAAGGTCCAGTCAGGCGGGCTCAAGCTGAGGACGGTGGCAGCAGCCGGACCGCCGCTCGACCGGACGGGTTGGCTCGATGCGGCAGTGCGGCCACGCTGTCTGTCCGCCCCCCTCATCCTCCAACGCACGCACACACGCACGCACACACGCACGCACACACACGCGCACACACACACACACACACACACACACACACACACACACACACACACACACACACACACACACTGGACCCGGGTGTGCTGGGGGTAAAACATGTCACCTCAATATAGACCAGAAAAAAACATTTTTATTAAAGTGAAATAAAAGTTAGTACAGGGTCAAACTAAACTTGTAAGTCATACTGCTGGCTCAGTGTTTGCAATATACATAGTATGCATACTATAATTACGATATATATTGGCCTAAATGCTATAAACTTGAAACGGTACGGCAGTCATATACATCATATCAATATATATGGGAAAATGTAAATGTACATACACTTTAATAACCATATAATCACATATTGGGGAAGAAAAAAAAAATAAAGAAAATCTGTCTCATCTCAAAGCACACACAATAGATTCTCTTTTGTGGAGCTTTCAATTAAATCATATTATGGTCCTATTTACAGTATTAATTCTGTATTACAAAAAAGTAATAGTGTCTAGGCAATAATACAGTAAAATGTTAGCAATACTACTAAGTACATATAAAAAATAATTGCATATACGATTATATAATTGTTATTGTTGTTCTTCTAATTATATAATAACAAGAATACTTATTATTTCAAATGTAGTTTTCAATGCGTTAAATCTTTTTCCCACGTTTAATTCTTTTTGACCACTCCAGACACCCTGGCTTTCTTCCCTGCAGAATTGAGACTGATGAATAGGAAACCACGGGGGGGATCAGGGTGCACCGCAGAGGTGTAACATACTTACACAACGTGTCATGATTGCCACCCTTGCAAATAAGCAGCGCGGTGGCATCGGAAATGGACTGTACCAAATAAACAGGGTGACACCGAACGATCCTTGGCAGGCTCGTGGTCTTTAAACCCCTTTAAAACATTTGCGGCGACCTGTAATGACCAGGATAAAACCCCGCGTGCTTACACGTCGTGCATCCAATATGCGACGCTGCTGACTGACGCCTCCCGGATCGGTCTCCTCTTTGAGTCGCCCCGCCGGTGTGAGCCGGGGTCTGAGCGTATGCTAGAGAGACTGCCACCCTGCCTGCTCCCCCGGTTTCGGGTTTTTTGTTTGTTTTTTTTTTCTGGAGAGAAGAAGTTGGCGAAGGGATGTGACTGCGATGATGGCGCTGCAGCTGAAGAACGGGGATGCAGCGTACTACCAGAGTGCGGATTACTGCAGAAATTACACTTCGCCGCCTGTCAGCTACTGTGAAAGCAGCCATTATCTCGCCCGTTTACCAGGTAAGCAGAGGCTTTGCCGTGCAAGATCCCCTCTGACCGTCTGCGCTAATGAGCAGGGATGGAGAAATCTAGCCAGATGCATTTGTAATATGAGGAAGGTGGATGTTGAAACTGGCTGATCTGGAGATGCTGTCATCATCATGATGTCGTGTTGCACCAGCCATCGTTGTGTTTCGCGTATGGAGCACGCATGCCACGAGGCAAAATGTGAGATTGTCGAGGCGCTCTGAATGATCTCTTGCACTGTCAGAGAGCTCCAGGGAGGCTCCAGGTTTGTGCTGATGTCTGACTGTAATTTGAAACAGTCTCATTGCAAATGTTCACTTCGATCTCCTGGGTATGGCAGTCAATCAAGTGGTTGTCAGTGAAGTGAATAAATAGAAAGTGAATGGCTCCCTTACTGCGTGGCTTGATCTGCACACATGACGATGGCGACATGTGGCAATTACACAGTGAGAGTCCCTTCATTGCACCTGCACAGCCGATAATAACACAGGCGTTCCTGTCGTTTTTAAAGGAGTTGAGGTATGTGTCCTACGTAGAAACATGGATGATCCAGATCTACAGCACAAGATTGATCTAATCCATCTGGTATCCCTGCAACTGAACTCATTGTCATCATTTTTTTTAAATGAAACATTTGGTAAACCTTCAATCATTTACAGTACATCATAATAACTTTTAAAACATTTGCAGGAATGAATAATCAGATCGAAGGATGCATTTGCATTTTCTGTTTTATATCATTGTCAATTGAATACAACTGGATTTTTCTGCCAAAATAAACAAGTTTGACCTCTGGTAGCTTGTAATAGGTTATTGTTAGCATATCCTACTAAACTAGATTTAGTTGTTTTGTTTAAGGGGACACATCAATCAATATAGTAACCGCTGCCTAACACATGTGACCGGTGCTCAGGCTTTACCACTCACTTCATGTTCATTTAAATGAAAAACATTTAAAGATTTAGTGCGACGGAGATATAAAAGTGAAAGGTGGCCTTTATTGTAAAGGAACAGTAAGTAAATGACAGATGAGTATAACCTATATGTGGCCTTTGCTGCTTTCTGCGTTTGTCTGCTGCCCCGTGAAGCCAATGGAATAAGTCCAGGAGACATGTGCTTCTCATTGCTCCATAATTGATGTGACAGAAGACAGTACAGCGGGAGAAAACTCTAGAGAAAATAAAGACGTGGCCTATATAGAGATTCTCACTAGAGGACGAAATTAACAGACTGCAGCAAAGATATTTTTTCGTAGCGTGGTTCCAAAACCAACCACCATGTCATTCTCAAAGATATCTGACGAGTGATGAACTGACAAATAACTTCCACGGGAGTTTTCTTTTTTTCCATCTCTGGCTGATTCTTTTGAGATGACTGCTTTAGCCGTCTGCTTTAGAGCAATATGACAGAGGCCTGATTTTGACTTGTAAAGTTGCTTGTGTCCTGCCAAAAATATGTATTCAGTTTTTGTCTCTGACTCGCTGCAGAAAAGTCCTTTTCTGCGCACATGCATATGTGCTGCGACTCTGTAGAATGCACTATGTAGGCCTTAATCCGTATCTGGGACGAAACTGACCTCGAAGGGTGACGTTGCCCTGTTTCAATGGCTACATGAAATCCTGAAGCAAAGCAGTTCCACACAATGTTTCACACAAGCCAGTGTCAATCTCTCAGTGAACAGAACTCGAGCCAGGTCAGTGGCTTGTCCAGCATACCTTTCTCCTGAGGTCAGGGTGGACAGATGAGGGACAGGCAGACGGACTGACAGCGAACGGCAGTCGGAAACACAAACACCGCAGGACGTTATTTCGGGTTTATGAATCACTGCCTTTGAGCGTCCTATTGGAGCATAGATAAGAACCTTCCAGCACAGTGAGTTTTGACTCAGCTGTTGAACTATTACTGACCCAGCAATATATGTGGCTATACACACACACATACAGAAAATCGAGCATTAGAGTGGCACAAATGAACAGAAATACAGTACAAATCTGCATGTGCTTTCCTTATTATAATGTTTTGTGTTTGAAGTTTTCTTTATAAGTACACCCTTATACTTATCACATACACACACACACACCCACAGACACACACGGACACACACACTACATCGGCGTGTTTGAACAGTCACACTTTTTATTGCCACTGTCTCTGTTTGTGCGTGTGCACAGGCATGTGTATGTAATGCCCCGTATGCATGACTGCAGACGCTGCGGGCGAAGCCTTCTGATGCCCACTGGAGCGTGAAGCTTCTTTGTCCGAGAATGTGTTTCCATTCACGCATCTCTTTACATCTCCCTCCGCCTCAGGTCTCAGAGAAAAAAAAAATGTTCTTCTCTTAATGTAACTGTACATCGGTTTTTACATTTTTAACTCGGTAAATACACTGACAAGACAATGTTTAACAATCATAATATGCACTGTACATATTATCTCTAGAGTGTCCTTGTTTTGGCAGGTATTTGGGTGTCAGAACCAAAGTGGTAGAGGGATGTTTAAAATATGTTCTATTATTTCATGAAAAAAAGGGCTACAAATGTCAAGACGACACGCCTTCCTCGTTTAACATTGCCACATGTCACTTGTAATATCTGCCTCTGTCTAAACATACTGTAAATGCCCCTGTTGCCCACAGAACCAGAGACCATGTTGAAACCTCCTCTAAGGCTCTTCAGCCATCTCCAGCAACCTTTCCACCACATCGACTCTCTGCACCACCTGGGACCTCCGCCAATGGTGCCTACGCAGCCTCTCGGCCCACCGCCTCTTGCCCCCGCTCAGGCCATTGGACCCCCTATGATGGTTCCTACCCAGACGCTCGGCCCCCCTCACATGCCTGCTTCGCACACGCTAAGACATCCTCAGATTGCTCCACCTCACAGCTTAGGACCCCCTCCGATGGCCCGAGCTCAGCCTCTGGGTCCTCCGCCTATGGCACACACCATGGGTCCCCCACCTGTAGATCACGCACAAGCAATAGTGCCTCCCACCATGGACCTCATACAACAGCTGGGTCCTCCACCTCTAAGTCCTGCACAATCCCTGGTGCCCCCACCAGGAATCTGTCGATTTCCCCTCCCTCCCAGGCCTATGTCCTCCCCTTCTGCTCCCTGCCCGGATACTTCACACCTGGCCCCAATGCCTCCAAGACCGGCCATCATCTCAGCCTCCATGTCCTGCCTCCTCCCCGTTCCCCTCACCGGTCAGACGGCCCCGGCCAGCGAGCAGCCGCAGGATGAGGGTTCTTTGCCCGGGACGGAGGAGCAGGAAGACTCTGCGGGGTTGGGCGAGCTGTGTAAACCCCTGTACTGTAAACTCTGCAACGTTACACTCAACTCTGCTCAGCAGGCACAGGCCCACTACCAGGTCAGTGTAAAAGCGCACGTAGAAAACATGTGAAGCGTCATGATGCATGCATACACACAGAATTCTCCTGATTTGTCTGTCCAGGGGAAGAACCACAGTAAAAAGCTAAGAAATTTCTACGCTGGAAATCAGCAGCTTCCAGCCATCAGGACCCCAGAAGCCCTGGAGGCGACCGGCCAGACACCCCTGTGCTCAGGATCAAACGACAGTGACGCAGGCCGGCAGGTCAGATACAAACGCGGCCAAAACCTACCTAAATGTTGCACTTTTACAGTTGAGCGAGTGGGTGTACTGCTGCTGAAGGGAGATTCCCTCTGAGGAGGCGGTAATAACTTCCCCTTAGTGAAATAAAGAGGAAGATAATTCCCTCAGGAGTTAGTGCGGACAAAAAACTGGACTTACCTCAGACAATCAGATACTCTAGACGTCTATAACTCTAATTTAGTTTGGTAACATCAAGGTTTGTTCCCAGCTTGTGGCCAAAAAAGATTGACATTGCTTAGTTTGAATGAAAGCACTAAGCAAACATAAGAGCAAATAAGTTACATTGTATTGTATGTACCTTTAATTCTATTTGCATGAATGACAGTTACCTAATGGTGCTTAAAATGATTTTTAAAACCCTGTATAGCGTACAGCATTGTATAAACTGCACTGCTTGGCCTGTGTCTGCAGGCGCAGTATAAGGGGGCAACCCGGGTCATCTTGGCCACAGAAAATGACTATTGTAAGCTGTGTGACGCCTCGTTCAGCTCACTGGCCGTTGCACAGGCCCATTACCAGGGAAAGAACCACGCCAAGAAACTACGGCTCGCTGAGGCCCAACAGAACTCTAGCAACGTGTACGTATAGTTACAGAAACCCAGGTCTCATTCATCTTCTTATTGTTTTAGGATTTGTCTTCTTAGGAAGCAACGACTGAATTAAAAGCAGCTCAGAAAAACACAGTTAAATAATAACGGGTTATTTTGGCCTTGATACCTTTTATTAGTGTCGGTGTTACGTTGTTTTTTTTACCCAGTTATTCCAAACTGAAGCACAAATCTGGTTTTGATCACAAAACCCGCCAATCTGAACTCTTTTCAACAAATAGAATGTCTTAATCACCTTTTGATCGGAACCGAAACTTTGACTTTGGTTCTCCTATTTCAGGGAGGGCAGCAATGACACGGCCCCAAGAAGAAACAGGAAGGATGGCAGTGAATACAGACTGGTGAAAAACCGCCGCAGTCCACAGATACCTGCTTGCATGCCAGGTAAAACCTTAACCATGAATGAAAAATAAACCTAAAAGCAGACTGAAGTAGAAACACGTGTCTGCTTAACTTCTAACTGGTACTGTTAAACCTCCATGAAATACCAATAAGCTACA
Source organism: Apeltes quadracus (assembly GCA_021346845.1). Lineage (NCBI taxonomy): Eukaryota > Metazoa > Chordata > Actinopteri > Perciformes > Gasterosteidae > Apeltes > Apeltes quadracus. The sequence goes on from CM037924.1 coordinate 15,770,158, forward strand.
GTTTGATCTGCGTGTGTCAGTACAACACATTCACTCAACAGTGGCAACATTCATCTGGTTAAACAACTCGCAGCTGGACACAACCTTTTTAGCTATCATAAAATATAATAACATATATTACGTATGACCACATATGAACACACAAAAAAAACAGAAAAAAGATAACGTCATACTATCTTGCTGTCGTCTGCAGAAAAAGTAGCACCTGAGATCATGATACATCATGAAGTAGAAACGATTCCCTGCCTCTCCCTGTCTTGATCATTCATTCTCTTTGTCACACACAAACACACACACACATACACAAACACACACACACACACACACACACAACAGCTTTCTGCTGACTCGATCAGTTTTCATGATATGCAAATCCCGAAATAGCTACACTGTCTGCTGCAGTTGCCTTCTTGCTGTTTTTTGTATCTCTGTTTATCCCCTTCTCGTTTTTCTGCTGATTAAAACACACACAAGCACACACACACACACACACACACACGCACGCAGTCATAAAACAAGTGTGAGATGATTGTTTATTCTGGAAATTGTGTGGAAAACACGGCTTACTTCGTTTGAAAAAATTGATTCATTTTTTCTATTTTTAAAGAGTCTTGAGTTAAGTTGTACATACTGTATATTAAAGTCGCTATCTGGCTAATGGGAAGGTCAGTATGGTTTTGCAGGTATTTCAGAATGAACAATGGCTAACAACAGAGTGGCTTCAGGTTACCGTAGTTCCTCCAATAGAAGACTGTGCTAACCCCATACAACAAGCACCGTAAGCCATATTCATGTTTCATATTCATTGAGTCGTCTCTCCTGTCTTTCTCCCCCCAGGACCGTACTACAACCCCAGACCCAGGCAGCGCATTCCCAGGGACCTGGCCATGTGTGTGACTCCCAGCGGACAGTTCTACTGCTCCATGTGCAACTGCGGGGCCGAGCAGGAGACGGACTTCCGGCAGCATCTGGAGAGCAAGCAGCACAAAGCAAAAGTGTCCGAGTTGAGATACCGCCACGAGATGGAGCACCTCGGCTACAGCTAAGAGAAACAAGAGGCGAGAAAGGGGGGAGGTAGTTGACGGGTATATTTAGCAGAGGGATTAGCCCAAATGGCCTCGAGATTTTGTTGCAGTTCATTTGATATTCGCTTAAACATTTAAATCCTAATATTTTACATAATGCTTTACCGGATGAAGCTCTAATTGGATTTGATGGATTTATTTTAGTTAGGTACTGCTCTTGAAATCCAGTCTGGATATTGAAACAGAATGCAACAAGAGGACAAAGAATTTTAGGCAAGTAAGCACTTTTTGACATTGAAGTAAAAAAAAAAGTATTTCTTTTTTTACAAGCACTGAATCAGGTTACATTTTTGACCCAACCCATGGGTCGCGTTCTGACTAACGATTTCTTGAGCTTGTTAAGGCTACATGGAGAGGACTAGTTGTGCACGAAGGGAAAAAAAATAAACATGCAGAAGCATCACGCATTAAGAGAGAATGCAAAAATATAAAAATAATATAATACAAATATTGGAACTGGTTGGTATAAATAAAAAGGAGGAATAGCAGCAAACACTTGAAGTCGTAACGATTCATCCCTGGAAAAAGAATCATCATCTATGAACACAAAGTTCGAGACCTGTTTTAACTCTCAAGTTCAGTTTGAATGAGCCCAGCAGGTTTTTTTTTTTTCTTCTGCAGGCCCTACAGAAGGACTTCAGGGCCACTTACTGTAGTGGTCACAGAGCCACAAATTCAACATCTTTCTAACCTAAAACCGGTCAAGAAATCCAAAGCGCTATTTGCAAAGTTAAAAAAAAAACAAAAAAAACAAAGCACAACAAACCAAATCATCCGGTAGAATCCGTGCTCATTAATCTGTTTGGTGAGTATCAGGCTGAAGGCTACACCCTGGCGAGCCTCGTTCGTGCCTTTGGTGAGAATTAGGCTGAAGAATAAACTTTGGCCAGCCATTTTGACACAATATTGGAAAATAATCCGCAGTGTTTCTAGATTTTGTGTCAACTCTTTTCTGTTGTGTAAATATTCTCAAACTTAAATACAGATGTAAATACAGGACAACATACATGAATACTATGGATTATTTAATTTTTGTTATCCCAGCCTATATCGTTGATACTTTAATCTATTTAATAATGATCAGGAATCTCGTGGAAACTGTGCACTGTGCGTCTGAATGTCTACCCAGCAGCACTATATGTTTGTGTGTGGATTTTACGGTTGGCCCTCCATACCACTTCGGCCGTGCCCTTTATCAACGGTAAAGTCCTCTGGTATCATTCGCCTAGTCACAAGCTGCTGGTCTCATCCTTTGGAGGCTGTCTCTGAAGCTTCTTTTCAAGGAGGAGGGTTCAGCCTTAATCTTTGTCTTCCCAACACCCCCAAACTGGCACTGTGATGAGAGGAAACGCGCAATCTAGTTCTTTTGAAAAAGGCATAAAAGTGTGCAGAGCTCGTGATTGTTTCTAGTTGTAAGACATATCATTTAATAATTTGATTCCCAGAGGAGACATAACCAGGTTTTACCACAGTGTTAAGGAGGAGGAGGAGATTTAAAGACAGAGCCTTTTATTTTGTTTCTTACCCTGTATGACCCAGGTACAGCTGTTTCTCAGTTTTAAACCCATTCCAAAAAGGCCAGTTATGTAGTCAGAATGAAATTAGATTTTCTGTTTTTAGTTTATTCAATGATCTGTTCCAGTTCAGTGTGACTGAGCTGAATATGGTGCAATTACATAGATGTCTAGAGAACACAGTGACAAAGTAAAAACATCTTAGCCTTGGTTGTTTAAAGGGACTAACATATTTCTAGATGTCGGTGGCTTTAATCCTTTAAAAAGAAAAATATATATATATCTGTGACCCATAAGTCATTTTATGTAGCGGTTAAAGGCAGATTGAACATCTTATATATGGAGGAAGATCTGTAATTCAGAAGAGAAGAAAACATCCTTTTTCAATTTCAATTTTGTTTTCATGCAGTGCGCACACACACACACACACACACACACACACACACACACACACACACACACACACACCCCCACACTCACATAATTGAATCAGTCAAAGGACTGTTTGGGTCACGTAATCTGAAGTGCTAGTGAAGTGAAACAGACAGCTGTTCACATCTTTCACTTGTCTCCAGAGCACAACCACACACACCATCACACAGATGAGGACATTCAGGAGAAATGAACTGGAGGACAAAATATTGTAGTGTTTAGGGATTTAACCGCATAAGAGAGGGTGAGATACAAATAGAAAACTATATGCCAGGATGTTTTAGTAGCCCACTGTGCTGTACGGTTGAATAGAAATGGAACAAATGAGCTGATGAAAGCACAGCTATAATGAAATCTGTGGGGGAGATGGAGCTCACAGAGGAGTTCTCCACATTGCAATGGAGTTTCAGGCTGTTATTAGCTCTCCTCCTCCTCCTCCTCCTCCTCCTCCTATAAATAACACTCTTTGTCTTACATTAAAGAACGGGCCACATTACCTTTCATTAGGTTGACAGCCTCCCGCTCCAAAGAAGCTACGGTACACTGTGTGATGATAAGCAGCAGAGAATGGAGGAAACGTGACATTAGAAAACTATTAAATTACTAACAGCCGCCACCAAAAGAATTGTTTCATTGCTGTCATATACTGTGTTTGGCCTGGCTCTGGACCCCTTAAATCTGACTGAGACCCCTCGTCACAGGTCATGGCCTTTGTGTGGACAACCAAAGCTTGATTTTTTTTTTCCAAGTCATACTGTGTCATGTTGTATATTACACTGTCAATGATTGATTTCATTGTTGTTAACCAATGCTGTTATTTAAATGCTGATGAGTTTCAGCACCATAACTTAAGGTCAGTACTTTGTGGTAAATGGCAGAAAGGTGTTACGTATTGCACCATATAAGTTGTATCTGGTTTATTTTTTTGCATGCACATACTTAATATCTGTAGAGATCTTTCTACTATGGAGAGAAACTATGACAGCGAGAATGCTGTTCAAGAATGTTTTTTTTTTCTGAGGTTTACATGTTTGGAAATGTCTGTATGTTGTGCTGATTGTACTGAAGGGCATTGAAACGAATCAAGACACATATAAAGAAAAGTATGCTACCATATGCTGTTTAGTTCAAGTGAAAACTTTCCTCTCAATAATTTGTTACCTAATGTTTACAAGGTGAGAAATTGGAGCTGTTACGGAGGTGTCTCATACATCTATGTGTTGCACTGTTTGACTGACGGAAACCCTGATTATCAGGTCAGGAGTTAGAGATTGGTTGAGATTGATGGTGTGGAAATAAAGCCCGGCGGTTATTAGATTATATTAGGATTTAATTAATGAATTAAAAGAAAACATCCCTTTACCCCATCGTTCCAGTCTTTATGCTAAGCTAAGCTAATTACCTCCAGGCTCCAGCTCCACACACGCAGAGGACAGACATGAGAGTGCTTCCTGAGAAAAGAACACGTCGCTAAAGGTTACACTGTTCCTTGAAAACTGTTTTTGTTGTTTTTTTCCTGCATATACAATGTGCATGTCCACTTCAGGTGAATGGATTACTAATGTTGTCACTCAATGGAAACATTGGTGACACTTGTCTCACGTGAGAGCCCATGTATCCTGGTCTACAGACTCAGTCGGCCTTTTACACTAACAGCATTCAGGACCCCTCCCTTCCGTCCGCTGTCGGAGGGCCCCAAAACACTCCGAAGGCGCCCCCTGCAGGGCAGAATATATACTGGTAAAGCCTCTGTGAAAACCTCAGCACACTTTGAGTGCCTCTAATCAATGTTGCCAATATACCATTAACTGACTGACTGGATGGGTGCCTGAACGACTGATACACTGATGTACTGAGGCTGTGTGTGTTTTCTGACAGATGAATAAAAGTCCAGATGACCAACAAGCTGACTCGATGATTATTACAGCAAGTGTGTGTTTAATGTGTTCCTTTTCAGCTCTGGGGAATAATAACAACTCTGCAGGCTGATGCTTTCTACTGTACTGATAGCCAAGCTTCACTCACTATATGCCACAAAAGCTGTCCTTGTGCCCCCCTAGTTTGTTTGTTTTTCTCTGATATTTCACCAATCTTATGAACAGATTGCTGAAATATGTTGTACTGGCCTCTGGCCTCTGGAGGCTTCCTTCTCTTATTTTCAAGTATTTAATTAGTGCTTGAATTTGGCGGGTCCTCACCATTTTGTAGAATGCTCAGTGGAAAGGAGTCATATTTAGTTTAAAATTAATTGTGGCAAAATAATTAGTTGGGGGATCTGTAGATATAGTTGATTTATTTGATATCACTCATAGTGAAAGTTACAAGGTACTTTACCTTTACTTGTTTCCATGTTATGATACTTCATACATCCACACATTTTGAACCAATACATTTTGAGACGGCTATTTATCTATTTCAAAAATTACAAAATTACAAAAACAACATATTAACAATGCTGCAACAATTTAGATCTGAGTACTTCTTCCACTACTGGCAGTTTCAAACTGGGTTGAAATAACTACTTGACAAAATGTTCTACATCCTTATTGTTTAATTTATACCATTTGCATATTTCTTTCTTAAAATTCATGAGCATTGTCAAGCAATTGGTAAAAGTGCTATTGCAAATCAAACGGAACTGAGCACAGCATCCCCGTGCAACATTCATTTAATTCATCCTCTGTATGGCTGCCGGTGGCTGGCGGTAAGACTAACTGAAGCACAAAGTAGTTGAGCTCTTTTTGACATCTTAACTGCAGGGTAAACACATGTTTAAGTAATCCCATTAACAGTGTCTCTCTGGGTGATATTTAGTCCCGATGATGTGAATGCTGGCTCACTACAATAATTTAGCTACACCATTTTTTATCAATTAAACCTGTGTTTGCCCTGATGCAGCGTGTTAAAATGGCAGCTGTGAAAAAGGCCTATTAGTACTGCCAGCATTCGCTGTGTTCGAAGTGTTTTCCTGCATTAAACGTTGGCAGTCTGGCGAGGCAGAGCCAGCAGAACAGCTGTCTGCACTGAGTGCACGTCATCATGTTACATCCGCCGTTCTTCTGCAACGCACAAAGCAACAACAAACAACGCATGACCAAAGACACGGTGCTCTGAAACACCGGACATTATTATGTGTCTGTAAACTCCTGCTCGCCTTCGCTCGTGTGTATGTGTGGAGATGAGTGCTACCAGCTGAAGAACTGAATACCTCTATTTTCCGGAAGCAGTGGGGACAGTTCTTGCTGTTGAAGGAAATCCAGTCCTCACTCAGGTACTCCCCAACTGTGTCCCACATTACAGCGCGGCCATATCTTCTCTCCAGGAGGCTCTGCCTCTTCTTACTGCCACTGGCATAGTCTTCCCACAACCCCATCAACCCCTCTGAGACACAAACAGAGCACTGCTTCAGATTGTTTGGGGTTTTTTAAGTACCTTTCCGGTCCCCTTCTTACTCCGCTGCAATTATTTGACAGTAGTTACTAGTTACTTTGCAAATGAAGGAGTGGAGGAAATGAGCATATACTTGTACCGTGTGACTGTGGCAGGTCTGCCTCGGCTTCCTGTATTGTATCTGTGACCCTCTTTTTCTTTTTCTGACACTCCTCTGTTCCGTGGTAGTTCTTCCTGCAGGTGACACAGAAGGCGAAGCTGCACACGGAGCACTGGGCTGCAGCGCTGGATCGCTCAAAAATGACGGCCGAACCACAAAAAGGTTGAGGGCAGTACACCACGTCTACAAGGGTGGGAGGAAAGAAGACGCGTGAGCAGAGGTCCCTCCATCGAGCCAATCTATAAGGTGAGTAGTTTTAATCAACAAGAACACACGAAGAAATGTATCAATAACAACTGCTTAAAATAAAAAACACAAATATACCCCTTCAGTGACCAATTAATCAAAGTCTAAAGTATTGAACTTCTCCAAGGAAGTTGCTATATTTTCACCCTTGGGCCATTCTGATGCACAGAGGTTTTGAATAAATCTGCAGATTAACAACAATATATGGGAGAAAAAAAATACCAGCCATGCAGTCCAGAGTGGATTGTAGCAGAAGACGATCATAGCGACTGAACAGCTCTTCCCCAACCAGAAACCTGACCTACCACACAGGAGAGCAATCTGTTGAGTTAGGCTGTTAATGCAGTAGTATCAAATGCAAACGGGCTTAAGCAAATGCATGTGAGAGAAAAGATCCCATCCCCATCACATCGACGGTGGTGGAAAATCAACCCTTTTCTCTCACAGAGTACCTGTGAAGGTGTTGGGGTGGCAGAGCAGTCCGCCTCAGGACAGGTGACACCCTTGACGTTGCCCTCTGTTATCTGGAGCTCGCAGAACGCGGCGAGGCAGGCCTTGCAGAAGACGTGGCCACACTCGGGCAACTGGACGCAGTCTGAACCGAGGACGCCCAAGAAACACACGCCGCAGTCAAACACCGTGGCTAAGAACGCTTTGCGCGTCCCAGCCGCATTCCAGATGAGCAGCTGGGACAAGAGGGTCTGTGACGGAGTTAGAGAAAGAGCAGAGCCCGCTGGGTTTCCGTTCGGAGGGGATTCCCTTGGGTGGGTCGGCGGGGAAGCAGCTCCTCGATCACCTCGATCCGGCGGGCCTGAGGGGCCGGGGGGAAGTAGCGACCAGGCTGCCGCGGCGCCGTCATTCCACAAATCGTCCAGGTCACTTTGACCTGACGGCGCATCCCGAAGACGCGTTGACACGCCCGCCACTGCGGACGGATCGCTGCTCCCTGAGGTCCGGAGGGTCGGCTCGGCCTCCATGCAGTCTGAGGTTGAAGGAACCTCCGAGGATGCCGCGGTTTCTGACAGTAGAGCATTTGATGAGCCCAGGCTATCGTACAGGGTGCCGGGTTCATCAGAGGGGAGCTCCAGCACAGAATGGATGTCCAGGAACCTGAGGGTATCTTCTTTAAGAAACTGCACCCAGGAGAAGAGCACCACAGCGCCACCAGTGGCCAGGTAGAGATCGGTCAGCTGAGCAGCCAGTGCAGAGAGCTGTGGGAGGTGAGGGCAACGTAATTTTTATTAACCGTCCTTTCTTTCCCTCTTTGTGACCCCAGGCGGGCCTCCACTGATTACCTGTGTGTCTGTCAGCCAGCTACAGGTGAGGGAGAAGGAGGGAGGGGAGGCGGATGGGTAGTCCTGCGGCAGTTCAAAGGTCAGAAGCAAAGGGGGAAGGAATGATAGCGGATACTGCCTCAGCGATTCACCTTTGGAAGAAATAAAAACAATAACCCAACATGTCAAAAGTATGTTAAATCTTCTTTTTTTCAATTTACAACCCTGCCTGGTTTCTACATGCCCCATGCTTTCACACATTCTTGTATGGACACAAAAGTTAACTTATAGAACTCTTCACTCTTACTACGACTTTTGCTGTGCATTTTTCGTACTTGTGTTTAGTAATTATTTTCATTCCTGGCAGCATGTCAGTAAGAACACAACAGTTCTCCTCATTGACCTTCTTTCAGGACCACGGTGAAGTCTGCAGGGAGCTCTACGGACACTCGGATCTCTCCGGCTGATTTGGATCCATCGCGGACGAACTCGTCGGAATCAAAGATACTGTTGATGGCGAGCAGTTCGTCTTCCTGCTCCTCCGCGTCCGCGTCCATAGCTCCGGTGGAAACAAACTCCAGCTCCCGCCGGCGAGGTCTGCGGAGGCTCGCGGAGACCGAGGTTTCGGTGCTGTTTTCCGGGTCCAAAAACTCCAAACAGGTCGCCGGGTGAAATGTTGCTGCATGCTCGTGCAACCCTGTTTATGGGCTCCCCGCCCATGTTGACTCATGTCTGACTGACGCAACTCGCAGGACGCTGCAGCAACCTCTCCCTGCAGGCACGGCTGCGCATCAGCTGATTTGAGAGAAAACAGAAGTAGGAGATCCTTTGTATTGGAAATACATTTACATTGTGCACGTAAACACAACTGAAGCCTTTATTGTATTTACTCACAATAAAGACGTTGTTCTGGCACAGCTGCTTGATTGTTGGCAGTGCCGGCCCGAGCCTCTTGGAGGCCCTAAGCAGAATTTTATTTGGGGGCCCCCCTCCCACCACGCACAGTCACCTGTGCTAGAAGATAGTTGCCACAAATGTCACGCTATACTGTTATAGCGAAAATTATAAACGAATAGAGTGAGGTTATAATACAAAACTTGGCCCAAGCAGCCGCTTAGTTCGCTTATGCCTTGGGCCGGCCCTGATTGTTGGATTCTGCGCAAAAGTGTATTTTCTCATGATCAGTTAGCCTTCCAAAGGCAAAGCACACTGCAGTAAAGGTATCAAATGTATTAAATGCGTTTTACATTTCACTAAGTAAAAACACTTGTATTATGCTGTATACATTTTACAAAGGAGAAGCACTAGAAGTGTCTGAATGTATTTGCCAGTTCTTTGTTACTACGCATATCACTTACAAAGTAATTACCTTGAATGATGTTTTACTTTTTGTACTTCTCTGCTCACATGATTTCCATCATCCCAACTTTGGAGCTGATTCAAAACTCTCTCTATCTCTTCTGTCCACAAATGATTAGTTTACATGGCCAGAGAGACGACTGAATCCATCCTTAGTTTGAGTAGACTTAATTTTCTATTATAAACTCATCACACATCACGATGACCATTGTCAAATTATATACAATATAGTGTAATTGGAGTAATTTCATTATTGTAACTAAAGATGAAAGAAATACTTGAAACAGAGTCATGTTGCGGTACTGCTGAGTACTTCTGAGTACAGATGAAGTTTGATGCACACAGTAATCAGAAAGTTGGTGCAGTTTCTTCTTTTTTCTCTCATGCTCACCGGACTCCATCAGCAGACTCTCTCAGACGCGACTTTCATCAGTTGGGCCAGCACACACACACACACACACACACACGCACACGCACACGCACACACACACTCACACACACACACACACACACGCTTACAGTCTTGGAGCAATCTTCGTGTGTAAATCTGAGAGGATGACATTTTCAACAAAAGCTGAAGCGGATTGTTGGATTATAAGGTCTCAATTGATGTTTTGTATTTGTCCCTCACCGCCTCTCTGCTGCTGCAGCTCCTGGTCGTGAGCATTGATCAGGACCAGCTGATGCTTTGGCATTTCCCCCATCTCTTCCAGTCTCTCACTGTGACCCATCTGATGCCCACCATGTCTAAAGATCATGCTTGTAAATGAATAATGAGTGATGCATGTAATTGGTTCCTAAACATCCTACTGAAGCACTGTTTTTACTAGAGTGACCTGTGACTTCTTCACCAACCACTTGCAGACTTAATCCATTATTGAACAGCTCTTAGACTATAGGTCTTTGGCTATGGCCTTGCTCAAAAATGACATTCCAAAAGATAGATACACAGTATACTGTATATCTGCAACTACTAAAACAATATGGCATTATTATAGGAGGTAACGTTTTCTATATTGCAGCAGATGTGTAAGCATCATTATATGTGTTACTGAGTAAAAGGAGGCATTAAAAAAAGATTTATTTCCTGTCTACAAAAAACTGCACTTTTTAAATGAATGCCCCTTTGGAATAATGGAGTTGCAGCCTAAAACCTGCAAACCATGTCAAACAATCAGAGCATTACCATTACATCTTTACTATGTGTTATTTGACATTTTCTCCAGCGACTGAAAACCTGATTTAACTTTATTTAATTCACAAAAGGCATTGATTCCATCCAAATATAATAGATTTGGGACTCACAAAATAATTTGGACAGCTCAATCTGGATGATTCCTCCACCAGATGGAGACAAAGACCACGTCGCCATGTGATAGGCAGACACTGGGCTGCTGGAGGAACACGGATGCTTCGCTTAGCCCCAATCAGTGTAACCATGAGGAACACACTGTCATTAACTGCACTCTTTAAATATATATATTTAAAAATAATGCAATTTCAGAGACACCTTGTGTCAAGACAGTGGAATCCAGAAACAACTCGTCTGCTGTAAACAGGTAGCACTGTAGTCCCTGTTACCATCATTTCATGAGTTTACACAAACGTGTTTGAACAGTGAAGCTGTGGATTTTCTGAGGCAACTCAAAAATAACTCACCCTTTTCTCACCAATCCAGTCCAGCCACGTTGTCACCGCTCAAATGTTTTCTTCTAGCCATTTAAAAAATAAAATAAAAATATATTTATTTCATCTTATTTCCATCTTATTTCCAGACTACTGATGTTTTGTCACTCTTGAGCGAGCGCTCTGAGAGGATGACTGAGGAAAGCAGACGGTGAAAGACCCAGACGTCACTCTCACCACTCAAATAAAGACACAAACAGTAATGGGATGTACCCGCGTGATAAAAGTCACCTGTGACCAAGTATTCCACACCGCGTGGTATGCAGTGACCATAGTCTGCACGGCTTTATAGGACGTGGGCACGTACTGCTGGGTCAGTTCCTTGGAGAGTTTTCTCACATCCAGCTGCAGACTCTTTTTAAGTGTGTCAAGATCTAGAAGCCAAACCTCCGTCTCCCTCTTCTAACAAAAGCGTGAGACACTCAGCTCCTCGTCATCGCCACATGTAAATGTGACAGTTTCAACTCAAAACAAACTGGAGTGGTACGTAACAATACCCCGCGGATACAATGTGTGTCTGTTTCTGTTGTAGATGTTGTACTATCTCTCTTTGATGACCAACTATTCTACAGTTTGACTTCATATTTCAATACTTTGCCTCTCCAAATCTGTAATTTGTGAGTTTGGAATGTCATTTCAAACGGTAAACTCAAGTGGGTGTTCAATCTCTCAGTCTTGTGCCATAAGAGTTTATGGCCCATAAAGGTGTTTTCCTTTTTATCTAAAAAAAAAACAACAGTCTCTCATTCACCTCTTTCATCCCAAGGCTTGTTAACTAACACTCTGCTGCATTTAACTAGAAGGCAACTTTGAAGTAGCATCACACCGTCCGGCTGCTAGAAGATGAACTACTCAACATCCATCCACACACTCCTGAAGAGAGACAGAGGGAGTTCATCTCATTTCTCTCCCCCACATCTCTCTGCATGCTGCGGAAAACACACTCTCAAACATGCGGGGCTGTTGCTAGGCAACTGTAAAATAAAGCTGTAGGCTCTGCATCCAGAGAGAGAGAGAGAGAGAGAGAGAGAGAGAGAGAGAGAGAGAGAGAGAGAGAGAGAGAGAGAGAGAGAGAGAGAGAGAGAGAGAGAGAGAGAGAGAGAGAGAGAGATTTGATTTGATTTTAGAAAAACCTTTATTTTACATAACAACATAACAAAAAACAGTAATCGTATATAATCTAACAGGTATGTAATAATGAAATGTGCATATTTATATATATAATCAGTCCTCCGCAGCTCCTCTTCGTTGGTCGGTCGCCTCCCCGCTCAGGATGCTCCTCAGCCGGACAGACGCCTCACTCGGTCCCAGTTGTGCTCCCTCCTTCCCGGTTTATCTTTACGAGGAACTTCCTCAGCCTGAAGACGTCCTGCTGGGTGAAGTCTCCAGCGCCCTTCTTCGTACTGCCATGCCTAGCGGAGCGAACAAACTTCTCCATGTCGGAGAAGTAGTCCTCCAGGTTCACCCCTCTCTCGTTCTTGGTGGCCAGCAGGAACTCCCTCATCTGCCCCGCCCCGTACCTTTTGGTGGCCGTCCCGCCTGAGGAGACGCTGATGGCAGAGCCCCACCCCGAAGAGGCATCGGACTCTCCACCTCCCGCCCCCCCTTTGCTCGACGCCCCCCCCTTCTTTGACTGAGAGCCCCCCCTACTGCTCCTCGTCTTCCTCTTTCTCTGGGGGACCTTAAATTCCACCCCTTCCTCCTCCATCTCCTCCTCACTGTCTGAGCCGCCCCGACAAACTCCTTCACCATGATGCACCCCACTCATCCCCTCTTTCACTCCGTCACACACACTTGCCCGCTGGGCTACATTCAACCCCCCATCCACTCCTACACTCACCCCCTCCCCCCCCCTGACTGATCGGCTGTGACCCACGCGTCTCCACACTCACCCCCTCACCCGTCTCCACACCTACACCCCCATTCACTCTTTCACCCACCTTAATGACCGGGTGGGCCTCGCTCACCCCTTCGCTCACCCCTTCGCCCACCCGCTTGGCCTCGCTCACCTCGTCACTGACCTGCTGGGCCTCACCAGCCCCCTCTTCCTCCCTGGCCCCCCCAGTAGCCTCCTGGGCCTGGTCCTGACTGGAGGGCTTCTTCCCTGGACACGCTCTCGCCAGGTGTCCCTCTCTGCCACACCTGAAACACCTCCCGTCGTCTGAAGTGGCAAACATGACGTAATCAAACGCGTCGATCCTCACCTTTATCACTATGTCGAGGGCCTGGTCTTTGGTGAGGACCATGTGGAGCTGTCTCCTGTGGGACACCACGTGCCTCAGCAAGGGTGACCTGCACCCCGAGGACACCTTTGTTACTCCGGACACCACTTTCCCGTGCTTCGCCAACTCGTCGAGCAGCGCAGAGTCCGGCACGAACGGCGGAACGTTCGCCACCGTGACTCTGACAGCCGGCTCGGCGAGAGGCAGCACGGGCACGCGCGTGCCGCGGACCACCACGCCGCTTGCCACCACCTCGCGCGCCTTCTCCACGCTGTCCAGGAAGAGGACCAGCGCGTTGTTCATCCGCGCGGCGGACTTCACGCTGCCGTAACCCACGACCCCCCCCACGGCCAGCCCGCAGTCCTCCACGGAACACGGGAAGCCCGGCGCCAGTTTGACGCCGTGTTTCCGTGTTAACCCCGTGAGGTCCACCGAAGCGCGCAGCATGCCGACCGGCTGCAAACACGCACAAACTAAAGCACACAGACGTTACAATCACACAGAAGCAACAATCAGACCAACACACCGCACATTCACACCAGAAACGACACCGAAAATAAACGAAGTAACAGACAACTAGCAAACAATTCGCCTCTCACCACGCTCCGTTCACTCCGCACTCCTTCCGCTCAGAGAGAGAGAGAGAGAGGGAGAGAGAGAGAGAGAGAGAGAGAGGAAGAGAGGGAGAGAGGGAGAGTTCACAAGTAGCGCGATCCGCTACTGTTTGTTTGGGCTCCACATGATCCCACCACAGCTCTCGGTATGCGCTGCCATCTGTGGACCCGCGAGGACTTCTGGTTCCCCTTCTGCCGACCAATCGGCGTTCGCTGAGAAAAGGGCGGGCCCGGCGGTTCCCTAGGTTACCTGTGTGATTGACGTGCAGCCCCCCGCAGCGGACTGGACGCGGAGTGAGGAGAGCTCCGTGAGAGAGGCGGAGACGGAGGAAGGACGCGCAGGAGGAATGCTTTCCGTCTAAAGTCCCCCCGCCGTCGACCTCGCGCTCTCTTCACCGGAAGGATGAAAGCTGGAGAAGGGGACTCCTGAAGAAGGGATTTGTTTGGTAAGGGAAGCCGCTCGCCACTTTTCTCCCTATGTCTCGGCTTCGCCAGTCACCTGTCCGTGCCAGCGGTGTGAATTATGGGATAGCTGGTTAACGGGGGGGCGGTTTCGCGCTGTAGATTTGTGTGGGTGAGACAGAGAGAATAAAATGTTCTGCGTTGCTGCGTGACTGTAAAGGAGGTTTTGCTTTAGCTGTAAACTGAATGTTTCACACAGAATGGCAAAGATGGGCCAGAGTCCAGGGAGCGTTGTCTATCATCAACCCAGGAGGCAGAGGGATTCTAAGGACGCTCTTCATACGAGCTGTGTCATTCATTTACAGCTGAGCCCAGGGTTTCTAGGCTTGCCTACTGTATCTGCATAGGAGGAGGAGTATTAATGACATAACGCTCCATCCATCCTCTTGGATGGGGGCTGTGCAGCATCACGGTGTCCCACTAGTCCAGAAAAGCATCCCTGCTACGGTTGTGGAGGATTTGCAGTTTTTGCTGGTGTAAACAGATGAGTGTGAGTTAACAAGTGGGCCTGTGAAAAACTTTTGATGCCTCACACATCTGTGCTGCAATTTGCAAAGAGCATGAAAAGAGACGGCGGTCACGTGTTGGTTTCAATTGGCACTAGTGGAAGCAGGACTCCCTGAAACCCCCCCCCCCCCCCCCATGAGTCCCAGCGGGTTCCGGAGACAGCAGGCGCCTGCGTGCCCTCGGGTCTCAGCTGGGAATAGTCAATAAACCACTACGACCACAACTCCGTGACCCTCAAACACTTGAGGGTCTTGTTTGTTTCATCCGCAGGAAATGTGTTCTCCTGTTGGGTTTTGTGATAGCCTATAGAGAAAAGATGACATGTTGAAGATCATTTTTCCAATTCTCAAAATTTTTAAAAATGATAGTTGAAGGAATTTTCCAAGTGGAATTGCTAAATATTCACTTGTTGGAGGTGTTGCTTAGTCGGGCATATTTGAGGGGATTCAAACCTTTCACCGAATCCTAGAAAATTATAATGAGATCCATATATCCATCTTTCATCCATATTTCTTAGTATCAATATACTATCTGATTGTATATGAAAATAATTGTTAGCTGCATCCTTACAGACAGTCAACATTTCTGGATACTTACATCACATGTTGGGTGCCTTGTATTAATGTCACATTCTAGGCTGAATACAAAATCATAGATAGCCTGTAAACATCTGAACAAGAGCCACAGCATTTCTATAAGTGGTGCATGTAAATCATTGGTTTCATTGATCCTTCTCATCCTTAAGCGCATATGCTAACCAGTGATTGTTAAAGACAAATATATGTTTCACCTACATCTGAGAAAACTAACTTCCATTAAAACACAACAAAAGCCATTGTCATTGATGGGCATCGGAAAACGGAAGCACGGGGATCGGATGAGGAGCGGTGGAGCCGATCCCCGCCCACGGCGGCACAAGCAGCCAGACCTGCCGGACTAAACGCCTCCGAACTGCCCTGCGGAGGAGATGGAGGAGAGCCGAGATGGAGGCTTAGCTTACTCAGCTGGCACCCGAGGCTCCTCCGCTACGCAGTCCGCTGCTTTGCTTCCTGATTTACGACGGCAGAGGCCTAAGACGGAGGACTTTTGAGCAAAACATTTGAGCAAACGTCTTCTGAGTCACGGGTCGATCGGCGCCGGACTCCGCAGGGTTGACAGAAGGTGGCCTTGTTGTTTACATCGCGACGCTTGTTCGGTCAATCACCGTCAAAGTTGATGGCCAATACTTTCCACACGTTGAATCTTTCATTTGCCCAGTAGGGTTCGCTGCAGCTGTTTACAGCTGTTTAAATCGAATGAAATGTGACTATTTTATCATCAAAATCCAATACCTAAATACATATTTAATACAAAATGAAATGTCCCATTTTCCTTGTAACTCACTCACAGCACATACAAACTGTGCTTGATCCTGTCAACTGGTGGAAAACTGACTAACTCGGCAGTCTGGCTCTCAGTTTGGGAATTTGTCGTATAGGTTAACCAAAGAGTCTCGTTATGAATCTGCAGTCCACACAACGGATTCAGATCCCCGCTGCTGACACGAATCCATCAGCTAAGCTCACAGCTCAGATGGAGGCTTCGGGCTCGCGACCGGTGAGAATGAATCAGATATTCCATAGCTTTAGCATTTACCGTACCGCTGGAGGTGTTCGGGCCTCTCGGTGCCGCTGCCGGTCCGCGTGGGAGGAAACATCTCATCTTCACAGCTCTGTCTGCTGCAGACACAAAGCTGTGGGATTTGTTTCTGCTTCATTAAATCGCACGCAGAGCGGTGGCAGGGAAGATGACAAATGGAGGAAAGGGAGGGAATGGGGGGGAGACAAACCGGGAGTCATATTTGAGCCCACAACATCACAAGTACACGGTATTCACCGCGGCCCACGGATTCGCTGGGATGCCCTCACAGCTGGGAGCTTGCAGTGATTAAATCCCAGAATCCTGATAAGCCTCAAATCTCTCCCGACTGCAGCTGACTGGTGAAGGTTTTCTTTGGAATCGATCACGCTTCAGCGCCCGCGTAAGATCACAGGATGAGAGCGTATCAGCGAGGGTTGGTCATTTGCAATGTGCCGAGGGGCCAAACTGTAATTAAAAAGAAATAGCAAAATGTTTAATAGGTCTGAAAAGTCCATTAAATGATTAAATAGAAAGTTGTTGTCTTCATAAGACATACACACCCGCATTTTTTTTAAATCTGGCATTAATCAATAATGAATAGTTGAAATATAAAAACAAAATACTCTTGTGTCTGTGAGTTAGGTTTGTGATAAGGGGACTTTAGACAAATGCAAACGGCACAACTGAGGTGTGTTATTCCGTGTTGATAACGCTGACACAGTACTTGGTTTGGTCGGTTTCAGAGAGGTGCATCATGGGGGCTTGTAGGTGTAGAAGCAACGGTCACTTTGTGAATTGATGGCAAACTGAAGCTTTTATTCCGGTTGACAAGGGATGTGTCTCCGGCACTGAGGAAAACGGGATTGAAGTGTCGTCACATCGTTGGTTTTTCCCCTTTTGGCTGACAAACTCACCCCAGTTTGTGCTTCTCCTTTTTTTCCACAGAAGGCCTTTTGACCAGCCGCTTTGGGCTCAGGGTCACTCTGTCATGGCCTAATGAGCGGCTGAAATAACACTGACACATCGTTGCTGTCATCGGTAACACCCGTGCTTTCCTGCCATGACAAATCAAAAATGTTTGCAGAGGGAAAAGGCCTGTTTGGGGAAGGCGATGTTACTTGCAGCTACCATATCCTTGGGGGGGAGAATGGATCATAGATGCCATTTGAGAATCAGAACAGATTCCGTTGATGTCGATAGAAGACTTCCTCACTTTAGAAAGAGGCTTCATCTCTCTTCAATGTGCCCCCGCAGGGTACACACATTAGGCCCATTTGAGACGAGCCGGTCCTGCTCAGAATCATCGTATCAACGCATGCCGGTTAGATTTGCGTCCGACCCGCTCTGATGTAATTTACAGGTCAAGGCAAAGATAGCCGCAGCTTTTAGAGCCAGGTACCGCGGTGGCTCTCTGCCGACCGGAGGCCCCGCGGCCCGATGGGGAACGCCGAGAGATCACTAAGCTTATTGGCAGTTTCGGCAACATACATTTTGTCGTAAATTCTAATTTGTAGTTCTTGCTTGTGTGTACTGTTTGCTTGTCTCGTGTTGTGCAATGAAAGGTACATTTTGTAACAAACATATCCCTTGCAGTTGAAAGTGAATCGCAAAGCTGAATAATAGAGTGTTTTTAATACATTTATTTATGTTTTTTAATTGCTGGTGAATGCTTTCTGACTTGACAACCTCTGTGCCCACCTCCCCCGTCCTGTCCACTCCTCCATGTGAGGTGCAGTTCATCTCAGCTGCCAGCATAAGTATGCCCTAAACTGGGAGGTCTAATTAGCAACAGGAGACATCTGTAAACCAATTAAATTAAAGTAGGTCCAGCAACAAGTGGGGCTCGCTGACCTACATATGTAAACAGACGTAGAACACAAACAGACTGTTTGTTTATCGTTCTTTGTGAATGAGCTCAGACTGAGTGTAGAGTATTTCCTAAGTAGTCTGTCTTCAGAAGGAGGCTGCGTATGAATGTGTGTTTGCCTGCTTGCATGTCTGTCTGCGTAGTTACTGTAGGGTTGCATCAGAGAGGAGAAAGAGACACAGAGACAGAAAGAAAAGAGACGGATGCCATAAACGAAGCACACTGATTTTGAGACATGTTGATGGCAACATTGACAGATATTTACTTCATTTGTCCCAAATCATGAAAACAGCACGAAGACTTGATGACACACGGCAGTAAATAGACTCGGGGAGAGTGAATCACTCAAAGATCAATCTTCATTCTGTTTCCATTATCAAACAACAGATGATCCTGCAGAGATGCGATCAACTAGCCCATAACTAACGCCTGTGATTGTCCCGAAGCTTCAGGTAACCTGTGTCGGCCCAGAAGAAGGAATCAGTACATTCATTGGATTAGTGAATGAAATGATAATGTGTTTCAACCCAGACAAAAGACTTAATGTGACATATGACAAACTATTTTTGGCCTTCAGTCATCTCTTACAAATTGTTTTATTTGGAGCAAAATCCCTCTCGGTGGCCTTCCAACACAGGACTACTTTAGCACCACTGTCATATTGTCCCCAGTGGGGGAAGAAGAGTTCAGATCAATTACTTCAAATAACAAAAAAAAAATACTTTCAGAATACTCCTCACTAAATCACTAAAAGGATAATCACTCATTACTTAGAAAAATGTCCCCTGCCACTGTTGTATTTTTATATTTGACATAATTCGATTGTTAATTCACACAGTTTAGCGTAAGCTTCAGGAGAGTCACACGTTGATCTTAGGCGGAGACGATTCATTCGATACCAAAGAAGAATATGCAAAGTTTTGCTTATTATTTTGCATATTAAAAATAAAAGAAGAATACAAATATTTTTCTTTTAATTTTCCCGAATTATCATTTTTTGGGATACTTTTACCTCTTTCTGCCTTAAACTGTCATATACATTTCATAGAGTCACAAGCCCAAACTGTTACCGCAGATGGTTTAATACAGTATTTAAGATGAATAAAAAACCAGTAGCTCCTTTTCCTACATAAATGTACACGGGTAAAAAGTATGTCATAGACCTCCGGAATGTGTGCAACGTAGTAAAAGTAGCTAAATCAGTAGCTCAATACTCCAACCCTTTAATGCAATAGTGTGCTACGTTACTTCCTGTTCCTGCCCCTTGTAGGCAGCAACATGGTGCCTCTCCATCCTGTGACAGAGTGCGCACCTCATTATTTCATGAGGCTGACTCGTGTTGTGATTAATATTTCACCAATTGTGCTGCAGGACAAACAAAGGGCTTTTGTTTTACAGCAGTTTCTTTGTCCGTATCACTGACTGTTCCAACAACAAACAAAACACAAACATTTTCTTTTGATTTTGATATTTAAAAAAAACGAATAGAAAAATCAAGAAAATAATTACACCAACTTTATCATGCTTAAAATATAAATCCGTTCATTGTGATTGATGCAGTTAAATGGTTGGTCTATTGAGAATCAATATATTTTAGATCCGGACAAGCCATCAATACTGAAGGTCTGAAAATAAAAGATGCAGGGGTGGAAATCCGCCCGACGAGCGCCTCTGCACCGAATATCCGCATACAAAAACCCACTTGACTAATAATAATATTTAGAGACACAGACACTCCGTACCAACTTTTGTGAAAATCAATCTGATGGTGTTTGAGATATTCCCACCGGCCCTCCACGCTGAGCAAAGCACCACGGCATGATGTGATAGTCCTCCAGTGATGCTCGGTTGGACTCTTAGTTAGTCTTGAAGTAGTTAGATTGGATGCTAGTCACTTCCTTCTTTCCTTTCCTTCCCCTTCCCCTTCCCTTTCCTCTCATTTCTGCTCTCCCACTCCTTTCATCCGCTCTTTGCCGTCCTCTCCTCTCATCTTTCTCCTCCTCCCCTCTCCTCCTATGATTAGCAGCAGCTCTGTAGGTTACCATAGCACCCAAGTGAGAGAAAGTCAACCCACACGTAGTCTCCTGCCTACCACTCATTCTCTCACTCTCTCGCTCTCGTTCTGGTCCGCCGTGGTCTTTCCTCTTGTTCTCCCTCTCCCTTTCTCTCTCTCTACCTCTGCCGATGTCCTTCCTGCATCCTGCTGTTTCCCTCAGCACGACGCTGTTACCTTTCCAGAGGAATTTTGTACATTTGTGTTCAAGTGTGTGTGTGTGTGTGTGTCTGCTTGTATGCACAGAAACTTGTATATGCAGATATGTTCTGGCCAACCTGACAACTCTGCCTCACCGTCCGCCCACACACACACACACAGACACACACACACACACACGCACACACACGCACACTTAGCACATCCAAGGGAAAGAGTGGGCCCTTCAGACTCTCCAAACCTGTTGACAGTTGCAAGCTGAAAGAAGCCACTAATGTGTTTGACATCTTCTTTTTGTCTGTGCTGGCTTGTTTTTTTGGTGGAGTGTTGCCAACTGCGTCGATTTAATTGCTGACACAGCATTTATTGCAACTTAGGAGTGCGTTAGTGTTTGTGCGGACTTTAGAGAGAGGGAGACACAGCCAATAGCCAATTGCATGCAGCGTTGTGGGTTTGCTGTTGATTGACAGCCTGTTGTTATTGTGATACAGACTGTTTTTACGTGGACAACGTGCCTGTATGTGCATGAGAAAGAGTCATTGCCATTTTCATCGCCAAAAGTTCCCTATGTGCCTCCGAGGATTTTACAACCTAAACCGTCTGCTCCTTTCACAATCACTGTCATAATATTCTACGTATTCCTAGCAGGTCACGGGATACTTTGCTGCTCGCACCATATCCTTTACTTATTTTTTCTTTGCCGTGCGTTTCTCTTTTTTATTTGGCCCGGTTATTAAATGCAGTGACGCATCCTGGATGGATTCCGCTCCGGCCCGCAAACGAAGGTTCATGCTGCTGGTGTTTTTAACAGCAAATGTAAAAAGGCTCGTGAGGCGGCGTGGGCCGTGCCTTGTTCAGAATGTTAATGGAGTTTTGCTTACCAAACAGGTGTGGGTAGCAGGTACGGAGGGAGCATTTGCTTCAGAATTCCGCAGCTAACACAGCGGCTTCATCGTCGGTGTGTGTGTCTGTGTTTGAGCATGTGTATTTGAATGTATAGAGCGTGTGAGGTAGGAGTGAATGTTCACAGGTTGCAACAGGTTACCACAACAGCTTCTGAGCAGGCAGCTGAAAGGAACCGTGAGGGACTTGTGTGGGCAGCTGTGAGTCATGTGGATGACAGAAGTTTATTCAAATTTAACGCCGTTGTGAATTTGTTTCTGAATGAGTCATTTGGAAAAGATTTGATCGTTGTGGCGGATTGGAGGCATTAAGTTGTGTGCGTTTCCATGCGTGCAGCAGGTAACTGCATCCGTAGCTTTTTACTAAAAGCGGTTGTTCTTTTACTGAGCTGTTCTGAGTAAAACTGTGACCTATGAAGTTCAGCATATCTGAATTGTGAATTCAAATACGGTTTTAAAAGGATGAACAACCTTGTGTTCCTAAACCCGCAGCTTATTTCTGTCACGGTTTGGGTTCACGCTCCCGTCTTATTTTGTAGTTCCATGTGTCTGGTGCTCATGGGGAAACTTCACTTCCTGCCTTGTCCCTGTCTTCCCTGTGATTGTTTGTCGTGTCGATGATTGTTTCCAGCTGTCTCCAATCACCTGCACCTCCCCTGTGTATTTAAGCCGTGTGTGTCTCTTGTCCTTTGTCGAGTCATTGTTCGGCTCGGTCCGCGGTTCCAGGTCCTGTTTGGTTTTTTTTTTAAACTGCTGCATCCGAGTCCTGCCTCTCCTCACGCACCTCGACAACACTACCGTTGTGACAATTTCACTCCTCACGCATGCTCACTCGTTACTTCCTCGTTACTGTCCGTCAGGATATCAGCTGTTTAGATCAGCTGGTCTTTTCTGTCCAATTAGGCCAACAAAGTAATTGTTTTGTTGTGCTACCGTCCTGCTGCTGTCTCTTTTTAATATAGTGGTCTCTCTACCATTAGCATGTTCATGCTGCCGTTTTGCATCCCTCCACCGCCCCATCTGCGCCCAGTCTTCATCGAATCCATCAGCTTCATCAACTCCTCAGTCTAGCAGCCTCATCAGCCAACACCCCCACCAGGTCGGTGCTCCCTGGGTGCATTTATCTTGTTGCTGCTCAAGGCAGGTGATCATCTATTCATCCATCTACGTGCCAAAGACAGAAAACTTTACGCTCACATGTTATGTATTAATAATACCTAATTGTCCTTTTCTTTATCTGACGCTCCTGACTGGAATGGGATAAGCTCGGTAGCTACAACTGACTCTGCTCTCCTCGTCACACTCCTTTTTTTTGTGCTCAGCTCATTAGTTTCCATGGTAACAGAGTGTTGCTGAGCTTGTCGTCAGGCTGCCCACTCAAACACGCACAGGCTCTCATTCACCCATGAGAACCTACAAATATTTATCACAGTCGCATTGACTCAAGGACACACAACTCAAGGACACGATAAAGACACAGCTACGCGCACACACAAAACCCATACAAGAACTTTTAGGCTTTTACACCATGAGAAGTTAATCAGTATCACTATTTTTGGTGTGTGTGTGTGTGTGAACAAGTTCTTGGGTGTGACATCCTGTGTGCTTCTCTCTATACTCCCCCAAAGCAGAGACATAAGGCCCTCTTTTACCCCGGCGCTTTAGGAATAGTAAGGTGGGGAAATGCTCGCAGCCATGTGGTCCCCAGCGCAAACACACACAGACACACACAGGCCCAGATGCAGGTACTTTCCTGCCGGAAGTATAGAACACACACAAGTTAAACACGATGTGTATTCGTAGCTAGCCCACTCACAGCACTGCAGAGACAAAGACAGAAACAGAAATACCAAAGTAGGTTAGAGCAAAGCATTCTGGGATAGCAGGATACCCCCTGGGCTTCTGCAAGAGGCTGTCTTTCTTTTTTCCTTTTCTTTTTTTCTCACTTTTTTTCCAGTTTTCCCCTTTTGCTCTATTCCACTTCTTTGCATTATTTCTCCCCATTGATTTCATTACATTATGCTGTCTCTCTTCTGTTTTTGAGATATTTTTGTTTTTTCTGAGAGTCAATTGCAAAAAATGTATAATCCCTCATAGATTCCCAGGGAAATGTAAAAGTAAAGTTTTTCTTTTCTTTTTAAATGATTTATTATTATATTTATATGAAGTCATTGCTACCTTTAGCTCGGACAGATTTTGTTTTTGTGTCTGCTGCATTTTGACTTGTTAGATTCCGGTTCCAGTTTCTGCCACTACGCGGAGTCAAGACAGACTCTATATCTGTTCTCATAGATGAACTACTCAAACACTCCTTGATCTTTTACCACGTAGTCCCTAAAATGTAATGATAAGGGGATTCCAACACTAAGTAAATAGTTAAGTCCACTACAGAAGGAGCATGTTACTCAATGTTTTGAACAGTAAAAAAGAGGGTAAAAGCACATCAAGTAATAAGCATTTTAACAATTTTAAACTACTTTACACTTCTATTCACTGCATCTTGGTTTTTTTTACTTTTACTCCACTATATTTTCTTTTTCAAAGTTAAGTTGGATTACTAGTTACGTTACAGATCATTGGTACATACTCATTACACAGAATGAGTACTTTACAACTTTTTATACTTCTTTGATGCTAGCACTCTGTGCGTTTGCTGAAGTGAATGGAGTAATCTAGGACTTTCACTTGGTGTTGATACTTTTACTTAAGTACATGATGTGAGTATTTCCTTCACCGCCAGGGGGCGTATGTGGTCGTTTCAAATCGTACATAGTTGCACTGTACGATTGAGCCTTCAACATTATAGAGTTTATAGTTGATCACCAAAGCCGCATTTAATGGCAAACATATCTGACCCTAGGCCAGTAAAACATGCAATTGTATCTACAGTATTTCTAGAAGTATTATTAGACAATGCAATTTTTTTTTCTATTTTAGGAGCCAAACGGGTCTTGTTTTCAAAAAGTATTACTTTTTTACTTTCTGCAAAAAGGTGGTGCAATAGTTTTGGACTGTTGAACCATTTACATATCAGTGTCAGTTTCAAAGTACTACTGGACTACTGGATATCCTAAAGGTTGGGTTTGAAGTGACAAGATTTTAACAAAAAAAACACAGGCTGCTTTGTGTAATTAGTGTCTGCTTTGCCTGTTTTCTGCCCCCCTTAACATGATTTAGTAAAGAAAACAAATGTACTTTCCCTTCATCTAAACAGTAGAGCAGACAATAAACTCATTAAAGGTTTACACGTTTCTGTTTTTGTTTCTGCCAGAACTTTGTTAGGAGAAATACATGAAAACGATTAGGTGGACAGGGAGAGAAGGATGGACGGCGAGAGAGAGAGAGAGAGAGAGAGAGAGAGCGAGCTCACTGGTTGCCAAATCTGAAAATCTGGTGAGCATGCTGGCTTAATCCCCAGTTCCTGACCATGCTCACTAAAACTCATTCACAAAAAAAGTCCAGAGGGAGGATCTTTATTCCTTGTTTAAGGAGGCTCAATTAATAACAGGTTCTTATTAGTGCACGCCATTAATAAACAACACTTTCCTTCCTGATCGTCAGTACCAATCTTTTTTTTATTTTTTTCCAAGGTCCACCACGTTTCTTTTTTTTCTTCTGTTTTTTTTTTTTTCCCACTATAGGCTGATTTTGCAGACAGCTGTGTGTCACTGTAGCATCAATGCACGGCTTCTCTTTGCTGACTTGCTGTAATCAGTGAGGACCCAAGATAACATGCTCCGATTTGTTGTATTCAACATGCAATACACTGTAAATGTATTCGCCCCGCGGAAGGAAACAAGGAGTGCAGAGCAGAGCTAAAAGGAAAAGAGGGGCGACATTAAACTAAAGGAGAAAAGGTGAAGAGGGAGAAACAAGCGAGTATGGCATCATTGTTAAATTAAAAAGAAAGGAAACGCGAAAGATAGAAGAGAGAAGAAAGGGAAGCAGAGATGAAAGGAACCGAGACCAGGGAGGTAAAAGGAGAAGAAAGGAGATGAGGGGAGGAATCACATGGAGCATGGGGCCGTTGTGAGTTCCATATAGCCTGGGGCGACACTCCACATGCATCTCTCCCCCTTTTCCTCCTCCTTCCTCCTCCTCCTTCCTCCTCAACCCCATCCAATCTAAGTATGCAGCTGATGTGATGTATGGATTGGTATTTCTCAGCCCCAGTAAAGCAGGAGAAGAACGCACGTGGCTTCTTGCCTCACATTGTGTGTGTTTGTGTGTGTCAGGGGTCATTATGTAGATTGCGTTGTCACTTTGTGTGTGTGTGTGTGTGTGTGTGTGTGTGTGTGTGTTTCTCTGTGTCAGCGTCCCAGTAATGGCGGTCCTGAGGGAGTTGTGCTCCACTTTCACTCCTTTATTAATTCACCCTTCGCGCCCACACTGTTTGGCAGACTGGACGAGATGGAAGGAGGAGAAGGGAGAAGGGGAAGGCTAGTGGACGAGTTCTTCGGAGGAGAGTTGAGAGAGTTAATCGAGGCACTTTTATTGTTTCACTTGCTCTTGCATTGAGGGTATGGTTGTTAAAGACTTCTCACCATTGTGGTTATTTTAAAAGCAACCCATTTTATTACCAATCAGTCCTCGCGTCCTTGAGAGATGGATCCTTTCATTATGCATCAATATAAGGCCGTAGCTTTGATAAGAACTGGATGGGACAGGGACTCGCGTTCAGAGAATTCCGAGAGAAAAAACCTTCTCTGTGGCCCTTTTTCCTGTGAATCACTTTGAATTGACTTGCTGTTAAAATGTAAATTTATTATTATTTTAACAGGTGTTCCGTTGTAGCATAATGGATACATTGGAGCATAAAGTGGCATGGGGATTAGACGGGCTGGTCGTAATTGCAGGTAGCAATGTTAAACCACCATAGGGTAATGGTGTCTAAGCTGAACATTTATAGTGACTTAAAGGCTGATTTATAGGCTGATCGACTCTGTATTTCGAAGCATTATGGGCCTGAGCTCCTTTTTATTTTTATTTTTTTTACAAATAAGGGCTTCCGAAGATCCATATCTAGTTGACTTCAATAACAGATTAAGATATGTTTTATCACCAATGATGCATTGTGTGTAAAATAAAACTAAAATCAGGAGAGTTACCACCAAGAATTAAAAAACAAAGCCGTCCGGACAAAAGTAATAATATAAAACAAACAGAGACGACAAAACCATATGGCTGATAACGAAGAGAGAGAAACAGAGTACACAGAATGCAATTTTAGGCTGAAAAGGGGCTTTTGTTTTGGAAGGGAAAGAATAATAGACAAGTGTGGAATTGCATGTTGGAAAGGAGACGCTTACAATGTCTCTATTTGATACAGTGCATCCATATACCATACTTGTTATCAACAGTATCTAAACCCAGAATTCGAAGGGCTGAGGCATATTATATAACATAAATATATATATACATTATCTGGATTTAGAGAAGTAGTCATTGTGCCATCACCTATGCATTGTGGACTAGAGTTTCTTTCTATCCAAAGCAATACAATATGTGCATTTCAACCATAAGGATACAAACTCAGAAGAACAAGAAACTGCAATTTCATCAAATAAGCTGATTTACAACTTGCTATAGATAAGAGCCATTATAATATGAACAAAAGGTTGCAATAACTGTCACAATAATTGAAAACCCGCTGAGAAAGTGTTAAAGTTGTAAGACGAAGAAACTATCATACACCACTCATGTCAACTATCATCATAGGAGTCGGGGCCTCTGAAAGGTTACCTGATTCACAGGAAGGTGATTATTCTCTTTATTTTCTGGTTGCACAGGGAAACCTCCATGAAGACGACACAAGAGGATTCATCGAGAAGACTGCGACTGATCGCCTAACAGAAAGAAAAACAGAAAAAAAACCATGTTCAGCAGAGCCTGGTACCCATAAGGCCTTGCAGGGTCCCAGTGGGTGGGGTTACAAGGAGGCAGAGATGAACCTGACCAACCACAGGCCGTCACCCGGGGATATAAACTCCGGCCATCACTGATCTTCAGGGTGACTGACAACTGGACCAACGCCTCACACGTGGGCCCCTCAACTTTACTTGGCCCCCAGTGCAGGTAAGAAACGAGGGGGGGAGGAGAGCAGAAGCGCTTTCCTAATCACCGACCTGACTCATTAAACTGTGGATAATGGCACACTCTTTCAACAGCGTCCTTGAAAGCAGTCATGGTTTTTGCACTCGGTTAAACACTCCAAAAAGGATTGAAAGTAATTATGCATACTTTCTCACCTCTGCACTTGCACAGGTCTGTTCGAAGTGGGTGTAATTCGTGGATTTGGACGGTTTGGTCCAATTTGGATGTTGGAGAGGCGTGTGTGTGGGGGGTGGTGGGGGCATACTGAGGTGAGGCACTGTGCCTCCTCAGCATCGTCAGTGAGCCACGTTAAAGTACTTGTTGGTTTAGTGAGGTTCAGGCACGAGGAGTGAGGTTGGTTATGGCAAAGTAGGCCGTCATGACAGCCCGTCTGCAGCTACTTATGGTATTTTCGGGGCAACGGGCCATTGGAGAATTAGTTATTGAGCAATCATTAATCATCATTCAAATGTTGGCGTGACTGTATCAACGGAATTGCCCAAAAATCTAAAAGTCATTATTTTATTGTTTGGTGTTTTAAAAAAAAAATGAAGTATCAGAAGTAGAAATCAAAACATGCGGCAGAAAACTCACCCTTCAGCTCACATTTATGTAATATGTAACAGAATGGTCAACTGACTAATATGTATACACACACACACACACACACACACATTGTTTCCACACATAAACACATCGGAGATGAAGAAGAAGAAGAACTGGACCGGGATGGAGGATTAGTGGAAATAACGTTTGTGTGTAATTTTTATGAATCACCAAGCTGCTGTCTTTCCCCCTGATTTCTGTGACTGACGTGAAATGGCACCACGAGATGAGGATCGGCACAAGCTCGCAGCCGACTCAGCTGATCATTTTTGCTTTACCACGTTACATTACGTCATTATGTCATTTTTATCCAGTGCGACTTACAAAGAAGTGCATTTCGACCATAACGATACAAACCCAGAAGAACAAGAAACAAGAAAATGCTATTTCATCCAATAAGCCGATTTACAACGTGCTATAGATAAGAGCCATTATAAGTACAATTTAAGTGCATACCGCATGAGCCGCTTAGGCACAGAAGAAACTTTAAACACAAACCAGTATGTTGGTAACGGGGAAATCCAATAATTGCCGTGAATTGCGAATTGGTCAATGGGGACACAATGTAAATGGTCTGTTATTTGGAATGTTGCTCTCATTCAAATATGTTACATAAGCACACATCTTCTATGGACGCACTTGAGGAAAATGCTCAAACAGTTCAGAATTGGAATAATGAATGTGCTTGGCAATTGAAGAAGCATGTGGAGTGGAATCATTTAAAGAAGCTTTTTGTTTTAAAACACCTGGGAGCTCAGCTGAGCTAAAAAGAAACATTACTCAAACAGAAAGTTTAATATGAAAAACGTAGGATATCATTTTATTTTTGTGGTTTTTAATCATTTAAAATCGCAGTAATTAACAACAGTGATTATTAAGCTGTGATCTTTGATCGGTATTGCTAATATACACAGTTTGTATGTGTGTATATTTTTGTAGGCGTACGTGGTCATGCGTAGCAGCCTCTTTGTGCTCCTCTCTCTCACACTCGGTCTATTGTTGCCATGGTAACTAGTCCCACTCATCCCTGTTCGCTGAGTCAGGAAAATCAGGGTTTGACTGATGTGGTCCTATCAGAATCCCATCTGCCACCAGCATCTAGCTGCCTGGATATCACATTCAATTGCAAATCATCTTGATGATTTTTTTTGTCTTGGGAGCATTTCACTGATGTCTCATTCTGATTTTTAGCTCCTACATGGTTATATTCTTTTTTTGTCGGCTACACCAGCATGTTTCTTCTTGAAGGTCTCAAGGTGAAAGATGAAGTGGAGGCTTGAGCTTGAACTGCTTCTCACTGGTGGAAAAAGGACCTCAGCAGTGTCCTCTGCACATAGGGTCAAAAATGAATCATCATACATTTTTTAATAGCCCTCCATTTCTTTGACACTTATATCATTCCCCTTTTTATCTGCATAATTTATATAACACTGGTTTACACTTAAGAATCCATTCCTGTTAAATATCCAGACCGAGTGATATGAAGTAACGTCACATTAAAAAGATACTTAAACGTCGGGAAAACTTTACCCATTTGGAATTTCTTGCCACAAAGAAACGTATCAAGTACACAACTTCAACTTCAAACTATGCCTTTTCTGTGGAGGACATCAGAACACGGAGAAGAGTTGGGCATTTATCGAAGGGACTATTTCTTCAGTCTCAGCTCAACTGAACGGAGTTACAACTCCTAGGGACACGTCACGGTAACATCCAAATGAGACGGTCGTATTTGAATATTACAAGACAGAGGCTGTGTTGCTCTATGCGATGTCAGCCATCTGTAAATCCCCCTTAGTCTGCTGCAGAGGCGACAGATTATTTCATTTTATAGCATGACTCAAGATTGACTTTTCCCTGAGCGGGTTGGGAACCTTTTGTCAGGAACGTTAAAGTCATGACATACATAGCTGGAAAACTCATCAACAGGTTGACATTTTTCTTTTTCTTTTTCATAATGTGTGAAACTACTGAGGTGTGTGAATGTGCCCTCATAATATCTATGCCACAATTCTTTTTAATAGTATTTTGCGATTCCAAACAATATACCAGGATGTTGACTTCATTGTGACTTCCTGTGGGAACTGTAAGGATGTAGATTATGCATGTAAATGCCAAATCTAGCTCCCAAAGTAGAGCTTTTCTGTGTGTGCATTTAGAAACAGCATGCTGGTTCATTGATAGGGATGCTGTCCTACTACATGTTGTGGAGACATGAAACCGAAGTTGTTGATATGAGTGGCTCACACATTTTAGCTATAATTTGATTAAAGCAACAACGTGGTTAGGCATAGCTGTTGTCATCATACTGTGATAATGGGCTAATGTGATTATGTGCTTAGTTAAAGTATAAGCATAATCAAGTAACCTGTTGTTGTTGTTGGTGTTGAGTGACATAAGAAGACACTCGCTGGGACAGAATACAAAAGCCTATTGGATGCACAAGGGTTTTGCAGAGCTCATGCATGGAAATACATGGAAAACATGCAGTTTTCAGGGTAATTTCCTGTTTTGCCAGATTAGGGTTAGTTCACCACTAAAGTGAAAGGGTTCAATGAGCAGCAGCGATGCAGAACAGTCTCTCACCCAAATGTACTCGTCCAAAAAGGTTTGGATAGAAAATGGCTTTCCAGAGAGTCTCGCAAGCCAACAATTCTATGATAAAATCATTATTACTGTTCAGACCGTGTGTTGGTTGAATATTCTGCTGTACGGACATTGTGTTCATTTATATATTATATATTTATTCCCTTGTAAATCGGTCTTGCTGATTTCTTGCGGTTCTTAAACGCAGTATTTATTCACCTCGTTGTCACAAAATCTTGCCTGTAACAGAAAAAATATCAGGACTTGACGTTAAAAAAAGAATACAAGACAATATTTTTCTTGTATTCTAAACACTGTAATACTGGTGTTGGGTTGACCCTCTTTCAGGTTTTGTATCACTCACGGATGCTTTTACCTTGCACTGTACAGACATCATGCCTTACAAATCACACCAAATGGTCCGAATCTAGAATTTACACAGAAGTGTGTGCATCCACGTCATCTTTATCCATCTTCATCTTTCAGTTTGTTCCTCTGCTGTCTCCTCTTGCTCTCCCCAGGTGTCCTTTCTTCCTCAGCGGCAGGAACAGTCGCCATAGCAACAGAGAGCCGACTGTGAAGTGAAAGAAAAGAGTGAGTGAGAGTGAAAAGGAAGGAGAAAACGAGGAAGAGGGGACTTCAAGGTTTAAATCTATACTCTTTGTCCATCTTTGCTTCAGACCATCTGTATTTCTCTGTAGATCTGTGTTTCCTTCTCCTTGCGTCTTCACATATATTGGTTTCCTTGCGCTTCCCTTGGAGTTAATATCTGTTCCTTCCATCTATCCCTCCTCCTTTTATCTCTGATCCTGCGTCTATACCTCAGTGTTCTGGACTTAAGGGCCAATTATACCTTCTGGGTCTGAGAAACATGGTTTATGATACACACACAACTGGCCTAGCCAGTGTGTGTGTGTGTGTGTGTGTGTGTGTGTGTGTGTGTGTGTGTGTGTGTGTGTGTGTGTGTGTGTGTGTGTGTGAGTACGTTGAAGCAACAAGACTCCTCCTCCATTACAAACAGGGAAGGATGTGATTCTTGCTTGAGGTAAAAATTGCTTGTTAGTTGCATTATTTATTTCCTTTTTGTTTGCGATGTTGAGGGTTGATTTGAAGCAGAGAATCAAAGACACGCAGGGTGTCTCATCTTCAGGTGGCTTGTACTTCACATTCACGAAACTACAACAAGTTTCATGAATGCAAAACCCACTCAAAACTATGATAGTAACATCGATTATGGTTTTAGTTGTAAGTCAGTGGAGATTGTCATCCCTGAAATGGAAATGATAAAATGTTTATGTGTGTTGTGGGCTTTGTGCTGGAGGAGGTACAGAAGTGTGCATACGTACCATATGTGTGTGTGTGTGTGTGTGTGTGTGTGTTTGTGTGTGTGTGTCTCTCTCTCTGTTTTAATCTCATTCATATATTCATTAGAAAGCAGAAGTGCTGACGCAAGTGAGAGGGAGAGGAGGCATGGAAGTGAGAGGCAGAATGCGTGAGATAAAGTGAGAGGAGGAGAAAGAAATCCAGAAATGTATCCAGCCATCCATCCATCTAGAGTGCTAATAGAGATGTTGGATGTAGACATTAAACATACAGCATATAAATAAATAGTGAATGGGGGGCGGGTGGGGATGTGAACACACAGAAAAGAGGTCAGGGAAAATCACACCCTTTTCTTCTCTTCTCTGACTTTCGTTTCTATAAGATTCATTTTAGATCAACGGGCCAATGAATCCTCAAACGCGGACCAAAATAACATCGTTAACGCACACTCGCACTTTCCGCAAATGCATCACAGCTGGCAGGCTTACATTACAGTGCACCCAGCTCTCTGCAGGGTCCCTCCGCTGGCTTTTATGGTGACAACTTAAAGAGAGCGATGAAACAAAGGAAAGTGTACAAAAACCAGTGGGGAAAGGAGACATGATGGAAACCAGGCGGGAGAAAGAGAGGAGCATGGGAGACGAGAGGATGGATGAAAGAGTGGCTGATCAGGAGCGTCTCAACACCAGAGACAGCTGCCGGAATCGCATCTCTGACATTCATTGGCTTTTTTACAACTTCAAAGGGCTGTTGTGCAGCTATAAGAAGATTATATGCTGAGCCCTTGACATGGCAAAAACATCACATTGAGATGCTCACAGAAAATCGTGTGTGTGTGCGCGCATGGTGTGTTAATGGGTGTGTATACAATCTTGTCTAGTATATACAAGAGTTTATGTGTACTTCAACCCACCCAAAGACTTTAGTATGATGAGAAAATGATTGGTATTGGTATTCTTTGGGCGAGTATGGTATAGATTTTTAATGTGAGGATGAAAAACTAAAATATTTGAAAATCGCTAAAATTGGGTCTGTTAAAGTACTTCCATGTGATTTTTTTTTTTCTTCCTAATTTGATAAAAACTCTCCTAAAAACAAGCTGCACTGGAAGCAGCGCTGCAGGACAGAGGCAGAGCAACACAAAGACCGGAACTGTGCAATGAGGAAATAAGTTAATGGGAAAAATAATCCGTGAAAATGTAGCGTGTTCATAAACATTTTTTTGTTTAATAAAATAGCTTTAATTTAGTTATTGGATTTCGGCCAGCAGAGACGGCTTAGCTGGCCCTGACAACCAGCCACGGAGTCAATCGTGCCAGTAAGTAGTAGTGACTGTTATCTTGCTCAAGACTAAAATGTTGGACGGGCAGATATTAATTGAAGAAGGCTCTCCGACGCCTTCCACTTCTACACATGTTGACCTGCTTTGCCATCTCCTTTTCTGCCCGAATAAAACCAGTGAACGTAAATCCCACGGCTTCTCCTTGCATGCAATTCCTCTAGCTAGCTCGAAAGCTGCAGTGCTCAAAGCTGCTGTCTTAATCCTTAATAATCTTAAATACAAGAACCAAGTCGCTATGGCACTTTTTAGTTACCTAGCAACGCCCATTCACAAAATGCCATATAAGGCGTAGTGTGGAGGCTGAATGTACTCTCACATTCAGAAACAGAGGCCGTCTTAGAGGACAGTAAACGTGCCCTTCGGAGTAAATCACAAACAAGCGAATGTAAGTCCTGTGCGGTAAAGACCTGTAAAGAAACATCAGGGGCTCCAGGCAGCTAAGCGGGTTGTATCTTCTGCGTCCAATGACCACAAAATAGTCAGAATGGCTCGATGCCACAATGGATGTCTTTTTTGACCGCGCTCCAGTCGACCCGCATCCCCACCAAGACACACAGTCAATTCAAATCCGCCATTAGATCCCCCGTACAATACTAGCGGTCATGTGCTGTTACCTCGCCGCACAAATGCCAGCTCCCAGACACCACGTGATGCCCCACGTCTCGTGTCTCTCCTCAGCTTGCCCGTCTCAGTCGTTCAGCGGGCGAAGCAGGTAGCCGGCCAATTAGTCATCTCATTGGGAGCTGACTGAAACTTCCCACCACCGATGATGCCTAACACATCTCAAGGCGTACATTGCAGAGGGTGATATGGCACACGGGGAAGCTGCACGCACGTCGGCTTTGGCCCAAGGAAAATAAAATAATATGCATTGATTCATGAAACTGTGTTTCCGTGGCAACGATAGATGTTTTATACGGGCAGGAAGGAGACAGAGCTGCTCTGCCTTTTTCCTCCCTCTTCTGCTTTAATCAATTACCGTTGTACACATACAGTAGATTATCGTGGCACACGACAGGTTGCTGTACAAATATGACAAACATTTTAAATGATAGCGACTTGTCAGACATTTTGCGTAGTGATATTTCTCAGAACCAGCTGCTGAAAGATTTTTTGACCATCAATGTTAGTAATTCCACCCTGATGCATTTACAGAAAAAAAGCTTTTAGAGGATGTTTAGTTACTGCTTTAGTGTAACGCATTTACAACCCCATGTTGTTATTTTTCATTATAATTTATGACACCGTCTAATCGAGGAAAGCTCCCTACACGTTTTTTCATGTAAAGTAAACTGAGTGGAGTTCACGTGGAAACAGAGGAAATTCAATTACAGCAATATAAGGATGTACTTATAATTTAGGTACCGCACCTCATGCAAGGAAAACAACACATTCTCCTTTTTCTTCTGAAGAATAGCTTTTTTAAACCTCGGCAGGCGCGCACGTGTGTGTGTGTGTGTGTGTGTGTTTGGCATTGCTTGGTGATTGGAGTTGAGCTAGTGTCCCCATGAATCACATTACGATCTCATATCACTTATTCCTAAAACGATGAATTACAGAAACGTAAATGAATCGTTCACCTATATGTAACATCGCCCGGCTCACATATGCGATCGTACGGTCTGTACGGGCGCGTACTAAATTGTGGGGTTTGGCATGTTTTGTCTGCACAGGATCCATCGCTACCACGTTCACAGTGGTTTTACTGACGGGTCTGTGCCTCTACAAGTGAAAGCTATAAAAGTGAAGGAAACCATAAATATAAATATTTACTTTGTTATCCTGAAACTAATGTGTACTGTTGATGAGTCAGTGTTCCTCAACCACAACCACGGGGAAACAGGTGGGAGTTTCTCTTGATAGCTGTTGACCTTTGAGAAATACAGCAGACTATTCACCTGCAAAATTCTTAGTTTGTCTTTGTTCTAATATTTGGTCACACGGATGTGTTCAACTTGCTTTGCTTTGACCTAAAATAAATCAAAATGAAAGGATCTGTTTAAGTGAGCAGATCCTAGAATCTGAAGGGATGTCAAATGCCAAAACAATATAAAAGATTTTAATCCAAGAATTATTTTAACCTCCACTGCAATTATTTCAAAGTTAAAATAAGAAAATCACGGTCACATAAAGTAATGTACAAAGAATACACACTTACATGTATTGATTGACCACCTCGGTTCTCTGCCGGATAATGTGGCACAAGGTGAGCCAATTTATAACAGCTGCTACTTCTCTGAAATCCAAAGCTCATAATGCGACATTCCAAAGCTACTACAGTAGATCTTTGGCAGGCCCACACTCTCTTATCTATTTTTTAACATCTCCCTTCCTTTGTGTTGCAAAGCGTTTTGGGCTGAAATTCCAACGGGTAGAATTGCAATTGTCGCTTGGCAACATTAACTTAGTGGGGATCTTAACAGTTAGCAACTATTGAGGCTTCGGTGATTTAACAACACCACTGTTTGTTTTGGCATTGCAGCAGGCTGTCTGTTCGCTGCACGACATCCTGCTACCTGCAGTGCACCACCTCACTGCATCACGTGTGTGTGTGTGTGTGTGTGTGTGTGTGTGCGTGCGCGCGGGTGGGTTCTTTGTTTGCATCTATATACTTTTAAGAACTGTCACGCCCCAAACCTTAACTACCAGACTACAGGCCTATCCCCAAGCTAACTAGGATTACATTACCAGTAGGATTTGCATGAGCATCATCGTCCTCATTTCTTACCGAATGGATATGAGCTGATGAGATGAAGCAGCAATGTGAGCAACCTGTGTTTTACAGCGGAGCCAAAGCAGCACAAAAGCAGCTGAATCTAAGGAGCCTTTAATAGGACATGGAGGCAAATCCTGGCTTACATGAAATGAGTTTGTCCAACACAAGTGTTACACAGAGTGCTGCTTTTCATGCGCTGTATTTACATGTGATAACTTCTCACCTGAGTTGCTTGATAACAATAATTGTGTGACCTTTATTAGTTTTGAGCAAACACTGACAATATTTGCAGATGTGTTAGTGATAATCCCTTTTTGTGTTTCAAATTTCCACCTGCGTTAGTGCTCCTGAGAGAAGAAAAAGATGTTGTACATTTCTTGTACAGCATAACATTATAAATTAATTAGAGCAATTTAGTCTTAGAATACATTTGGGATTAGACCGGGAGCATTTGGGACAACATAAAGCTCCTTCAGGTATTTTCATTTGAACACAAGCCTTTAAAATATTCTACTTGACATCCTTTTCAACCAATTCTACATTCTTTCCACTTTCTGTTTGTGGCGTCGTCCATTTTCTAAAAGAATATCATGTTATTGTATTAAAAGTATACGTTCTATCGTTTCAAAATAATACGTCTGTCTAAAAAACCAACACAGTCCGAGCCATTAACCAAATATAGTTTCACTATGAGCTTCATGGGAATTCAAAAAACAAGATCTTTCACTCTATGTTTGATCAGCTTTTTATGAATTTGGCCGATTCCTAAAGGTGACCCGGGAATCAGAGATGAGAGAGAGAGAGACGACTGGTTCACTCAGTGACTGGCTGGCCAGCTTCCTGTTTTCTCCCAGACTGTTGTTAAACTCAGTCAATCTTGGAGAGTCTCGGTGCTGCCATCTGGGTTCAACCGGAGCTTCATCATGGCTCTGCCAACTGGCACAGATGGCACATGGATACTATGTCATTTGTTTGAGTACAGTGGGATGAAGTGAAAGCTAAAGATTAGTTATCAAGTGTCCGAAGTCCAGTTAAAAGGGCTGTATTTAGAATCCAGATGATCAATCGGCAAACAACAATGAACGCTATTGCATTGCTTGTTGCATGCTTTTTTGTGCATTTTAGTGCGTGTCAGTGTGTCTAAAGGACCGGTGCACGGCTCTGGAGTCACACGGCGGTTACAGCTGCCATTATCTTTGCTTTGTTTGCACTGTTTGCCCCGTAAGATGCGAGCCGCCGGCTCACCATCAGCACTTTGAGAGCCGCTAAGAGTTAATTGAAATGATCTCGTAACGTGCTCTATGTAAGTGGAGATCTTTAAAATTTGTATTAAATTAAATGTTTGTTTAGGCACTGTCACCGATTGAGCCAACACATTGGTGATTAAACTGCTCCCTTTGTAAGGCTACTGTTGTTGTCATGGCATCCAGCACATGACCTCCCTCAAGCCACAAGCTTCTCTAATCTGATGAGGATGATTCCTCATCTACGGAACAACATTTAAAAAGACAACAGGACCACAATCATTTTCAAGCTGCAAATGAAACCGTTTTAATGAGGGAACAGTCACATGGTGATGAATGAGCTGATGCTTGTCACTGAGTTAGCACTATTTGTGTATTTTAAAGGACCATTCATGGGAAGTTCATTCTTATGTAATGATATTGGAATTGCCTAAGATTCGCTGATCATCCCAAAACGTGTGTGCTGAGGTGAAAGACTGCAGGCCAGTGAATGAAGCACTCTGGTCAAATCTCTGAGTTGAGCAGATAAAAAGCTTTTCCCTGCACATCCAAGAGCGAAGAAACGGCCACTTGTATGTGAAGTGAATTTATTGCTCGGCAACCTGGTGTCAAAGACAACAAATATAATTGAATTGACCTCATGCTGGCTGAGGAAGTGCTCGTTAGGCTCAGGAAGCAGCCAAACAGCAATCCACTCAACAGGCTACTGACAGCGAGCAGCGGTCTGCCACAGAAGCTACGGCTCTTCACTAACGTCTATGATGGCCGTCACGAAGCCAACAGGGGTCCACGGTAGTTTAGAGACAATCACAAACAATGACGGCAATCATAAGTGCGGTACGCACGAGGCGGGTTAACCGGTGGTTCACCGTCGCCCATTTCCAACAACGCTCCTGCAGAGGATCGCTATCATTAACTCGTCACGGTAAGTGGTGTCAAGGGAATATAGGAGTCAGCTTTCACTGAGTCGTGCCGTGTAGATTCAAATAATGAGCTAAAGCTTCGACGACAGCGCGATCGTCACTTGTGATGGACGGCACCTTTACCTTTCAGATTCGGATTTCATTTTGGAAGCTCGACTGTCGCTCAAAACGAGAATGAAGAGGATCTTTGTGTGTTCGTTGGTGTGTGTGTTTGTGGGGGGGGGGGGGGGGGGGACACAACTGAACACTGCTGTTCAGTTGTTGTTCAAATACACTTATAGTGTATAGTATTGTTATCTGTTTGCCTGAGCATTTTATCTTAAAGAGACACTCTGGAGATTCCTTCAAGCATCAATCTGAAAACCGTTATGTAATTGCCGACTTGGAAGTGTGAAAATGAATCGTACTCTTCAACTGCATTTGCAATTTATCACTATTTCTATTAAATGTAGATTAAACGATCTTGAATGAGCGCCACGTGAGTTGAGTCTTCAGTGCACGTTTTGCTCAGCGCCGCTTTATATGCTTATTGTGCTCAGATAACTGATGTGATGTGGATGCTGCACAATGAAAGAGGCTATGAAGATGTGTGTGAGATGTGTTTGGAGGAGGATTCATCATCAGGAGATTATATTTTAGCCTCTCACTCTTTAATTTTGACCTTCTTGACCCCAGTTGTGCAGTAATACATGTAAAACAGTGCATTTGTTTTTACTTCATTTCCCCAATGCATTCTTTTAATTTAAAAATGCAGACATTCTCCTTTGCTTTTCCAATGTGGGGATCGTTGAAACAAGAAAGTGACTTCACAAAGGTTTTAGCAGATTAATTGAGGGTGAAAACAGCTCCATAAACTACATGGTGATTAGATATATTTGGATTAATATAATAGTGTAAAATCGATTGAGCTTCAATCACTGATGTTTAAACCACAAACAAGCCATACATCTAGGTGTAACAGCAATATCAGTTTAAAAATCAGCCTTCTATCACCTGGCATGTCGAGGATTAGAGGATTTATGTACGCTGATGCAGAACACTGCAGCTCGAGGCCTATAGGACCAGCAGACTGGGTCTCACTCCAGTTCTCAGGTTGATAAATCTGCTTCCTGTCAAACAAAGAATTGACTTCAAAATCCTGCTGCTGGTTTATAGTGCACTGGTTAAGGGCCAAATTACATTTCTGATGTGCTGATCGCTTATGAAGCCCTCAGGTTGTCTGGGACGGGTCTACTTTCTGTTCCCAGGGTCAAAAACGAAACATTAATGAAGCAGCGTTCAGTTTTTCTGCTCCACACATCTCAATAATTTCTGCATTTTGGAAACTCTTAAAAAACAGATTTCTACGGTCTTTAAAAAATAGTAATGATGTTTCAATCGATATTCTCAACTGTTTATACATCTCCCTGCATTATGTGTGGATGTTTTTAATGGTTTCATGTGAAGCACTTTGAATATGCGTGTTGTTGAAATGTCCTAAATATATAAAAGTGCCTTGCCTCAAAAAATACCCATCAAACATAAACAAAACTCCCCAAGATCCCCGATTCTATTCAAGATTGAGCTATTTTTGTAAATTGAAAATATTTTTTTTTCTCAAAGGAAAAGATGGAGGCAGCATGGCAACAGTCTCAGGCGCACGCTGTGTGTGTGTGTGTGTGTGTGTGTGTACGTGGGGCACCACGGTGCGCTAAGAAGCTGACACGCACGCGCACGCAATTAGGTTTACAACACGTTGGCGCGCACAAACGCACCAACTGTGGCGTCCTCGTTCCATCTCCATCCATCCGCCTCTCTCTCTCTGTCTCTCTCTCTCTCTCTCTCCGTCTCTCTCTCTGTCTCCATGGTGGTGGTGGGGGGGGAGGGGGGGGGGGGGAGATGGGAGGTGACGCTCCCGCTGAATGTGCTTTCCCTGCAGTGGAGCATCAAGACGGACATCGCTACTCTCTCGGTCCCGGATCGTTCCCCCGGTGTGATTTCCGTAACCGCAAAGTGACCTTTCTCCTGTCCGCATCTTGGCTTTGTCTTTTTTTTGTCTTTTTTTTGTCTTTTTTTTTTGTTTTTTGTCTCCACATGGAGGCAGAGCGAGGCATCGTCTCGCAACAAAGATCTGACTGAAAACGTTGTGCAACCGAGTTGGATTTAAAGCGTTTAAACCGAGCGACCATGAGCGCCGCTGCCCGCGTCGATGCGCTCCGCTCCTCCGTTTCCCGGCCCCGGGGTGACCTGTCCTGGTTCCACACC
Organism: Apeltes quadracus; assembly: GCA_021346845.1. Taxonomy (NCBI): domain Eukaryota; kingdom Metazoa; phylum Chordata; class Actinopteri; order Perciformes; family Gasterosteidae; genus Apeltes; species Apeltes quadracus. The sequence goes on from CM037924.1 coordinate 15,810,787, forward strand.
GGCTCGCTTGCGCCCCAGTAGACTGATCCTGTCCGGTGCTGCGGTGTCCACGCGGGCAGCCCGAGCGACTTCAGAAAAAAAACCAAGAAATAGAAATAAAGCATAAAAACGGATCCGCCAGATGGATAACTACTCGACTCTCCAACGTAAGGCAACCAGGTCATGTACCTGCTGCAGTATTCGTCATTCACTGTGTGTTAATGATCCCTCCAACTATAATCGAATTAATTGCGACGCAGTTAGGAATCTGTGGTTAATCATCCTGACCCAATTGAATTAAATGTCGTTTTTTTTAAATCATCCAATAGATGCAGTCATACACATGATTACCTGCCGACCATAAATGTCTAATGAGGCTTGTATCATGCAACACATTAGGACATTTCATATTCGCAACAACTCTTTTCACTTTCACTACAGAGCAGTTTGGGTTTTGTTTCCACGTTTATTTGTGTGAAAATGGTCCCTACATCATTTCATAGACCCTCATCCCGGGGCCTCTTAAGCTCAGTGATGAGCTAATGAAACAGCCATGACTGCAGGAGGAGAGGGAGTGTGGGAATGTGTGTGTGTGTGTGTGTGTGTGTGTGTGTGTAAGGATGATGCAGTGTCATATACCCTTCTATCTTGACATGTAGCCCCGAGCGGTTCTGCTTTGATAGCTTCGTGCTTTCATATAAGACATTATCACACACCTGTTAAATGCAGGGCCCGAGGCGTTGTGCCCTATTAGCTTATCCAGCTCATTATTTAGCAGTATCAGTCACGCTGGTAATGACAGAGGCTTGTTAACCATTTGGCTAAATGCTTTACTGCTGCTGTTATACACCTGCACACGGTTCCTCACTACCGTTGTCCAGATCCTCATTTCTGTTTGGTGCGGCCGTTTTCTTCACCCAGCCTTATCACTAAGCAGCACACATACCCAGTGTCTTTCTGACTTGCAACCGAGGCACTAAAGCAACATGCAAAAAGGGGCGTCTTCTGATCAAAGGGAATATTTAATCACAATCTTCAATGGAACCCTATTTCAAAGGCTCTGTGTCTGCGTTGCTGATGAAATGAGAAGGGGTTTACAGCGACTGCTAATAGTTGTTTTGTATCAATTTGCCAACGGTGTTTTCGGTTTTGGTCTCTTTTCTTTGGCATCAAGGATGCAGGTTGTAGAATGTGAAAATACATCCGTTTTGAGGCACGTAGGCAATCCGGCTCATTTACAGTCAGTAACCGAAGGCTCTCTCTCTGTGGGCTAGCAGACATGGCAGACTGGCACGTTACCTTCTGGAGTCTCGGAATGAATACTGAGACTGAGCTCTCTGTCAACTTTTAAAATCAGCGTTGACTTGCCAGGTTGGAAGTGTGCAGCAATGCAACTTCACATTTACTCAAGCTCTGCACCGTTTGGAGGTACTTTGTTTAGTTATTTTTTATTGTGTGATAGTATGAACGTCTTCTTTACCATATTTAATTTATCTATCTATCTGTGCGCTGCAGAAATATTTAACCTGCCTTCCATTTCTTTGAAGAATATTTGAAACCTTTTCATAATTTTTGTTCAGTAAAGGCACTTTCAAAGTGTAGACACTAATGCCTCATCATATTTGAAATATACTGGTTCGAATAAAGACTGGTTGACATATTCTTAGTCTTTATAGAAAAGAAATATGATAAAATACAAAGCAAAACAGCATTTTCTCTATTTCTTTTGCTTTATACTTTTGAGTGCATTTGCTGATTATAGTTGTGCACTTTTACTTCAAACTGAGTTACACTTCTTCTAAGCATTTGAGGTATTTGAGAAACTGTTCTGATACCAGCTGTTATTAGCAGTATAGCTAGCCCGATGATTGATCAGTCACGCAGTGGGAATGGATCTGCATCTATTTTGATGATTCATTCTTATAGTAACTGTTAAAGGTATTTTTAAAAGAGGATCTCTGAGATATAAAACAGATATTTTGGGCTGTCGGTCAGATGAGTCATTCAGATGAATCATTTTGAACAGCTAATGTTGGGGCTTAGTGATCGTTGCTGTGATTTCTCAGGATTCTATGACAGTTTACAGACCCAATTGGTTTATCACAAAAAAAAGTTGTGAAAAGAAAGTAAGATGCAGTTGCAGTTATGTCCTCGGTCGATATCTTTCCTTTGAGATTAAAGCATACAGTGAGATTAAGAGAAGCAAAGTCCATTTGTGACAGATCTGGACACTACTGTTTAAATACATTATTTAACACACATACAGTACCCCTTTCAGTCTAGCTATAGTTGTACTCACTCTAACTCCTCTTATGTCTAAATGGCAGTCAGCACCTCTGGTGTTGAGTGGAATGTGAGAGGCTTCAGATGAAAAACACGATAAACGCATTAACATTTCCTCTTCAAAGAGCAAACTTGCAGGCAGCTCTCAGTGCTGCTCCACTGTAGCTCTGACAGGACACTGCTGTTCCTGCTGCTGCTGCTGCTGATGCTGCTGGTTGCCTAGTGACTGTATCCAAGGAACCGGCTCCCATCGTCATGGTGATGGGCCAAGGGGAAGAGACCCATGGAGGGAGAGGGGACACAGATACCAGCTCCTCTGCAGTGTGTGCGTCTTCCGATGATGAGAATGAATTGTGATGTCACCGGGGGGGGATTGATGATTTTAGTGGCTTTGTGACAGATTGGTGTTAAAGAAGGTGCTAAAGTCTAGATGGATTAATGGGAGCATAGAGAATACAATCTTTGCAAGTTGTGTCTTTGCTCAAATGTGAACACAAAATGCACTTTGGAGTGAGACAGCTCAACATGAAAGCAAAGTAGTGTTGATTATTTACACAGAATGTGGATTATTTGGCTCAATTTTGAATTTACAGATGGATAATGTGAAGAACAAATGTTACAACAATTGACTGATCAACTAGTAATGAGAGATAGTGAATCAATCATTACTAGAATGATGTGTTACTTTTCATGCTCTTGTGCATTTCTGTGGCCATTTTCAGTATTTTTGATTAAAGAATCAAGAAAATCCTGCTCGGATGAATCAAACTAATTTCAACATTTTGTCCGTGAATTATATTATTATAGAGCCACCTATTAACAATATGGGTACTGCATTTTTGGGATTATGGGGCTGAAGCAGTACGTCACGTTTAGGCAGAAATCACCAAATCCATGTGTAGGATTATAGAGAAGCAGAGAGGTGGAGGCAGGAGGAACAGGAAACATCCTATTGGTCACAGCACCGAGCATGCACCGTATTGTAGGTTCACACAGGCTGTTTCAAAGTGCTCTCCCACGGGGTAAAACCATCCAAATCGTCTCATCCATTTAGTTCAGACGGTTCATTGTGATTTATTTTATTCTGCGACTGCATCTTTCTGCATCCATTCTGTACCTTCCCCAGTCTCCGTGACAGTGTTGCCATGGTTGCATCAAGCACATTGTTCTCTCTAGGGTCACATCCGTCTTTGACTCCAATGCAAGACTCTTGACAGCCGTGTAAAGTCTTACAGGAGAAGAAATCTGGGTGTAAAGTGTTTTTTCTTTCATCCAATGCTAGCTGTGGTTTTTTTTGCTCCGTATGGTCACTGTGTACTACATCATTCGTTCCTTTAAGTCGTCCAATTTAGCCGGTTTGGATCAATTACAAGTCTGAATTGTGTGATTTTGTCAGAAGGTAAATAATACGCTGTGCGCATTATCTTCCTACCGTATATTGACATTGTCCATTTTCAATGTGTATATCTAGAACATGGGAGCCGTGTATTCCTTTTGAATAGACTTTTCCTTTTTTTTTGAAAATGTTTTTTTGTGAAATTTCAGGTTTAAGTGGGTTATGCTACTTTTTTTTATTGTTGTCTGAAGATATAATCTTGATCAATGGAAACGTATCATACATTTTCGGACATTTAATCAATATATGTTGTTTCCCTTTTTGTTTTGAGTGCTTCTGAACCAAAGTTGCGCCCTGTTTGAAATGCCGTGTCAGTGTCATGTGGTTCCTCGGGCTTCACCTCAAGATCCAGGGTCCACAGCTGCTGCTCAGCAGGCATCTTTCTGAAGATACACTGATGGGACAGGTCGCAAAGCTCCTTGTATTTTCTGTCACACAGAAAGCCTTTCTGTATCCATCTTGACAGCTACAAGAACACCAAAAAGGACCTGTCACTGCCAAGGAAAAAATCAGGCAAGGGTATTTAAAGCTAGCTATTTGGGCCATAATGCAGCTTTCTATGGAGCAGTGGCGGAGTCATGTATGCGCTTCACTACCGTTTCATATAGAAAATATAGGAGCCGCCAAAAACTAACCGTTTGGCAGAAACCACAGGTAACCATTCAGTTAATAAACCTGGCAGGACTGTAGCAAGGTGTTTAACACAGTGCGATAGGATTTGTGTGTGTGTGTGTGTGTGTATGATGCTGAGCCTTTCACACTTGTCCAATGTGTTGCACTGTGTGAACCAGTGTTTCTTCTGAATCTGCAAGGTTTGTGTGAGTGTGTGTGTGAGTGTGTGTGTGTGTGTGTGTGTGTGTGTGTGTGTGTGCGCGCAGTTTTATTTACCTCCATGTCTCCTGCTTGCTCTGTTTAAATCTGGTGCAAAGTGGCCTGTAGGACTTCTCTTCCCCCCCGTGACCCAAAGTTTTCAACTCAGATGGTATAGTTTGATAGATATAGTTTGGGCATCTTATATAGTTTGCACAGTATTGTTAAGCTGAGGCCATTTAGCCTATGATCGTATATGTCGGGATATTTACTACTTGTTTCACTTTTTCATCAACGTACTTTATAGTGACGGGATGTTTTCTCAAAGAAAGTAATGCAGGTTACTTAAGTGGGTTTCCTTTGATGTATCTTCAATACATCGATTTGATGATCATTTGAACACAGCACTTATTGGTCCCTCAAAATCTGTTTTTAATTGATAGTTGTGCTTATTCCAGTTTTTTGTTTGATGTAATTCCAAAGCCACATCAAAGTCGATGGAAGACTAAAATAACTCGTATCGAGGCTAAAATGAGCTCAAAGCTTGTAAGATGAAAGTCATCTCCTTTCTGGTTGCTCAACCCTGTCATTGAGGAAAAGACTAAATGATATCATTTTTGTTGCAGTGTTTGCACAGTACACAAATAACTGAACCTGTTGTACTTATTTATGCAAAGTCAGAACCATCTAAAAATATACACTCATAGATTTAACTTTTTATTTCCACAAAAAATATTACTTTTGAATGGCAGTTTCATCCTGAGTGCAAAACTTTGTCATAGTCCATTGAAAACCTCTTAGCTGTCGCATTCCCACTCAAGACGCTTGAAATGATGTAAAGAGCCAGTACTCCTTCTGTGGGTGACATTTTTGGCCTTTCCCAAACACGTGACAAGTTGGAACCTACCCAGCAACCCCTGGAAATGGGATGTAAAGTGTGACCGTCTCACAGGAGGAGGTGGAGCAGGTTAAGATTGAGGCAGGTCTGCCTGCACCCGTTGCTGGTTTGGTCCACGTGTTGCCGTGGGCGACCCATCTCCTTTTAATGAGACAAAAGCCTCTGGTCTAAGGTCTTTGTTCAACGACTCTGAGTACCGGAGACAGAGAGCGACCCTCAGGCCGCTGTTAGCCTTTAAGATCCTCTCATCCGTCACCACTTTTATCAGGAAGGTAATTTAAGCTATTTAGTCTATTAATATTGACTGTACCAAACAAAAAAGCCACAGCTGCCATAAATAAAAGAGCCCCGATGAGGTGGGGGGAAAAAGTAGAAACACACAGACGCATTAGATTGGGATGCACATTGTGTTTAGAATCAGTGGCATCCTCAGTTTTTTTTTTATAATTTGGAAATAAAGGCCTGTCTTGTAGCAGTGTGAACAGAGAGACACATGAAGCCAGTGAAGAAGAATGAGTTGAGAGCGGGAGAGTAATCTCTAAATCCACAGCATCTGCCTGTTGTCCTGCTCGGTCTGTCTCGACTCAGCTGTCAGGGGATCAGACAGGAAGAGACGGGAGAGAGATGGCTCCTCTCAGTGGGAGCTGGGGTTAGTTGCTCTTTGTTTTATTGGTATGATAAAATGGCTATCACCATATCTCCTTGTTTATGTGTTTGGGTTCCTTAAAGGGCGAAGGCTGACAAACCCATTTACTCTCAACAAATCCCTGGACAAGACCAAAAAAACATCTATTCATGTGTCTCTGAGACCCAAACCATTTGCTCCAAATGAAAACGTGAACATTTAATAAAGGCATAGGTAGAAGAAATACTCTTAATAGTTCTTAACTATACATATAGCACAGTGATACTTTATAAATACTTTATTTCATATAAAAGTTCTGCCTTGAAAAGGTAAGTTAAGTAAGAGAACAAAAGTACTGGGACCATTTAAGACTTATGTTTATTATATGGTTGTGTTATACAGTAATTATTATGCATTATGTGTGCTTCACTTAGAAGAGGGACCAATTTAATGACTTTATTTCAATTAGCTGGACATCATTATGAGTGAACAACATTTATTAATGACTATAACGTTAATAATTGGCAATAAGATGCCAACTTGATGACATATATTTTCAGGGTGTGAGTATAATGGACCCCCTGCGCCCCCCCAATTGAGCCTAGAAGCACTAGTGTGGATGATGGGACGAAGGGAATGCCGGATGAGTTGAGTTGACCTCTGCTGAGCTCCACTTGGGGGCTGGATGCGATGAAAGGGAGGTGAGTGGGTTGGAGGCGGGCCGCCAGGACTTTGTCTAAGTTGACAGGTGAAGGTCGTCCTGACTGAAGCTCCACGGAGCTGTGCCTACCGCCGCTTATCCATGTTTCATAGGTTATAAGTACATTTCTGTATCATTGATCTGAATCTGCAGGCGAGACGACTCCGAGAAACGAGCCGGGGTTCTTGTAGCAAACAACACTCACTGGGAACTATTTTCAGCGGCAGATTTTTTTGCATTTGCATCGACATGACGTTCGCTGTGTGTGGCGAAACTGAAAATTAACTTTGTCTTGTCAGGAACATGTCACCTCATGCTGTTGATGGGGCTTGTTTATGTGTTTTTGATTTGTGTTTGTTTTGGGCAACGCTGCACTGAGGAATGATCTATTCCAGGCTTTAATATCAAAAAATGCAACCAACACCTATTAAGGCCTTCAGATAGTGTTTTTTTTTTTTCATTGTGAAAAATAAATAAATAAATAAATTATTGTTTAAAATTGCATTCCCAGGGATTTGGTCCAGCTGGTTGTCCCTCACTGCTTTGGACAAGATGCGGAGTGAAAGTGGGGTCTTTAGTGGACCTCTTATGCTCAGAGGACGGACGTTTATCTTCTCTTTAATAGCAGTCAGTAATGAATGTTTTGACAGCAAGGAAATCCTCAAACAACTTACCCTACCCCAAAGAAAGAATAAAGCCTAGTTTATGCTTCTGCGTTTTCGGAGAAACGCATGGACCCGCAAGCGCAATCGCCCCTCGCGTAGCCCCTTGCGTGTCCCTTGCATAGAGTCCCGCCCCCCCTTGCGTCCTTGCGTGTGTCGACCAATTTTTCTAGCCTTGCGTCGACGGATACGCAAGCTACGCAAGCTACGCAAGCTACGCAAGGAAACGCAAGCCGCAGGGCTGTGATTGGTCTGCTTACTACATCCTTGCCGGAGTCTCACATTTCCGGTTTCATAGCATAATTCCGCCATTATTAAAACGAATATATTTTACGAGAGAATGAATCAGATCTAAGAGCTTTTGTCGGAAGAAATCCGTAAATATGACCACTTAGAAACACACGCGTCATTGGCGGACTATAAAGACGCGCGGATGGGCTCCAATTCATGGACGTAAATCTCCGCAAACGTCGGTTTTGCCGGTCGAAGGGGCGTTAAAGGTGTGGAGGAAATACGGGACAAATATGTCCGCGAAAAGAGACGAAGAAAAGCAGCAGTGTTGATGCACGGGGCAAAAAAGTCTCTGATAAATTAATAAACAAACCAACGACTTCCACTCGCAAAGACGGGCACTCTCTAGGTCGTCTTTGACAATAAACGTCACTCCGCTTGGTTTTCTGGCGGTGAATTGCTTTGCAACACACGCAAGCCTTTTTGAACCATGAATTGAAACGAGTCCGTCAAAACAACACGCAAACGCAACGGAGACGCTTCATTTATAGAGCATTTATAACATTGTCATTACTGTGAAAGCGACGTGAGCCGTGTGTGTGATGGAAGCCTCCCTCCCTGAACCCTCCCGGTCATACTGACGTCATGGTTGAGCATGAAAGATACAAATGGGAAACCCCTTTTCTGAAAAATAGTTCTTCACCATGTGCCATCTTTGTTTACATTTTTTTTTAAACGTTTCCATTCCCGTGGTATTTCTGTGTTAAACCTCACATTGCAATGAATTGTGGGTAATTCCCTTAGGCAAAGTGTGTGGAAAGGGTTCGTCGAGGGCTTAAAATGTCTGCGAAAGAACCCTCAAATACTCAAATAATGATTTGGCATTGTATATACTTTGACTTTGTATATACAAATGTCATATCTTGGTTTTGAGAAGCGATCAAGGACAGTTTTTAAAAAATATTTTTCCTTTCGATGATGTCATTATGCCTCAGGTTCATTTTGTGACCTGTTCAGGGCTCACAACCCTCTGGCTGAGAATTTATTTTTGCTGATATAGTCACTTTTTGGTATTTATTCGGTCGTTTAAGTTCCCTAGTATTAACCATGTTTTACAGTGGCACTGAAGGGATAGGAGAACTTGCCATATAAATGGATTATGTATGGACGAACAGATGGGAGCATGAGAACATGTTGGTTGTAATTATTTTTTTCATAATTCATAATGGATTGGGAGCTTTTATATCAAATATTTTGTTCTGTAAAAGATTATAGGCTTATCAGAAACCACAACAATGCTTCGGGGTTTAATCAATTTTTTAACTCTGGCTAGTTATTACCATCTTTTTATTATTTAGGTAAAGCTTGCCCCTCAGGTGTCGCGTGTTGGCATTCCGCACCATCTCATTCATTCACATTGCTCGTGACATCCATCCCTATTGTCCGCTTGCGAAAGGTCGCATTGCCCGAAACCGATCACTTGTGTGATTTCTTTCGATGATCTCCACCGACCTTAAAGCTAAAATGTCTACTAACGGTCGCGCAGAATCTAACCTGTCGCTTTGAGTGCGCAGTGATATGGAACGTTCGGCTCAACGTGAACAACTCTACATTATCGCTGATTATAATACGGGTAGAGGAAATCCAGCGTTCTGATTGGTTGAGAGCGAGTCACGGGGGTGCACGCTGCGCGTCAGGCCCAACAACGCCCTTGAATTTTTACATTATTGGACGGTAAATACCCTATTGTTTAAATAATGTACACCCCGTGACTCACTTTCAACCAATCAGAACGCTGGATGAATCATGTTTGAGTGAATAGAGACCTAAAGTAAGTCCCCCAATAGACTAAAACCAGGTACACACTAACTTGAGGCCCTCCTTGGTTTCACACATCCGACCTGGCCCGTCTCTGCGGTACATTCATATCAATACATTCAGCTCAGGGATTGGCTGTGTCCCCACGTAAACCACACCCCTGCGTGGGCCACACCTCTACCCAATTCCCAGTTTTGTGAGGGAAGCTTGTTGCTAATTGAAACGCTTTTTACGATTCTGTTTTTTCAAATATTCAACTCTCCATTGAGGTGTATGGTTTAAAAGACAGAAAGAAAACAAAGAAACCGAGCGAGGAGAACATTTGTGGTTATGACGTAGTCTTCCTTTTGGTTAGAAGAATATTTGCAATTCAGGTGTGAAGATTTTTATTATTTTTATTATATAGTTTATAGTTTATTGTCCCCGCGTTGTTTGATGAATGATACTGTAAGCGACGTGGGTGTATGCTTGTGAAATTATTCAGTCCCACACGTTTTCTTCTGCTCGCCTTTTAATCACACTTCTCTTTTCCCGTTTTTCCACCATAGACCCCAAAAATAATATGCATCCACTTCTTCTTCACTTTTCTCTCGGACGCCCGAACAGCGCCCACTAGCGTTCAGAATGAACTCTTACAATACAATGCATCGTTTGTGTTCCTTCCCAGAGCGCTCTGAATGGTGATGCTGAAGTTCGATGGCGCCCCGGCATGTGGGAGTGAAGTGTCTCACCCTTGACTGACTGCCCTGAATGTGCCTTGTGATGCCCACGTCGCCGCAGCGATGGCATTGTCTCTCAGAGCCCCTTTTGTGTCGTGACTGGCGGGCTTAACCCTAGCGTGTCGTCATGAAGCTGCCGCCGCGCTCTGACCGGTCTCTTGCTGTCTCTCTCTGCGTCCACACAGGAACGTGTTGATACCCGCTGGGTACTGCTGCTGATTTAGAGGGGGAAAAACTGAGGATGATGATGGCGATGAATGATGCATCACCTCTTTTACTTTCCAAAATCAGAATTAGACAGGTGGTGTATCTGACTGCCCCTCTGTGTTTTATATAAACGGAGGTGTGAGGATTATTATTTACTGGCTGTGCTAGTTGCTCATGGTTAGCTGGACCCGACTGGGCAGGTTAGCTCGCCCGTATACCTAGCAGCATTGGAGTAGTGGTTAAATGAGGACAACTCAAAGACCTTACCATATCAATTGAATTTCCTGTTAGAGTGAAGAGATGTTGCCATTATACTGGATACATCAAGGACATTAAACTTGAAAATGTGCAGTGAGAGGAGTTATGTCATCAACAAAGATCCCCATGGTCAGCATCTTAAAACCTTAACCAGGGCACCCGCTGCCAAATCCCTCCGAACTCCAGCAACAGCAGTTCTGTGGTACTTGCTCTTTGGATCCTCACATATGTGCACTTACTTCTTTGTCCACAGACTGCAGGTATGCTGGACGCTGTACTGTGGAATCTGGTAACTGGAAACCCAAAGCTACCGAGCTGACATATTGTACCCCAGTTATTTTACACGTAAACTAGAAGTTGTCGGTCCAGACAATTACAAAATGTCCTGCAGTGACCTGTGGGACGTTTTCCTTCCCTGAGGGACTGGTTCAGCGGCGCCGCATAAAGCTGTCAAAATGATGCTCTTAGCCAAGCCTTTTTAATTAGTGTTTTATGGTCATTTTGGGCAATTGAGTCCCCGGTTACCATGGCAACTGCTCACATTACTTTTTACACGTACTGTTAAGGATGCCTTAGGGATAGAAACCGACTAAAGGCTGTTTAAGCAAATGGGGCTCTCCTCCAGTCAGAGAAAAACACTGGAAAAACCCTGCAAACCAGCGGGGAGAGTTTGCTTCAGGACTTACTTCTTAGGTCAAAATTCCTGCAGCAGATATTGTCCTTCAGTGTCGAAGTGGCCTCGAGCCAGACAGTGAACCAGGCACGCCTACAAGGGTAAAAGGGGGAAAGATACCAATGCAAAGATGGACAGCTTCGGCATCTTATCTATTTTCATTTGGAAAAGAGGCAGCGAGGGGATGAGGAAGGAGGAAGGACGAGATAGAGGGGTGACAGAGGCCACAGCGGGTGATAGATGGAGCGAACGCATGGATAGAGATCCAGACAGTCATGCACAGCTATCAGCTGGCAGTGAAAAAGAGAGATTGACTCCTCGCCAGGGCAACAGAGAGAGAGACAGAGAGCGGTTGCTCCAGATAGCAGCAGGTCTCACAGTGTGTACAGAGAGAGCTTTTCAGGTGAAGGTGAACCATCCTATTGCAATTACGATGCTGTGTGTTCTTTATTCATCACAATGTAAGGGAAGAAGACTGGATTACATAAGTCTTGGTTTGGATTTTAAACCATAACCAAGTTGTTTTTTTTAAATCACTGCTCGCTGATTACCCATCGGCAAACAGCAGACAGACCATGCGGGTGTAGATAGTGTATCATTCTCCTCCGGGAGACCTAAGAGGAGCTAAAAGAGGCTGATAATGAACTGTGTGTTGTCAGGGGGCATCTATCGAATGATAAAAGCTCAGATTGGACCTAAAGCCTGTGTTCCCTTTTCAGAATGTTTTTATTCAAGAGAGTAGTGAAATCATCCAATTTTTCACAAAAAGTGGAATCGACTGGTTCACACCTCATGTGCTATATGGATTGGACGGTTAAACATGGTGGATCCACACTATAAAGTGAACTGGATCAGTGCTGTAACTCGAGGATACAGGGTTCATAGTCAGTCTTCTATATGTTTAATCAAATTAGCCTAAAACTTGTAATAACTAGTGTCACCCTGTTCTTCGTATGATCTATGAATAGTTCAAAGCTTCTAGGCCAAACGCTGTAAGACATGACACAGTAATAGTAGAAATGTGTGTCTTCTCTTGCTGTTCTCTACTTGGGGCTCTGAGGGTTGGACGAGCAGCTGGCTCACCAGCACCACAAGGTGACCTTAACTCGCTAAATAACACATAACACAAGCAGACACGCACAGAAACACACTTTTTTATGGACTGAAATTGACATCCAGAGTCTAAAGCCTCTTTGTCTGTTGTCTCAAGCCGGCAAAGTGCAACGTGTTGCACATGTATGCGATGTAATACAATTGTACTTATCAGTAACATAGCAATATTTTCAAGTGGTAAAATATAAATGTGTCTGTTATGTGATTAATATCTGCTGATATTTCCTCTTTTTCCAACTGAAGATGATGACTTTATCTCTCCAATGACGGAATGCAGCTGAAGGGAAAAAAAGTGCTCGATATAAGATGGCCTCCCTTACTGTCTCTCGGTATGGTTTGTGATGGAGGAATAGAAAAAGTTAAACACAAAGAGTTTTGAGAGAGAGAGAAGCCTTAAAGGCAAGAGAGACAAGGCAGAAAGAGAAGATATGCCGGGGCGTCTGAGGCAGATCTGGGCCACCGAGCACAACCCTTTAAGAACAGATAGGAGGAGTAAAAGTAGACTGGCCTGAAAAGAGGAGAGACAGAGAGAGAGAGAGAGACACAGACACAGAGAGAGAGAGAGAGAGAGAGAGAGAGAGAGAGAGAGAGACGCCAGAAGGAGAGTACAGGCTCAAATAAAGTCTCTCCTCTGTAAGCTTTGCGGATGCCGAGGAACAGTTGGATGAGGGAAGCCTTTAGAAGGAAAACCAAACACGTCCCCTGAAAATGTTCAACTGCCAGTTGATTGTCTGTTGAATAAGATATAACTTAACATTGACACACAGTAATAACTGATCCTATTTGCTTCTGTTTATTTGAGCCATATGTGTCTTTTAAAGCAAAGGCACGGCCCTTTTTTACTAAAAGCAAATGCTTTCAAGAAGAATGGAATGAATGAATGTGTAAGCAGTATTTCAGCTGTAGCTGTACCGTTTGTCCAGGGGATCAAGCTGCTGCAAAAGACATCAATTTACATTAAGTGTGGGGGTCGGCCTGGCAGAAACTTTCAATACTTCAGTTGCTGCATTTATTGTGGTAAATATGTCTTTATTCATGCAATAAAGAAAATATTTTGATAACAATAGATGTGAATATAAAGCAGCAATGCGCAGGTATTCATTATTATCATATATCTTTAATTTATTGTTACACTTCTTGAGAGACACATTTTGGAAAAGATTTACTCCACCCACCTTCTTTGTCTCTTTTGTTTGGGGAAGTAACCTCTTTAAGTGTGCAGGACCACTTATCCACCTCATTAATTCACTTCCATTCAGTCATAAACATCTTGACTTTAACAGCCTGAATATCTTTCTACTTACGATAATAATGGTGTAATTTAATGAGAACAAATTGATAACCTTTCAGAAAAAAAGAACTGTTCTGCTACTGTGCGTGACGCAGACGTCCAGAGAAGCAGGTGTACACTGTTCTGCGCCTCGGTCTTCATCGCAGAAGCATAAAAACAAAACAAATATAACGACACTTATACTCAGGCAATAATCTCCCATTTGTGTGGCTCTTCGTCCCTGCAAATATTAACTACACCACCTCCGATAACGTTCAGCCCACAAGCATTTCCCCCCCAAAAAGTCGGAAGCCTGCTGTAGTCTTTAGGAAGTTCCAAAGAGAGGAAAGGTGTCAATAAGTTACTTTAAAAATACATGTATTGGGGATTATGCATGAGGTAATCACTGCACCAGGGCCGGCCCAAGGCATAAGCGAACTAAGCGGCTGCATGGGGCCCCCTGGTGGCCAGGGGGCCCCATGCAGCCGCTTAGTTCGCTTATGCTGCAAGCAGCCCTAGTTTTGTATTATAACCTCACTGTATTTGTTTATAATTTTTGCTATAACAGTATAGCGTGACATTTGTGCCAATAATCTTCTAGCACAGGTGACTGTGCGTGGTGGGAGGGGGGCCCCCAAATAAAATTCTGCTTAGGGCCCCCGAGAGGCTCGGGCCTGCACTGCACTGTACGTAAATCCCTGCAATGTGTTGGTCTCCGTCAGCACGACTTTCCGTCACGCTGCCTCCCTCTGCCTGACTGCTTGTGCTGTTTATTTGTATTTATTGCGTTCTATTTATACATCCCACTCTTTGTCGATCTTACTTGGGATTTGTCACTCAAGGCAGCGATGTCCTCAGGAGACATCTTTTTGTCCCAGTCCTTCTGAGACCTTGTGTTGACTCCTTCACCGCGTTTGCTCATTCATCTGGGCAGAATTGATCCCCACATTTTGGGTGCGGGTGGATTTTCAGCTGCTCTGTAGGTTCTTGTGTCAGTTGATTGTTGTTATTTTTAGAGTTGGTGATTTAAGGGTCATCGGTTTTTACAGAAGTGCCACCTGGATCCGCTGGGGCAGACACATCGGACTCGCTGCATGTTTCATTTTCAGCTGTTTGCCGTTTCCGTGAGACTTTGCATCGGCCCTCTGTTTAAATACTACTTATAATGTCATTTGGTTTCATGTCGTGAAGAATTCCATGAGTAGCATAGGTGGAGGTATCAGGGCATTGCAAAGCTTTGTTTATACTCGCCCGAGGCTTCCCCTGTCTTTCACAGATGGTACCCAACAAACGAGTACGCACAAAGGCCATTATGCTCGTGGAGCATGGCTCATGGCTCGCTGCAGTATTCTCTGTAACGCCAGAGGGCGTACCAACAAAACGCACTGTGAAGAAACAGGAAGTCGACGTGTGTTACAAGCAAAGACCCACGAACAAGCTTCCACAAGGGAAGAGGGAATTTTAGGTAGCTGTAAGCATGTCGGGTATTACATGTGTAATAAAGAAACAAAGGGTGATTACCCTGGAAACAATTACATTTGGCTGGAAAATGATATACTGAAGAATCTGGAAAAGAACCTCCGACATGTTAGCGCTTTCATCAGTGGGCTAATTTGTGACCGTCGTGCCTGAAAAGCCTGCAGCGCCTCACAGCAGGCGCCTAGTTATAGAAATTAAGAGCTGCACTAGAAAAGTGCTGCGACAAATTGCGGAGCCTTTTGCACTTGAGACGCAACAACGTCACTTCCTGGCTTGCGTGTTTTGCACGACCGCCACAACTGCACGAATGAACCACGCTGCTTACGCAATATCACGTAATAACAAACGTTGATTGTATGGCCTCCACCATTTCAGAATAAGGGTCACAATCAGATTCATTTGCAGAGTCGGTGTGCAATATATGTAATTTGAGTTTTGATCTACTTACACAGAAAAAGACATTATATGACGCTATATAGCCCAAACCCGAATGCTCTGCCAGACCAAATTGTGAGAAAACTAGTTTATCTTTAGGGGAATTTAAATACAAAATATATGTATTGTATTTTCTGGCACCAGTATTTTGTATTTTGTTTTAATATTTAAAATGTAACATTCATTTGAGGGGTAATTTGTATTGTATTGTACGGAAATACATTTTGTGTTTTTGGACATCTCTGGTTGTGTGTGAGGGACTCCAGACGTCTTGGGTGAGTTAGTTCTGCAGGGTGCCGCATTCACACCTCTACAAAAAAAAACAGTCTGAAAGAGAGACGCGGAGAAGCTGTTCTTCTATAGGTGCTATAAAAGTAAAATATTTGAGTCCATGTAAAGCGTCACCAAATGTGGAGCGATCGCCCACTCAGTGCAGCATGTTCTGTTTCATGAGCGAAAGGAAAAAAGAGAGGGAGAGAGAGTAAAAATACACCCAGCTCCTGGGAGACGGTCTCTATGGCAGCGGTTACTATGGTGACGGCACGGCTGCACGTGAAGTGATGGCTGTCACGGGTCTCAGGGGAGTTCACCCTTCACAAATGAACAAACTCCAATGAAAAGCAGATGGAAGAAAAGCGATCACATTCAGACAATGAAACCAGTCCGGCAAAGTCAATTTCCTCTCGGAATGTATTTAATATGAAAATTTTACTTAAAAAAAAGAGAGCAGAGTTTTACTTGTTTGCATCATGTATTATTTAGTGAGCAGAAAGACTCCATTTTAATGCGTCCAAATTTGTACGTCGTTTTTCACTACGAAGTGAAAAAGTGAATGTTGGAGATTATTGACGTGGGAGCGATATCCGCCACCGTTTCCTCAAAATGTTCTCAGAAACAGGATTCAGTTTATGAACTGTTGCTCTTATGCGGAGCTTTCTCACTCACTTTCTTAGCCAAATAAATAGCAGGGTGGCACAGAATTCCAGACGCAACCTTTCTTTTGAAAAGTGTAAAAAAAAGCTGCTTCCACCTATTTAACCTGTTTTCAATGCAACTACGTAAAAAGCTTTTGTGATAAACCTGTTGTTAGTGTCTGAAAACAAGCTTTTTTTTGTCATAGATACAGACACTTTTATTACGGTATTTAGTTCAATATTTAGAGTTCAATTTGAAACAAAAAACGTTTGGAATGTAATTAGCATACAAATCTAAATGAACTGCTGCTCTTGAATGTTAGATTTATAGACGGGTTCAGCATATTTGTCTGATCAAAACACCTCATGTTGCTAGTATGTGAATACGTGCATGTGTGTGGGTTGCTCCTTGTGTGTAGTGTGTGTAGGCGGGTGTGTGTTAGCAGTTCTTGGAAAATGTATCACCTCTCACATCTCTGTTTGTCTTATGTAACTACGGTTCAACTGATACAGCTAAAACATTACAATTTGTGCATGTGTGTGTGCGTGTGTGTGTGTTTGTCTGGGTTTTTGTGCGTGCTGCTATTGAGTTGCTCTGTCATAGTGTTTCCATAGCAGCAGCGGCGAGAGCAAACGCTGCCAGCCACACTCACTTCCTAGTTTCACCACATGGGTGGCGGCTCCCTCTGACTGTATTTCCACCTCTTTCTTTTGGGTTGTGTGGAGATGTGAGCAGTTCGGGATACACTTCAATGTCCGGCGCACCGTTCTTTCGTTTTAGACGACGTCCATTGAAAGGAAATCCACACATCTAATAGAAACACTCTAAGCAGCTTCCGTTCTCCCCCTCCCGAGTCCATATTCGGTGTTCTTCCTGTGGTGAAATCCACCTTTGGAGAGTTGTCTACGTCACGAAGCGGTGAGCACACATGCTGCCCAACCAAACACCTCCCATTTCTTCCTGTTATCAGTCACTGTCCCCGCCGTCATTGCCTAATTGTGATCCCCACCATTAGCTCTTCTTTCTTTTTCTCTCTTCTGGTGACAAAAAATTATTATTATTATTATTTTTAGTCTATTCTGTCTTTTCATGCTTAAGCAGTTACATCAGTGGTCTGTGAGTGCAGAATGAAGCAGCTGCAGTATCAGTAGGAAAAGATAACAAAGGGTTTCGCAGACAGATAATTAATTTATCGTTAGACACAATATCTTTTTTTTTTTTTTTTTTTTACTTGGCCATTTCGGAGGTGTTAAAAACAGTCTCCAATTATTCAAAGGTCCTTTACTACATGTCATGGTTGTGAATACTCAAATTAAAGTCAAGCAAACAGGCTCGTGACCCACTTTTCCCCTCTTTAATCTGCAGCGTAGATGCACCTTTCGGTTGTATCCGCTCGGTGTCGGAGCGTTATGCCGGTTCATCTGGCTCTTGGCGGGGATGTCGAGCGCTTGATTGAAGTTTGCAGCAAGCATCCAACCCTTTTCACATTTATGGGAGCTTTTCAGCCAAGTTGTGACTCACGCAGCCGATAAATGCTGACCGCATCGAGACAACGGGGAGGTATTTATATAAATCAATGTCTTACGTCGCGTAGTTTCATTTGCTTTGTTCAACCGTCTTCGGTGCAGAGGATCTCGTACAAAGCAGCAGGACGCATCGACACGTAAATGTGTGTTCTGTTCCAGGCCAGTTGTTTGTGCGTTTGTTGCTGCGTGTAGCCTCAAGCTATACAAAGACTTGCAATTATAGACTGTAGTTCCCCTGGTTTAGCTAAGGATGAACAGAAGTAACATGGTCCAAAACGCAGACCAATACATCATGAAATAAACTCAAACACAAAATATCAACACTTCACAATGTGATACCAATAAAGAGGATTACAGAGTAATACAGTAATATCTGATCATATTTGCAAAAATGTTCTGTTATCAACAATCTTTTAACAAAACAACTCTTATTCATGTGACCACACAGGAAAGGAATACAATATAAATGCAAAACAAACTATTAAACAATCCTGTTCTTATAAAAAACATTATTTACACTACATCAAAAATTGAAACTCCCGCATATACGCAGTTGTACTCCCAATATTGCAGTACCAACCTCAAACGCATCTTGCCGTGCGCATCTTCTAAATACACAACAGACCCCTGTTTACCTTTCAGCTCCAAATACAAGCGGTGGTCCAAGGTGTGGCGGCTGGGTAGGTGTGACACACGCTGTGCAGACACACAGCAGATCCCAGCTGGCCTCATTACGCCCACTGGGAGCAGGACTTTGGATAAAGGCTGCCTTCATTTGAACGGTGCTAACTTTTTTTTAGATAAAAAGAGGATCTGTTTGTTTCTGTCTTTTGAGAAACATCTTCTCTGGCCTTGCTAGAGCAGATAACATAGTGTCCTCGCAGTACTCAACATCTGAATTCATCCGGCCACACTGTGCTGGACATGTGTGTGTGTCTGTGTGTGTGTTTATATACAGATAAAGCTGCAGGTCTCTTGCTCTCCCTCTCCACGCTCGCTACTCCTCATATTTATATTCTCTTCCCGCTTCCCCCCCATTTTGATTCCCCTCAGTCTCATCAGCTTCGCTCCTCATCACCTCCTGTCGTCCTCTCCCTCCATTTGTCCTCATCACAGCTGCTTTCCAGCTCATACAGATCAAACCAGAAGGCAGCATTCAAGATAACTGGATATTCCCTCTTTGTTCCGTTTGAATGGGCTGGTACTGAAGTGTCTTTATTTGTCAGTAGATTGAGTGTGGCGTCAGACGCTTTCATCTGAAATGATAAAGCTGCATGATAAATCCTCACTCAAGGATTTTTAATACCCGCAGTTATCCCACTCATAACATTCAGCTGCTTGCTCGTGTAATGGAGTCACAAAGTGAATTACAAAGGGCTCGCTCCAATTATAAGGTTGTGTCTTGTTGTTTGAAGAGCTTGTTGTTTGTTGTGAGCGTGTGTATGTGTTTGTGTGTGATTGAGTTGAGCCTCATGTGGTTTGGCTGACTAGTAATACCCCAGGTATTACATCTGCCTGCCGGTCATTTAAAAGCTATTTTAAAGTTTTTAAGAAGCTGTTTTTTCACTGTAAATGTTGTATTAATATAGCCGGGCTAACGTCATACCCTGATGACTCAAATGAGACGGGGTCTGGAAACCACTTGTTCATTTCCTCGTATTTGAGGCGTGGTTTACGAATGCCCAGAGCCGTTTATTGGGCGCTACGAATGTCTGTAAAATGCGCCTGTTGCTAGCGACAGAAGTTCTACGCGGAATAAGGCGATCAGTCAGAGAGTTATGTGTACAAGATGTCGTTCAGCGACTACTGCCGTTGGTGCACGGCAAACATGAGAGTAGAAGGCATATATGGCCACTCTGCAGAGTTTATCCGAGAGGGTAGCGTTGTTAGGAGTCAGGGCAATCAACAAGATCCTGCCAGCGCATATTCCACGTCATCGTCTTGCTGCACCCGCTCTGTGATTGGTGCCCTATCTCGGGGGCAAATGTGCTCCATGGTTTCCAGGCTGCTTTGCAGCGCGAAATAAATCGCGCGCGCAAGGCAGCCTGGGAAAACCCTGGCTAGTATTAATACTGATAACACAGTCAAATGACAGTGTGCCAACTCATGAACGGATCTAAGATTCGATCTAAGTTACTGATGTCATGTTAATGCTGTCATTTAGACTCTCACACAAGTGAATTGATATCTCTGACTGTTTTTAATCTTTTATTGATGAGACCGGGCCGTGAATGTGGTGCTGTCACACCAGAAACAGTCTACACAGGCCCGCAATGGAAGGAACTGCACAGATAGAATGCACCTGTTGATGGGTATGAGCTGCATCTGACCTAACCTCACCCTTCTCTTCTCCCCCTCTTGCCTCTGTAGTGCAGTGTCTGGAAATGACCACCAAGCGGAAGCTGATTGGCCGGCTGGTGCCGTGCCGCTGTTTCCGTGGTGAAGAGGAAGTGATTTCGGTGTTGGATTACTCCCACTGCAGCCTGCAGCAGGTCCCGAAGGAAATCTTCAGCTTTGAGAGGACTCTGGAGGAGCTCTACCTTGACGCCAACCAGATTGAGGAACTACCCAAGGTAACGCCTCTGAACCGTATGTTGACCCCCCCCCCCCCCCCCCCCCCACCCTTTCAGCTGTATCATGTCTCCAAACTCAACCCTCAAAGCCCAACCGGCTCACATAACTCCTCGGCGACCTGGACCTGCAGCAGGGACAGTCCTTCAACCTTAATGTGACCCTTTTAAAAACAAAGTGAAGATCGAGGCCGCAATAAGGTGCAGGGATGACGCACTGATATCGGCCAACCCGTAAGTAGGCTCTGCATTAGTTGTTGCATTAGATTTCTATTCAATGTCCATTTCATAAATGTTATGTTACTTACATTTTTGTACACAAAAGAACACCAGTCATATGAATTAACTTGTTTCATGGCCTCGTTCACTATTTGCTGCACCTTTGTTCTGGTTTAAGTGAAGGTGTTACACACGTTTACCTTAAGTGTGTGCAATTGCTTTGTCGTATTTGACGTAAAAGAACCTGTATTCGATTTTAACTTCACTGAAGCAACATTTGGCCTGTAACTGTGACCTGCACCGTCGGAGGTTCAAGCGTTTGGATTTACAGCTGTGTTTGTGAGCCCATTCATTTACTTGTGGAGAGCAGCACTAGTGATTTTCATTTTAAGGAATTGACAGCTCGGCAATGCTGTAAAGCTTTGCTATTATTAGATCCAAAACTTGTCTTGAGACAAAAAGGGGTTTAATCCTGTGTGCAGTTGAGAACCTGGCTGTCAGTGAACACAGCAGCCTCATTGTACTCCGTTAGCCTCAGGCGTGCTCAGTCCTTCAACTGTATGCAACTTTCTATCATTTTAACATCATTGGAGTGCAGCATAAACAAAGTTTAAATTAAATCCTTTCAAGTGGCTAAACATTTCATCCAGGACAGCTGAGAAGCTCCCCATTTACAAATGTGTGATTCATGCACCACGTAAATAATATGGTCATGATTTGACATTGACATTCCTATGCTTGAACAGTCTTGAGACTGAATAGCATTGTTTTTCTGTCATGTTTCCATACACATCATTTCATACTCAACATCATAGAGGGACAGGAAACCCTCAGACATATAGGGAACTTTGCTGTGAGCAGTAATGAGGCAAAATGCCCTCACAATATTTCAAGGTGAATTATAGGCGCTGTTTATAGGACCGCTGTCTCATTTTATCGATATCGGGTCCTGGTTTAAATCACCAGGGGGTGAATTAGATTTCTAAATATAACCTTCATGACTGGAAAGTCTAAGGGCTCAGTGGGGAGCCCAACAGACAAAAGGCGTTTATGTTTATGCTGCCGAGGCTACCCGAGGGACCGGCCGTCATGTAAGGGTGATCCTCAATGATGGTGTAGAGGCGTGTGACATGAATCATCTGACCCACGACCCTTCCCATGTTTAGCTCTTTAGCCCCATAGCGTCACTCCGACAGTAAATGGGACGGAGTAAATGTACTCCTTTGTGTCTGTTTTGTGTCAGTATGTTTCAGCCTGTTCTCTTTTTTTGCAGTATTTTTCTATAAAAGTCAAATTTCTCTGAATTTTGGTTTTGTCAAGACTTGCCGACGAATACCGTAGATTAAATCTAAATGATTCCACAATATAATGTGCTGCATGACTTCCTCGCTTTTTGTACTTCTCTACCTTTCTACTGAAGATCTCTGTGGTCTGCCAACAGACTATAATACTCCTTTGTTTCCTCTCTGTGTTTCCTTAGCAACTCTTCAACTGCCAGGCCTTGAAGAAGCTGAGCATGCCCGATAACGACTTGTCCAACCTGCCCACCACCATCGCCAGCTTGGTCAACCTCAAAGAGCTAGACATCAGTAAAAACGGTAAAAACCCCGACTGATCCGACCTGAACAAAGTAAAACGTAAAAAGCCTTCTCAATTGTAATGGAAAATAACAGCCATGCCCAGGTACACTACAGCAGTGGTTCTCCGCCCTACTTCAGTGATGTGCACCCTGTGAAATATATGTGCAGCCACTGACCCCATACCAGTGTTTCTGGATGAACAAAAAAAAACCTGCTGTACCATTAGTTTCTGATTTATTGAACTGTCCTGAGGTGACCTGAATTGGATGTTTTGTCTTGAGATGCTGCTGAAGATGTGCAGGCTAATCTCTCCCCACAGAAAAAACAGCAGGATTTAGTATGAATTTTGAATGGATGCTAATTTATACATTTGTCGTCATTCATACATTAGTGAACCAATGCACTACAGCAGATGCAGTTGGGCGGCTAAAGGAAACAAATGGTAGCACAGTCAAAAAGCTGAGGCAGCCCGGGTTGAAAGTAATCATCACAATAATCTCACGTCCAACGTATTTAACCGAATTATGAGTGTGATGCTGAGATAGATAATGACTCCCTGTCTCTTCCCTCTCCGCGCCTCTCTCTCACACAGGTATCCAGGAGTTCCCTGACAATATAAAATGCTGTAAAGGCCTGTCTGTGGTGGAGGCCAGTGTTAACCCTATCACCAAGTAAGACACGCTCACCTCGTAGAGCAGCATCTTACTCTTATCGTGCTGAGGCCCCTGGAATGTTCTGCTCTTTAGTTTGATGCCAGCGAACTGTCGTGTTTATCGACAGCACGTCATCGTCCTAAAAATAAACATCTTTTAAAACAATTGGCTCACAATTGTTTTTCTGAAACGCTGTGTTTCATGCTACGCTCATAGCACTGATTGAGACAACCCTATAAACGAATACAGTGAGGTTATAATACAAAACTAGGGCTGCTTGCAGCATAAGCAAACTAAGTGGCTGCTTGGGGCCAGGGGGCCCCAAGCAGCCGCTTAGTTCGCTTATGCCTTGGGCCGGCCCTGATGTAATGGATTGGTTTGATGCATCTGACGTGCATTCAGCTGAGCAGAGTTTTCCTGCTTTTACATATTTTATTCCAAGCAGTTAATATTTTACAGTATTTGACTGTATTCACAGACCCTTAACAACCATGTATATGCTGCTCGCTCAGCTGTGACTGGACACTAGAAGATATAATTGCTACCATAGCAATGGTAGATGATGTTGTTTACTATTACAGAATCAGGGGGTATGACACTAATTATGGTTTTCCTGTCAGTGGTGTAACGTCCATGAAGCACAACTGAACTCAACCTCACAGTACACTGCAGACATACATGTTGCTCTTACCTGTGTGTGTTGTGTGTGTGCGAGAGATGAGTCATCCGCTGGCTGACCGACGCTAGCTGTTTCTGCAGGGTTGTTATGGAAACATGTTTTTTCCTCCATTTTGGCCCTTCAAGGACACACTGTATCCTTGCATCCCCCTATGTGTGCTTATTTTCTTTGTTTCCTTTTGCCATTTCTCTCTCTTCCAGACTCCCAGATGGTTTTACGCAGCTCTTGAACCTGACCCAGCTCTTCTTAAACGATGCCTTCTTGGAGTTTCTCCCGGCCAACTTTGGCAGGTAAAGTCATGCAAGTAATTGTTAGTATGTGCTTGCTCCTGCGCATTTCTGTGTTGGATGAGGTGTAATTCAGTCAATGTTGCCAGTATCAATGAGTCTTGATGAAACACATGGGCATATCCAGATATAAGCCTTGGAAATGTCCTGCACTTAGATTAGACACTACACAAGATTAAAAGATTTGTTTTTCTTTTCCTCTTCCATTTTTCCCAATAATAGATGTTTCTCACTACAGTCACTGTTTTGTCAGTTCATTGCTTAATGTTACATGGTTCTATTGGGTTATTGTAAGTTAGGGAAGCATTGGCTGTTACAGCAGCTGTTGCAGTAATCTTTTTCTGTCTCGTCTGTTTTTCAGACTCTCCAAACTACGGATCCTGGAGCTCAGGGAGAACCACCTGAAAACCATGCCAAAGTAAGAGCCACCGCTGTGTGTGCAAGGAAGAAAGAGTTGAGATAGAATTTGGATTGTGTTCTTAATGCCACAGTGGGTGCAGCTGTACACACACACAGAAACAAACACACACAGTTGCTTATCTTTTCCAGATGTCCAGACAAAAACTATACAGGTGGGGTTGAATACCGATAAAGCCGCTTTTACTAAGATAACTTAGGTAAAAAAAAAACCTGACTTGATAATTGCTGATAGTTGCTTTGATACATAATCAATACTATACAGCTATTTATATTCATGGCAAAAATTGTTGTTCTTTAAATATTGGTCTTGCATGTATTGTCATTGGCAGATTATCTATGGCAACAATTCCAATTATTACAAATTATAGCTGCAATGAACAAAGCAGACATATACTGCAATGTAAAGCGGTAATAATGTCACGTCTCATTTTCAACTAACAATATTGTTTTGTTATTAGTGAAATGGGAAAATAAACGGTGGCTAATTGCTAAAATGTTAATTTACAATTCATTTTTGGAACAATAGTAAAATCGCAAATTAGAATAAAAAGTTTAAAAAAATACAGACAGAATTCATGTAGGTCATTTAATGCTAAACGTTACGTCTTCCCGGTGTCTTCTTGTGCTGTACTATATATATATTTATTTACATGAAACACTATGTAGTTGTAGCAATTGTAATCTCTCCTCTCAGGTCCATCCACAGACTGACGCAGTTGGAGAGGTTGGATCTGGGTAGCAATGAATTCACTGAAATGGTGAGAACGATTGTATTTTGAAATAAAGCACACATGTCTACTTCAGAGGAAGTCAGACAGGAAGTTGTCTTTAACAGAACAAGGTTGGCTATTGAGAGAAACCAATGAGGGAGAGCTCACCAGTCTCACCCCCTCCACCAACACTAAAAGGAAAAAAGACTTTGTCTGACGACATGTTGACATTATAAGTGCTGAAATCGTGTCCCTTGAAGTTGATGAATAATTGAGTTGTTTTCATACAAGTAGCTGCATAACTGCATATTGATTCCTGTGTGATATGTTCATACTGCTTCCTCTGTTTGCACGTCAGCCCGAGGTGTTGGAGCAGATACACAACCTCAGAGAGCTGTGGCTGGATAACAACTCTCTACAGAATATACCCGGGGTAAGAACGCAGACACGTTCCACTCTGGGAAAACACAAAAGAAAAACAGCCCTGCAGTTGTTGGAATGACACTTTCTTTCATGTTATCCGCATGTCCATCTTTTCTCTGTTAATCGATTTCCCGGCTACAGGCGATAGGAAAACTTCGCCAGTTGCGGTACTTTGACTTAGCTAAGAACCGTATCGAGACGTTGGACTCTGAAATCTCCGGCTGTGAGTCCTTAGAAGACCTGCTTCTGTCCTCCAACATGCTGCAGCAACTCCCTGACTCTATAGGTACGCACACAAACACGTACACACGTGCACACACAAAGATACACGGTGGAGAGAATATTTGTGTTTGTGTGTCCATGTGAATATTTCTGTGTGTATGCATATCGTGCAGGAATGTTAAAGAAGCTGACAACATTGAAGGTAGATGACAACCAGCTGACCTCACTGCCTAACACCATTGGGAGGTAAGAAAAGATGCACTAAAGGGAAAAACAAATAATAAACCTGTGTGCACTTTTGCTTTATTTTGAAAACATCTTCGACGGTACTATGTCCGATTTTCTCAGCAGGTTTATCTTTAGTGTGTTGTTTTCCTTGTTTATTACTGTCAGTTGCAGTTTTGTTATGCTGGCTCATGATTGAGGGGTTCTGTGTGTTGTATTTGCTGCGTTGCCGTGGCATTAGTGCGAAGCCAAAGCACGGGTGAGTAAAATTAGCCTACTGGATCCAGGGGTGCGTTCAAAGACAGATAGATGTTCAACTGCGTTACAGATACAAACGCACATATCTCATATCTCTATGGGATTGTGGGGAACAATCATGCAAGTGACATTCAAACATAAGCTTTTAAAATGTTTCAATATTTGAACTCAATATTTGAATAAAACCCAAATTCTTAATTGAGAATGTCCAATACCTGCCATGTTTCAATCTGTAGGGTAAAATTATTCAAATTATTTGATTCAAATTATTCTTGCTATAATCCATCACAGTCCAGATTCAATAAAATAAGCTTTTGAATTGTGAACAATTAAATCAAGAAGAAAGCTATTTGATTCGGACATTTTTTATTTGTTGTCTTTTGACATCACACAATTGTTTCCGCTTTGCAGACAACAAATAAGAACTCCATGATTGAAAGACTACACAGTGATCCAAATTTTAAATTTCTTTTAATATCGAGTCATTTCATTTTTTTGTGTTTGAAATAGTCGACTCGTGACATTAATGTTGCTTCTTACTATGTGAATCAGTCATCTGTGATGGAATACATTCTCATGAAGACTATCTATTTATTTATTTATTCAGTGACATATAAAATACCTAATTATTGCTCTTTGCAACATATTTGTATCAGAACGCTCCGAAAACCTTTTGTCTTTCTGAACGAGTCCCGTCATTTAGCCTCAATAAGTACTGTAGCACTGTAGATCCACTGCTTCCCTGATTAACACCTGCAATCATCCCTTTCTTACCCTCCTGGCTTTTAATTACATTTATTACATATTTTGAATGTGTTCTATGTCTTTGGTTCTACATCTGAGCAACTTTACATTCCAAAAATTAGATACAGTTTATATTACTAAACAGATCTGATCAGATTGTATGTTTCTGCAGAATTTATGTTATACTTTTAAATTTGTTTTGAAGAAGAGTTATTTGACATTCAAACCAGCATCTATTAAGGGGGAAGTGGGGGACATTTTCATTCTTTTAGGTAGGAATACAAACCATGCTGAGGAGAAAATAATGACATTGGTAACCTCAAACCTGCATGTAAATCTCTCCTCCCCTCTCTACTGTCTGACCGTATGGTCCTCCAGATGGCCGGGGCTAAAGGGAATACTAGTAGCAGACTAATGCAATGTTAACAGTGACAGTGCATCAGTGTAAAGGTGTTGTTTCATTAGCATTAGCCTGCTGTTAGCGTGCTGCTTGGCCAGGGTGGCGGGTCAGGGTGTCCTGTAGAATGCCGGCCGTGGTTGTTACTGTGAGTCTTGGTTGAGGGGAAGAAGCAGAGATCATAAGATTGAAGAATTCCCAAAATCAAAGGGGACAGAGTGGGAAAGAGGAACTACGTGGTCTGTAAATGAGACCAAGTTAATGTGGGCAATATCAGATTAGTTAAGTCTTAATAAATTGACTGATTCTTCAATGTGATGATCTATTTCTTCTCTCCGCAATGTCTTTCTTTAAGTAGTCGCTGTAAAGACGAGACACATTTATTTATATGTTATAGGATAAGGCTGGTGCTTTTCAATTTTTTTTGATTGTCAACAAATCCCACAAAAGGACCATGACCCCGTCTCTCAGTACCCTGTTGTGGCATTCTGTTCCTGAAGACTCAGGATCCGTCCGTTCATTCCTCAAATAAATGAAAATGACTGATACCATGACAAAATAATAGATCTTTTTTTTTTACATTTCACAAGAAGGCTGGTGGATGTGGGAAGGACCTTAAATGAACTCACCCAGTGCAATGTGTCGGTCATCAATGTGTTTTTGAGCAATCACTTGCACCAGGCTTTATCTCACAGACTGAATAGTGGGATAAATCCATTCATGGTTCAGTCTATTGACCAGATGGAAAAATTAAGAGCAGCACCATCCTTATCCTTTCAAACCAAAGGTCGCCAAAGTAATGTAGGTTTCCAGCAAAGATTTTGCAGCCGGTGGAATAATTAAATAAATTGAATTTCTTTGTCTGCCATGTTCTTTGTATCTCCTCTTTTCTGCCTCTGCTCCTGTTACCAGTCTGTCTCTATTGGAGGAGTTGGACTGCAGTTGTAATGAGTTGGAGTCGTTGCCTCCCACCATTGGCTACCTGCACAATCTGAGGACCTTCGCTGCGGACGAGAATTTCCTTTCAGAGCTGCCGCGGGAGGTAGGACGATCGACACCTGAGGAACAGTTGCACATCCTATTTTTATTTAGATGTAAAACAATAAGTTCAATTTTTTTGATCATAGATTCATTATTTAACATCAAATGTATTTCTTTGAGCTTCTAAGTCGAAAAGAATTGTGGCTATTTTTGCTTTCTAGGTCAGTACATTTATTGTTGCTTTTTTTTTCTTCACTGTCAGGCACAGAAAGCAATGTATTTCATGCACACTATTGTAATGTAGTTTGTTTTAAGGCGTTGTGTGTGTGTGTGTGTTTCAGATCGGTAACTGTAAGAACGTGACGGTAATGTCAATGCGGTCCAACAAACTGGAGTTTCTTCCTGATGAGATCGGACAGATGACCAAACTACGAGTTCTCAACCTCAGTGATAACAGGTACACAAAAACACACACACACAAACACACACACTCAGACAGATGACCATACTATGACTAAGTAGTGACAATAGACACACACACACACACACACAACACTTTCTCAATGGCCGTTTTGGTTCTGTAGCTGCTCTCACGACCTGCAGTTGCCATGGGAATGGGAGTGTGTTGCCATGGTTACATGCTCTGCAGGCTGTACAGTGCGTGGGCATACGGAACATCTCTGTTTTCCTCTGTCTCTCTCTCTCTCTCTCTCTCTCCAAGGTTAAAGAATCTACCGTTCACCTTTACTAAGTTGAAGGACCTGGCCGCTCTCTGGCTTTCTGACAATCAGGTATTTCCTCCTGCACCTGAAACAAAAATGTACAATGCCGACATTTTTTACGAGCTACAGGGCTGTTTATCTTTTGTGCGTGCATCAACGTGAACGATATTTACACTCCAATGGACGTTTCTATTTTTTTTCCCACCTGTCAGTCAGGTTCTGTTGACAATCAAGCTCTGGATAGACAGAATGTTATTGCAATCAGTCAGATATTCTAATAATCCTTTTTTTGTTTTTCAAAATTATGATTATGTTTTAGATTAGGAATTAGTCAATACAAGTGGTCAGTGAACTCTTCAGAATACTAATGTCATCTTGTGTGTGTGTGTGTGTGTGTGTGTGTGTGTGTGTTTGCAGTCCAAGGCTCTGATCCCACTGCAGACAGAAGCCCATCCTGAAACCAAACAGAAGGTTTTGACCAACTACATGTTTCCTCAGCAACCACGACATGATGAGGGTACAAACTGTGTTTGAGTGTATGTGTGCGTGTGTGTGTGTAAAGGTACATGTGAATTGAATTAACTGAAATGAACTGAACCGTTGTTGAAAAGCAGTTTGTCTTTGATGTGTTTGTGCGTGTGTTTGTGTACAGATTACCAGTCGGACAGTGACAGCTTCAATCCTACTTTGTGGGAGGAGCAGAGACAGCAGAGGATGACTGTGGCCTTTGACTTTGAGGACAAGAAAGAAGAGGAAGACAACTCTGGAAAGGTCAAGGTCAGCTAGTACCGATGTGTTGAGCATGTAGGGAAAAAAAAAAATTGGGAGATTTGAATACATTTGTTTGTCTTTTTACCATAACCTTTTTTTAACTTTAAAAAATACATTTTCAGTTTAAAATATATTCCCAGGAAACCTGCAATTATTTCCATATTGCTTTTATCTTCTCTTCATATTTGTGAAAATATTTTTACAGAATGAATGATGTCTTGAAATGATGTTCAAAAGTTTCATGCATCCGCATACACAGCTTCATAACATTATTTCCATTTGTGTGTTTAGGTGGAGATAAACCTAAAGCGCTACCCAACACCCTACCCAGAGGACCTCAAGAACATGGTCAAGTCAGTGCAAAGCCTTGTGGGTAAAAGCGCACACCCGGGACACGGGCACCAGCACCAGCACCAGCATCAGCATCAGCACCAGCATCAGCATCAGCATCAGCATCAGCACCAGCACCAGCTGAGCACAGGCAGCGCCACCTCGGCAGGAACCAACATGGAACACACACACCTCAGCAAAGAACAGTACGAACCACCGTGGCCCCTGCCTCCGAAAGAGGTGGGAGACACACGCAGATGCACGCACTCACAGAGAAATGAGTCCAATGTCCCTACGCAGTACACAACGGTGTAACATCGTGTATACCGACCAATGATCTGTGTGCGTTTGCCAGGTGACTGACAGAGAGATGCAGGACTTCTCTCAGTCTCAGCTGATGGATCAGGGATCTATGCACAACTCTGGCATCGACATCCCCAAGAGGAAGGACAAAGAGGACCTCACAGAGAGCTCCGAGGTCTGTCACACACACACAAACACGCCGACACTCAATGTGCACTCAAAGTACCTTCAAACTGAATTGTGGCTCCATACCAAATTTGTGCTTTTTGTTGCGCCATTATGCAATTCAAATCACCTTGTACAGCAATATTTATTTTTAAGTGACTCTTTTTTCTTGTATTTTGTATTATTAAGTTAATACGATGCATACCTAAACAAAATGTTCAATGTTGTGCCAGATTGTCTGTTCGTCGGACATGTATTTTTTGTTTACATGTTACTTGTTTTCATCAAAGTTTGAGACACTTATTTAACAAAAAAGAAGAGAAATCTATTGTGCTTCTTGATATACTCAGAATAGTACCTTCAAATATACCAACAACTGTTAAATACATGATACACTTTTAAAAAATGCATTTTACAACTCATTTCAACTCACATTTTGAAGTATATCGCATAACCTCGATATTAGACTGTTTACAGCTTTCCACTACAACAGCTTTAACTGACATTAGTTTTGCAGACTGACAGGACAAGAAGCCTCCAACTTCAGAAATATTATATTTATAAGGTAAAGAAATGAGTGAATGATTCCAGCCGCAGCTCACTATCAACAACTTGGTCATCATTGGTTTGCATGCTCCCTGCTGGGCTGCACTAACTGACGTGAACCTGTGGGCTTTGTCTCCGCCGTAGGACTCCATGGGCGGCTCTCCCAATGACATCCGCATTTCCGACATGAGGCCCACCCTGGTGGAGCCGCCGATGTACAAACCCAAGGTGGTTCTGCTGGGGAAGGACAAGAAAGGTACAGCAACACAGACGGGCTCATAGACGCACACGTCGACACGGTCATTTAATGCGACTCGTACGGCGCTGCGGGGCTTGATGTAATGGTGTCCACTAATTAGTCATGGTTGTAAACGGATTAAATCCAGCACGTAACAGAGAGCGAGAGGGAATATCATAAACCTCTAAAGTGAATGTAGATTGCCGTATTAAGTGTTCAGGCTTTAGTTCTGCCCTTTTTATGTATGTTATGCCTGGAAGGCCTCGGTTTCATCTGATTTATCAGAAGTTTTACAGCTGAGCCCATCGCTAATTTCCCTTTCACTAAAATCCTTATTTTCTTTGTAATTAATTGACTGCCTTGATCCCGTCAACCGAACTAAAATATGTTATTATCTTTGTGACGAACTAAAGCTCTGTTTAATTCTGAGCTCAGAGCGGCATGTAATCTAGTCCTTCCTCAGAGAACTTGCTGTGAAATGATTAAATCTAGAACGGCGTGTCTGTCCGGGTGAGTGTAAATTCTTAATGAAGGATCTTCTGGTAAAGTTAATGAGGAGCTGCGGTTGGTTTTATCGAGATCATTTTCGGTTTGACTCGTAGGCCCACTGGACCCTCCTTTGCGTCTTTCTCCAACTGCTGTTTTCATGATGCTTTCTTTCTTTTCTCCCTTAATGAGAATACAACAGAAATCTGGGTTTAGAGAAAGAGGGCAATATTATTCAGGAAACAGGACTGCAGTACTCACAGGCTTCAATGCAATTCAGCTAAAACATCACACTGGAAACACTTTCTCCCGTTGGCTTTTTAAGCATTGGAAATATTGTTCACAGTGTCGTTTCAATATCTAAACAGTGAGCTGGTATCTGGGAGGATTTCTTAGTCCTAATAAGGGTCTTTATCTTTAGCAAAGGATTGCGTTTGTGAAATCTGTTGGTTTCAATGTGAGGAGGATTTCTTAGCTCTGCAAACTTTTCACTTTTGTCCCCTCAGCCTGCAACTTGCACATTTGGCGTAAACACAAAAAATACACCTGCATGGATCAGATTCATTGATTGTAGATTAATTTTTCATTTTCCATCTTTGACGGAAAGCTCTAAACAGCTGGTCACAGGAACCGTTGTCACCGTGGGTTTAAATAGGGCCAAAGAAGTGTGTTTGCAAGTGTGGATTATATTGTTATATCCTATCAATTACAACATCATGATAAAGATCCAAACCCATCGGGATGAGACGCAGACGCGAAGACACAAAGGCCCTTTAACGGAAGAAGAGAATGTGACATTTCCACTGAACAGTGTCGTCTGTCTCTGCCTGTCTCCCTGTCCAGAGTCTACAGATGAAGAGGTGGATAAGCTCCACTGTCTGAACCACAGCGGCTCCTCAGCCACTTACTCCGACTACTCTCCCTCACAGGGCTCCTCCGGCTCCTCCAACCCGCCCGGCAACGCTCACCCACACGCACACTCTCATGCACACTCGCACCAACACCCACACCCACATCAACATGCACACGCAGTCGCCCTTCCGGCCTCAAGCAAGGACCAGGCCCCTCAAACACACTGGACCAACAGGTAACTGCTCCGTCTTCAATTTCATCACATCCCCCTATCCATCATATCTTCTATTTCCTTTCCAGCCTCCTTCATCCATCATCCATCGGTCCTAAGGCCCCATCCATCCTCTTCTTACTCCATCTTTGTGTGTCTTTGTCATCTCTCTGCTCGCTGAGGCAAGGTCAGAGAGACACGAAAGGATGCTGCAGACTTCAGGCTTCACAAACACATTTGAAAGAGAATTGCTATAATAGCTCTGATAGTGGAAATGCTCGTCAAGTTGTGTACAGGAAATTGACACATTTCATCGTAGAACGGCTAAAAGTCTGATTTATGCTTCCAATTCAGTCATCGCCACATAACCCAGACAGTTCCTTCAGGGATCTAAAGATTTCGATGTGTGGTAGCATTGGTTGGACTTATTTGGTTTCCTCTCCCACCATTGAATCTGAACAAAACGTTTTGCATTTTGCAACAGTAACAGTAACCTTTTCCACTGGAATAGTACGGGTGTAATGATGATAACAATCACTTCTTTGTCCTCCCTCATCCCGTGCCGCTCCTCGTTCTAAGGAGCCCCCGCTGGTTGAAAGCCCGCTTTGGTATTTTCTGACATTTAAGTCATCATTTTACACACCCTGGGGTGATGTACAGATCACAATCTGTATTCTTGTCTCTTTGTCGGGGTACTTTTGAAAAGTGTGGTATTCGCCAACTGCGAGTGGCAGTAAGGGAGGTTAAAGGCGTTCATTTTCTTTTCTGTTCCAGGTTGCTCTCGGAAACATTTATTACCAAAAACACGGTTGTCGGCCAAATTGATCTTCGAGTGAGAGCGAGATAAAGCTATGTTGTTCCAGTGACTATTGGCTCTGATTAAACACATATGGCAAATGAAAGTGGCACTTCAGTATAATTCAGTTCATTTTATAATTTACCTCAACATGATTGGTGTTTTATATGTTGTATTTTTGCAGGCTGGCTCAGTCTTTCCCCAAACCCATTGACTCCAAGCCGCTGCTGTCTCAGAGAGAAACCCCTCCATCGGGAACCCTGCAGCAGCGCGGGGATCGACGCCCACTCAGCGAACCTTTTGATTGGTCCGAGGCTCCTCACTACGACAACACAGGTTTTGATCCCGAGGAGTCTCCCATGGATCCCCTGTCCACCGGAAGCCAGGGAAACCCGCCGCTGGGCTCGAAACCCCGCAGCCAGTCAACACACGGGCGCCGCCCCCTCCTCAGGCAGGAGCGAATCGTAGGGGTGCCGCTGGAGCTCGACACTCAGACGCTGCCCTTCCACGGCAACCAGCGCACCACTCCGGACAATGACCCGCAATCAGGGCATCCCTCCCAGAATCCCTGGCAGAACTGGACCAGAACCCCCAGCCCGCTGGAGGACCGAACCGCCTTTCCCTCCAAACTGGACCTGACGCCCACATCGAGCCCCAACCCGGACCGCAAGGACCCGAGGTGAATGAAAGAGTCCCCTTCAAGGTCTTTGCAAGTGTTTATGCATGAAGCTTTTTCATACAACACCTGCACATCCGAAATATGTCAAATATTTGATTTCCTTTTTTTAGATAATAGTAGATACTGGGGCTGATAAAGAATTATTGATTATTAATCTGTCCTGATCCTACTTGCAGCTGTATTCAGTCAGATGCCTCACTGTGAGGGGAGGTACTGCTGTATTATAAACCACCACAAGTTGGCTGTAGTTTACCTGTAGATTTGCTAGCATAATATTTAATGCATAATGTTCTGTTGTTATTTATTTGCTGGACCCCTTCTTCATTTCTGATCTCATTAACACCAACACTAACCTTGTTCCAGAAAAAAATTTCACTTGTCTTATCTTTTCTTTTCCACTGCTGTGGAATAGTACGGGTGTAATAATGATAACAATCACTTCTTTGTCCTCACCCGCCTTAGTCCAGGTCATTTTTTAGGCTCATATAAGTAAGTGACACTTCACATTTCTTTCATTCTGCAAGGCTGGAACAAGGCACGGGGCCTCTGCCCGGCAGCTGGACGTACCACGACAATCAGGGGGACCAGAACAGGAAGGATCAGCTAAGTGTAAGCGGGGGCAACAAGGTGACCGTGGTGATGAGTAAAAGCTCGGACCGCCTGTCCCCCATGATGAGGGAGACACGATCCAAGTTCAAGAAGTCACAGAGCATCGATGAGATCGACATCGGCTCCTACAAGGTCTACAGGTGGGTTTGTTGTTATTCTTCTAAGAGACGAAAGCATCCACATGTTACCTTGTCAGAGGATCAAGTGACTGCATTCCTCTTGTTTTTTTCTACAGTATACCCGTGGACAGCTACAGTACATCCATTGAGCAACAGACTAGTTTGGACCGCCAAGACATGCCCTGTTCCATGGAGCAGACCAACATGTCGCGGTCACAGTCTGCCCCCATGTTAGACGATGACCTGATCTTTGCTGGACACGGAGCCAGCAACCAGAACCAGTCGGGACAGAACCAAAAGCCAGCCATCCCACACAAGGCCTACCACTTTGACCACAACTACAACCCACAGGTCAATAGTTTATCTCCAAAATCCATTTCATATTTCTATACATATGATATATGCTCCATTATGTTCCCCAAGTTGTCTCTAACTGTGTGCGTCTACTGTAGTGTGTATTGCCGCAGGGCGATTATAAAAAGGGTCTTAAGTCACTGTAGATATATTTTTTTGGAAATAACTAACTTAGATTTAAAAGCTTTTTGTCTGGCAGCTAAAATGTCTAAAACGTTTCATGGACTGTAACTGTTCTAACCAATCAGGTGACCATGGACCGTCGGGTCCCTCCTCCCTTCCCCAACACACCAGATTATGTTAACCACTCATCGAAAGCCTTGGAGTACATCAATCAACCAGGGAAGACATTACCTAAGGAGTTAGTGAGCCCTCGGTATCGTGCGTATCCTCCGCTGGAGATGTTTTCTTTCCCCCAATCGCCAATCACCCAAGATGGTGCGTCCAGCCAGCATCAGCAGCCGATCCCTGCACAGCGCTCCAGACCAGGGTTTCTGAGGAGAGCGGATTCATTGGTGAGC
The DNA here is from genome assembly GCA_021346845.1 of Apeltes quadracus. NCBI lineage: Eukaryota > Metazoa > Chordata > Actinopteri > Perciformes > Gasterosteidae > Apeltes > Apeltes quadracus. Next base: position 15,846,854 of record CM037924.1, read on the forward strand.
TCTACAGAGCTCGCCTTGTTCCGCAGAGTCCATGAAGCCCAGCAGGAGGCCCTCCAGGAAGCTCAGTACAGACAGCAGGTAAAACTGTTTGAAAAATGAAGTCTTTGATTGTCAAATTAATAGCATGAGTGAATAACATTCGTTGAATGTGAATAACATTCATTGAAGCTCTTAAATATCTTCGTCCCAAAATGCCTTTTTTGTTTTAACGTACAAGTGATTTCTGTAAACTCTTTTCGCTTCAGGCGGACCCCCCTCTTTACGGTCGGGCTCTGGCCTACTCCACCCCCATGGAGCACTCTGCTCTCACCAACATGGCCGACAGCCAGAGCCAAATGATGCACAACAAGAGAAACGGTCGCTACGATGACGACTATCCCACCTACCAAGAACAGAAGAAGCCCATGATTGGTTATCCGACTAAGAGCCTGACTCAGCGCCGCCCTCTGTCTGCCCGGAGCTACAGTACCGAGACATATGGAGCATCTCAGGTAGACTCTTACTGTCTGACCACCGTTGGCTGGATGCCCCGCCCACACTTTCACAGATGATTTAGCTGTTTTTCTCACACGTCTCTTTCCTGTTGATGAAGTTTTTGGTCGAGATCTCACTTTTTCACTTTGAGCCACTACATGAAAAACTAGGATATAGTCCATAACTACTGTCTTATTGATAGTAACTTGGTCTGTAAGCTACAGCACAAAAAAGGACAAAGAAAAAATGATAAATTATTTCACTATTTTATGTATTCAAAATTAAGTCGTGATCAACCCTCAAAATTTAATAAATGATTTTGTGTGTGTTTGAATTGTTTTATTTGATGGCCTGGCATTTAACCTTTGTGCCATCAAAAAAAGGATCACACAAAAAATATGAGCGACCTTGCTCTTAAAATGGTGGATATGCAGGCGTGGGGGCAAATAATACATTTCTGTGTTAATTAATCTGCTGATTGGTACTTGTGCATTAATACTATATAATGTAAAAAAAAAAACAATTGCATTATCCTTTTATCCACCTAACAGAAAACTTTTTTTTAACCATTGTCCTTCCCTCACGTCTCCCTTGTAGATTACTTGGGAAGGTGTAAATGACTAAGTGGGGACATTTTCATCCAGTCCCCTTTTAACCGTTTCGCCTATGTTCAGGTTTTTACAGGCCTCAATCTAATCCCCAAGATCCCACAGCATTCTCCCAAATCCACAAATAATCCCAAAAATAAAGATAGTTCTACCGCACACTGTTGACATTTGCTAGATTTTATTAAGAACGAACAACGCGTTTCGCATACAGCGTCCTCAGTTTCAAATAATCCCTTCAGCGTGTTCTGGGTTCGCCCCGAGTGCGACTTTCCAAAAACAGTAAGAGAGAGGTGTCCGGCAGCACGCTGACCTCTCCTGAAACCTTTCAGCATAACATGAACGGAGCACAGGAAGGGTCGTATTTAACGCTCATGATTGCAGTCTTGTTTGTGCCGTATTTCACCCGAGCTGGAGGTTACGGTCGTAATGTGTATCACCTTGTACTGTGAGCGGTTGTCTGCATTACTTCAGTCTTTGTGCTCATCTGGCTGGCATCCTCACGTTCCATTCAACCCTCACAACCACGCCGTCCCACGCTAGCTAACGTGTCGCTCAACTGAGCGTAGCATTGCTTGCCATTAACCACGCTAGCAGCTCGACTCTAGACCCTTAACACCGTCTGGCCCACCCCATCGGTCCAGATACCTGAACAACTATCACATGAAATGGGATTCGGACACCGTTGACCCTAAAACCAAAGCAATCAGCAATCAAAGAGTTGAATGGTGGGTCATTGGGTCGGTCACTGCGAGCGATCCCTGCCAAGTCATTTCTTTTCAATTTCAATTGATAGAAAAATATTTATTAAGGAAGTTTAAATAAAATAATTTTATCGCTATCAAGGCCAAAGTCTTTCTTATCGTCTTTATAGAATTTTAATCTTTCGTACTCAGGCGCGTCCAGTGTCAGCTCGTCCCACCATGGCTGCCCTGCTGGAGAAAATGCCCCCCGACTACACTCTCGCGACCTGCCCTGAAAAACCATCTGACGATACCATCAAAGTAAGGCCTGGCGTACAACAGAAGCCCGACGACATCACCTCCAGGATGCCTCCCGATTGGAGGCAACAGCTACTTAGGCACATAGAAGCCAAACGATTGGACAGGGTACGTTAATGCAAACACTGAAGAGGGAGACGCACACGCAACGACACGCAACGACACGCACAAAGCATTCGGGAGCCCTCGCTGTCAGTCTCTGTGTGAGTCCGTGTTGTAAGGTTGACCACATGTGCGTCCGGCTGCATGTGTGTCCCATTCACACTGTCGTTCTGTCAGCCCGACCCTGATGCACACTCACTTGTAAGATTGTACTTATATCTTAGTCCGCTCAATGCTATCTTGAATCTCAAAGGTGCTCATAGTAATCATATTAATAAATGTATTATTTTTTTCTGGGCTCCAGCTTCATATTTACTGTATAAAAATGAACTTTCAGCAGGAAATTAATAAAAACTTGTAATTGACATTTGGACAGAACTGTGTGATGGGACTGAAATAAAGCATTGTAAACATCAGTTTTCAAATAGCAATTGGGCTAATTGTTTGTTTAAATACCCACACATGAAACTACATAGCTAATTGGAAAACATCCACACTGATGCTGCAAATTGTTTCACCAGTTGTTGCTTGTATGACACTGCTCTCTGTCTGTATTGACCGATCACGAGCTAACATTTCTCTGTGCTTTCAGCAACTCTGCACTGTTGTTGTCATTGTTTTTTTTTTATTGTTGTTGGTTGTTTACGTGCGTGTGGAGCTCACCGTGTGTTATCGCCCGCTGTGTGGGCTCCACCCCCCCGTCCCCCTCCCCCTGCGTTCACCCATGTCATTTGATGTTGTCTCCTCCAATCAGAGTGGTGTCCTAAAGCACAACACGCTCACGCTGGGCATGCTCTGTCAGGGCGGGGGTCACGGCCAGGGGCGCAGCACCACTTTGAACTTTAATCTTTACAATAACACAAAGCATGAGCCTCCTGCTGGCCGCTGGCTGCCACTACCTCCTCCTCCGTCTGCTAAAGCTGTGAGTATCCCTCTGGTGCCGGTAACCCCTGGCGCTGCTCTTATCAATGCACACAAGCTATTCTCTCTTAAGTACTTGCCGCCACTTCCTCTTCACCGGGACTCCAGCAGCCATAAGCTATTGCTTAAATGTGTGGCGTTATCGCTGCTGTAAAATAGATTATTTGAGAATGAATGACCTGGTTACCTCGGCGCTCATAACCAGCAAATTCTATGGTATGAGTTTGACTCAACTATAAGACACTTTCTACATTTTAATGGTTCCCAAAACGGCAAAGATTGGAGCAGTCCAAGCAACATTTGTCCGAGCCGTTCTTAAATACTCGGCTGTATTCTGTGTGCATGTTGTCTGACACGTTGAGTTGTTGGGCATCGCATGTCAACGCCAAGTCCAACCATTTCTACTCTGCCGCCTGATTTCAAAATATACTCATCGCTTTGGCCTGAAAAACTGTTGCATACTGTGGTAATAGGCAGCTACCTGAACACATGGTCGCACATGGACAGTTCTAGTTATTTAGCATAGGACATTTCAATATTCATTATTTTCTCAGTGTAGTGAGGTTTCAATCCACAAACAGTATGTATCAGTCGTCACACCATATTAAGTCCTGGGAACACTGGACAATATATGACATATCTCCTTTTATTTACTTCTGTGTTTCAGCTCTACAGTATTTAAACAAAAGAATATCACACAAACATGTAAACGTCAGCAGATTAAATACAGGAGTTATCTACTTGGGTTAAATGTTCATTGTTTAGTAATGGTCCCTGTGTCTCTCTTAGACCCCCTCTCAACAGGCTGCCATGCTGGATAATGATCAGGAGGGGCTGTCAGGGAGCAACCAGTGGGCTCCTTACTCACTCGGCAGGAGGGACGTCCCACCTGACAACCTGATGAAAAAGGTAACAGCTGATCAGAAGAATCTTTTGTGTACGTTTTCTGTGTTTTATCCAGCATTCAGAGGCTACTGTTCGTAGTTTGTGGTTTAGGAGGAAGAAAACAATTTCCGATTAAATAAGCCTCTTTACGGAAACCCTTTCTCTGGTGTGGATGTGAGCGTGTCTGTGCTCTTTCAATGTGTCTAACTTGCCCACCTGCCGTCGACAGAGTGGCCACTCGCACAATCCTTCCCACCAGTCACACAACACCATGATCGCCACCTCCTCTTCCTCCTCCTCCTCCACCACTCCTCACCGTGTAGTGCAGCAGGGCTACGAGGGGATGATGAACAAAGGGGGCCAATACCAACCCGGCATGCCTTTGTCAGTGGTTCCCTCTGGGGGGCCTGGGCAGTACCAAGGCAACATGCCTCAAGGTAAAATGCACAGGGAAAAGGATTCCCCTTTGAGGAAAAAAATCGAATTTTTGCTGTTGCAAGCAGTCTCATCCAATCAAAGTAAAATAATTAAAAATGATGTACGTTATTTGTTTAGCAACAATAATTTTTTTAAAACCCTTTTTGAGGGTGACATAGTAGCAGCTTAGGCCATAACCAATGGCATCCGTTAGCCGCGTAGCTTACTCTGGGGTTTGTTTGCTTGTTTTATTTCATTCAGTTCAAGCTACTGTAGCAATAACATTTTAATTCGATTTCACTATGTACGGTTTGGGTATAAGATATATTAAGTCTGCCATGTGTCTCAAATCGACAGCCTGCTCATTAATCAGTTATATATGTATATATAGTGCTACAGCAGAGTGTTACCTGTTATTTTTTCCCATCCAGGCCATCCTGCCTCTGGACAGGGTTACCAGGGCTCTGGCCTGCCCATGGCTCTGTCCCCGTCTGGGAACCAACCCCAGTACAACCTCCATTCCTCCCACACATCCCACCAGCCTGCCACCAACCCTCAGTACCACGGCAACCAGGGCATGGTGCACGGCAACCAGGGCATGGTGCACGGCAACCAGGGGATGGTCCACGGCAACCAGGGGATGGTCCACGGCAACCAGGGGATGGTGCATAGTAATCAGGTTGTCATGACTCACACTAACCCACGGCCTCAGAGCGCTCGCTGCCTGTTGCAGACTAAAGGCCAGAAGAGCACGGATGGTTTTCAAGAACAGGTATTTGTCTGTTGGTGCATCTGTCTGTCTATCCTCAGTAACCACGTCCCACTCTATCTTGGAGGTCGTTTTAAAATGGGCATTGCTCACATGATGTAGTATAAAATAATTAGGACATAACGGATTTCCCTGTTGTGGGTCTAGTTAGAGAATACCGCAGATATTTAAAAAACAGTAAATACATAAACAGTAGAATGATTTGATCTAACACACATAAAATTGCTAAATGAAAGAGGACAGGCCGGATGGTTACCAAGTGGGTTTTTAAGAGACCACATGAGGCCAACAAGCTCCCAGCTAAAGAACACATTAAAATACCTGTGACATGTTAGTGTAGTTTTAGCCAAATTGTTTCTCACAAGTTTGTGAGAATAAGAAGGCGTAGCTCTAGATCAGATATTTCACAGATAGATCAATGGCCCTGTTTAGGAAACAATAAGTCATTCACACCACAAAGATCAGCTGATCTTCCTGCAGGGTTTTGTTTTTCCCTTCCTACTATGAGAAAGCTTTCATTATGCCAAATAAAAAAACTCTGACAAGGATATTTCTGGCTCAATTGAGGCTGCCAGAGAAATGAAGACCTCCAATATAGCTGCCAAAGCGTGTCACACATTGCATGAAAGCACTCCTCCATCATGGTACATGTTGTCGACACACTCTCTGCTTGTGTGGAAACTGGTAGGATCGTTTTATTTCACTGTCGCCTGTCTTTCTTTCTTTTCTGTGTTTCTATTCCTCCCGCTCTTCTCTCTTTGTAGTTGTGTGTGAGAATAGAGAAGAACCCTGGTCTTGGTTTCAGTATCTCTGGCGGCATCAGCGGCCAAGGGAACCCCTTCAAACCCTCCGACATGGTATGACCCGACCTGGCCTGCCAGCCAATCACGGCCCCTCCCACCCCCGGCTTTACCTCAAAGTTGCCATGGAAACTGCTGCTGGTTTCCGCAGTGTTTGGTCCGTCCGTCTGTCGCTGAGGCAGCGGCGGACTTAAACTTTGAGTGGCTTTGAGTTTGTGATTTCACGCGACAGACTTGGGAAAACAAATAGAGATTAAACTTAAATCTAAGTTGTTGATTATATTACAACTAAACCTCTTGAAATATTACAAATTCTTGTCAGCAGAAGTAAAGTGATACTTACCTGAGTTTGGCAAACTCTATTACGAGGAATGAAAGTATGCACTTTGGCTACCTGATGCAAAGACTATGCTTGAACATATTCCCTTTTTGTTTGGTTAATTTTCACAATGCGTTCATCACTATTAGATCTCACATTTAGCGGAGCTTTAATATTTTAGTGTATTTAGTAACAGATTTGTGTACACATGATGTCTTACAAGAAGCTCTTTCATCAGTTTGACTCCTGGGTTTGACTGACTCCGTCAGTGTGCTCCTGCCTGTGTTAGGAGCCTGCTGGGGTTGCAGATCCCACAGGCCTCCTGCACACGGACGTCTGTCCCAGAAACATGCTGCTAGGGTCGTTCTGAAGGCAGCCGAGCTCTGACAGCTATTTTGAGAAGGCTGCTTTAGTTCTGTGACACCAGGGATGATTTCAGGATGGAAACCATGTAAGATTTCACTGTCTGAATTTCAGATGTTGAGTAACTGATGTGACCGCTGGTCTATAAACAGAAAGCCAATCCTAGGAATGCTTTAAAACATTCGGTCTAGGCAGAGACCATTGGACGAACGGTGAATTTATTTAAGTCGGTGGTGTGTCGGTTTAAGTGTGGATATAGAAACTGTCACTTCAGCATTTTACAAGATGACTCAATTGCTGACATAAACAGTTATTCAATGCCCATATCTACTTCCCCGCCTGCACTCTTTCCATTATTAGTTCTCAAATGATTCCCCAACCTATTGTTTCAATATCGAAGTAATTATACTATACATGGAGTATAATATATTTATATAGTAAGCTACACTGTAGGTCCCTGTAGCAGACCGCAGCCCCAGCTGTACGACAGAACCGCGGCGCCCCCTTGTGGTTTGCTTGTTGATTGCAGCCATCAATTTATTTGGCTTATTAGAACACACTTAGTCCAGAGTAGTCAATGGTCTTGTAAAAACACAATTTGGACATTACCTTCTTTAAAATGGCTTGAAATTGTCAGTTTGAACAGTAAATCGGTAACTCTGTTCGCGTATTGACAGGATTGGGATCCTGGGCTTTGACGGAACATGGATGTTTTTTCAGATCTTGCTCATTATTGTTTGAAAGTCCAATTTTTGGTTTCTGATGTTGCTTAATATGTTGTCTTTGCACACTGAGCTGCTGTCGATAAAATTCTTATTAACCACCATCTTTCAAATAAAACTGCATACATATTATCACTGAGCTGCAAAAACCTCGTCCCCAATATTTTCCTGATATTCAGAATTTCTGAAAATATCTGAAATTTCGACACAAGGTTTTTGCAGGGCAATGTGACTTTGTGTGAAACTACTTTATAATGTTCTTAACTGTTTAATTGTTGTGACTAACAGACATATACGTGATGTACAGTGAGCTCCATATTCCTCCCTCTCAGTATCAGGGTATAAAGTAGGCAAATGAACTGACCCGATCCAAATAACAATCAATGTTTGAAGTTTGTCAGCAAGTTAGCAAACATTGCATGTATGCACCACTTTGCATACAAACCCCCCCCCCCCACCCCACTTTTTTGGCCACATAATAAAAATGACTTGATCTTACACTTATATGGGGTTCACTGTATAGTGATACCAAAACTGGTAACTAAACTAATGTTCCTAACATATGCACCTTTAACATGCAATATATGTGTTTGTTCTGGCATTCACCCATAAACTGTGGTTTGAAGATGCCCCTGCTCTGTCACTACTGCATTGTATTGTTAACTTTAATTGTCAAGCTCACTGAGTCTATACGTATGCATTGTGCCACACTATCTGTGTTCAAAAACATCTTTCAGCTCTCAGTGAAAAGATGTTGGTGTTTTTAAAATCTCTGCCTTGGGTTATTAATGGAAAAGATAAGGGATAAAACATCCTCTGCCCTTCCTGCTACCTACTTCTTCCCCCTACTCAGTCCCATCCTACACCGGGTATTTACCATATATCTATTTCCTCCCTCTTCTAAGCTCACCTATGCAGAGTCTTTATCTGTATGAATAGCCGATAAATCATTTGGACATGTGTAATGTCTTTTTGAGAAGAATGTTTCACTCATTCAGCATCTCTAAGTCACAAGATAGATGCCAAAAGTAAGTCAACACAAGTTCTTTAAACTTTAAACTATATTTCCATCATGTATTGCATGATTCTAAATTTAGAACAAAGAGAATTCATTGGTGAGCTGCCTGTATATCTTTGGCAGTAATGTGATTTTCTATTTTTGCGGTGGGAGCGGTTGATATTGAGAATGAGAAAGGCAAAGATTCTAAACCATCGTGTCCCTGTGTCGTCCTAACTGTGTATCATTTTGACTTATAGGGTATCTTTGTTACTAGGGTACAGCATGACGGGCCTGCCACCTGCGCCCTGCAGCCCGGAGACAAGATTCTGCAGGTAACCTCCTCTCAATCGTCCTCAACTGGGCCAGAAACCTCCTGCCCTTCCTCAGCCTCCCCTTGTTTTAGAAACACACAGGCACAGCCTTCAGTAGGAGGTTGTGTACCCGTTACCTACTACAGTTAGCTGGACATTTGATGCATTTTCCCACCTGTATGTTCTGCCTCTGCGTGTACCTGGTGATCCTGAAATCAGGCATGACCCACCTCCTTCCCCCCCATCCCCTGCCTCCCCACGCCCACTCTTTCTCATCCCTCATTGGCCATTGTTTATACAATTACTATGCGTATCACTGTGAGACTGAGGACATTTAGAATTTTCTAAATGATGTAGGCGAGGTCGGCACAATCATACAGTGTAAGTTGTCGCCACTGTAGGACTACGTTGTTGATAATGGCGGCCACTTAGATATCACTGCACAGGTTTAATGTGAGACCAAAGAGTTTCTGCTTGGGCCAGGTTCATCATGAAGTACATTACAAGGAAGCGTTATGTGTACGAGCATTTAAAGACAAAAAGGACAGAAACCACTTGTTGATGTATCATCAAATGATGATACGTGTACCGGTAGAGGGGTAGGGTCAGGGTTAGGGTAAGTATTGGTTGCCACTTAGATATTTACAGGTCATTTAACGCTGGTTCTAATACAGTAACTTTGGTTGAGACTTTGGCCTCAATACAGGGAACATTTCTGGATGGCAGGGAGTAAGAATTACAGTGTGTTATTTATGAGTTGAGCGGATTGTCTGAAATGTAAGTTGAGATAAAAAGAACTATGCGTGCACTACAAGTCCAACATGCATTTTACTGTTGAAATATAGTATTTTTTCAACTCGCATGGCTACTTTCACAAAGGCAATCAAAAGCAATTTGATCAATATTCACTTCCCCTGTACATCGGTAAAATTGAATCAATAAAACCTCCACAGTTATTCATGATTATTGACTTTATTTGTAGCGTGTAGGAAGCGTGAGGATTGCACTGACAGATTACCTTCCCCCTCCCTTCGTGTTTGACTCCCCGGTCTCCTTCATCTTCTCTCCACAGATGTACAGTTTAGCTGGATGAACTCATCTAAACGCCCTTTTTTGTCTCTACCCCTTCTCTCTCTACAGCATGACTGTGTAGCTCCTCCTCTTCTCTCTTTTCCCCAACAGTGATGTGTTTCTGAGATAATGATGGCAGTGACCCTTCATCCTTCCTCATGCACACACACACACACACACACACATAGGCCAATGTATGGAAATTCTGCAGCACACGTACCTCTATACATACACGCACACACACACACATGCTGTTGACTGTGCTGCGTGTTTGCCTTGCAGGCTAACGGACATAGTTTTTTACACATGGAGCACGAGACAGCCGTCTCTCTGCTGAAGAGTTTCCAGCCGACGGTGGACTTGTTGGTTCTGAGAGACAGCAGCACTTGCTAAAGATAGTTTTATAACAAACAAACAAAAAGAAAAACACAACAACGCTTCTCGACTCTGCTCTTCGCCGCCCCGAGCCACCCCACCTGCCCTCCACTGCAGGAACTGAAATATGAGCCGCCTTTTTTTTTTTCTTTTTTTTTTACCCTTCTAGGGGACATTTATTTGCCTATTGCTGGACCAAAAGGCAAATACTAGTGCCAAATGTACCACAGGAAACATATCGGCTCCTCTGTCTCCCGGCGGTCAGGGACCTGATCGACGTCTGGACGGACATCAAGAGGACTCTCTGGGTCCCTACAGGGCTGCTGCGGTTCGGATTGTGTGGTTGTTAATTAGGCATCTGATGAATCTGATGAGTTTGTGTTTTTGTATTTTAGCTTTTCTCCCTTGCCTTTTATTTTGCCTTCCGTGTTCGGTATTTCTTCATTCGTTCGGAGCAGCACATGATTCACTTTCCATTTGCTTTTTTTGACCTGCATCTCCTGTTCGGTTCTTCTCTTTCTATTGCCGTCTTGTGTTTTGCAGGTCTTTTTGCCTCCAGTGTACAGAGATGTAAAACTTAAGACTTTCTGCCTTGTGTACATACATTGAGCTGAATCTTTATGGAGCTGCACTCTCCTTGGGGCCTGGACAGACGGCCCTGAAAGTTTATTATTAATATAAATATTGTCGATAAACTAAATTCTGAATTCTGTCTTTCGAACATACAGGGATTATTTCTCCAAATGGACAATTTTCTAAAGTATACAAGTTTTTTTTTCTGTAAAGAAAACACTGTTGATAATTCATTACTGCTTCTTGTTTTATTTGTCTTGTTATTATCTGTTTTGATTTTTTAACTACCTAGCTTGCACAGATGTACTGATAAGAGCTAAAGCAATATTACTGAGGCTCGGCCCATTGAGATTTTCAGCAGAGCCTAATTTGTCCTACAGTGCCATCTATTGAGCAGATCATGCTAATGTTTACACACACTGCCGTGCACATGAGCTCACAGGCAAACACACACACACACACACATACACAGTAGACATATGTGCCCCCATATACAAAACATATGCAATGGTCAGTCCACTATTGCTAATGAAACTGTGTCCGTATTCTAGCCAGATTCTACAGTCAAACAGGTTGCACACACGCAGGCGCCGTAACATTACTCAAATCTGTGCCATAATCTGAAGTTGGGTTTTTCTAGTGTTGTCACAGCAATGTTACATCCTTTTTGAACTGTTTGGGTTGTATGATAATGTCACAGCATGCTTTCATATCGTTGGTCACTCTCAGCCAGACTTTTTCTGTTGGCCTATCGAGTTCTCAACTTTGTAGAAGAGTCACGCTGAATTATACCGCTGAGTTTCAGCGAGACTGATGTTCTGTGGTTCGGTGCCATATGGACCCTCTGCCCCTCCCCGGTTGTATTTACACACAGGCCCAAAAAACATCCGAGCTTCACCGCCTTGTGGCCCAGATCCGATCTGGACACAGCGAGAGCAGCTTGAGAGGTTAGAGAAACAGGTTTTTAAAGTTTAGCTTGGCCTCCAAGTGCCGAGGTGTCTTGACCTCCGGCCTCCCTGCAGAAAGCACCAAGACCGAAAATATCAACAATATAGCTTTCATAAAGGGCTTCAATCTGCAATCAAACAGATGGTCCCCTTTCAGACAATCAGGGAAAGATCTGGTCTGTGCCACAAAGAATTTTGGCTGCACTTGAAATGTCAAGTGTAACTTCTATAACCTGGGGAGCTCTTGGTTAACTCTAGATGTACATGGAAATATTGATATGCCAACTTTTGGTAGGTGAATTTTCAAGATTAGATGGATATGGAGAGAAAATAATGTAGATTTAGAAAACTGATTGTATGAGAGGTTCCTGGTGCCATGTAAGTGTAGTCTTATATAATCTGACCTCCATGGTCACAATAAAGAAAATAAATAGACTTGACAGAAGTGATCACAGAAAGAGATTGAAGAGGTTCATTTTCCATCTCTGTGTAAATGCAACACGTGTCGTGTTGAAGACGCTTCATGACAGTGACTTTTGTTTTGTTCTGTTTAGCATCTGATGTTTCATCCAGAGCAAAACAACATCCTTACCTGTCCTTTGCTTTTACTGGACATGACAGAGTCACCCTGTGGCCATTATGTGTCAACCCTCTTAATAAGCGTTATGACTTTATTCATTCAGAATAAGGGGCACAAAATGGTACAGTTTATTCTTGTGGGAGAGAGACTTGATCTTAACCACTGATACCCAACCTGCTCTCTTTAAAGTTTGAAATGTCAAAGATATCATGAGGACGGAGAAAAAGGTTTGATAATATAATTATTTTTTACTACATGTTTCAGGTAATTATTTCTAAATATATTGGTATACCTTAGCTTTGCTCAAACAAATTGTGATATTTTATAATAATGACACTTATAACGAAGTTATGGATGGAAGTACGCACAGTATGACTTGGAGACCTACACATGTACTATCCAAAACTGTATAAAAATGTATTTCTACTGTAATTGTGAATTTGTGTTATACAAATATATATTATATATATATGTATATGACTATAAAAACAGTCATTTTCTATGTGTTTAAACTACATAAGCGCTGAACAAATGCTGAGGACGGTATCACTGTACATAGCAATTTAAAATGACTCATATTGATTGTGAATGTACCCATGCTTTCTGCAGTACCTACACATACCCAACTTGAATGCTGCTTCTTCTGTTGTGTGACAAAAGTACTTTGACCTCCGAAGAGAGAACCGCTGTCGAGTTATAAGTTGGACGAACTTTGGTGATGATTTAACAGAACTATTTATTTATTCATTTGCACATGCAAGTTGAAATCCTTCCAGTTTTAAGTTTGAGTATTATTGCGGAGAAATGTTATTGCAGAAGTATATATAATATATATCATGTGTTTAGAATGCATTTTCCAGACGCTATCTGTAAATAATATTTAAGATACAGTTTTTACAAAAAATAATATATGTATAAAATTGAAAAAAGGCTGTGCAGCGATTATACTTGAGCCATTTTGGGCTTTGGGACGTACCATTTTTTCAGTATATAAGAAGTGTTTTGAATAATGTACTAAAGTCTCTATTGTACAAATAATAAAAATGTCACTATTTCTGGGTTCTCTCCCGGTGCACTCTGCTTCATCTTTGGGAAAGTTTTCTTGCTCTCCCTCTGTGTGCATCCTTATTGCTGTAACAGGCAAGTGTGAATAGCAGATAAGGTGTAGGGGAAATTAGGAAAAGCAACAGTTATCACAAAAGGATTTAGGGAAGTATGTTGGGATGGACAAATAAAATGACACAAATACAAAAACACAAATAATGAGAAAACTGGGAAGTCAGGGTGCCATATAAGGAAAGGAAATATAGGAACGAATTAAAGGCAGATGACTAAGGCTCAAAGGAAAGGAATGACAGGAGAGGAAAAAAGATTACATTTAAGAGAGTATGAATACAGTGGATAAAGAAGTGAGGTATTGTTAAAGAAAAATAAGGGATGAGGTATAGGAAGGGAAGAGGAGAGGTTTGAGGCAATCTCCTCAGCACGTCTGTAGGACATTCTGGTTTCCTCTGCTTCTCTGGATTAAAGTGACGAGCGGCTCTCGTTGTCTCGGCAGATGGTCTTTTGTCTCACTGTCCATTAGTATAACAGCCTCACTCGTCTCCATCCCTGCCCAACCGTCCATCTCATCTATTTCTTGACACTTATCTAGCTTTGGCTTACGGAGGGACGGCTGACTCTGTCATGCTGCCTTCTCATGAAGCTAAAGAAGCATTTTTCATTTCTCAGTAGCTAAGAGGGGAATTCTGGCCTCCAACTGGATTTTGCACACAGCACATGAGAATGTCAAATGTAGGAGTTTGAGATTCATTATACTAATTTGAACTAGTGCTTGTTCCTGCATTCACTGAGTCCTAAAGTTATGATTTGCAAATGGAAAGCTTTGACGTGGATGAGAGTTCTTTTTGCTCCCTACAAACTCTTGACCTCTAAGCCAGTCTTACTTTATTCGCCCCATTGCTATTGATGGCCAATTGAGGAAAGTCTATGCTTACTTTTTTACAACCATTATACATTCACGTAAAAGATAGCAGTGTATTAAATATGATGCATTATCATGATTAATCAATGTATAAAGTATAAGCTAGCTGCTCAAGTGAATCCCCTTACAAATCTAACTATTGACTTATTATTACACATTTTACACAACACTGATCACAATGAAACTTAGCCTGTGCATTTTACTTTATGTATGTTTTGCCGATGCAACTTGTGTACTTTTATACAGGCCTCCTGCTTGTAATTGATATCATAGTATTTCTCAAGTTAAGGATTTGATGAGCGTGTAATAACAGGCCTGACTTGATTATAAGGCATCATTGGCTCATAAACTTTCTGCCCCCTGTCTACCACTCCCTGCAATGCTGCTGGCTTTGGTGGCCTTTGTAGAACAACTGTGCTTTATATGCTGCAGGCCGACAATTAACAATAGAGGATAATACGCTCATAGACACATTGAAAAAAACAAAAAACAGAATGATGTCCTTTTGTCCCCTTTCCCTCGTCTTTTACACGCTGGTTTGTACAGAATAATACTTCTGTGTGCTGACTGACCAACCCACCTACACAATCACGCATAAATTCACCCCCTCACGCCGGCCGATCATTTCTGCTGGCATCACTGTGTGAGATGGTAAGGAATGTAGAGCAACACCTTTTTTTCTGGTGCACCCACTAAAGCTGTCGATACGCTCCTGACCTGATCAATAACGATTCCAGAGAGCCGGTCTGTGACCTGCATTGGGCTGCTGCGCGTGGATGTCTGTGTGGTGAGCGTGTGTTTGCAAATGAAATGTCGCCACAGTCTCTTTGAAATGGTTCTCGCGAAGCAACCCAGTAAACAACACAGTAGAAATACTGCAAAATGTTGCAATGAAAATGTTCATTTCCCCAACCTCCCGTACACTTCTTTTTAATATATTGATATAGTGAAAATGCCCCCAATCCCCGAACGTTTAGGATGGATGGAGACATCAAATGATTCTCAACCATTGTTTACAGCAGCTGAAAGCCTGATCACTGTTTATAAATCCAGCATTGAGTGGATTACACGTAGGCTGGATCCAGCAGACCTTTTGCCCCTGGAATAAACCAGGCTTACACGCTCAGCTACAAGAAGACACAAAGACACAATTATGTTGTTTGTGTGGGCTTCCAGGTGTGTGCGCGTGTACACGTCTTCTTTAGGGACGCTGTGAGTGTTATTTTGTGTGTGAGCGCGAGAGTCTGTTTGTGCGTGTTCGCGCGTGTTCTATAGGGACGCTGTGAGCGCGAGCGTGTGTGTGTGTGTGTGAGAGTGTGTTCATCCGGTCCAAGAACCGGTCGGACAGCGTTTGGAACCAAGTCACCTGAATGAAGAAATGGAGGACTATTTTTTCACCAGAGGGGAAGAGTTAACGACAGAGTTAAAGTGAAAGAGAAGAAAGAGAGAGAGAGAGAGAGAGAGAGAGAGAGAGAGAGAGAGAGAGAGAGAGAGAGAGAGAGAGAGAGAGAGAGAGAGAGAGAGAGCGCGCGACCTCCGGGTACGTCCACGCGGCGTCTATCACCGTCTCTTCCCCTCTCCATTGCTGCTCTTCTCGGGACTACCGAGCTCTTTTTGGAAGTTTCCCCTTCGATGACATCACAGGTCGGTGTGGACGGTCGGGGTGTCATCCCGGAACAGACGCACACATCTGGAGTAGCAGCTGAGCGCGTCACCATGCCGGTGCGACAGAAAGGTCAATACGTGGTTTTTATTTGTGTCTCTCTCGGTTCCCCTGCACATTTAAAACGGTACGAACGAACCTTCCGTCGTACACACCCGTTAAAACCACCCGAAAGGGCTCGGAAGTGACTGTGACGTCAGCTCTTCGAAGGCGAATTCTCTTCGCACCGAAACTTCTTGAAAACACCCGCAATTGAAAGCTCATTCATTTATGGGTGCACGCATAAAAAGTACAGGCCATTCAAAACTCAGGTGTTTTTTTTTTACGAATTATTCAGACATTCAGTCCAATTCGGCAACAAAGTTTTCAGCTAGTGTTAGGCTATTTCGTTTTCATTTCGCACCTGTCTTTGATGGAATCCGTTCGTCGGTTCACGCGAAGCTGATATTCAGGATTATGTGACTCTGCCTGGTGTTTAGTGCATGACGTATTAACGTGTGGCCCTGAGCGACTGATACTTATATGGAACCCGTTCTGCTTCATATACGGGCTTACAGATAAACAATTCAGCATTCGGAGAAGGCGACGTACGTTGCTGTCACTACTTCCGGTCCGATCAGCTGTTCGCAGCGCTGGACTCTGGAACCTGGTCTGCGCCTTTCTTTAACAACGTACACTATATTGCCCCTTGCATCAGACCTATATTAAGCAATAATAGCCCAATACACTTCCAATGCAGATACAGCAAGGTGTCCCATAAATAGGCTTCATTTTGTATTGTTACCCTCAAAATATCGTTCAAAAATAATCCAGTTTGGGGTTTTTAATCCTGTTGTGCTGCTTCCAAACCGTGGACCAGGTGTTATCAATCTGTCTCCCATTAACGGACCCCGAGGGGCTCGCCCCACAGTTTTTAGCCATAGTAATCGTTAATTAAGTAGAAGCTTTTAATGTACATTAATCTCTGGGCTTTTATTCAAGAGTCCCCGGATAATTGTCTCTCCTTTCAGGTCCTTATTTACCGGGTATATTTTGTGTTCAGATGCTCAGCGAGCCCTGGAGCTCCTCCAGCAGTATCGGGCCAAACTTGGCCAGAGGCAGCAGAACCAGAACCAGAACCAGAGCCGGACCGCAGAGGGCCACGCGGAGGAGGATTCCCAGCTGCAGCAGTCTCTGGACAGAGTCATCAATGTCTTTCAGAGTCAGCTCTTTAGCGCCCTGCTCGGTGAGGAAAAACGATTGTTCGTCCGCTGTCCTCTCAACTTCCCATTTGAACCTCGTGTCACGACATTTTGTTGAGTGGTTTGACTTAGAAATGTCCAGTATCTGCCCAAGGCCACATTTAAAAGAAGGGCACAGTATTTGGATCAGCAACCCAAACTGCCTGAGTAGATATTTGGGGTGTACTGACCCTCTAGCTTAGTTCGTGTGCTGGTCTCCACAACAGCACTCTCACGCCCTTGGGATTATGTATGAAGACGCAAAGGCCGACGCGCTCGTACAAAGGGAGGTCAGAAGGCCGGCGGAGCGTGGGACTCGTTGTGAGAGGAAACGAGCGTTGTCTCGTTCTGGGGTTATCTTTTAGAGCTTGTGCTATCGCGTGGCTGTCGACCAGACAATCAAGATCAGAATGTACAGACGTAGGTTTAATGTAGCCCGTCAGAGAAAACACAGGACCCTTTGTAGCAGGACTGCTTACATTTTAGAGAAAGTGTTGCAACTTTAATTTCCTCCCAAGAGTTAACAGTGTGTGTGTGACTGGTTTGTTCTGCTTTTGGAAAAAGGAAACAAACTGGTTTTAAATCACTGGTTCCACCTGCTTTGTGCCACGCCCACAGCTTTAGTTCTCACAGTAACGCTCCTTTCTGTTTTCTGTGTTATTCCCTAAACATGAGATCCTGTTCGTGACTCTTACCTTCAATCAAGTAGTCTCTGGTGTTGAAGTTGTATCTTGACTTCATAATATCATGTCATGTGTTGATATATCTACCGCTAGTCCATGGAGGGGGTTTATCATTGTGGTTCTTTCTAAGTGCCGTCCTTGTCGCCTAATTAATGGTAATTTATTCATGAATTCTACTGCTAAATTCCCCTTTCACTCTTCTCCTTTTCTATTAACTCACCCTCCTCAATCTGTATGTTATTTGTCCTTTTCCCACACACTGTACAACTGTTTTTCTTCCTCTTTATAATATCTTTTATGACCACCAAGTTCATCTGAATTTACAATCTGGTGTCGGATTTGTTTTTAGTTCTGTATGCGTAGGGGGGGATGTGATGCCTCTAATCATAAGAGTCGCTGATGTACTCTGTCCATGTGCTTACGTATAAAAAGGAAGATGACAGTAGAATTAACTACTCCTCTTTTAAAGAGGGGAAACCCTGCACTCTTCAAGAGCTTGTTTTACTATGGTGGCAGTGCCCTCGAGCTGCCACTAGAGGTCAGCAGTGTATTAGCTCAGACTTTTTTGTGATCATCTTCAATTAGCTTGTTTCTTCATTAAATGTACAATACACAGTGGTGATATTAGGAGACGTGCATGTATTATAATTCTTTACAGGGCCGCTACATGGATTTTTTTTTTTTGGCCAGCTAAAGAACATTAGATGTGTATATATACGTGTATCTTGAGATGCAACTGAACCCAGTGTGTTGACGAAATACCAACTCAAAAGCCCCAGAAAACTTCACACGATTAACTATTTTGGAGAAATGTGCTTGTTTTCATCACGTCCTGTTTGTTTGTTCATATTTACTATTTGTAAAACATATTTTTAATATTATAAACAACAAAAATTGTATATTAATAATAATACCCTAACCCATAATATATTAATAATCCACTTAACCTCAATCTGATCTTCTCCTCCCAGACATTCAGGAGTACTACGAGTTTACCATCCGCACAGACAGCAAGTCGTCTGTGGATCAGACAGACGGCCAATGGAACCTCACGGCCGCTGGCAACCTGTCGACAGAGCTCCCCGGCCAGCCGCTGCTCCCCTCTGTGCCCCCGAGCCCGCAGGCTTCCAAAGGACCATCCCAGCCCAAGCCCCTGACCCCAAAACCCAAGTCAGTCAAGTCCCATGCTGCTCCACTCCCATCCGAGAGACCTACGTCCAAGCCGTCGTCCCCTACGACCAAGTGCTCCACACCACCGTCAAAGCAAGGATCCGTCAAGTATCGCGCTCCTCTCCCTCCCGTCCAACCCGGAGCCCCCAAATCATTGGCGTCAGAGCCTTCTTCTTCTCACTCTGATGCCACATCCGCTACAGTCACCGGGAATGGCGTAGAAACCCCCGCGGGCTCCGTGAAAACACCTTCCGGAGCCTCACTGAATGGCACGGAGCCGCCACACCTTGCTGCCACCAAACCCAATACTTCTTCAGAAAGCTCCTTCAGCTGCGCCGATCGAAAAGGCGAGCGTCTGCCTCCGGACCTCAACCTGGTGACGGTGTCAGCCCTCATCTCCAGCACGGTCAAAGGCACCGTGTTTACACCCACTCCAGACAGTCTTACCCCCACCAGCACCACTCCTACCGCCGGCGCAGGTCTCAACCGGGTCACGGACGCCGCTGTAGTCCGCACAGCTCTTGAGACAAGCAGGGACGCAGGCCCAGACAAACCGGCTCGCAGCAGGAGTCCAACCAGCCCCGACAAGGGGAAGCTTCCCGTAAGCAGCCGCAGCCCCACAGGTCCTCCGCATTTGAGGTACGTCCAAAATCCATAGGTTTTGTTTTAGGGTGTATTAGATGATATTTTAACAGGTTCAGTGGATTAATTATGCCTTCAAAATGTCAGTGTCCAATTAGCATCGATCACCAAACCAAAGTACGACTCGGTCACAATTTCCTCAGTGTGCTGCCACAGTGGCAAACATTTAAACTTTGAATAGAGACCCCACTGTCTGCCAGGAGGTCTCTTCTCACTGATGAAGTTCAAGTTACTACAGCAGGTCTTCTTCTTCATTTTAGTCAGGTATTGTTCTGTAGCTATGCTGTTCATGCTATCTAAATCATTTTAATTTATTTCCACTAAAACTAAAAACAAAAAAACACATTTATAGAAAAATGCAACCTGAACTTCACTTA
This sequence comes from Apeltes quadracus, assembly GCA_021346845.1. NCBI lineage: Eukaryota > Metazoa > Chordata > Actinopteri > Perciformes > Gasterosteidae > Apeltes > Apeltes quadracus. The sequence continues at coordinate 15,866,828 of CM037924.1, forward strand.
TAGAAATTAATAAAATGTGCATTTACCAAATAGAAAATGCCTCAAATGATGTTGTTAATTCAAAAGTCATTGGAACATAAAATAATGCCGGCTGTTAAAGCAGTGTGCCACGTGGGTGAAATCCTTGCTACAGTGCAACACCACATGTGGTTTACTCTCTGGAATTCATGTGCAATGTTACAGAATAATACCTGACAATATTCAGAGTTCACATACTCGCTCTTTACTTAACCCGTGTTGCTACCATCCAACCAGGCCTGGGCCAGTAAAGGTCGCCTCCACCAGTCCTAGCCACGGCCCTGCCAGCCGCAGACCAGCTACGGGCCCACCGACCCCCAACAAGGTAAGACCTCTCCAATCGCCACAGTTGACGGCAGTGTAAATTATGTATTGCCTTGGATTCAAAGGCGATGGGTGATCTGGTTGTTGGTTGGTAACCTCGCGATGAAAAGGAGAGAAAAACTGGAAACGAAGTTATGTATGTCTCCTGAGTCTAAGATGAACTATTTTTAAATGAAAAAATTCTACATCAATTCATTGTTTTTTGTGTTTGGTCATGTGCAGTGTATTTATCAACAGAACCAATTGTTTGCATGGTAGCCTCATCGTATTCTGTCTGTATAAGCAAGTATTTACTTTTGTTGTGATACAGACATGGTGTTGCGTTGTCGGCTAAACGTTACTCGTAAGATATCTTAATGAGCCTTACATTTATCTTTAATCAGAATTCAGATTTGATAACTCTTCCCTGGAGACTGGTGGCCGCAGAATGAGATGGACTGAGCTTTTATGCAGGCTGGCCGCTTGGACATTGGTTCACATTGCATTACATAAAATGACAAAGGCCATCAATTCAGTTCAGTAACATTCAATTCTCCACTAGTCAGAAGAACGAGATCGGAGACGGGATCAGGCAAATGTTTTTAGTCCTGATGACCTCGTTGAAATGGTTACTTGTGGTTCAGACTGTTTGGACAGACGCTTATAACGGACACGTTTTAAACTGCCCTCATCTAAGGAAATTGTCCTGGTCTTGGCTTACTTTGCTTCACACTAACGCTTTCAATCGAGTGTTGTGCGGTATGTGCAGCAAAATACTGGCTTAAATGTGTTGTTTTTATCACGGGGTTTGGTGTAACTCCAGTCATGTGCAGCTCACTTGAGCTCACCCAATTTATATTAATTCAAAACTGGGGTTCATTCTGTTTTTCTTGCAAGTAATCACAAACAGGGAATTTGGGTTCTGACAAGTTTCAATGAAGGCAATCACATTTTATTTTCTTGTCACCATTGTTTTAAATAAATAATAGTACTTGTGTTGAAAGGCTATGTAAGTAATTAAGACACAGTAACAATATTCATTTAGCAGCGCGGGCGGTCTGTTACCTCTCTGATGGCAGCAGTGAGGATCACAAGTCCAGGGCCGGAGGAGGGGGGGCTGGACAGAAGTAGAGTAGGACAGCAACATTTGGATCAGCCATTTTCCACCCAAATTTCTCTCCCAGCTGTGCTGGTCTTGTATGAATAGTTTTAAATTGAACATCTGCCGTAGTGATGTATGCAAGTATCTGGGTAAAACCCGGTATCGGTGATTAAAGTGAAATCCCATTTTGGTTTATGAAGCTTCATGGAGCAAGTTGAACATTGGCATTGCTATTTCGCTTTTACTCTTCTCCCACTTTAACTACCCACTTCTGCCAGGGACTGACCTGATAAAACGGCAGACTGGTGTGTGTGTGTAGCATAAGTATGTGTGTGTCTTTGCATGTCTGTCTGCGTGATTGTTTGTCTGTGCACCCATGTGTATGCACCTCTGTGCCTGCCTCTGCATGTTTTATTTTGTTTGTTTAGTATTTGTATCGGGTGTGTTCTGCGCGCGTGTGCGGATATATATTCTGAACCGCGCACTCTTTGAGGGCAAGATGAGTCTACCATGCAGCTGCCATAAAACCAAGACAGCAGCTGGAAAACAAGAGGGCGGGCCGCGGTGCGCCGGGAGAGCTGCCATGTTTTCCGAGACGGCCTCTGTTTAAGCGGAGAAGTCCCGTCTGGCTGCTCCGGTGAAAAGGACAGGTGGAGAGGACATGAGAAAGGGAGGAGAGAGCGAGAGAGCAAAGGATGAAAGGGGACGGTGCGAAGGAGGGGAGGGAGACGGGCAGACGGCAAAAGGATGTCACTAAACGCAACAAGAATCTGAGGAGTGGAAGTTGCAGCTCGAAGATGTTTTGATGGAAGTTGGTCAGTCGGACTGGTGAGGATGGACTGCATCTGCATCCTCACTACCAAGGTGAGACACAGGAAGGGAGCAGAGGGAGATGGCAGAAGGAGACGGGGTGTTCAGCATCACATACATTTTTTAAATGACTAAAATTAGGAAGATTTTGTGTTGAGTTTTTCCTTATGGTATTTGATTTTTTAATTGATTTCAGTCAATGCTGCAATTTCTATGTTCACATTTAGTCTAATTAGGGTGTGAATCCCAAATCCTATGTTATTATTAACTCTCATGAAGACAGCATGATTTTTGGGACGGTGACCTGAAGTCCTTTTAGGGTGGAATTCCACTGAAAGCATCCGGAGGAAGCATTTCAGGATAAACTACAGGCTTTGCAGCAATGACAGCAAGCTAAGTGCACCTGCTATCAATGAGCCATATCAAATTGGTGACAGGTTGCTTATCGGACGGATGTTATTGATGTGCTGTTTTCTGTGGATAAACAGGCTTGAGGTGATATCGCACAGGAACTGGCTGTCCTCTGGCGAAGTGATTCTACTGGGAGTTGCTTGGCTGTTGGTCTGACAACATGTGACACCCTGAGAGACAGGAAACTGGGTTGATGGTACACGCGCTTGAAAAGACTAGCTGACGGATTTTCTGGTTGACTGACTGGCTGGCACGATTGTAAGCATGCAATATGCACATACGTGCACGCTCAGGAATGAATGGTCCATTTAAAAGCAGCAGGCCTGGTAGGAGCTGGGATAAGATCAAGTTGGATGAGAATTCAGAAGCTGTTTGATGACCTGACAACCAGACCAGCAAAAGGAAGTAGGATGTGAGAGATTTTTTTTTTTTTTACAGATGTTTTCTGTAACCTTTGATTATGCATGGTTAAAGATGTTGATTATGTCGTTGAATCCTAGTCCAGGATTAGCCTTGGCCCCCTCTCAATCTCATTATGGACACAGTCTTGATTGTGCTTATTCAAGGACTCTGCGTAAGTGTTCATAGCCCATTGTCTGCTTAAAGGACACCAACTTTGACCTTTGTCTAGGAGCCAGTTCTTGAGCCTGCTAATAAGCAAGCCCGATGGCCGACCGAGGGACTTTAAATCCAACTCTCAGCCAAGATGTAAATTCTATCTGATATAAATACAACTGTAAGCTCAAAACGTAAAGGATGCATAGTCTCCTCTGAGGAAATAGAGAAAGGGCTGTAGGACTGAGACCTACACACACACACACACACACAGACTGTAGCGATTCCCTCACACATTCATCGTGTTAATCTTGTTCATCTCATTAGGATAATGGCTTGAAAAAACAGAGGGTATTTTCCAGAGTGCAAGATTGCTGGATTACTGTTGGAGGAGGTTTCTGTACAACCTGCTCGATCCATTCATTCTTTGACGCTGTTAGACTCTTCTGCTCTGTGCATTCGGGGTGAATATAAAAGGAAGTTTAAGATTTGAGGTGCATTTAGTTATGATAACAATAATGTCCAAATTCAGTGACTTTCCTGTGCAACCAGATACACTTTCATACAGATAGATGTAAGCAGAAAGTGAAGGCCAAGCTATGTTACCTTCAACACTAAACATGACGTAAATATCAAACGTAGAGATGACACAACCAAACTCTTTATGTTTACCAAAAAGAGGATTTTACTTCTTATCATTACTTTATTGTCCAAGCCCTTTTTGATCTTTGATACATTGGGTTTTAATTCCCAGCCTGGTTTCATTAGTGTGTGATTGCTTTTTAGCCTCAGCCAGTGTTACCGGCCTTCTGTGCGACAAGAGAGCAAGAGGACCTCCTAAGAGGCTTACCTTAGGCTGCTAATAGACTTGACAGAGGTGGAGCCATCTTAGGCTGCACAATAGGGAGAAAAGAGCGGAGAAAGAGGCTGTGCAACATGCTTAGCACATTTATGCTTCAATGGTGCATAACGCAGAACAAACACAAAGTTGTACATGTGTCAGATTTTGCATTAGCAGATTTTTGGAGACAAGTCACTAGTGTGCTCAGTGTAACCTTTCATATCATTGCATTATTTAAATGACTTGTCTACCTGCATCAATTTCTAGACTAAATTGGCTCCACCAGGCTTCGTCTGTTGGAACCATTACTGATTACCAGCTTGAAATGTAACTTGGGGCGTCGTCTTGGTTTGCCGATTGGTTCCACGGTTTGATGATTCAGAGTCGGTGACCTTATATCTTATATTCACCCTCAGTCCGCCTGGCTTTCAGACTGGCTGGCACGATTGTAAGCAGGCATCATGCACATACGTGCACGCTCAGGAATGAATGGCCCATTTAAAAGCAGCAGGCCTGGTAGGAGCTGGGATAAGCTCAAGTTGGATGAGAATTCAGAAGCTGTTTGATGACCTGACAACCAGACCAGCAAAAGGAAGTAGGATGTGAGAGAATTTTTTTTTTTTTACAGATGTTTTCTGTAACCTTTCATTATGCATGGTTAAAGATGTTGATTATGTGGTTGTATCCTAGTCCAGGATTAGCCTTGGCCCCCTCTCAATCTCATTATGGACACTGTCTTGATTGTGCTTATTCAAGGACTCTGCGTAAGTGTTCATAGCCCATTGTCTGCTTAAAGGACACCAACTTTGACCTTTGTCTAGGAGCCAGTTCTTGAGCCTGCTAATAAGCAAGCCCGATGGCCAACCGAGGGACTTTAAATCCAACTCTCAGCCAAGATGTGAATTCTATCGGATATAAATACAACTGTAAGCTCAAAACGTAAAGGATGCATAGTCTCCTCTGAGGAAGGAGAGAAAGGGCTGTAGGACTGAGACCTACACACACACACACACACACACACACACACACACACACACACACACACACAGACTGTAGAGATTCCCTCACACATTCATCGTGTTAATCTTTTTCATCTCATTAGGATAATGGCTTGAAAAAACAGAGGGTATTTTCCAGAGTGCAAGACTGTTAGATTACTGTTGGAGGAGGTTTCTGTACAACCTGCTCGATTAATTCATTCTTTGACGCTGTTAGACTCTTCTGCTGTGCATTCCCATTCTGGGTAAATATAAAATTGAAGTTTAAGAATTGAGGTGCATTTAGTTATAATAACAATAATGTTCAAATTCAGTGACTTTCCTGTGCAACCAGATACTTTCATACAGCTAGACCTAAGCAGAAAGTTGTTTAACCTCAGCCTTCTGTGCGACAAGAGAGCAAGAGTACCTCCTAAGAGGCTTACCTTAGGCTGCTAATAGACTTGACAGAGGTGGAGCCATTTTAGGTTGCACAATGGGGACAAAAGAGAGCGGAGAAAGGAAAGCGACGCACGCAAAGACTGAAGGAAGAGGAGAGATCGAGTCTGTGAGCGAGCGCTCAAGTTCCTCGTACATTTCTGGGTTGCTTTACTAGACTTTGCCAGGAAACTCTGCTTCACCGTTCCACCGATCCATCCATCTGTGCAGCCGTCCAGCTGGCACCGTGATGTAACTTTGAGGAGGGGTCACGGCCGACAAATTAATCAACGGAGAAAGGATGAGAGGAGCGGAGGGAGAGAACTTCCCAAGCAGCTGCAGGACTATTGAGCCCAGAGCTATGCATCTGCAGTAGCAATGCAGTGCGGGACTGCTCTCACTGGCTAGCCAGGTTGTGAGGCCCACACCTGTTGTGAAGACTTGGACGGTCTGTGAGTGTTCAGACAGCCCCGCCCGTTTTGGGTCAGTGCGAGGGCTACATGTGAAGATGGACCATCGTAACTATTCACCCGCAATCAATGTAACGTATCTTCCCCTTACTTCAATTGCACAAGTCAGTCTCTGAGTCGCCGGTTGCGGGTTTCACTTACAATTAGTGCGAGTCTCGTAATCACGGTACAGATTTGCAACATCAACGCTGGTAATAAATGACGTGCTGTAGGTAAAAAAGTAACAATTTGTTTTTTTTAAACATGATTTTTCATGTACGTGTACATACGAAATAGTTTGTTTAAAAAAAGAAAAAAAAAGAAAACACATGTAAATAATTGTTCTGTATGTTTATCTCATATCACAGTTTTTAAGCAAGTATTTTTAAGGATGTGTAAGATGTGTGTAACACTGTAATACGAAGTCTGATTCCTAGTTTCACACAACTGTAGAGAACAGCGAGGCTGGCGAATGGACACACGATGGACACTTGCCCCTTTTTTCTTTTTGGAGGGACACAAAAGCCTGATCATTCGTTTTCAATGATTCGATGAGTTCTCTCTCATGTCAATTAGCATGAGATTGCATAAGTATCTCCGGCCTTAACCCCAGCCAGACTGCTGAGCATGAATCCAGTTCCTTTTCCCCCTGTGTTCACAGGGACAGGATGCCGTTAGCTCCGTTAGCTGTGTCGCCTCCTCTGGCAGGCAAACACGCTAGTATGAAATGGTTCTGCCTTTGTCATGGCTGAGTACTGCCACAGCAGCTAATCCCATTAGGCAGATGACTAATCTCTGAGGAGACACACATGCATATAAAACAATTCACAGATGCCAATTTATACACATACATACACACACTCACACACTCACATACAAGCAACCAGGCTGTCAACTGGGTTCAGTTCGGTTAGCTTTAGTCACCTTATTGACTTTTTTTTTTTTTTTCACGGCTTTGACTCACCGTGGCTTTGTGAACCTGTAGCTCCTCCGTGCCAGGTTAGTTTAGAGAGAAGATCAGGGCCCTTTAAGTGTTTCTCTTGTATTTTCCTGAGCTACTGCTAGTATAAATGCAACAATTGCGATGGAAATTAGGATTTGTGGAGATTGAGACCAGAAAACTTGTTTAATTTGGCCGTGTCTCATTTTAGTCACTTTGCTCTCTTAATTGTTGTGTTTACATTAATTAAATACATCTCCAGAATATGGCTATAACCCCATTCTTATAAAAATGAGTACATTAATTCATATTTAATATACACTATGTGTATGGTTTAAGTAATTCTATGTGTACCTCCAGAGCCATAGAGACTGCGTTTTATTACTGCTGCCTTAAAGCTCATCTAGACGTCCTTGAACAACATAAGATGTTATAAGCTGTGTAAAGTGTAAAACCCCCAAAAGCTTAGACGTGAATAATATTTACTGCATATTGTCCAGCTACTGCTGTGTCTGTGTTTTGCCACATAGTGGCACTATATGCATGACGAACACAACTACGCTGGGTTCTCACGTTTGAATTCTGCAGAGACTTTACAATCTTTACACTTATTTGTTCTTTAGAAATATAAATTGCTCAAGAAGTGACAGTCCATGACTGGGGTAAAGCTGTAAAGTGTCTGCTGCACAGATATTTGGAGCTGCAGGGCTTCAGCGGCAGTCTGCGTGTCCCCACACAGCGTTTCAGAAAGGGAGGAAAAATCACTCATGTGGAATCTGAATACACATCTGGTTAGAGCTAATCACATGGATATATTTGAAATGTCGATGTACGGAGATTGGTTCATGTGTAAAATGGAAAATCCGACACTATTGGCCAGTAGTGAGTGTATGAGGTTACCACAGACAGACAGTGTAGTTATTTCTGTACTGGCTGACCTACTAATGTTAACATGTAGTGAATGCCTGCTAGGCTCATGAGGTTGTGTCCACTGCCTCTCTCTCTCTCTCTCTCTCGTTTCCACCTAATTCTTTCCTTTTTTATTTTATTCTTTTGTCTGCCGTTCAGTTACTTGAAGTGTGATTTCTGTCAATGTGACATTAGATTCTATCTTTAAACTCACATTATTATGTTATGAGCCATATGAGCTAAAACGCCTGTGGCTATCCCAGATGTATGAATGTGTTAGTGTGTGCGTGTGTGTACATCTCCATCTGTTCCTCGCCAAACACAGAGGGCCTCCAAGGACAGCTGACTTACCTCACAAGCCAAGACTTTTGGAAGGCTGGCCCAAAGCTGACCCTTTGAAAGCATAAAAGTAACCTCCCGGTTTTCCGAAAGAAAACAGTTCAACTGTTCATGTATATTTTGTCAGGCGTAACTTAAATTTATAATTTCATGACATTTCAAATCTTCATTTCTCCTTTAACGCTCCTGGGAATACGTCTTAGGCCCTCAGCAAAGGTTTATTTTAAAGAATCTTGCCTCAATGTTTGAAGAGTAATACTATTCAAAATCTTAAGTGGAAGTGTTGACGTCAAAGAAATGTCGTCCACCAAGCTTGTAAACTCCAAAACACACCAAAGAGGATCTTGTGGATTACTTGTTTAAAATCAAACCCATTTAGATATTATGTAATATTCAGACACCCCAAAAAATATATTGTTAAAAGATGTTCCCTGAAATGAATATGTAAAATACAGAACACTTTCCAGAAATGTAATGTACAGAGAGATTTGAGGCTGTGCAACATGCTTAGCACATTCATGCTTCAATGGTGCATAACGCAGAACAAACACATGTGTCAGATTTTGCATTAGCAGTTTTCTGGAGACAAGTCACTAGTGTGGTCAGAGTAACCTTTCATATCATTGCATTATTTAAATGACTTGTCTATCTGCATCAATTTCTAGACTAAATTGGCTCCACCAGGCTTCGTCTGTTGGAACCATTACTGATTACCAGCTTGAAATGTAACTTGGGGCGTCGTCTTGGTTTGCTGATTGGTTCCACGGTTTGATGACTCCGAGTCGGTGACCTTATATCTTATATTCACCCTCAGCTTTCCGCTTCCTCGTGCTATGTTCTCCTCTCTCTGTCTTCTTCTCGCTCATGCTGTGTTGTTTGTTTCTCGGTCGCGGCGAGGAGTCACAGAGAACCACATGGAGACTCCCGTGCGTGTTTGGGTCGGCGTTTGGGTGTGTACGGCGGCCCAGATGGCCCGGCCGTCAGCATCAAGAGTCTCCGTCGAAGGTTAAGCTCTGACTTGTTTGACTTCCTCTGCACTTTATCTCCCATAAATCATTCCATCTCCTTTCCTCCAAATTCCTCTCATAAAAGAGAAAAGAAAAAGAACTAGGTTTTCCTATATCGCATCGTGGACAAATTTACGCTCAATTTAAATTTCTTCACTCCCTGGTTTGGTTTAACACCATGTGAAACTTTAAAAAACTGTATTTTAGTGCTACAGTTTTTTTACTATTTATTCACAAAGGCGTTGAATAGGCTTTGCCACGTTTGTTTTTTCAGCTCCATTAATGGCGTATTGGCTTATCTCAAGGGGTGTTCGATTTCACGATTAAACCGCAAATAACTGCATACAGAGACTAGCCAACAACCACCGCCATGCTTAGACTGACTGAAAAAGGGCAGCCACCTCATTCATTTTAATTAGGCCAGCTAGGCAACACAGCAGAGATGCGAACACAAATGGGAACAAGTAAAAATGTTCCCATTGTAAACACAAATGGGAACAACTAAAAATGTTCCCATTTGTGAGGTGTCGGGTAAAATACATGCTCGTGACTCCGGATGAAGGAACCAGATTGTCTCTGCGTTCGCTCTACGTTTCTCTATTCTGCTCGCTTCATCAAAGTTGCATGTGTGTGTGTGTGTGTGTATTTGAGCGCATGTCTACTGGATTGGAACTATACAAGGCAGCGCATCACTGCAGCATGTAGGGAGAGAGGGGGAGAGAGAGATAGAGGGAGAGAGTGTACATTGGAACAACACAGTTTCAATCCTCACTCCACCTCTGTGTGCAGGTCTCGTCTTTCTTATATTCGTCTTTCTTTTTGTCTCTCATTGATCTTGCTGTTGAGAGGCTGGCCAAGAGAGGCAGCTGAGCGGAGCGAGGGAGAGTGAGCGAGCCTGGGAGAGAGAGAGCGGGGGTGGGGGGGGGGGGAGAGGAGAAGGGCAGCGATGGAACGAGAGAGGCACACTCACACAGACAGATAGAGGGAGAGAGAGGGGAGATCGAGGACTGGGACTGCTGCTACAGAGGAGGGCAAGAGAGACCACTCTCCCATTCTGACACACACACACACACACACACACACACACTTCGGCATGCACACATGGACTGACCCACACATTCTGACGACAACAACAATAACATATTGAATGCACAAACCCATGTGCTGAACACACACACACACACACACACTGATGTCCACACAGACCATGTTGCTCCCTGCCTCCTGACCAGCAAGGATGAGGATTACACTGAGGAAGATGATGATGAAGATGAGGACAGTGAAGAGTGCGAGGGAGAGGACACCGGCCTGCCACAGCTGAGGACCGTAGCCAGGCGGGGGGGCTGGGGGTGGAGGGGAGGCAGGGGGCAGTAGGGGTGGGGGGGGGGGTTGTGGCATGGGGTGGTTGATGGAAGGCGTGCATGTGCGTGTGTGTGTGTGCGTGTGGTGATGTCTGTGAGTGTGTGTGTGTGTGTGAAATGTGTGTATGAGGACTAGGATGCCCCCCCAGCGCGGGACAAGCTAGCTTACGTTAGCCACATGTTGTGCCACTGCAAAGTAGCATGCACCAACAACACCATATCTCTGATGTTTGGATGCAAGGTAGGTAGAACGCTGTGTGTAGTGTTTATGTGCGTGTTTGTGTGTGTGTGTGTCAGAGAGAGAGGCATGCATGGAGTGAAGAACTGACTAAGTAAAAATGTGCTGATAGAGAGAATGAAAGGTAATGACTAAGCTTGTGTCAGAGAGAAAGAGAGAGAAGAGAGGGGGGGAGATTTCTGCTGTACATCTTCCTAACCCTTTCAACTACAGCTATGATGTCTTACGCTTGATTCAGTTGAATTCCCCTATAAAAGTTATTTAAATCCTTTGTTTGTATACCACAAATGGAATTCATAAAGTAATAGACAACTTTTTTGAAAAGTTTATATTTGGCAGGAATTCAAGGTCATTTTTATTACCTGAGAATCTTTTGGTATAAAAAGCTGCTATGGTTTGAGGTCCAACGACCCTTTTTAATTTGACTCTTTAGTTATTTGTGTAGACGTGATTGCAGAGTTGCCCTGACTAGTGTTGCACTGTTGTCGAGCTTGTGAAGCTCGCATGCTGGTCCTCTGTTGGCGTTGGTGCTTTCTGTTTAGGTCTGTTGGAAGCTCTGCTCTGCATGTACAGTTATTATGTAATAATAACCACGCTGCAACCCCCCCCCCCCCACCTCCCCAAATAAAATAGTGCCTCCTTCCCTGGCTTACATCTAGTGACTGTAATGTGAAAACTGTAGCCTCTTGACTGATCTATTGCATCTCTAACCCTAATCTAACTCCACAACATTGGCAATCATCAACTTTCAAAGTACTATGAAACTTAAAATCAACGCATGAACTATAAAAGTTCCTCCCGACGCCGAAGGAACTGTGCATTTTGATGTGGAGGAAGCGTTTGTCCACACTGTGCTGCATCTTTGAATTTCCATTAAACACACAGCTAAGCTAAAAGATGGCTTCATAAATGGCTGTTTCAACTTGTCTAAATGGTTTGGGTCAACACGACTGGTCACTGGGCGTGAGCCTGGGAACCGGAGTGAGAGACAGCCAGAATGAAAGGGGACAATATATATATATTTACTCAGAAAAGATAACCTTTTTGTTATTGTGTGACTGTTAAACCAATATAAAATCTGCATCCCACAGAGGCTGGTGTGAGAGGAAATTCACCATTATTGGAGTGGGTGCATCTGAGCATGCATTGTTATGCTGCTGTCCAGTTCAGCACTTAGGCGTAATAAAGTGTTAGGACCTCACTTCTGTCCAATTAGATCACCTCACCATGACAGCCTGGTAGATAGAGGCGGACCCAGAGACAACTGTAAGGCTGGAGTTGTATATATATATGACAGAGAGAGACAAATATTGTGTCCTCTGCAAGTAGCTGGAGAGGGTAACGGCAGAGTGTGTCCCGAGAATAAGAAGAAATGCCTCAGGGCCTTTTGGTGTGCAGATGATATTTTTGAGAGATGATCGTGTTGGTCACCACTGCAACGTACATCGTGCTCGAGATGGAAGGGGAAGCGAATAAATGGACTGTTTTCGCAATGGATCAGGAGGAGCACGGGGTTTTTAGAGGGAGATGCGTCAACAGCATACGCCAACTTGAAGTAGTATACATTACCTGCATTTGTTTACCTCTTTGAATTGGAAAAGGCTGACAATCTAAACCTATAGGGAAACCATGCATCCCCTGAATACCCAAGGTCTCTAGTTTGTGGTTGTAAAGTTTTATTCTGGCGGTGATAAGCTGAGTGGTCAGAACAAGTTAATTTATTCAGTGACTTCATTTTGAAATCATTTGAAATATCCACCATTGGCACGAACATCCTCAGACTGGGATACAACTGATTCTCAGCTTTTGAGTTACACAAAATGTGAGCAAAACCAGCACTGTTTAGGGTAAAAGCATCCAGAAATAGCTAAATTGTATGGGATTACGTGGGCATGTCTATAAAGGGGATACACCTGTGTGTGCCATTAAAGAAGATTCACATTCAAATATTGTGAGATGGATGCAAAAGGACCCCCCTGAAAACAGCCATGCTAGCTTTCCTCTGCAAAATATGTTTAGAGCGTTATTCATCCCTCTCCTTGAAATGCTTGCGTATTGTTGCTTACACTATCAGTCTTCTCGCGATACCAGTGTCCAATTGTAGCTTTAAAACTGCAGATCTGCAGGAAGGTTAAGAACCTTTGCTATCAAATGCTGCCAGTGAAGTGTGGACATGCTAATGTAGAAGACACTGAATTCACATTTGGTAAAATGAACAACATTTACACTTTATTCTTCCTTTGAACTGAAAGAGTCCGAAGTGACATCACAGTTAAGGACAGTTTGCAACTTAACTGCTGATCATAATTGTGTTGCTTTTTTTCACTTTGGATCCTTTTCTCATTGAAGTTGTAGCCTATTCATTAACATGAGCAGTCATTAACACAGGAAACCTTCATTTTTATGAACGTGTTGAGGTTTAGCTACATAATTTTCACCTTGCCAGTACTGTGTCCATTGCTGAGGATGTACGAGTGACAGAGAAGATAAATCAAACACACCGTAAGTAGGACAAATTCTTCAACACATTCAAAATAGATGAATGTGTTCCTCCATCTCTGCTCAGGTCTGCTTTCTTTTTGCTGAAGAGACTTAACTGACTGAAGCCATAGAAGATTCAAGTTGTTCTCCTTCTCGCCTCTTCTACTAGATGATATGTTGTTGATCTATTGAATTTCAATTTAATCAGTTGGAATAACTTTAATTTTGATCAATATTATTATTTTCATAGAATGTTAGTTTTTTGTGGATCTTGTATTAAGGTTTAGGGTACAGGAAAAGGTTTCAGAACGAGTCGAGAAACGAGAATTTTTGCTTTCTGAAAACTGCAAAATGACACGCCACAGCGCCAGATGGTCGATGAGGTGTTTTCTCAGTGATATTACATCACCATTAAATATCAGGCAGGTTCAAAGAGGATGGTCAGATGGTGGGAAAGCAATCAATTGATTTTACTGAATAACATGTGTCTAAAACACTCAGAGACAACACTGTAAAACACATCAATAAATAATTAATAAATAATAAATAATTTTATTCATTCATTCAATCAGTGACAAAATAATTCCTTTTGACTAAACGTGTCCTCTGATGTGTCATAGGCCCACTTTATATGACTTAACCACTCGTTTATGAAACTGTCGCGTTGTCTTTGTTGCTAAAATGAATCTGGTTATCCGCTGTTTTCTGTTGTTCTTGCTTTGGCTATAAGCATTTTTGTACTCCATGCCAATAAAGCATGAGAAAGAGCGTAATGGAAAGACATGAGAGGAGAGAGCAAGGCACGTGTGCGCGAGTAGTCCCTTACGGCAGAGGATCCCCTGCTCTTTCATATCTCACCAAGCGTGACTAACACACACACACACACACACACACACACAGATACAAACGCACACATCAACATGTACTAGGATTCTGAATCTGCTTTTGATCTAGTCACGTTTCCCGAGCTGTGCAAGGCTAGCTGACACGCTAACACATTACAGCAACAGTATGCACGTGTGTTCGCATTTTTGCGTGCATGTGTGTGTTACTGTTAGTGTTTAGCAGACTGGTCAGCTCATTTGAGGAATGCTCAAAAGAACAAGCAAAAACACACACATGCAGACAACGTGATGACAAATCAGAACATATTTGGTGTCTCGTTCCATTAATTCATACATTCAGAGGTGTACTTGAGCCATGGAAAAATTAAAGCAATGTGGAATATGGCCAACTAGATGTGTGTGTATGTATGTGTGTTTGTGTGTGTGTGTGTGTGTGTGTGCGCGTGCCCGTGCATGCGCATGACTGCAGAGGGCAGTGGTAGCAGTGTTGTGACAACAGTGTGAGCCAGCGTCTCTTCAGGGTCCTAGTGCCTGGCCAGTCATCTGATGCTTTCAAGAATATTTTGAGGCATTTCTGACTAATTACCGAGTCGACTGTGTATTAAAAGATGAGGCGGAGAGGTGCAAAGGACAACGAGCCGCGCCGGAGGTCCTGCAACGGGGTCAGAGGAGTTCATTTGGTCACGGCAGTGTTTACTCCCAATTCCGGTCCAAATGAGGTTAAAGTCTGCAACAGGGGAGGCAGGAGGAGAGCACACACAACGTCTATTTGAATCTGCAAGAATTAGCTTATAGTGTTCTGCACAGACGTACTCTCCTGGGCAAAGCAAGAAAACCACTCTGCCCCAAAACAATATTTCAAAATAGATTTTGCATCTTGTGGCTGACCCTGACAAGCCAGCTGCGCCTTAATGTTTCATTGGTCTTGTTAAAGCGTGAATTGGGAAACATCATGCATTCATGACACATGTTAAGTCAGGTGACATGTCTTTTGAAGCGGGGATTCTTCAGAGTAAATGACTCATGATGAGAAATACCAATGCAATTTTCTGTTTTCACATTTGTTTTTGTTGTGACTTGTTTCGACATTGGCTGGCTTATATATAGTATGGTGTATTAGCCTCTCAACTGGCGCATGTCTCCCAATAAGTAAGAGTCCAGCTGTGGTGCAATAACGTTGACGCGTTTAGCAGCCACATAGTCCTAGCATGGGAGTCCTCTAAACTGCCCTTTTGCAATTTTGCTGGAATTAAACTTGGTGATGATAATATCAGAAAATGTGTCAAACTTTTTAAAATCCTCCTTGACCTGGGCAGCTTCTTTTCATCAGTGAGGAGCTGATTGGTTTGCATTCAAGACGGATAAATGACTTTAAACCCCAGTCAACTCATCGGTGGAGGCTTGATATTAGAGAAGCTGCTCAGCTGTGCTTAGTTGAGCACCATGTAACCACAATGTCACAGGAAAAAAACTGGCCTCCCTCCCCCCACTCGCTCCCTCAGCTTCTCTAACTCTGCACTTTATTATGTCCAGTAAAGCAGAAAGACACACGTGAATATCATTTTTTATTTTTTTCTAAAGTGAAGAGTAGCGAGGGAGAGTGCGTGGAAATGAGACGGCAGAGAGGAAACAGACTCACTGTCGTGCGACTGAGATGTGGAGAGAAAAAAAGCCTGATGAAGGTATAGAGAGATGAGCAGTAATCACCTGAGACAGATTTGTCTCCTGCTCACTGTCCTTATTCAGTTTGGCATTTCATTTTCATTTCAACTTCTGTTTAAACTCAATGTGTGTGTGTGTGTGTGTGTGTGTGTGTGTGTGTTTGTGTAGGGCTGTTTGTGCATTCACTTATGTACAGAACAGGAAGCTCAGTAAACAATTAATACCATGCTGAGTGTACACCTGGTTGCCCCGTGTGCTTACACACAAAAACGGTAGTTAAAAAATATGTCATTGCACGCGCATGCACGCACACACAGTCGTACATGTAGATACAAACTCTGCTATGCTTTTATACTGTTTGCAATTTCACCCTTTTTTCTTTTCCAGGCTGATTAACATTTCTTCTGCTTCTGAACTAATCCGGTCTCTTCCCTTGTCTTCCCCCCACCTTCTCCGTCCTGTTTTTCTTTGACATTCTCTCTGTCGCGGTCGCCCTTCCTCTCCTTTACCATCTTGTGCCGCCTCCTCTTTTCTCTCTCTAGAAGTATCGGTATCAAGAAGAGGAAGGGGCGTCGCCAGGTGCCCCAAAACTCCACCAACACCCCTGCCATCTGCACCCCATGGGAGTAGGCAGAGAGCTGAGGGAGGGCGGGACACTGGGGAGGGAGGGGGGGACCTTGGAGAGGGACGCAGGGACCATGGGGAGAGACGAAGGCTTCTTGGGGAGGGACGGAGGAACAATGGGGAGGGATGGAGGGACCCTGGGGAAGGAGGGAAGGGAGGGGAGAGAGGGGAGGGAGGCGGGGACCTTGAGGGAAGGGGGCACCTGGAGGAGAGAGGGAGGGGGCGTCGGGACCATGGAGAGAGTCAGGGAACGATCCCTGGGGAGGGAGGGGTCTCTCGGTTGCCGCGGCAACCTACGGGGTGCGGAGCTGGTTCAAGTGGCGGAGCGGCAGCTGTCTCAGATTCAACACGTTCACGGATACGTCACTCACACACACGTCACGCCCGCTCAGGTAACTAAGGCAGTGCGCCAAACACAAACACACACAAAAAAAGACACAAACACGTTAAACTGACACAGTCCGTCAGCTTCCCATCACATCTCTGTCTACCTGCCTTTCTCTGTTTAAGAACAACACGCATGGCTCAGGGCTCACTGTTACATCATTGTCGCCAAAGAGGTTACGTCTGTCTGTCATTCCACGCCTCAAAATATCTTTGTTGAAGATTGAAGATTGTATTTGGGGCCAGATGTCACTGATATCACTTTCTGTGAAACCTCTCGGTTGATGATATTCCTCAATGACTTTCCTCCTTCCTGTTATACAGGATATAACCCTTCTTCCTCCAGTGTTAACAAGATATTATTATTGTAGCCTACCTAATCTTTGCTGAGATGATATTTAGTGGGAACAGAGGACTTTCACACCAGAGGGTTCACTTCGTGTGGTCATGTTTAGCCAACAAAAGGCCTTTGGTTTTTGAAAAATAGGTGGTTTCGGGCAAAAGTCACGGTCTCATCTTGATTAGATGGATCTCATCCATGGATCTTATTGCAAGGATTTTGTGTTTTGCCACCACTCCTCTGTTTACGATTTGATTATAGTAGTGATAGAGACTCTACAATGACTCTACAATTCTCTGGGAGCTGTTGGCTTTTTCTCAATTTCACTGGATGAATTCTACGATCCTAATCTTAAATTGGGCCCTTTTTGTCATGTTAGAGATACAACATGTTTATCCAACAGCACAGCAACAACTATAATTATTGTGTTGTAATGGAAACACAGTCTGGTCTGTAATCCAAACTAATACTTTCATAAATAGACCAGTTTTTTTTAGGATTTTAGGTTTTAGGATTGCTCCAGATTCAGAACTTTAAAACACTGGCCTAAATATCCTTCCATGCACAGAGCTTTTCTTTGTGACAGGAGAATACTTTTGGGGAATTGTGCATGAACGGACTGAATTGAATTCTTGCCCCATTTTTTAGTAATGTGTGAGTGTTGTGTTGTGCACTCGGTCTGTGTCTCACACGCACACTACTCATATTAGCACAGCATAGACGGGTGTTCTACTCTGCACCACTCTGACCAAGAACACACACAAGTACGACACCTGTTTATCTGCTGCACCAACACGAGGAATAACCCAGTAGAATTACTATATGCAAATTCTATTATCTAGTTACTTACAAATGTAGTTTCAGTATTGATCAAAGGGCCACTAATTCAGTGGGCTCTTTCAACATTGCTACTATATACTATTCTAATATTCTGGCATGAGTGATCGTGAAATAGTGTATTATTTTCAATAAATTGGGTCTTGCGTTGTCAGCAGGATAGTGTGTGCGTGTGTGTCTTGGGGTCACAGCAGCCTGCGCACACTGCAGGCAGTCAGAGCGGAGGAGTGTGCATATTAGTATTTAGTCATTATACTTGAGTCAGTTGTCGGTCACAGCGGCTTTGTCTGCCTGAAAAGCCTTGGACGTTTCACCGTGGTGAAGAAGCAATGGTGTGTAGCTCCACCTAGTGGTTGGATGCCACCCTCCCGTCACTTACGACCTATAAAACCTTTTTCTATAGTCACCAGGGGTCATTTAAGACCCATATGGGTGTTGATTCTGATGGATGGGACGATTTCTTCTTAAAGCATTCTGCCACTGAGCTCTGTTTCGTGAACAATGCTCAGTGGTTACTTGTGTCCTTAGTAGCTCTGAGGTCCTGCTCGCTTCACGGTCTCGGCCTAAAGGTTTCCATATCCTCGGCCAGACCGTCCTTGTCATCATCACATATTTCATTATTGTAATCTGTGATGAGGAACCGCGGTGCTGATGGTGTATTCTGGGTTCTTATGAGCTCTCCTCCCTTCTAAACGGTGTGTGTGTGTGTGTGTGTGTGTGTGTGTGTGTGTGTGTGTGAGAATATGTGTGTGAAAACACAGGAGCTAGATCTGGCTTGCTCGTGTGTGACAGATGGACCTGCCACCTTGTTCTCCCCATATACATGTTCCTCTTTCTCTCCCTCTTCTCTCTCTGTCATGCTCTCTCTCACACACTTCTTCTGTAATTTATCTTAAGTGCACATTTATATTACTTCCCAATACATCATGTTAATAACATATATGATTGATGTGATATTTGAAATATATCACATTAATGATTCATATATATATATATATATTACCATCTGTATATTTGAGGGATCAATACATTAAGGCACCTTTTCGTTATTAGTACATAGACAAGCTATAGACATAGATACTGAGTATTTTGTCTCATGCGGCTGCATTGTTTCCTATTTCTTCTTTCTTAGATTAAAGATTGTTCTCTCAGGCCGTATCGTACACCCAATGGTCAGCCCGCAGTGCACCCTACATACTACTGTGCCACAGCACATGTGTGTACGCGTGTGTTGCGCCATGCTGAGCTCTGTCTGTACATTGTAGGTAGAATCACCCGAGGCTCCCTTTGATGACGAGGCGTGGCCTCACCCAGAGGGAGACGGGCTAAACCGAGTCCCAGCTCCGCCTTTCTCCTCCCTCTATTCACGCAGCCGCACCTACAACCAGGTAACCTCGCGTCTGAGCCCCTTGCACGCATTCATAGCTTTGTTCGTTTGTGACATGTTGTTTCCTGTCTGAAGTTCAGGTTACATGAGCATGACGTTGTTTTTTACGTTTTATTCCTCAGCTGGTTATGTTTTGTAGATATTTCTCCACGGGAACTGCTGTTGTTTTTGTGTTGTTGTCACCTCGCTTCGTTAACCTCCAAGAAACAAGTGTCCCATGTAGTATTTTTACATCGGTAAATAGTTCAAAAGACCGACAACCTGAAACTTGAACTCGTCCTCGTCCTCTATGCAAAATACTAAAGTGCCAGAGGTGTTAGTGGCAGAAAAGTAAGGGAAACATAACTTACAACGTGTTTATATGTAAAGAGACTGAAAAGGAGGCAGCAGGAACTTTAAAATCCTCTAAAAGAAGATTCATGGTTTAGTTGAAAAGTAAAAGAATAGTGAGACAATTACATCACTCTACTGCAGCAACAACAAACCGTATGTCATATTATGGTGTTACGATGGACAAAATCTAAGACGATATCTCGTCTCATATTGCCTCTACTACTCGTAGCATCTTTAAATGCTTTTTGTTTCTCTAATCTATGTAAATACAGCGCGTGCGGTTGTGAGTGTTGATACAATGGTTTAACCTGACAGTTTATGTATTTTTGTATTTAGCACATGTTCTGACATGGATGTGATTATCACAGAAGGTTGATTTTTGTGATTATTACACAATAGAGAGCCCTTCAAATGGGATCAAAATAAGATTCTTTAGTGTTATGTATGTAGCCCTGTACCCACCATCTCATTGTCCCAGCCTTACCGTGCCGGGTCCTGAGAGTACCAGTGGAAAGAGAACTGAGACAGTTTCCTCTTCCATCACTGACGGTCATATTAGATTAGATGCAGTCGCAGTTTGTGAACTGCAGAAGGCAGTAGATGCAGAATAATAACCACCATAGTGCATGGCACCTTCACAAATGAAGATATACAAAATTAATTGTAGTGTAAAATAGCAAGCACTATTACTGAGTGCTGGAATGCTTCTGGTAAAAGGGCTCAATAAATGAAATAGCAGGGTTTATTGTTTACAGTGTTGGCATATGCCTTACACAATTTATGGTCGACTGAAGTAGAAATGCAGCCAACACTGCAGCTGTATAATTGACTTTACTTAAATAACTCCAGCTATAAAATGTTTATCTACTGCAGAGACTGAATTAGGAGGAACAGTAAAAAAGAAGCCTCTTGCTTTCTTTAAAAAATAAAAAAAAAACAACACACTTAGTGGCTGTAGTCATTTAGCTGATGCAGATAATTAGGACGGAAGGAAAGACAGAGATGGTCAGGGAGCGGCAAGAGATGGGATGAAGACAGAATTACAGGCAGACACACACAGAGGCAGAGGGAAGATTTGTTGCTGGATGTTAGTCAGTCACATGACTCCTCTTCAATGAATCATGTGGCCTTTCATCTTGCTGATACAGTAATAGAATTACTTAGGTATGTGAAAAAGGCATGGCGAACCGTAAGACAAGTGAGCAAACCCACCACATACGGTAGATGTGTATTCCACAATCTCCTAAATTCTGTCATTTCCTTGAATTTTGATCGTTTTAAAAATGTATTTTCCCTTACGTAGGGATCTGACTTGCACTGATAGGATTCAACCCATTGTGTAGATCACAAGTGTTTTAATATTTAATAAAACAGTCTGGGAATAACTTGACCTAACCCATTGAGTAGCATCTTTTGATATTTAGAACTCATATTCAACCTTCCCTCAACTTCCTGACATTGTTTGTCTGCAAGTCGGCTTTGAGTAGGTACTGGTTTGTGCATCCCCCCCTAAAAAAGGGTAAAAAGAAGTGAAATAAACCAAAACAATGAGATTGCTGTTGACAATTGATAGAAATTATTTGCATGTTTATCAGCAACTTTTATCAATTTGCATAAGTAATTGGATTTGGTGCCATTAGAAAAGTAATGTGCAAAGAATAACCTGTGCTCCATAGCTAAGAGAAACACTCCCATCCACAAACACAATGTGAGATGCTGCATATCAAATCTGACCTATTGGGATTGAGCTGGTGCTTTGCTTTCTGTGCAGTGCTTTCACGTCTGCCCGTTTATACCTCGACATAGCTCTTGAAAAAGCTCCTTACCAGAATCTGAACCTCGGGACCTAATGGAAGGGCTGGGTGGGAGCCAAAATGGTTAGGAACCACTGGAATAGACGCAAGTAAAGATCTGACTGAGTGTTTCTAGCTGCACCAGCATCCCTTTATTCTTGGAGAACTAACATAATGCGATATGACGCATTACGTTGGGTTTGGTTGGCCAATGGAAAAAGTGCTTGTCCACCAATCATGTTTACAATGTTCAGACTTTACGTCTTCAAAAATAACAAATTAAACGAAAAGTTGTATGAGTACAGTTGTACTCAACAATTATACCTGCATTGTTTCTGGGTCTGGCGGTCTGGAATCCGGGATCGGTTTCGGGTCAGTCTGTGATGGGACCCCGGCCAGAAAAGGAGAAGCACAGAGTCATTTGTTAAACAGACTGAACGCAGCATTTGTACGGTCGGCTATCTATCAAGACCCAGCCTACCTGTGGAGGATGAAAGGGCAAAGTTGGCTTTCTCAGCAGTCAGACATTAAACATGCATGATGTGTGCTTTTATTTAATTGGTTCTGAAATATTAATAAAGCCGGCAGTCACAGGCTGACATTTGACTGGAAACGGAGAGAGGAAGATAGTGAAGGAAAAAGGGAGACATAGGGTTAGTTGTAATGGAGCCAGTGTCCCTGAATAGCTGCAGTGTCAGCTGACATGTCAGTTTATTGTATTTTTTTTTTGTCATTGGGGCTTACTGCACACACATAGGCTGTAGATAGTGACTGGCAGAGGACATGATTCCAGTTTTAATTCCTGCTAGCGTCTTACTTCCTTTATTTCAGTCTGCTGCAAACATCACAACACATTTGCCATAGTTTAACCAGAAAGCCTTTACCCCATATCTCATAATCAACATAATGCCTTTTCATTTAGCCATTCTTTAGCCAATATTTTTGTATTGATTCTTCTGCTAGTTTATGATCAAATGCATTCTAAACTGTCGATTTCATTTGACTGGCACTTGTACCTAATGTACAGCTACAATGTATTATTGTTTTAGTTGGCATGTTTTGATGTGGTAAAGAAATTGCTGGTTAGATGTGTTGTTGAATGGCTTTAATCAAAAGTATAGCCAACACAAGTGAGTTTTATTGAATGTCATAAATTCCCAACTGGCTGTCTCTGGTTAATGGGAATGTTTTCAGCCAGCAGGTGTGTTGGTTTCCCCAACATGAGCTAACCTTTCAGGTTGATGATAATATACGAGTGATAATATCTGTTGCATTTGTAATTGCTTAGCGGCTTGGCCTGTCTGTAATGTTTTTGTGTTAGTCAAGCCAGATTAGGTGGATTTACACTTCTCTGAAAATCCCTCTCCCCCACTTAATTTCCTTTTCATATATTAGATTTTACTTTAAAAAAGTGAAATAAAAAATGTTCAGTGTTTGATCTAACCAGATCATTGCAACCGGCTGCATTAGTCAGCCGCTAGCAGGTGTATTTCAGGACGTGATAAGCCGTTTCCATGGACACCGTAGCCCTGGAAACCCGGGACGAAGCTGTGAAAGGAATCTCGCTCTACCTGTGGCTAATCCTCAGAGAAGCTAAGCTAGCTGTGTATGCTAGCTGCACACCTCAGACGCTGGGGGATACTGCTGGAAACAGCTCTGTTTACTCTGTGGCAGTGAGCTAGTGAATGCGTCTTAGGGGGCTGGGAGGTCCCTGCGTGAACGTCACACTCGTTCGCTTGCCTTTGGTTCGGCCGTGCTGGCTTATTGAGCGGTGGGGACACTTGCTGTCCCCTCTCTGTTTCCCCGTCTTCTATATTCTTCAGTCTCAGTCGATGCCCTGCAACAGCCTGTTGTTTTCCATTCTAGAGTCGGGCCGTATATGTTCACGTGTGTGTTTGCGTGTCTGTGTGCGCATGAGAGAGAGCGAGTGAGAGTGTGCGGGAGAGCTGGGCGCTGCAGTGTCCGGGAAACCGCCTCAAGGGAAGTTCTCTCTACATCATGTACACATGTACACACAAATAAACAGTAGACCGATAAGGTGAGGCATGCATGCACTTTGACAATCACAGACGCACACACAAACACACACACATTAAAAGCATTTTTGTTAGTACAGTGCTCCAGTGTCAATTGTTGTTACCAGGTGAAACTGTGTGAACGTCCCCTCTCGTATTTCACTCTTGCTGCTCTCTCTCCCAAACACACAATCACACGCACATCCACACTCTTACCCTCGAGCACACATACACAACCTGTTATCTCGTTATCTGTCTAGCCGCCTCTAGCATTTCATTTCTACTTCTGCGGCACTCAGCTGTTTTCTGCAACAGGCACCATTGCATGTGTTTGTGTGTACCTGCATGTGTGGTGGTGTGTGTGTGTATTTGGACCAGAGGGAAGGGACGAAGGGAGGGGGCTCTGCTATGTCATTGGCTGTCTGGAATGTAGGGGCGTGGCTCGTAGCAGTAATGATATCTGACATTGAGAGAGAGAGAGAAGCGTCAGGTTGCAGCTCCAATAAAAGACTGGAAAAGACAATTTGCTGAAAGACAAGCAGAAGGGGAGAGCGAGAGAGTGGGTGTGGGGTAAGTAGAAAAAGAGAGCAAGAGAAAGCGAGCCTGAACAATGCACTGTACTGAAGAGAGAGCGAGACTTGGAGCGACATCACAGATGTAGGCGGGCGGGGAGCAGAAACGGAAGAGTTGCAGTGCGATTCCTCCAACCATCCTCCTACTTCAGATGCTCTCCTCCTCGCCTGCATCTGTTCACCTCCCTCCTAGCATCCATCCATCCATCCAGCCACCCAACCCTCCCTCCCGTCTTCCCTCCATATTTAATGGGAGCACAGTCAGTGACAGAGGGGAGATTGACTGGTCATCTCCGAGGGCAAGAGCGGAGGAGGCAGGGAGGGAGGGAGAGCTGGGGTGGAGAAAGACAGAGAGAAAGAGTGAACCCCCTTCAATAATCAATCCTCATATCCTGTCGTGGCCTGGCTCCCCCTCCATCGGTCTACTCTCTGAAGAGAGGAAAGGACGGAGTTGAGGAGAGGAGATTTGGGACTAGCAGAGATGTGGATGTTGGACATTTCCCCTCGCAATGAGAACGCAGGAGGAAGGAAAAATGGACGCACAACCAACAAAGTGCTGCAGATGGATTGACGATGTACAAAGACCTTGACTGAAGAGGACTCTGTCTACCTGCCCTGCACTTTCTACCTCCGCCTGCATCTCCCCTGAATCTCTTCATCTGCCAGCTGCTCACTGATTCCCGGGGGAGCCAAAGAAGAGAAAAGGGAATTTAAAGGGAAAATGGAGATGAGGATAAATATAGCAACTTATTCTTCAGCAGAAACTGGTGACAGAAAATAACAAAGTGCTGGACTTTATTTGACAGCAAACCTTAAGAGTTTCAGAGAAAGAAAGACCAATCGAAGCGACAGAGGTAAATGAAATGAAGCGCTACATCGGGACGTCTTTCTTGTGCTTCTAAGGAAACAGCGGACAGCAGAGACAATGAACTATATTTTCGGCAACAACACCTTGTACCCCCGGAGCGCGAGGGTGGGCGGGGGTCACGGAGTCAAACAGAAGCTGGGCCCCAAGCGCAGCTCCTCGGAGGAGATCCCACCTCCCCACACCTCCTCCCCTTCTACCTCCTCTCCCGCCTCCTCCTCCCCCTCCACCTCTTCCTCCCGCTGGCAGCAGCTCCTCACGTTCTTCTCCAAGAGGAGCGCCTTCACCGACTGTATTGCTGCTGGCCAGGTAACACGCACGTCACACCCTCTGAGTGTGTGTGCGCTTTATGCTTGAGGGTTGTTAGGGGATCAGGGTGGGAAGCATGTAACTTAACCTGGGTTTTTGTTGTGTGTGTGTGTGTGTGTGTGTGTGAAGGTACACCGGGCTTGTCCTTGCACTATTCTGTAGTTTCAGTTTCTTAGCCAAAACAGGGTCAAGGGAAGCATGGTGTTTTAAAATTGATGGTTGAGATTTGTGACAGTGTTGTCATGGCACTGAGCATTGGCATGGTGTATGAGATCCAGAGAGCGTTGCCATGGCAAAGCCATCGCTTGGCTGCGTAGTCCAATGGCAGAACGTGCTGAATACACATTGAAAGATGTCATGAGATGATGAGAGCGGAGTCACAACATGTTTGCCTGCTTTCTTTGTTATACTTTAGGCACATTGATCCATCAGAATACTGTTTTCTTTATACAAAATGTGGCTTTGTATTGCTTCTGCCGTATAATGTCAACCACATTTTTCCTATCTGACGTAGCCTGAGCTGCATGTGTTACTACAGCCACGGACTCTATAGAGATACCAAAGTAGGACCTCTGTGGAACTGTGATTATGATACGCAGTTTTCAATGTATTACAAAGTAATGAGGGAATGTGCACATAATGAACGTAACAAGTACTGATAATAAACGACACGCGTGTGTGGTGCTGCTTTGAATGGTTTGAATTTGATACTGACCTATTAATCCTGCCATTAAAGCCGTCGTCTAGAACAAGTCCAGCTAACTGCCCGTTACATCAGCATTAAAATGGCCATTCCCATGCTGATGCACAATTATGGCACAATTATGGTACTGTCATAATAATCTTTCTCTAGATAGATGAAATAAAGGTAGACTATTTCTACAAATTCACAGGGGGTGTAGACTCAAAGAAACGCACAAGGAGCATAGATGCCATCATCGCAGAAATCTCCTAACTTAAAGAAAAGAGGCAACCTATGGAGGAGCCGGTAGACTAGGAGCTCCTCACTTATAGAGATCTTTGCATGAGGCCTCGCGGATGTTGACGTAAGCTGCGGTCACTGTTTGCAGTAAAAAACTTCAAGTCGTGGACAACCACTTCCATAATGACAATCATGCATCAAAGTGTGCGCTATTTGTTCAGATCCTTATAGCCAAACAACCCTTTTATAACACGTCATCACAATTGCAAGAATCACAATCACAAGAATCCCTTTTATGTCAGTTTATTTAAGGCATCAGGTTCTGTCTTTTCAATTGTTTTAACACTCTTCAGTGCAAACCATCCATACTTTGAAGTGCTGTCAGCTGAAAGTCTGTGACTAAGTCCTGCACCACAGACTCGTAAAACTATTTTTTATTCCTGAATTATACAAATCAGTGTTAAAGAACTGATGAGTACTGGGTAGAACTTCAGTGTGAGATCATACTACATACATTACAGACTTTTAAGAATTCAAAAAGTAAGCATTAAATGATCACGCTACTCAACTTTCTGTCTAAATCTAGCACAAACTTTAACTTCACAAAGTCGTCAATTACAAAGTGCTGATTGTGAAGAGTTGGATGCATTTAGATAAACAGTTGGTGGTGCTGATTCTCCAGTCCGGTGCTTTAAACTATTGCACAACAAGAGAGAGCAGAATGAGATGGCACAATTTAAAGAGCACCAGTCAAACCTCAAGGGAACGTTGGCAATGTGGAAAAAAACACCATGGAGATATTTCATATATGGTTGTTTAATGCATTAATGCAGCAGCATTATAGCCTCTTTCTTGAGCCTTGCATGCATAACGGATATTCTTTTGTCTGCCACAATGTTTTGTTTCTTCAGTGGAGAGAAAGCTTGAGGGGCCGTTTAAGCCACATGCTTCGTCATGATTTATTCACGTAGCCCGAATCCATCACACTGTTGCATTTAACGTGTATTGCTGCCTTTCTCGAAGTCATCCAAGTGTCAAAAAAGACTCATTGTATTAGCTACGCTTTTGTCTGAGCGACGGAAAGCATGACGGTGCATTGCTGTTGCACAGAACCTTTTAAATATTTTCTCCGCTGCAGACGACAAAGTAATGCATCTGGATCCAAACCTGCATCATCAATGGTAATGTTCCTGAGTGAGCGGGGCGCCACCCGATGTTCAACCCTGCAGCGCTTTTACATTTGGTCTGCTGATTTACAGCACAGCCTGTGGAAAAACTGACCCTCCTGTCGCAGTAATCATGTTGGCCAGTGTTTTCCCAAGGTGTTGCCATTTTTCTGTCTGCGGCACTTACTGCCTGACTGATGGGCCATTACAAAACACACACACACTGGGCTGAGCTGTTGCAAGGGAGACTGATTTTTTTTAACTGTTTGATGGAAATCGTTGGGGGCGATGAAAAATGAGCCATTAAACATTTCAGACCGCGTGTGCGTTTCAGAGTTCAGGGTCGTGGTCGGATTAGATTCTGATGGTCGACACAAACACACAAGAACACACAAACATGCACCCAGAACTCTTTAATCAAAATAATCTGCCCCTGTGACACATTGTGTTATAGAGGGTGCATTTAGAGGTCCACATTATGTCAGTGCCTGGAGATAGTGCTTAATGTCAGAGGAAAGCATCGTATTGTAAAATCTCCTCCTTGCTGTGCTGTCAACATATCTCTTTTGGTGGCTCTAGCAGTCACTATAGACTGTCGCTTGATAGTGACATTGTAAAACTGGCCTGCTTATACTGCATGTTACCCAAAGTGTGTCTCTCTGCTGAGAGAAATGGAGAATTGATGTTGCCTTAGAGAAGCTAAACAAAAACTCCATGACAGATTTATGTGTTTGAGATCTCACAATGTTCAACCACCCGAGTTTACCCCTCTCAGTCATCTCTGGGTCGACCCAACTGTTT
The DNA here is from genome assembly GCA_021346845.1 of Apeltes quadracus. Taxonomy (NCBI): domain Eukaryota; kingdom Metazoa; phylum Chordata; class Actinopteri; order Perciformes; family Gasterosteidae; genus Apeltes; species Apeltes quadracus. The sequence continues at coordinate 15,894,862 of CM037924.1, forward strand.
TCCATTGATTGTGTTGTGTTGCCTCTCTCTGTACATGGATCAGTGCTAAAGTAGAGGAATAAAAGTCCTCCTGGCTCTTCAGCAAGCGCTCTAAAAGCTTTAAAGATGTGTTTAGTGGTGACAGGAAATTGCGGTAGGGAGGGATGGAGAGAAATGAAGAGATGAGATCTATTGATAGAGAGAGAATCAGACGTGAGGGAGACAATTAGTGATCGATTACGACCGATAGAAACATGATAGTTTGTTAGCTCAAAGTGCACAATGTGAAAATTGTACACATTACCTTCTTGGAGGAAAATGTATCCATCGACACAAAGAGCCCACATCGAAACAGCTGACCTGCTTATATTATTTGTGAGTTAATTGATTTATTTTGCAGGATGACAGGAAGATTAATAGTGTTAAATATCAGAGCCAGTGATACTGGAATTGCTACCTCCATTTTCTCTTTGGCTTTCCTGCAGTTGGTTGATGATCCCGCAAAGCTATGGAACGCTTGGAGGAAATACATGCGGAGGTTTGGTTTGACACCATACAGTTCACCTCTGTATGCAGTGGGTTTTGGTATTTTTTTGATATTTTTCACAAACATCAAACTAGAATTAATTATGTAAGTGCCATTTATATACTATATAGATTTTCAACAGAATTGCATTGCTATACAGTAGGTGACAGCTTGGCGCCATTTGTGTTTTTTGTCATCTTTCACTCATACAGGATAAAAACACATTTTTTCGTGTGTTTTTTTCTGAAGAAATGGCCCACATGGGGTCATATGAGAAGCCACATCATTAACATGTCAACCCATACTGCAAAGTGCATGTGTTAAGTCGTCCACCTACTCTCCCAAACACGCACTGTGCTCCTATTGAGGGGCTTATTATCCTTCTGCTGCCCCAAGAAGCTTTTCACTCTCCGCGTGCCCTGTGGGACGCCACATACATGTGCAGGTTTTCTTTAAATCCGTTGCTCCAATCATACACTATCCAGTAAATGTCAGAGGTGCATTTGTCCTGAGTAGGATGCTGCAACCCAGCGAGACTCAATCACCTACTCTGCCACAGTTTTTAACTGATCATCTGTTAAGTGGGCAGTATGTAAAAGTAAGAGCTTTATTTTTGTGAATCTTCGCACCCTAACTGTGAGTTATCACCTCCTGCGGACTTCTTTGCACCTCTACACACGATACGTTATTGCAGCATAGGCTTTCAGCAGTACTCTGGTGCAGGGAAGGTCAAGCCATGCAATTATTTTCCAAAAACATCCAAATATAGCTCAGGGATTCGACGATACATTTGAGTATGTATGTTGTGTTCTGCCTTTGCCTTTTCAGAAATTGATTTCATCAGTGGGAGGTGCTGCCTGGGTGTGTGTGTGTGTGTGTGCGTGTTTGAGGAATGTGCGTTAACAAGAAAGGAAAAAGAGTGGATGAGTTAAAATGTTAACTCACACACACACATACATATTGTATTGTGGCACTGAGTAGTGCATTAGACTTGTGGGGCTTGAGAGCGTGTGAGGTGTTGCATCACCTTCTTCGTGTGGGATGAAACTTGCATATCAGTTCTCTCCCACACACACACACACACACACACACACACACATCTGTTGTCTGCTGATATAATCAACCCAGAGTAGCTGAGGACGAGCAATCATTTAATATGAACACTGACTAATGAGGCTGAATACAACATGACGAGAGAACATCTATCCTCGTGCGATTAGTGTGGAATAGTTTGACACTATTCACTGCTGCTCGGGTGAACTTCACACCTGTAGTTGGTCAATGGGCGTGGAAACACTGACCGCTGGTGGTTCAAGGAGCAGGGAACCTGCCTGCCATTGGAAAGTCTACACAAACGCCATGTCTTGTTTGACAAAGCGCTGGTTTATGGAGTTAAAAGTTAAATAAGTAAATGTGATTTGACTTTACAACAGTTTCTAGTTTTCTAGTATTCGCTTGGTAATTCTTAACCGGTGGCGGAAATAATTTCCTTGTTTGTTTGCTGAAACAATTCTCAGAATTGTTTGGTAAAATACCAAACATTTCCTTCCTTATTCCCGAATGTGTGGATATGATGCTTAGTAACGCAATACATTTTTTGTTTTGGACTGTTTATTAGATAAGATCTGTTTTAATTTAGCTATTCCGGCAGAGTTTGAATAAGTCAAATTATGTTGTTGCCTTATACAGGAGGCACATTATCTGAGTCTTGTGGCTCTCGTCCAACATTCATGTAAAAGGTAGTTGTTTCCCTCAAACTAGCTGGATGAGCAGAGGGTTGGTAGATAAGAAGGTTGATCAGCTACTGGTCTCTGCTACTCCTCAGGTGGCCAGAATTCTGATGTCCAATGGGACGCTCATGTTGCTCTGTCTCGACCGGATGCTTAAGCAGCTATTGTTAAACACATACGCTTGTTGCGTTGGCTGTTTTCACATTACCTCATCTAATTTATGTATTGCCAGAAATACAGGAAATAAACTAACGCTGCTTGAATGTAAATTGTTCATGCTGAAATTTTCAATCATAATGCCAGTTCTGTAATGATGCTGCCTTTCACACCACACCATAACCTTCCAGCCTCATCCCAAAACAAATCCCATATCTAATCATAACAGATTAAAACCTGGTTTATTGTGCCATGATGTGTGCGGCTGCTGGTGTGATGATAATTAGCGTCTCGGGCTGTAACCTCACATCCCCCGCTCATCCATAGAGACCACGGCTCTGCCGTGTTGACATGCAGGGTTTACAAATCCTTTAACGAAAGAGTATCTGCAGCCATTATTCTGTGTCCAATTCCACATGACTTTCATTTAGTTCAGTTAGGAACAGTTTAACCAGTTGGCATTGTATACAATGAATATAGATGAAAGGACAATAGTTTGTTGGTTATCATTCTTATATATATCTATCGTTATATAGCGCCATGTAGTTTACAATATTTGCTGTAATATGCAGTTTCCCTCTGCATCAGTTGAGTGATACAGGCAGCACGCTAGAGAAAAATGAAAAGTGATACTAAGATGAAACCAACCAACACAAACAGCTTCAAAATTGATTGAATTATAATGCTAGAGTGCCTCATCTTGTGTTATGATTGTGCTCAAACTGGATTAAAAGCCCTTCTTTCCCTGTGTGCGTGCAGTTTACCCTGATTTTTGATCTCTTCCAAGAGTCTGCTAGACATTGACATGATATAGTGTTGCAGAATCTTCTGCGTTATCATGCATGATCAGTGGGGATAATGACAGCCAGCTGAATAAAATAACTCTTTAATGATGAGGGGTTAATATGTGTGTAGTAAGCACTAGTGTGTCTCCCACTAGTCCTGGCCCCCTGCTGGGGACGTTCGGTATCACAGTCTTGTCTCCCTGCATCCAGAAATACAAATATTAAATCTTCTTTGCAAGGCTCTTGAAGGCAAATCACTCAAGCCCCCATGGCAAGACGTTATTTCCTTTTGCTGGTCAGCGTTGAACTCTTGATTCTCATCAATTCTTCTCAAAATAGTCACAGATCCTCTTCAAGTCAGATGTTCAGCGATCAAGGGTGACAATTTCATTTTAGGAATAGATTCATAGATGGCTTTTTACATTTCACTTTTACTTTTTACCTAATAAACCAAGGCAACAGCACAGGGGAGGGGATGGGCTCATTTACAGGTCAGACTGAGCTGTAACGATTGGATTCTTGTCTCTACATGAATTAATATTCATTACACATATTAACTTGGTTAGAAATGGTTTGATACTTAATACATGAGGATACGTGAGGATTTTTTGTAGCTTCATCTGGTCAGTCTGACACAGAACACAAGAGCAAACTGCTTTGCAGAATTGATTGTTGCACGCTCCATCAACTCATTCTCATGTGTTAAGCAATATTTTAAGAGCCGTATTAAAACCGCGTGGGGGTTTGAAACTGAGTAGAGCCGGTGATGCGATGTTGGTATGCTGGTTTCATACATAACCATATTCCATTTATTATTATTCTACATTCTTCCACTGAACTAAAACTCAAACCCTAAGCTTTAGTCTTTGTTTCACCTCGTCTTTAGTCATTCCTTACCGCAACCCTTGCAGCACTTTATTAGTGTGGGCCTCATCTAGCATTGTGATGCTAACAGCCATTTCTCCTGGCTCATTCTCCCCTGACTAAGCGCTTAGCCTGCGGTGCTAGCAGCACTTTACACAGGGAACACACATACACGCACACCAACACACACACACACACACACACACACACATATAAGGCGGCTATAAAAGCTTTTCTCTCAACAACCCTCACCATCTTTTCATCTATTTGTGCTCTCCACAGGGTCGCTGCTTCTTAATGTCCCTCGCCTGTCTCTCCCTCTCTCTTTTTGGGTTGGTTCGGGGCGAGTTGTGGCATATATTTACTGACAAAGGCTTGGAGCTCACAGCTGATAGTCCATCGAGCTCTGTGTATAAACCAATGGCATCTTCTGTTCTTAAATACCAGCTGGCTGTAAGAAGCAAAAAGCTATAATTAAATTGATATTAAAGATAGTGAGCCACGCATCACTGCAAAACTGAGATCTGACATTTTGCGGTCATTTACTATTGATATAAACAAATATTTCTAATAATGTGTAAGTCTGCCTGTTATTGATAAAGTATTTAAATAAGAGATGGGCATTTCGCATTTTGTACTGAAGCAGGAATATGTTTCACAAACACTTACATCAGTTCTTACAGTTCTTACGGTAAAGTTGGCGTACAAGGGCCTTGCCTTGCTTTCGGAAGCGGTTTAGTCTTCAGTATATTGTTTAGGTACACTCTGGCATGTGACTTGAAGCTGGGGATCAAATCGCCAACCCTGCAATTAGTGGAAAACAAGACACACTCAAAAATGCAAATCTCAAGTTGAACTATATAATCTGAAAATTAGTATATAAATCATGATATAATAGGAAATTAGTGCAAACACTACTTAATGTGGTTAAAGTATTGCGTTTCTATAGAAACCAAAAGACAACAGCCTTCTATTTAATATATCATATAGTCGACATAGACTGTAACTAGAGGAATGTGTGTAGACATGGTGATTGGTTAGAGAGGCAGATTAAAATGCCTGTTTGCCCATTCCACCCCAACAGAGATTAGGCATACGCACAAGCAGAGAAGCCCACATTCTCCCAAGGACATGCGCCAATGCATACAAACACTTGCATGCGAACATGCAGCAGGCATTTCATACACTCATACACAGCTGACCTGGCTTGCCTTGGGACGTTTTAAAATAACAAGACAAAAGGTTGATGGAAGGAACGGACCTCCGCCAATCAGAGCTCTCTGTTCATTGCACACACACACACTGACTTGAGCTCTAAGCGCCGTATCGCTGTCCCTGGTTGTCTATCGATTAGACATGCCTGGCTGCTGTCATGTGCAGGAGTCCAGGGAAGCCCCTAATTGGCTAGTCCAGGAAAGCAAGACACAGCGAGTGGGGGGAGAGATGGTTGAGAAGAGAGAGAGAGAGAGAGAGGGAGAGGGAGAGAGAGAGGCGGCATAGAAAGATGAGATGCTGAGAAGGAGACTTGTGCATAGAGATGTGGCCTGATATCAAAGCATGATGACAGAAAGAGGAAGACAAGAAGACAAGATGAAAGAACATAATTCTTTTAACCCACTGGAAGGAAATGATGAACAATAATCTGAAAACACATGATTTCCAACAAAGGATTACAATCTGAGTAAACTCCTGCTTTAATTTCTACTTTTTGTCCTGGAATATATGAATGAAACCGCATCTTCTACGGAGCGACCAACACATCAGGTACAAACTCGGCGTGCGCTACAACATAGGCGGATAATGTGTTACCCTGAGTGACTGACCATTGACGTGGAGTGTGATCTCAGAAGGAGGAAGACAAACCTCGGAGTGGCGTGCATGAAAGAGAGACATCCTTGAGAGAAAGCAGGACTGAAAGGAAGCTGAACTGATCCGTTTGGTGCTTCTGTTTCTTTTTCGGACCACACCTATTGCTCTGCCCCCGACCCTGTAACCCCGATGGATGGAGCGAGGCTCAAAGTGGAGAAAGCCAAGAAGACTATTGTTGAACATCACATCTAAGAAGGGTCCGCTTGCTTTTCGGGACTGGCTGATGCTCTAATCTAAAAGGGAGGAAAAACGAAAAAAGGAATATTAAACGGTTTTGGATATTTTCGTGATCTTAGACGCGTAGCAGAAAGAGAGGACGGTAGAATTGCCAACTTTGCACTGGACACAGAGGAGGATTGGTTGTTTTGGAGGGGTATGACCTACATTATTCTGACACTCTAAGGGGCTACTCCCTTTCGGAGAAGACGATGTGGTGAGGGCGACGCATATATCTCTTTGTTGCTTCTTTTTACATGATCTAGGTAGCGATGACCACTTATTTCCACAGCCATGAATTCTGCTGTAGCCCCAAGAAGCCCAGCAGTAGCTCCGCTAAGGGCAAATCTGGAAAAGGGAAGGGCAAGTCAGGAAAGAGCCACTCTCACACAAAGCATAACCAGAATTTACTGCAAATCCATGCGCCAAGTCACCAGCTGCAGCCTTTGCATCTGCACTCACCAAGTCAGCATCCTCATTCGCCAAAACATAAGTGTCACACACCAAAACTTCTGCTTCCTTCTCCCTCTCCGAGCTACTACCACATAGCACCGCCATCTCCAAGTCATCAGCTCGCTCCGCCATCACCAACTTACCAGCTGGCTCCCCAATCGCCGAATCGCCTACTTCACTCGCCAAGCCACAACCGGCTTCACCTATCACCGAGTCGTCAGCAGCTGCAGCATCTTTCTTTAAGCCAGCAGCACTACCAGCGCCCGGCCTCGCCATGTCACCTGCTTTCTTCACAATCAACGCATCAGATCTACTGCCAACAGCAGCAGCAGCAGCAGATGCAGCTCCATTCACCCAGTCACCACCCGCTGTTCCAGCAGCACCATCACCACCATCACTGCCCTTCTCCTCTTCCTCACGCCTCCCAGTCACTGTCGATCCACCCGTTCCACTCACCGCAGCTTCCCCTGTGTTCAGGGCTGGGCGGTTATGGGTGGAGCACACTGCCAACCAGTCTGGCCACCAGGGGCTCCAGAGGAAAGTTCCCCAACCTGCGGGACAGCGTGAAAAAGAGTCCCACAAAGAGTAAAGCCAAGGGCAAGGCTGGAAGCAGACCGTGGCCCAACGATACATACATCTGGACAGAAATGCCCCCACACGTGCCGCTTATACACCACTTTCCACAAATACAGGCCCATGTGCAGGTAGGTTTGATAGCTCCTTGGTAGTGTAGTGGCCACTGCTCCTGCTAATGAACACTATGTGTACATCTAAACTATTTAGCATCTGCCTATGATACTAAATTAACTTTTATAGAACGCAGGTTGTGTTATTAAAGTCCTGCAATAGTAATTTAGCAATTTTCATCTTTAAAAAACATCACACCCTCGTCATAACAATAAAAGACAATTGCAAGGGACGAATGTATAGCCGTTAGATTGAATTAGAATTTTCTATTGTTCCGTACGCGTTAGCAATCTGGTTGCGTCTAATTAGCGGGATTACCGTGACCGTTCTGATTGGATGAGAGTTGCGCTGCATCTGATTAGCTCGTTAGTTAAATGGAGTTTGAAGCCGGAGTGAACAGTGATATTAGGAGCGGAATATGTTTGTAGGTTTCAATATCTCAGCATCGACCCTTCCCTAGCAGAGTTTTGACCAATAAAGGTCGAATGCTGCATAAAAACTTTGTATTTAGTGTTAAAATATATTGCTCTGTGACACAACCCATTGGGTTTGTGACTTTTCCTGCTTGCACCTCATATGCTGTTGCATGTATTCAACCAGCTGCTTCTCCTGTGCATCATTTAGATATTTCCAGGTCTCTGGGTCCAGATTTCTGTTTATCAAATCACGATTCATTTGCTAATTTAACTATCCTGATGATGGTGTCTGTGCTGAACTCCACAACCCCCTATGCAGGGCATGAGAAATCAAATGAAAGTACCGGTTCTTCTCGTCGTCTAATGAGACTTACCAGAGATAGTTTCTCTCATTAGACAACTGTTTGACTGGTTGACAGAACCATCAGTCTTTCTAAGTTGTGCTGTGTCGGACAGAACTGAACCAGTACCATGACAACGCAGCTGGGGGAACAGCAATCATGTAGCGTTAGTTGCGTACAGCAAAACGCAGTCTGCATATGGATGGCATGTGTTTGTTTATATTCGCACGTTTGTTCTACTGGCCGTTTCACGTAACGCCACCTAATCTGCGTACGAACACAATGTTACATAAGCAAACAGTCCGACATGACGTGTTAATGGAATCACCAGCAGACAGACAAACACACACACACACACACACATGCATATACATAAAGTCACGCAAAGAGGTGTGTATTTTGTGCATTGCTTTTGAACAATGGTGCATGACTCTAAAGTTAGCATTAGTGGATATGACCCTGCGGTCGGATGAAGCGTTTTTCATCTAAACTTGTCTTTTAGTCTATACATTTTAATATATCTAATTTTAGATGTTTAAGCAAAAAAACTGTTTTCATTTAGTTATTAGTTTGGGAAGATAGAAATATGCATTTTAAAATCATTATTACTATGTAAGGTATATAACATACGCATGTAATATTGTCGTCCATATATTCTGATGATGAACTATTCTCACACACACACCAACAGCTGCAACTGTCAGCACCTGTATCCACCCCACCACTAGTCCCGCCTCCTTCTTTCAGCCACTCCCTTACTCTCTCCGTGTCTCATTTCTTGGTCCTTTTTACTCCTGTCTGTGGTTGTGAGGGGAAGGGGGTGCATCTGTCTGCCCCCTCTGCTCCACAACGCACATGCTGTTGTTGAGCAGGCACATTTGACTCCTCCCACCATACGTACATAATAATCCCTCTGATCCCCCGCATCTCTCTCTTTCTGTTCCCGTGTGGGATCAAGCATCCTGTCAGCTTGACTGACAGACAGTTTAACATGTGGTGCGGAGAGAGAGAGAGAGAGAGAGAGAGAGCGAGAGAGAGATAAACACGCAGTGAGAAAATGTGTGTGTGTGTGTGTGTGAGGGAGGAAATACAGGAGGGGGAAAGGGAGGATGAGGGATGTAGAGATTAGTTCAGAGGAATAGATGCTGTTGCTGCTCTGCTGCACATTGATGCGGCGAAGTGAAGTTTGCGAGCTCTGTTCATTTGCTCGGCTAGCTTGTTTGATGTCTGCTTTGCCAATTTATTTGGGAACTTTTTTTGGGCGGGAGAGCGGGGTGGCAGAGCAACGCTGGAGCTTCAGATTATCTTCCGTGGACTTGCTTGTTCATCGTTGGTTTGTTGGAGATCCCTCGTGCAGCAGACGCTGGACTGGCGAGCGCTAAATACTCTCTGAGGAGAAAGTGAGACGAGACTAGGGACGAAGGCGGTGACAGGTGGAGAAAGAGGGTGGACAGATAAGATGGGTGCTGGTGCTCGCCTTGCAAATACGTGGAGAAAAAAACCCTGTGTGGCTATTCAGTAGGTTAGTGTGAGGTTTATCATTTGCTGGGCTTGTGTAGGAAGCTAGAGGAGAGACCATGTCAATCATCTGCCTCTGCTTTATTCCCAAACTGACCCGGCCTGGATGCTAGGAGGAGGCCAGGGAGAGAGAGAGGAGATTGAGTTTAGAGAAGAAGGGGGATGGAGAGAAAGAGGGAGTAGACGGCACATGGGAGATGTGCAAATGTTTGGTATTTATTTTTGGAAATGAAACAAGTTGGCTGTGGGTTAGGGTTAAGACTAGTATTGGCATACAATACATCAGAGAGAACTGTGTAGTGGAGAACCAAGGAGGCCTTTAAAATACAGTTGAACATGTAAGCGCAGCACAGGCTTTGAGTTGCTCCAGTAAGGTAAACAGGCGGTTGCGTTGCAGTGCGGTTTGCAGTGTGATACTCTGGTATTGTCCAAAATAAGGGCTGTGCAGCATGTCATGTGGTGTATGCTGTCGCTCTGTGGTGGTAATCTGTAGCAGATGTACTCGACATGCTGTACCAAAACATGAGACGAGTAAGTCAGTATCACAGTATCACTTTTTGTGGTTTCAATCTTTCACATTGAAAGAATTTAATCACTTTGCTCTTCTTCCTGGCAGGCCAACCCCCCTCCAGTGGTGGTCAACACCGACAGTGTCGACACCCCCCCATATGTGAGTACTAGTTAAAATATATTGTCTATGAAACATTAACCCCCTCCAAAATGTGGGCTTTGTATCTGCTGATGCTTAAACATGTATTAGCCAATGCTGCATTTTAGTCATTAAAGAACCAGTGTGTAGTTTTCAGGGCAATCTTGTATTAGTAAGTCCATTTTCTTCTGTATATAATCACCCCGAAAATAAGACTTGCCATGTTTTTTCACAGAGCAAACTTGCCATGTTTCTGTAGAGAACCAAACCTTTAGCGTTTTCATGTCATCCACTGTGCTTTCCTCGACACAATGTTGTATTCTGCAACCTCACTGCTGAATGTCTCCAAACACACTGCACTTTTGAAGTGTTTTCTTCGAAAAAGCGAAATCAAAAAGATATTTTGAGACTCTTATGTAGAGCTATATTTTTTAGGTTGAGCACCTAAATATGTGTCAGTTATATTCCCAATCACGCTTACATAAGAAATTCATCTATTGTTATGGTGAAAAAACATATGAGCCAGACAAATGTCATATGAGCAGTAATTTACTGTACAAAGCACTTTCTGGAGCTTCTACTATACACGTTTGGCAACTCCACTTTAAAAAAATGCGCAATTCATCCTGGATTTAGACAAAGAGCTTTGTCCAGAATTAAATGGATCCAGATGTCATTCTACTGGTTGCCAGCTGCCACAGAGAATGACTGTCTGCCGTTGTTGGATACGTTTATTATGTCATTACTATGATTTACTCCTTGCTGAACTTTATAGACACAAAGCGATAGAGATAATTCTTCGTTGCAAAATTATCTTCTCACGGACATAATTGTTGAATGCTGATTAATGTATATAATGTATAAAAAACAGATTCAATTATTTTTTTTATGTATTATTGTGTGTCTTTTAAAAATAGTAAACTACTTTGCGCCTAAAAGTTAAAGCATATTTAATATTGGTACGTCGCTCCAGTTTTACAAATGGCAGAAAGACATTATTTTCCAAATTGTTTCAAAATAATGTTTTGTGTTCATGCTAAATTCATGTGGCCTGGAATCAAGTGCGTATCCAGTTTGAACAGTGAAGTGACAGTGAAAACAGACACACTGCACATCGGGGCTGATGGAAGATGGTGCCCCCGTTTGAAATGACAGAAATTGAAAATCTCAACTAATCTGACTGCACAGAGACACAGATTACAGCCAAGGGGATTACATGGGCCATTGGGATGCCACTCGACCACTCTGTGTGTGTGTGTGTGTGTGTGTGTGTGTATGTGTGTGTGTATGTGTGTGTGTGTGTGTGTGCACGCTGGCCTACAGCAGCTATAGCTGGAACAAGAAACTCATCTCCCAGTTTAAACAGACTAGAACGCAAAAAATATAATAGTCGTCTCCGATTCGATCTAATTCTGCATGCTGTTCATTTGGTCGGGGAATCAAGATGTTAATATGTTGCAGAGTTCAGGCGGTCCTGGCTGAGTGGTGTGATTGGCTTGTGGGTAATTCAGCAGGGACGTTCTTAAATATGACGTCAGAGGTACATCATCAGTAATACGCATTACCAGTTTAATCTCTGGAATTCATGCGTCATTCATAACTTATCAAATGTCTCACTTGTCTTTTCTATAATTCTGATGTTTGTTTCTATTTATTGATAGTAATCCGTTCATATTTAGTTTTAGAATTGGAAAGGAAAAATGTCTGCTGTTTTCTGTTGGCAAAGTGGCATACTACGTATTGAATGCACCAGTGAGATATGTTATTAAAGCTGTGATAAACACAAATATTTTAATACGACATATGAGCATGGTGTACCTGCTAAGTGCAACATGCTGCTTGAAGATTTTTTAATTTGAATTTTTTTTACTGTTCAACCTAATGAGTATTTTAGTGTCCACTATAGGAAGCAATAGTTTCATGTTTAACCTTAATTGAGCCACATCTCAAATCTCTTTTTTCCTCTACTTCTCTGACAGGTCAATGGAACAGAAGCAGACTATGAATATGAAGAAATCACACTGGAACGGGTAAAGATTAACTTGCTGAAACAATGCTCTAAAGTGCATGCATATTTGATAAACTGTAACATGTAGTAATGTAATCAACCCTTCATTGACAGCACCTGTTTCAACTGTCCTCCAAAATCAACATCATCCATGCCATCAAAATTATATATTATCAGTTATTATCAAAAATAAAACGTACATTACGTAAAAAACGTACATTTAAAAAAACAGAAACGTAGTCATAAACCTTCTATTTCCTGCTGCATGTCAACAATGTTAATTTATCTCACTCCTCTCCATCAACTCATAATTATCCTTCCTTTACTTCATCCCACCACTGTCCGGCTCTGCTGACCTTATTTCCTCGCCTCCTTTCTTTTCTTAATCCACGTGCTCCCTCACTCATTATTTTCCCCTTTCCTTTTCCCCCGAGCGCCTCTCTCTCTCTCTCTCTCTCTCTCTCTCTCTCTCTCTCTCTCTCTCTCTCTCTCTCTCTCTCTTCCTATTCTCCTGTGACCTGGTTCTGTCTGCTTGACTGGATCTGCTTCAAAGATACTACGGACATACACACAAACACGGGCACAGACATGTCAGTTAAAAGAGCATGAGAGAGCGAGTGAAACAGACACAAAGTAAAGGCTGTCATCAGGTATCGTCTCTGACTGACACAGGCTATCATTTATTTGTAATGTCATGAAAAGCAGACGGTAGTATCACTTATTGTTTTTTTGGGGTCATAGTTATTTTCTCTTTAAAAAATGTTTCAATAATTTCAGTGCGGTTATCTACTTCCTATTGAAACTACTGGCAACCGTCTGATGATTTCGCGACAGGGACGATACATTTATCTTGGATCATCAAAGCTTCTGACACCAGAAATTATCTTTTGAATGATCTTGTTTTTTTGTCATTAAAACACACTCTCTGTTTGTGTGCATGTGCAGGGTAACTCGGGTCTGGGGTTCAGTATTGCAGGAGGGACTGATAACCCTCATATTGGAGAAGACCCCTCTATCTTCATCACTAAGATTATACCCGGGGGGGCCGCTGCACAGAATGGACGACTCAGGTACACGACGCACACCGTTAGCTCCTAAACGCAAACCTTAAAATTGCAATTATAACCTTTTTGGGACCAACATTTAGATCACACAATATGACTGAACAGATCTAATCTTCACAATTACAGCTTTTTCAATCACAGCTGATTGGTGGCAAACTGCAACATCAGATGTATTGGCAAAATCCAGCGGTGCAAATTTGATAAATGTTCCCCAATTTTAGAGTGAAAGACAAGCATTGTCTAGGAAGTGATGCGCTTTACTTGTTGTGCAACCTCCTTGAACGTGACTTTGCATTGCAGGGTGAATGACTGCATAGTGCGGGTGAACGAGTCGGACGTCAGGGACGTGACCCACAGCGGGGCCGTGGAGGCGCTGAAGGACGCCGGCGGTCTGGTACGACTATGCATTAGACGCAGGAAGAGCCTAACAGAGAGAATCTTGGATATCAAACTGGTCAAAGGACCCAAAGGTGAGAAAATACGACATTGTTTCGATTTGATCCAGCATATTGGATTGGAAAACTGATGGTTAATAATGATTGTGTTGATATGCTTCTGCTGCTCCTTCACTTACTGCTGCATGATGAAGAAAAAAGGAAATAAAGACGTCAATTGGTGCACAACAGTGAGAGGGTGTCAGGCACCATAATATGTAAAAATTGGGATTAAGAAGTGGTAAACTACAGAATACATGAAAGGGTGTAGTTTACCTTATTTTATTTACGTGTGTTAAGTGTATCAAAACAATAGATCTAAATCAAGATGTCAAAATGTCGCACGGCAGACGGTGCAGAGGATACTAATATATAACAATGTTATTTCAGAAAACCTGATGATATTTTTCTCCCAGGTTTAGGATTCAGTATCGCAGGTGGACTTGGAAACCAACATGTCCCGGGCGACAACGGTATATATGTGACTAAGATCATCGAGGGAGGGGCTGCACACAAAGATGGACGGCTACAGATAGGGGACAAACTCATGGCTGTAAGAAACGTGCTTTTTATTACCCGCTGTGGTCTGAAATGTTATTTAGTATGTAGATTGTGGTCACCATCAAAGTAAGCTTTTATAGATGCAGTGCACAGTTTACTTTTTTAATCTAAGACAAAATCTAAATCAAATGCCACATTTAGAATATTACATCAGGTTAATTACTAATAGCTCTAAATTCTACATGCCATGAATTGCTTTTACTGAATTCAGGTGTCCTAATTATCATCTTAGTATTGCCAAATATGGAATGATTTACCCTAAATAAATCAAACTTGTAATAAATCCACAGTGACATTGTCAAATGTTGGATGGCTAACCCTTGTTTAGGGAAATTAACAGAAACGAGACTTGCTCTCTGTTGCACTTGATTATTAGATTGTTACATAATACTCATACTGAATACTTTTTAAATACATTCTAAAAAAATGTTTAGGTTTAATAGAGAGATCGTGGGCAAGAGTATGTTTTTGTTTCACTTCCACTCTGCATCTGAGCCCGTTAAAAGTTGATGTAATACAGCTGCAGACCCATTCAGCAAAAAAAGACATACACTACATACATACACAAAGCCTGTTCTCCACTAGGTTAATGAAGATGTGTAGTCCACAGACGTAGCTGCACAAATGCAAGATATCATCCACACTGTATGGTTGTTTTCCTGTCTAGTATGGACATAAAGTAGTCTACGTATTTGTAAATCTACACATGTAGTTTTTGTGTGTTAATGCATGTCTGTACTTCATGTGATCTACAGGTGAATGCCTCATGTTTGGAGGAGGTGACTCATGAAGATGCAGTGGCTGCCCTGAAGTCCACTCCTGACGTTGTTTACCTCCGCGTGGCCAAACACACCTCCATTTTTATCAATGACAACTTCCCTCCACCCGACGTCACTAATTGTAAGTACACATTGTACATACATAGTACGAGAGTCGCCCTTAAGGCAATAATTCATTTCATAATATGGGTTCAAGGGCTCCTGCATTCCCGGACAGCATAGAGTTTTATTCACAACACAGACACAACCTGCAGCAGTCTGAGCTTGAATTTACAGACCACCATCGTTAGAAGCAACCAGTTAATTGAGCATGTTCAGTAGCGGGTCCATGGGATCAACAATAAAATATAGAACTGCTAGAGCAAGACGGCCTTACATGTGAAAATTGACCCCAACTGTGAGGTCATAATAGCATTCATTATGTTTAGTGAAGAGGTTACTAGACCTTGCTACAGATTTCCACTTCAGAGCTGAATATCACAACGGGCTGCAGCCATAAAGACACACATACCCCTTTCCCACCGAACTCTGGTTCGGAGCCAGAGCTGGTGCCGGTTCGCAGTTGGTTCAACTGAGGAGCCTCCAAAGAACCGGTTGCTTTTCCACAGGCTAAAGAGCCAGCGCAGAGCCAGGTCCTACGTCACTGTTACGCGGGGGGGGGAATTTTTATTTCCTGGTGGTACGGGCCCGGGCATATACTCGCGTTAGCAGTTAAATAGCAGTTGAGACCGTACAGTTTTCTTTCCAGACAGTACCGGCTTCCTTTCACCGCTGCTGTTACGTCTCATCTTTCCCCGCAACGTTAGCGCGGCGGCGACAAACACAAAAACATCATCAACAACGGCGGACGTTGCTTTGCTAGTGATGTTCATGGCTCTGCGGACCTACATCGGCATCCAAACGCGGCGGATCCAACGTGTTCGCGCGGCTCGTCTTTATTCGTAGATGGAGATTTTTAAAATTGACGGTCACAAGTTTCTCTCGTCTCACGGTAACCCCGCCCCCAGCCGCTGACGTAAGCGGTTCTTACTTCTAGCCCAGCGATGATACAGTGCTACGTAAGTACCAATTAAGAACCACAAAGCTGGTGCTTTGGTGGTGGAAAACTAAAGAACCGATTTGGAACTAGGCTCTGGCTCCGAACTAGCACCAGCTCTACTTTGGTGGAAAAGGGTTATGACATTGAACACAAAACGTTTGTGAGAGTGCAGGAATAAGCGCGTTGTTGTTTCAGATGCACCCTTAACAAATTACTCTGATCATTATGTGCTTATACATAGTCCATGATAATAATACAAAATACTTCCAACTTAAGTTGGTTTAAAACATTATACATGTTGGTTTAACAGACATTCTGACATCACCCAGACAAAGTTATGTAATAGTCTTATAAACAGATGATCCACTGGATTACAGCGAGTTGTTCCCACTCCAAATAACCATTTTATCAAACAGCACGTACTTTATCCTCGCTGTGGGTTGAACGCATTACGAAACAGTGTATACCACGCCGCCGTCTCTCAGCCCATCAGCACTACATCTAATTAGGAGCCATACTAGCAGAACATGGAAGCATACATTCCGCCTTTTAAAAGACATCAATGGGATGATGTTTCATGTATGATCATGTGCGAAAATAAGAAGAAAAATTGGTGTGTCCTCCTCCAGCCTACTCCCCACATCAAGACAACCATATAAGCCCATACATGAGTGGCAGCCAGTCTGTAAGTCCCGCCCCATTGACCACGCCCAGATACTCGCCTCTGCCAAGGGCCTTGACCGGAGACGACGATGCCAACAGGTGAGACTCCACACACGTTTATCGGAGGGTACAAACAAAACTCTGATTGGAAATGTCCTTCTGTCAAATCCTCCCCGAGTTGTAACTGACCGCTCTCAGATTTTCCAAAGATAACCGCATATGTACAGTTGATCTTCATACATATGTAGTAACATAAATCTAGACAAATCTAGACACGATATATGGTGAAAAAACAAAAGGTGGTCCGTTATCTGTCTCTGCATTATTGCTTGTCTCATGTCTCTCTCTGAGGACTTAAGTGGCCCCTTAAAGCGGAACATCAGATTAACAAACATAGTCCTTAGAGACCCCAAAATACACCCAGTAATTTTGTCTGCTGTGTAGACTAAGGTCACAAATGTACACACAGTCACACACACACAAAACACATTGAAACATGCAGATACACTCTCAGTGCTGCTCTATTGTCTTTAATCCATTTTAATGGACGGATTACAACCTATCACAACCCAACTATTCATTCAACTGGCATCACCGTGGTTACGAGAATATGACTCATTTCGTCATAACCCTGTGGGATCGCTTTGGTCATAATAAATCTGATGAGCCTCAAGCAGACTGAAAAGTGGTCATTTTGACATCTGCCCCTCTTCCTGCACTGACTGAGTTTGTATATCTCTCATCTTTCACTCTTTTCCACACTGGTTAGTTTCAAGGAGGTGTCATCATATATTAATATTTGGGCTTTGTGCGGTAGAGCGAACCAATTCCACTTTTCCTCTCTCAGCTCCTTAACTCTTGATATCTGTCAAAACTGATTTCCAGTGCACTCACTCTTGTCTAATTACTGCAGCACACTGCTTGGAACTCATTTAGGCCTTTTTCATGCAAGGTACCATGAGATGAGTACATCTTTGAAGAAGAAGTGAGTCATCAGCCCACTATAATGCATGTAACTGATGGTTGTAATGTTGAATGTTTATGACGAATAGACTGTGTTTAATGTGTATCTGTCAGGTCCCATACCTGTTCAGAACACTTTCAGCCAAAGAGTTTCAATTATAGGAGGGATCATTTCTCAGTGGCACTGTCAAAAACGTTAAAATATACATATAAATTTTAATCAAGTCAAATGTATATTTCTAACCCGAGTAAGAATTGTTGCTGGTGCTGGTGGAGCAAAACAGAGACAGTGCAACACTGACACCTGCTGGTATTTATCCTGGAATGATTCCACCCACTGAGACAGCCATTTATCATGATGCCATAGGCTTGTAACACAGATATCATGTATTACCTGACTACTGAATACCATCATCACACTGTGTGTGTTATGTTTGTGTTTCTGTCAGAGACCCAAGGCGGGTGGTGCTCCAGCGAGGTTCCACAGGTCTTGGTTTTAACATTGTTGGAGGGGAAGATGGAGAAGGAATCTTCATCTCCTTCATTCTTGCCGGAGGTCCAGCGGATCTCTGCGGGGAGCTACAAAAGGGAGACCGCATCCTGTCGGTATGAGCCACGACGCACAATACAAACATTTATATATATATAAGAATAAAATAAACCATGTCACCATAATTAATAACTGATAACTGAAATTCTACCGTAATCCCTGTGAAGGTTGTTTTCTTTGCACATTACACAATAACTGACATTTTTTCTGAAGTTGTGTATTTTTAATATTTTTTTTGCACATTTTTTGCACGCTGATTGCCGATTAGCTGTTCAAGCCGTATTTCGTGTTACACAAATGTGAAAAGGGGATTCAATTTTCTTCAATCACGATTTAGATGCAATGCTAATCTCTACAGCACGGCTGTAACTGTATGAGAATAAAAGTACATGCATTTAACAAGATGTTACAAAGATGTATAGTGTTCTTAATGGCTCATTTCTCTGTGCATGTATTACTATTGATCCAAGGACTGAGCTTGAATTGTGTGTGTGGTTTGTGTGTCTGTTTGTAGGTGAACGGCGTGGACCTGTCCAGTGCGACACATGAACAGGCAGCTGCAGCTCTGAAGAATGCAGGACAGACCGTTACCATAGTTGCGCAGTACAGACCCGAGGGTGAGTACAGCTGATAGACACAGCACATTGGCCTCCATCGAAATTTAAAAGGAATAAATCGTCTTCTACATCCTTCCGGATCCGCAGTTAATGGGATGGTGCCACATATAGTAATGTGGGTGTAGAAAAATAATAATGAAGCAAACATAATTTGGATCTAAAGCACTTACACAAGATCGTAGTTATTATTTTTATTAGCGATAAAATTCACGACTATAGAGCGCACATGTCTATAAGCCTCAGGTGTCCTTTTCATAAATCTGAGACCCCACAATTGTCCACCTCAAAATCTTCAATCTTCTTTTTGGTGGCCTTTTGGTGTAAGCCACATGGTTCAAAGCGTGGGAAACAAGTAGTGGCGGTAATTTACTGCATTTTCTGCTTCAGTAGTAATCAATTGAATCAACACATTTTCTCGTGCTGTCTTGATACTGAAAGTTTGGAGGTTTGCCGTGCGTGAAACATACAAACGCACTGAGAGACGGATTGAGGTTTTCAAGCAAGCACCATCCTGTGTCTACCGGCAGTGACTGAGAAGGCTGTAACCTTGGAAACCAGGTTATAACTGTTGATCTGCTCAGCTAATGGGATGCCGTCATGCGTACAACACATAGACAGACTCACACACATGCACATGGGTGCATGTCTCCTGGTCCCTGACAGGTATCAGCAATGTATTATTAAGTCGAGAGCAGCTCTATGGACGTGTTGTTATAGTTGAGTGCAGAGTATAGTACAACAGGAGGAGAAAGTCATTTTTCTTTTTTAATAAATATGCTCAATGTAAAGTTTTATATTTATTTAAATAGAGGAGGTTTGAGCCACAACATCAAAGAGATATGGCGCACAGTAATTAGTGTTTACGTAAATACTCATGGACCCCAAATATTAAAGCAAATGAATGCTTGCCCAAATAGAGGAGGGCAAAATTAATTGAGATGTGGAAGGCAAAGTCAGAACATAATGAAGCTCCCTGGGAGTTTTGATATGCAAGTGTATGGACGCTAATAGAAACGGCATAGGGGCATAATCAATACATCATGCTTAAAGTATATAGTGATGTATAGAGAATACATTATAAAAGCCCATAATAGAAAGTGTATATTTAAATAAAGATTCTCAGTGGAGTTAGTTTTCACTATTTGATTGAGTTAAACTCAAAATCAACTTGCGCGTGTCCATATGGTGGCGCATAAAGTCCGCGGGCCTCACAAACGTTTTACATTTTTGCCTGGCCAAATACTCTACTGATACACATGACATTCTATTCCTAAGTTGTCCGAAAGTTAACTTTTGAGTTTATGTTGAGTTGGCCTGATGATCGGTTATACGTTATGGGCTGGTCACAATTGGGTCATTTTTAAGGAGTGTATTGCTGTCATCTTCAGAGTGTTTGGTCAGATCAGCACCATGGACAGCACCATGGATCGCCAGAGCATGCATCGTCTGAATATCACTAACTCACCACACACGGTTCTTTCAAAGATGGCCAACTGAAAACCCATTCAGTCCTCCCTCCCTCCAATCACCATGTTCTATAAATGTTAGTTTATTTATTATTAAAAGGCAGAACAGCCTTCGGGGGAATATCGGAAATGCTCCTTTTAGTCTCAGCTGGCAAGAGGGCCTCATTTGTGTTTGATTAACCTCTTGGAGAGAAACTAACGGACAAGCTGTATGAATGTCATTGTGTAGATAGATTTAGTTTTATTTGTGATACGAGGGAACCAGACTTTAAATGATGTTTACTGTGCTGCAACTTAAGAGCGAAGAAGCTATCTAGCCTGCAAACTGACGTTAGCGGTGCACTTTATTCTTATGGCTTTTTCGACAACAGAGCAGGACAATACGTGTTCATGTCTGTCAATTAGATAAGAAACTATCTAATATTACTCAATGCATTGATTTGATTCGATCCGTGGAGACACCTCTTCCATAGATAGAAGACTGACAAATTAATGTAAAACTACAAAATCATGTAACCAAAAATCACCTACATTTCTTGCTTGTGCTTTTACAACAAGAATTGTTTATACTTAACATGTGGATGAAGGGTGCTGAGTAATTGAAATGGGTTGATAAAGACTTCACAGAGGAGCAGACTTTTTCAAGGAGGTTTTTTACTTGTGCGTCAGTTGGATTTTTGGTGTATTTCCTTTTTAGTTAAACAAAAACATTCTTTCCAAATCCTGCAGATGGTTGACAAATTAAAGAATGACCATGGTGTGATGGTCGGTGGTTTTGGTATGGTTCAGTTCTGTTTTGGCATACTTTGGTGCTTTATTGGTTATTATAGAGTTGACCACAGACAGAAGTTATCCGTGGGGCACAAGCTGTCTCCCCTCAGAGCAGACAGCGTCTGGTTTTAAACTTCAAGGTTTAGCCATGTCAACATTCCAGAAACTATATGTTCACTTCTGAACATTGTGAATTCTGTAATTTTGTCATTTCGCCCTCGAAAATGATTCATTAGGAAAATATTGTGTGTGTCGTGTCTTGTGTGCGTTTGTTTTTTCAGTGTTGTGACTCTCATTAGTGACTGTTGAATGAACTCTGTCTCAAACCTTCTGTCCACGCTGGGCTTTGGTCGGCACCGTGTCTGTATGTGTATGTGTTTGTCCATCTGAGATCCATTTTTACCATTTCCCGTGGAGATGGCGTGTGGTGTCCAGCAGTGCCCCCTCTGTTTCACACCCTCACTTCCTGCCAATAAGAGAGCAGCTCAAAATCACCTTCACCAGGAGAGGAAAAGTGTCTCTCTCGCTGTGTGCACGTCGCCTCCTGTTATTAATATTGAATATGGTACCTTGTGTACTCAAACACAACACAGCTCTCCATGTGGGGGTGCTCTAAATTGGGCAGTTGATTTAATCAATGCAGCAGAAATAGATCTGTTCATTTGAAGTAAAGCAGATGGAGAGTTTGGTCTGTGAAAGTCTTCCTTCTGCAGAACATCAGCCATCATGTTTCAGGCTATCTAAAACCAATTTTTGTACAGCAAAACAAAATTCCTATGAAATGCAATGCTCCCAAACTCGTATGCACTTTGCCAGGCAGCTCTGTTTGACTGGATTTTCTCCTAAATATCCTTCTGCAGGATTTTTTGTAAGACATTATTTGGTACAGAATCAAGGTTGCTTGAATTGTGGTGAATTATTATTATTAATAATAATAATAATTTAGAGCACATTAAACTGATTTAAATGAATCATAATGAATCTCTTTCTCTATTTGAATGAAATCATTTTTCAAAGTCTCCACAACCACTTAAAAAGACTTAAAAAAACTGTTGTTGTGTTGTCAGCGCTCTCAGTATTGTTAGGATATCAGTGAAGTAATACTATTTAACTTTAATAAACTCCACCATGACAACATACTAGATAACTCACCAAAATTAGTGTTTTTTTTAGGCCGCAAAGCTTTTCTTAACATACAAAGTTAAAGGAAGCATTGTATTAGTAGAATTATTGGTAATACATTTAAACAATTAATTAAACCTCACCCAAGACTGAATCCTAAAAAGATTCAACTCTGGGTGCCTTTTTTTGAGTGTTCAAGCTTGGACTCCAAGTTCGATGCAGCTGAGGGGAAATCATTCTTGTTGTTCAAAAACGTAAATGTCGCAGTAATGACCATGATCTCCTCCTGTGTCAAAAGTGTTGTGACGTGGGACTGTTAATGCCTGCAGGTTGACAGCAGTATGAGTAACCAGGATTACCCACAACCCTCCCAGAGACACACTGTCACACACACTGCACACACACGACACACACGAAGGCGGCGCCTGCCAGCAGTAGCAGTAATACGGAGGTGATGCAGAGAGGATTATCTGCACTTCTGTCCCCTCTGCGGGTGTGTGCTCACCAGTTGTTACGTAGAAAATTAGCCCCTCTTTTTTGAAGTTGTGTAATATCTGCTGAGTAAATACAGTGTGCTGCTTTAATTTATCTCTGTCCTTACCACCCAGCTGGCAGGGCCTCCGCTGCCCTGCGGTGTTGCTTGTGTCCGTAGTAATGGGAAGGGGAATGATTTGAGCTTTTTGTCCTGGCATTTCAACTTCAATCCAGTACATTAACATAAAACCTTTTGCTATTTTTGCTTCTTTTCTTCTGGTCGTCTGTAGTCTGCTCTGCAATCGGATCGGGTAATCAATAACAGTAGAGATTACTCTACAGTATTGTATTAATTATAAATGAGTCTCCTCCAGTAGCCGGAGCCCCATATCGATTCTGGTTCATTTTAACAACGAACTACCAAGTGGAAGATACTTGATGATTAAATACAAAGTCAAGCCATTGTAATGTCTCCACATTTAGATTATCAATCCTAATTATCACCTTGGAGGATTTTTTTAATATAGAAAATATTCCAAGCTTGTAGTCATCTCCTTCCCTACCTTTTAAGCACATTGCTAATCCTCTCTGTACGTCACCGCCACCAACTGTCCATCTGTGGAATAGCGTGAATTCAGCGGCAGGTGTCGGGTGCATTATCCAACACAAACGGGACCCATTGAGGGGAACATTGCTCGATAGCGCTACCAGCGTTCAACAACTCCCAAGGGTCCCTAAATGTGACACAGGCAATGCAACTTGTATGTGATTATGATGTTGATAATATGAAAAAAGACTCAAAGGCGTGTACTTGCATGTGGGTTGTCTACATCGAAGACATGTTTCTTTAAAGGGGTCTCTGATTCATTTTGTTGGTGCAATGCCCATTAGAGGTAAGAACTGCCGTCTCCAGTGGTTTCCAGTTAGCAGTGAAGCTGCACAATGTTAGAAAAGGTCTGTGCCAGCTGCTGAATGGAGGAACAATGCTCCTCAAGGGAGAGGATAGGAGAGGAGACAAGAGGTAAATGAAGAAAGGAGGGTATATGATCCCCAAAGTCATTAGTCTCTGTCATCATCCCTCCCCCGCATCTTTCTCTCCTCCTCCTCCTCCCTTCTCCCTTTTATGTGTCTCTCTCCATTACATATTGTTTCCCCCCTCTTTCTCTTGCTCCGTAACCTGATAATGTTGCAATGAGATGATGAGTGCTGTAAGATGCTGATCACATGAAACCTCATTTCAATGTGATTTAATGTGAATCCCTTGTACGAGCAAGATTGACAGAGAAAGAAAGTAGCCATTTGATTGAAGAAATGGTAGAAACCTACAGCGTGATTTACTAAGTTTAAGTCACATTTTTTCTTACACCAGATTTGAGACCGACAACAGAAAGTCTTGGAAAGCATCACGGAAGTAGAAGTCCTTCTACTGATGAAGGCAGATGCTAGTCCTTTTTCTGCCATACAAAATGAATGGAGAATCTTTTTCATGAATATGAATGGAGCTTTAAATGAAGCATCCCAAAAATCAATTTTCAAAATGCTTGGTCAAGCTTTACCATGGGTGTGTGGGTAGACCGATTCCATGGCGCGGCATCGACTCAGCCTCTTGCATGCGTCTGACGGCGAGTGTGTGTGCACGTGTGCGTGCATCAGTACGCACGCATGCACGCGCATGTGTGTGCCCACAGCAAGCTGCTTACAAAGAGGGGGAGGAGCAAACAAACTCACAGGGGATAGGGAAACAGAGGAGCGCAGAGAGAGAGACAGACAGAGAGAGAGAGAGGGAGAGCGCGCATCTGTTGTTTCTGTGGCAGCTGAGCAACAATGGATTGATTTCACACACACACACATACACGCACGCACATCCTCTGCGTGCCACACACTTCTCCATACCTACACACATCTGATTTCACTGGCTCACATGCTGGATGCAACGTGGCGCTGGCTAAAGATCATCTCTCTGTCTAACACACACACACACACACACACACAGACACACACACATTTGCTCTCTCGCGCTCTCGTCCTGTTTTTCTTGCTCATTCGCATCCCGGGACTCTTAAGCGGCGAGACGCCTCTCTCGCATGCACAGCCACTTATCCGAGGGCCGGCGTATCATCATATGGTGTGGACGTTGTTGAGCCAGCAGCATGTGAGTACAGCTCGTGCGGTAGTTTGGAGAGAAGAACCTGAATTGATTTATCTGTTATCATATCTCTATTAGATATTGAAGTGAAAGGAGAAGGTGATGTGATGACAGTGACGCTGCATTGACATGTTGACTCTATTTTGGACTCATGACTTGAGCTGCGTGAGAAATTATCAGTGCTGAGGAATTATTTTTACAAACAATTTGGGTTCTCCCAACTGTGGTACTTTTACGGTATCGCTGGATCTTGTTTTTTAGACTTATTAAAGATGATCGAGCTCAGCTCTGACTTCGCTGCACGCTTTGTTCAGAAAGTGGAAGATGATCAGAGCTGCAGCCTTAGCTTTGTCTTTCTCTTCAGGACTCAATAACAGTAACCTCTTATAGCTGCAACACAGCCTTTGTTGTGTTGATCACATCAACTCTCTGTAGCTCAACATCATCTATTCCAACACAGCCTCTCTTTGATAAAACTTATGTATCAGATGGGATTGGGCTGGAATACATCTCGGCTCGATCAGCCGTTAATCTGTTTCGTCTCCCTCTCTTCATTCTGTCCGGTTGTTTCACTCCCTCTCTACCTCGTAATCTCATAATGCTGCATTGAGGCCATGTGCGGTGACAAAGACCGTCCGATCCTGCTGAGGATGAAAGTCCACACAGTATCTGGTGACATTGATGTTTGTGATCATTCAGTGTGTTAAGTGTTAATCCATACATTTGTAATGGATTAGAGCTGAGATTGAAAATGACAGATTGTGTAAAGCGATGAAAATATGTGAGGTTAAAGCAAAAGAAAAAAACCTTTTCAGCAAAAGGGCATTTTAATCATAACATTCTAAGCAGTTGTGCTTCTATGTACAAATTATTTTGGTACTTATAATGCTGTCTGCATGTAACATGTAGCTTTGAAAGTCAAAGGTGAACCTCCTCATCAGAAAACATCAAATGTATTAAAGTTCCTATTTTTCCAGAACATCGATGTCTGTTTAAAACCGTAGCTCTACAAAAGGATGCGTGAGGACGTTGCTCTGAATATCCTGCTCGTTTTAAAAGTGTGAGGCTCGGAGCTGTATTAAATGCAGTTTAGTTGTCGGTGTGAATGTCAATGTAACAGATTAATTATCGCTTTGGGGGAAATCAGAGCAGCAGATCAGGCTGAAATAGGGAGAAAAGCAGAAATAGGGAGAAAAGCAGGAACAGACAAGAGATACTGCTGGTTCTAGATCTGTGTGTGTGTGTGTGTGTGTGTGTGTGTGTGTGTGTGTGTGTGGTGTACCTCGAGTATGATTGAATTACTCAGGGTTAATTAGATTGTATAGTCCACAGTAATGCTTCACACACACACACACACACAAACTCATACGTGCACAGAGGGACATCCTTCAGAAGGGCTTTGCAGGCTCTTCGCCTTGGGCGTTGGTTTCTGGGAAGTTGTGTGACGTGAAGGAGACTAGAAAAAAGTCATTAAAGATTTACTTCACACTTCTGCTGTTTATTCATCTACTTTATTCATCTACATTATATTTTGGCTCCATATAAGTTTAAAGATTTACTTCACACTACGCTATCACATAACGTACCTTTATAATTAAAGAGGCACAATAACATTTTTATGAACACAAGAAAAAAAATGGGTGAACAACTGAATTTTTTTTGCAGCATGCAGCAGGAGGATACTGAAACTCAGGGCGTCTTTGCCGAGTGTTTAAGGAAACCATTGCTCTCTCCACTGATTGCTGGTTGCTGTCTCGCTGTTTACTACTTGCCATTCAAGTGGAATGGAGATTAAGTAGTTTCTTGCAATTAAGGCTGAGGTTCCTGTTTGATACTGTAAACATGTGTTTACAGTATTGTTTCAGTTTTTCCCACAAAACTCACTTCTAAATCATTGTTATTTGTGCAGTTAAACAAAGACTAGGAACTGAGTAGTGTTCTGTGCACCTTCCTTTACCTCTTCAGGATTCTCCCAATTAACTACCTCCTCCCATCCAATCAGTTACACCTGATTTAGCTTCAAAAGGACCTTGGGTCTCTAAACCAGTTATTTCCATTGACAATGATGGATGGATTTGTCAAAATAAATACATTCTGATATCTGCACATATAAATAACAAAACATTCTGTGCGTGTGTGTGTGTGTGTGTGTGTGTGTGTGTGTGTGTGTGTGATATTGACACTGACTGGTTCTGATGCAACTTGAGTTAATATACAGATCAAACAGAATATTAGATTATGGCTGCAGAGTCGACAGTTTTAATGCTTAATCGTGTTTTCGGTTAAGACGGAACCTCCACTTCAGCAATTCTACAAGGAAAACAAACCCCTTGCAATTTCAAAATGCCTCTTGTTCTTGTTGGACTCCGTTTGTAGGTTGTGGTAAACTCACAAAGCGTCTGCCGCCCTTAAAGCTGTGTTTGTTCAGGCCTCTGACGTCTCTTTGGTCATTGAACCGTAATGAGATTTCTACCAAGCGAAGGTGATTGAAGCGTAAAGAAATCATT
This sequence comes from Apeltes quadracus, assembly GCA_021346845.1. Taxonomy (NCBI): domain Eukaryota; kingdom Metazoa; phylum Chordata; class Actinopteri; order Perciformes; family Gasterosteidae; genus Apeltes; species Apeltes quadracus. Next base: position 15,922,215 of record CM037924.1, read on the forward strand.
GTTGCTTAGCTGCTTCTGATGTGGAGTAACGTGTGGATTGTAAATTAGATTGTCTGTATTTCATCTGCTGGATCTTAAAGTGTTTCATTGTGTGTGTGTGTGTGTGTGTGTGTGTATTTGTAGAGTACAGTCGTTTCGAGGCAAAGATCCATGACTTGAGGGAACAGATGATGACCAGCAGTGTCAGCTCCAGCTCGACGTCGCTCCGCTCCACACAGAAACGCACACTATACGTCAGGTAAGACACACGCACACACACACACACACCGCGTGCAGCATTCAGAGGTGACTGATTGTCTAGTGTCCTTCAGAGTGACACAACTATTATACGGTCTTATCTCAACTGTCCGCTCCACGTCTTGTGTGTCTTAGAAGCTGGAAGAGAGGTTATCGCATTTAAAATCACAATTAGATTTGCTGGCAAACACTGAGGAAAGCACCAACACATTCGTTGAATGTGAACCCTCTCCATTTCCTGTGTGTTTGTGTGTTCCTCTGTCCTCTTGTCCTTGCCTGTCCTGATTGTTCATTCTTCTCTGAATCACCCGTCCGTCCTCCCTGGAGCCCAGACGCAGTCAGTCTTAAGCCAACTACAATTTTAAGGTCCTGTGGTCACAAAGATAACAGCAGTTTAAATATTGCCTCCACTAAATAAATCACAATGGAGCTCTTAATAGATCAAAAGAATGGAACGCATAGACAGTAACTCTAACGATCCCACCAATGATGAAATCCACTGCCTAGTCTTGAAAGAGGCAATGACACAGAGCTGCAAAACATTCATCAGCATTTTTATATCTAGTCCAAAAAATAAAGGTGGGGCCACTGCTTGAACCAAGTTACCTTGAAACTACTCACAGGGACTGACTGCAAATTAGCAATTTAATTGCTTATGTGACTAAAATATTATTCTGTTTTGTGAGTTAAAGTCAATTCCAGTGGATCCACAATTACTTTTACAACCTGTAATGACCTGTTAGACAAACCCAACTACAATGACAATGACATACAACAATGACACAAGTACATATAACAATATGTAACAATGTTGATTTCCATCAGCAGTTATTAACGCGTGAGATCAATATTTATTTATTTTTATTTTTATTTGTATATTTAATTATATATATGAATCCGTCAAAACACTATTAAAGTTGAACCCAACCTTCCAGTCCAAAGGCCTACATCTGCATGAAAAGAGCCATTATTACACTAATTATACTGACGCCGCTGTGCCACTGTTTGAAGGACATCATCCGTCTTATCGGAATCAAGCAGGGGTCACGTCAGCGGCATGTAGGACAGGGAAGTAACACTCATCAGTCAGGGTGCAGCTGTTTGTGCGTGACAGGTTGGGGGTGTCTCTTTGGCCCGCTGTGTGTTCATGCATGTGCATTGTGGGCTGTTTGCTGTGTATGCATAATGGGTGGGAAGACTAACCTTTCCTCAGAGGAAATGTCACTGAAGCGAGGCGACATCTCTGTCCACTGTGTAAAAGGTGTGTGTGTGTGTGTGTGTGTGTGTGTGTTGCCTCCCTTCCTCCTACTTTACACCCTTAATGTCCTTTTTACAGCGTATTTCTCGTCAGCATTGTCCTTATGCTCTACATGGATTTATACAAAAGGCCTGGAAAGCTAAAAAGTAATGATAAAATCCCACTTTTATTCAAAGGTATGTCTCATACACAATATGACAAATATAAATATCTTGTCATTTTCTTTCTATATTTTTTCAGCCTCAAATTTGATGTTAGGATTTCTTTGCTCGAATCGCAGAGACATATAAAGACAGCGTTAACAGACCCGATGCATATTTATTATTATTTATAAAAGAAAGCATGCATAGCTGGGGTTGTGAGAGCTTAGAACCAGTGTAAATCTTACCAATATCTGCAGTTTTCTACTGCATCTATCAATTTCCAAGGACTTTAAGCAAACAAAAATACCCTTGGACATTCTTGAAACAGAATAGTGTTTGTTGTTTGACCTTGGTTGAACTTAATCAAATTATAGTATTATAAAAAACAAATGTTGAACGTGCAGTGTTTGAAAGGACACATACCAAAGTATTATATTCTCACTCACTGTTTTGTAGACAACCCTTTCATTTGTTCACGTTCAAGATAATTACCCTGCTTTTTCTGAGATATTGTGCCTTATCACAGTGATCTTATATTAGTATTCAGTGAAAAGCTCCTGACTGTAAAAAAAACAACAACAAAAAAGAAGCAGTACCGTGTTTAAATTTGTAAAAGGTGTTAAAGGGCGTTTCCACACAGCGCAGTGATTACTGTGGGACCCTTCTTTCGGGTAATGACATTTTCAGAGGTTCCCACAGCGCAATTAAAATGGCTGTTATACTTACCGCTGGTAATTGATAGAATTACATTAACACGTGGCCTTGATAATAAGTGATCCCTCAATGTAACCTCCTTGGGATTTGTAGAACTCTTATTTCTTACGCTACCATGTTTCTCTGTAAGGAAGGAAAGGAGGGACACTTCCACCTGACAGCTGCCCCCAATATAGATGCAACACTGCAGCTGCCATTTACAGTATCTTTTTAACCTTTGCCATACATAAATTATTACATGCGCACACAGTGAAACCGAGAGGTTGTACTGAAATACTGTTGGGTAAACATATTTAAGGTTACACATTTCCATAGATTTCCATCCCAATAGGTCAACACATCCACTGGGATAGCGAGTCCAAACACTGCTGCAATCACTTCACTCGAATAACTATGTGACCATGATTCCCACATAGGAAATGCATGGCTTTAATCTGAAAACAGGTTGCAGCAGCATTGCGTTGCTTTGGACTTAATAATACACAAACACAACACAACACAAATTATGTGAAGAGGCCCAAATTAATGATTTACGTCCATTGAAATAGAGAAGTTTATTGAAGAAGATGCCTCCAGAAAAACTGCACTTATTGTAAGTCTCTTTGGATAAAAGCGTCGGCTAAATGACATGTAATGTAATGTAACCCATAACCAGTGACCATGTGGTTATTCTTGTTACCATGATGACATTGTAACACAAACCACCATATTCCTGAAACCTAACCTATGGGAATAGATGTGGTTTCATCTGTCGTTGTATAGCACACAAAGAAGCACATTATTTATTTATTTTTTTGCATTTTTCCCGCTGTGATTATTACCAAACTTTCAAGAAATTATTTGGAAATTACATTTACAATAAATGGTTATTGAACTTGGTGCTTGTTGGTCCTGTTTCATCTGATTTAAGGCTCATGAAGTCACATTTTAGCAGTTAACTAAATATATAATGTCCCGAGGGGAGGTCTTACTTTTCCCATCTTGAATCTAACATCAATTAAACAGGAGATGGAGGGTTTTTTGTACTGATGTCAGACTCTCTGTGTCAATGTCTTCTGTCTGATTTTCACTCTCCATTCCTCCTTCCCTGTCTATGTTCTGTTTTATTGATGAAGTAGAAAGGACTTCAGGGGATGCCAGTTATTTCAGCTCTAGTTCCTTTGCACACACACACACACACACACACACACACACACACACACACACACACACACACACACATGTATTATTGGCCTACTTTTCCAGCTATTTTCCCTCTGGACTAGTTTGGAACTCTGTGGTCACTGTGTATACACACACACACACGCACACACAGCTGCACAAAAAAACGTACATGCACGCAGACAGATGTGTACAACACACACACACACACAGGTGTGTAAACAGCGTCTGTTATTATATTACATATTAGTGACGTAAACAGTCCTCAGGTGTTTTACAGATATTAAGCTGTGGTTGATATTGGGAGAAATGTGGAAGCCATCAGGAGATGTCTGTTCTTTTCAACATCAATATCACCACATGAATGACCAATCAGGCTGCTTTCGTCCTCTCCAGCACGTTTTTGTTTTGCACTAAATGTGTATGCCGCTCGTGTCTCTTTGTTTCTGCAGAGCACTGTTTGACTACGATGGAAGCGCGTCAGATCTGAGCACGCCCAATCAGGTCCTGCCATTCCATTTTGGGGATGTCCTCCACGTCAGCAGTGCTGGCGAAGAGGAGTGGTGGCCCGCCCGTCACCTCAGCCCCCCGCCCCCCAACTGTCCCGAGGTCGGAGTCATTCCCAGCCGCAGGAGGTCAGAGGTCAAAGGGCTTGGTGTGGGAGTGGGCTGTTGATTTCATTGATTGCGGTGCGTGAGCTAGCTACGCTCGCGTGAGTCCTCTCACTGCAACACACATGCAACATCGCCTCCTCTTTTCTTCTCCTCCCGTCCTTTTCTTATACTCTTTCCTGTGTCCTTTTTACTTGTCCTCCACCTTGCTACTATCACTTTCTTCACCTCCTGTCATTCTCTGCATTATTTGACCTACTCTTCTTGTCTTGTCCATCTTCTCTATCCTCCTCTCCTCGTCTTTCTTCTCTCTCTGTTTCATCAGAGATGAATCCTCCTTTTTGCTGCTGGCTCATAACACATCATTAGGAATCTGCTGAATGTAAACCTGTTGTGGGAACTTTTTCCTCTCACCTCCTACTTGTTTCCCAGCAGAGGAGGTGACAGGCAGATGTTGATAAGTTTCCCGGGTGGAAAGAGCAGATTTAGATTCAGACCGCCTATGACAGGTGGAAAGGTGTTAAGGAATGGAGGTAACAAGGATTAGTGTGAGTGAGCATTAGAAGGTTGGCTGTAGAGAGTGTCACACAAGGGTGTAGGTGGTGGGGTAGTGATGGGTGGAGGTGTTGCAGGCTGGTGTCTGGCTGGAATAAATAAAACGTGGAACTTTCTTTATTATAGAAAAAGGTAGAAAGAAGATATTTGAGTATATCCACCTGAGGTATGGATATAAGAAGTGAAATTATCAAATTATCAAAGCTGTTGTGGAATAATGTTGATCAAACATTGATTATTCCGGGTTGTTGTGATATGACTTCTACAATGTTCTTTAATGTAAATTATTGAAATAATCAGCCATGTCCTGTTTGGCCCTCCTTCCCTGTCAAGCTCCTCTCTGCTACATTTCCTCCATCTTCTTATCCTCGTCTCCCCTTTGCGGCTTTTCTTTTTCTCATCTCCACCTCCTTCCCTTCCTCGTTTTTGTTCTCTTCTGTTTCACATGCTCCCTTTCCTCTCCCCTCATGTTCCCTCCCATCTCTTTCTCAATTAAATTAGCCCTTTTTTACATTTTATCTCTAATCCTTGTCCTTGGTTGTCTGTGTAGGTAGAGGTGGTAGAGGCAGGTGTGTGAAAAGCAAAAGCAAAAATCCACACAGACTTATTTTAATTTATGTAACTTAAATGACATGTCAAGCAAATTTACAACACTTATTAAAAGCCAGTTTTCTTTTTTGAGGATTTGTTCTGTTTTAATGTACCATATTAATCACATATTTAAATCTGCAACCGTAACCTGGGAAAAAATGTGTTTCCATCCAATAGAAAACTAATGGAGATTTCAGCGTAGGTGTGTTGGGGATACTTTTTTAGAGGACAGGGTTGGACTGTAAGATTAAAATCAGGTGCCAAATATTTTAAGGTGATTGTCGTGAAATAACAGGTTTCATCTTCCACCCACATAATTTACCTTTGAACAATTACTGTTGGGCAGGAATGTTTTTATTCAAGCAATAATTTATGTCTAACACAATTCTTTTTGCCGCAAATGTTCTTTTAATTGTTACTGAACACTGGGCTAAAGAACGTCTCTCATTTCTTACCATTTCTCTAAGTGAATCCGTCTTGTTGTCCTTCCCTCTCCCAGGGCAGAGAAAAAGGAGAGGTCAAGGCTAAAGACGGTCCGAGTGACGAGGTCTCAAGACAAATCGGTGAGTAGACAGCAAATTAAAACTTTAAAATTATGTTTGGTCCTTTGCAAAGGTCACTTAAATGTTAACCTCATTGGTGTTGGCGTACAGACCAGCCCGGGGTTCATTACACAAGTAGTATTAATAGGACAGAGGAGGTCAGAGGAAACACTCAATCCTCCTTTTCACCTTTAACAGTAATACCAAAGTGTAAAGATGAAACCCTTTAAATCAGAAAAAAGCAACGTAAAACATGGATACCACATGGATACCACATGGAAAGAGCTGAATGAATTATGGTAAAAGAAGTAGAATCATTTACAAATTACCAATAAAGCAACAGTACATTTTAGAGGAACACATTACTATGACCATTATGTATTGAAAACAATGGAAACGGTACATATATAGAAATCAGGGTTGGAAAAATAGACCCTTTAATTGGTAAGTGTTGTAAACACAGCATATAACACACAAGCAGTTGCGTGTTCACAGTTAATACGACAATGAGATTAAACCAAGTGAAGACAGAGACTTGCAGTCCGGCTCTAAAAGCAGCTCCATGTTTTGGTAACAAGCCCAGTTCATATTGTGGATTCTACAATATTAATCCACCTGCTCCACTCAACAGAGAGGGTGTGCTATTAATATTTGATCAGAGAGGGTCTGAAATCGAAATAATCATTCAATTCTGCCTTGTTTTTATCACACAGTTTGTACACGTTAGTGCAATTAGCTTTACTAAATAACTGAAAGATATGTTTTTTGTTAAACAAAATTGTTAAACATGACTGTTTTAAAGTTGATTCTAAAAATTAACGAGTCTGTATGAGTTAAAGTTTTCAGCTTACTAGGAAAAGTGTAGGCAGACTAATCCTCAATTAAAGTACAAACTAGCGTTTTTGTCACTTTATAATTGTGACTCCAAGTCGAGGTGATACTTTAATCACACTGCACACGGCGTGACGATCGGAGCCGACACGTGAGTCTAACACAAGCTATTGATATCACCGCCTCGCCAGCTCAGCAACACTATGGTTTTCATTTTTTCTCGCACTGCGTCAATCAGCAACTCTGCTCGTGGAAAAGCTGACGATTTAAAAATGATCACACGCTCTCCGTAATCTGACGAAAAACTGCAACATTAGTCTTGCTTGCTCAAACTGTGTGTGACAGAAATAAAGAACCCAGGAACTTTCAATTTGTGCTTGTGCTGATAACAAGATAGTGTCATGATCCTCTTCAGTATGATGTTTGACGCTCTCTCTCTCCCTCTCTCTCTCTCTCTCTCTCTCTCTCTCTCTCTCTCTCCAGGATCAGGATGATAAAGGTAGGTATTCTCTCTGTCAGGGACACCTGCTGGTCAGAATATGTAACTTCAGCTGTGCAGCAGAGCGGACTCTACTGTTCCTTTCACCTCCGCCTTCATCTTTCACCTCCTCAAACTCAATTTTCATCCAACCGGTTCTAGGATGGAGGAAGAGGAGCATGGTGGAGATGGAGAAAGAGGGGGAACTGAAATGGACAGTAAAGTGGATTTAAAGAACTGTACAATTTTGACGTATGAGTCCACTTTCTAGGACGGGTTATTCCATCATCAATCATTAACAATCAAAGTGTGTCTGTAAATATCAGAACAGGATTGTTTTAACAAACACTGCAATACATTCTACTGAGGTTTAGTTACTTAAGTGTACTTGAAATATCTAAGTACAAGTAGGTTGTAGACAACTTACTTTAAATTGTATAGACATTTGTTGGTCAGCTAACTTAACTATAAGAAGTAGAATCCTTTCCTCTTATATTTAATGTAAAGTACAGCGCGGAATAAGAGTAGAATATTTAAGTAAATTACATTACATTACATGTGTTTTAGCTGACGCTTTTATCCAAGGCGACTTACAATAAGTGCATTTCAACCATAGGGATACAAACCCAAGGAACAAGAAACAAAGTGCTATTTCATCCAAAAAGCCGATTTTAGAACTTGTTATAGATAAGAGCCATTAAAGTACAGTTTAAGAGCCCATACAATTTAAGTGCTGCAATTTGTTAGTGTTTAGTCAAGGTAAAATCTGAGGAGGTGTGTCTTTAGTTTCCGGCGAGAGATTTAGAGGCTCTGTGCGGTCCTGATGTCACCAGAGAGCTCGTTCCACCATTTCGGAGCAAGGTTCCTCAGAATTGTACCCGTTTGTACCATTCTGTTTATTAAAGGAGTCCTTCACAGTCCCCATTCAGAATGACTCCTTCATTATATGTAGAAAAGTACAATATTGAATGCCCCAAAACTTTTTTTTCACCTTTTGGACTTGTACCTTTATTAATGAGATGAAAAATAGACACTTTGAAGAAAGCGGTTAACTGTGTTGTGGTGCATGCTGGGAAACGCTCGTGCCTCACGCTGAACTGAACCAGGATGAGCGGATCTAGAAAACGGATGGATGGAGTTACATTGTTTTTTCGGTCTGATGTTTTCTGTCGTAAGCGAAGGTGTGTCTGTTTGTGAGACAGTGAAACAATGTAAGTCATGTAATGTGTTTTTGTTTGAATCTGTGTGTTTTTATGTGTGTGTGTGTGTGTGTGTTTTGCTGACTCTGACCTGTCTTGTCCTTCCAGAGCTGGTACCCTCTGGCACCAGCGATAGTGAGAGTAGTTGCTGTAAGTCTAGACCCTCTCTCTCTCTTTCTCTCTCTCCCTCTCTCCCTCTCTTCCTCTCTCTCTCTCTCTCTCTCTCTCTCTCTCTCTTTCTCTCTCTCTCTCTCTCGCTCTCTCTCTCTCTCGCTCTCTCTCTCTTCCTTCTATGCTCATTTTTTTCATTTTATTTGTTTGTGTCTGAGTTTCTCTGTTTGTATTTGTTGATGTTTAACGTATACATGTATTTATTGTGTTTTGTGATTTTTGTGTTCTTGTGTGTGTGTGTGTGTGTGTGTGTGTGTTTGTGCGTAAGTTGCCTTTCTCTGCTTCTCCAGCCAGAGCTGTTTCCGTGCAAAAGTTGAAAAGGTTCAGAGGTCTTGTTGTCAATAATCCCGCTGTGCCTTTAAATGTGTTCATCATTTCTCTTTGTCCGATCAGCTGGCCAGGAGGAGATCTTTCTCACCTACCAACCTGTCATGCAGCAAGAGGGTCAGTGCTAAACTTCACATCACACTTTAATTTCTTGAGTTTCTCTATGTGCTGAATTTGTCTTCTTTTTAAGTTGCGCAGTCTTGGGAATTAGGTTTATTGAAGGATTTTGTAAGCACATGCACTAATATTGAGTTTGGTGTCATATGTGAATATAAGTTCTATTTCTTTGACATACTTGACACGTCCGTGTGTGAGTTGACCTGCTTCTGTTTTCATATCCCAGTTAATTACACGCGGCCAGTCATCGTGCTTGGACCAATGAAAGATCGGATCAACGATGACCTCATCTCTGAGTTTCCGGACAAGTTTGGCTCCTGCGTCCCACGTGAGTATCTTCATCGCACCATTAAGCTGCGCAGAATGCAAAAGGTTCCTTTTAAAAATGTGTTTACATTTTGTGTTTACAATGATTCAATAAGAGCCGATCAAAGAAGTTAACTAAAAGAGCGTTGTGTAAAATCTATGACACTCAGACACAACGCGGCCGCGGCGAGATTACGAAGTGGACGGCAGAGATTACCACTTCATGTCCTCCAGAGAGCTCATGGAGCAGGAGATCCAGGAACACAAGTTCATAGAGGCCGGACAGTATAACAACCACCTGTATGGAACCAGCATACAGTCAGTCAAAGAAGTCGCTGACAAGGTGAGTTCAGAGAAAGAGAGCGTGAGCATGGACGAGATGCTCATCCAAGTCACCTGCTCCAAACTAGTTGATGAAAACATGCCTGGTATCACTCCTTAAGATGTATTGACAATAGACTGGAAACATGGTTTCTACGTCTCTCTCTCTCCCAGGGTAAACACTGCATACTGGATGTATCAGGGAATGCAATAAAGCGTCTCCAGTTGGCAGGCCTCCATCCCATCGCTGTCTTCATTAGACCACGCAATGTCGACAACATAATGTGAGTGACATTAACATCAACACCGCCACCTTAATATCATAACACCATTCTAGTGTTTTGTTCTTCAGCAGAAAGGAGCCTATTCAGTTGTCATGCAGCTGGAGACGTTCAAATATTGTTTAATGTCAGCAGCTCTACTTTCAGGCCCAAACTTCCAGCCCAACAGGAATTGGAGATGCTGAGAGTGCTCAGAGGAACGATCCTCTAAAGTCTCATGACTACCAAACCTTCATCCGCTGATTAATGCCATGTTGTTTGCCTCTGCAGAGAGATGAACAAGCGTCTCACGGAGGAGCAGGCAAGGAAGACCTTCGACAGAGCCGTCAAACTAGAGCAGGAGTTCACAGAGTTCTTCAGCGGTTAGTTGCGAGCGCACGCACACGCACATTAGGTTAGATTACGTCATTTAGCGGACTTACATTACGTCCTAGCCGATGGGTTTTACAGTTTTCCCAGGGATCAGTTAGGGGTTGTCTTGCTCAGGGACACTTTGACATGGCACATGGAGCAGCCGGGGTTCGATCCCGGCGCACCTTCTCTACTCTACGCACCACCGTAACAACACATGGAGCGGAGATTGTTGTGAAATAGTTGCAGCAGCTATTAATATATAACATTTTAATTGGTGACCTGCTAAGCAGTTGGTATGGATTTATTTTTGTTTTACTTTACCCAAAGGCTGACTACGCTTGTACTTCTTGATCTTGGGAAAACTTCATCATCTTATTTTCCCATATAGGAGGTCTATGTGTAAAGAACATGCATACACTCAAATACACAGCTTTTGACCTTTAAAGGCTGCTCCCCCTCTAATTGAAATTTTGATTAAACTTTTCTTGCACACAGTGGGTTGCCATGGTAACATGTCACAGTGATATTCGTTTCTCTCCGCTCTCTGTCTTCAGCTATTGTCCACGGCTCGACTCTGGAGGAAGTGTATTCGCAGGTGAAGCAGGTGATTGAGGAGCAGTCTGGTCCTTACATCTGGGTCCCCACCAAGGAGCGACTTTAAAGAAACACAAACATTCTACACAATCACACTCACCACCTCTCTAATTTTCTTATGTTGGCCTGTTTTTCAATCTCTCTATCTCTCTCTCTCTCTCTCTCTCTCGCCCTCTTTTCCACATTCCTCTATCTCTCTGTTTCATAAACACACATCACTGCAAAGACACACACACACACACAGACACACACACACACACAATGATTAACACTAGCACGAAGTCGGACGAGGCTGGGACTATCTGGGACTATCTGGGACTGCTACTTCCTGAAGTGGGAGGGGCAAGTGTCTGTCCAGCAGCCTATTCGTGGATCTTCCTACTGCTCAGTTCCTTAATGTTTAAGGAGGAGGTTCAAATCAAGGCGACATATACCATTATCGGATTTGATTTAATTATTGTTCTTCTTATTGTTGTTGTTGTTGTTGTTTTCATATTAACAAAGGGTAATGCATTCATGTGTGGGTTTGTAATGGTAATATTGTCACCAAGAGGCAGACTTTTGCACGCTGTAGCTTTAAGAGCATGTTTTTGGGACAAAATCTTGATCTTCTTCCCGGTCTGTCTGTCTGTCTTTCCTTATGGCATTGCTCATGTTTAGTCTTTTTCTATCTCTCTCATGTCCCACCCTTCAGACTCCATGCTTAAGAAATTACTTGAAATCTAAATACCATGTGCCCAATCATTTTGGTATCAACAGACAAAATGAAATTATAGTACAATAGTACTGTTTAGGTACGTAGCAAGAAAATAACTAATTTCATAATAATTTCTACCATTGAGATCCACGTTGATATTTCCAGTGACAAGCAGGAATTCTCAATCAAAAGTTTTAAAAAAATGACCGTTAAATAGCTGTAAAGTAGACAGTGTATTGAGCCTCATAATGTTCATTTATTAGTCCATTCGGAGCCCTGAGCCCTTATTTTTCAAAAATGATTTGCTAAAAGTATATCTTAGGACAAATTTATCAAACTTCCTATTCTTATTTACAGCAAAGAGGAGGAGTAATGAGTAGCTTTCAAGAAATCAGATGATTAATTACACTTACAAAGGGAAAACAGCTAATCAGTGAGAAGAATTTACCATTTACCATCAGCCACGTTAGGTTTTAGTCAGTTATGTGATTCTGCACCATTTTATGGATTAAAGTAGATTTTATTTGTGTAAAATCCTCAATACTTTCTGTGCAAACTAGTAAAACATGAAAAACAATCTAATATATTTCTAACACATTAATATGCAAATATGGATGGATAAAGGGCTGAAATGGAAATAAATGGAGAACTAAACTGGAGCAATACGAAAACTGGAGCAGGAAAGAACTTCTGCTTTTGGCAGAAGAGATACAGGAGAGTGATGCAAACAGAATAAATGTTATGTTCTTGTTGTTTGCGCCTCGATAAATAGACGAATGGAAAAAGGCAAAATTGGTACCTTACTCCAAATGAGACATATTGCTTCAGTTAAGATGTTGTTCATAGTTGCCAATAGTGTTGTGTACAATCTCTACCCATTTAAGAAGGTGAAAGTGAACATTTCATCTTTAGCAGTTAGTTTGAAAAGTAGGGGTCCAGGTCCTCTGTTTACAAAACACGTATCAACCATGTCATCTTCAAACGAGGGCTTCTCTGCCTCCCCTCGTCCTCCTCTCTGCCCAATGCCTCCAGCTCTCCCCCCTGCACATTCACAGTGTGACATTAGCCCAGCACTCAGCATCAAACAGTGTATCATCTTTTTCATCACACTATCATCACGATCATAATCATCAGCATCGTCGTTATATTTTCCTTATACTCTCCTTCATACTGCTGTTGCACTAATGAGGGCTGGTTCTTAAAGCATCTTGAGAGGGTTGATCCGATTCCCGCGTTTCAGGTATTTGGATGTGTGATTTGTTCAATTTACTTTAGCTATTATTAATTGATGTGCAGGTTACGAGGTTATGGAACTCTTTATGTTCATTTTTGTGTAGTTAACGACATCAGGTGGACTCTTGTTGGCGCTACTCTCATGACCCACTGATCAACTGGTTTAGCGCTTTTTTTTTTTAACTCTTTCTTCATGCTGGCCTTCTGTTCCCTTGTGCATGAGCAACACCTGCAACCAGCTCCACCGTCGCTCAATGACACAGGCACATCTGTTTTTATTGGGTTGTATGAACAAAGGGATTTTCATGATCACATTAATGTCAAAAGTTCTGCTGTAAGTAAGCAGTCTGTTCATGCTGCCCATGTCGTTACAGGACCAATGCATCTTAACACCAGTTTATATCTTGCGACAAAATTTGGCAGGGTTCTGCAAAGAACTTTGTTTACTCGGCACCTTTAATCTGCGTTTCAGTGATAACAAAAAGTAAGTCACAGTCTGTGTACATGTACTATTTACATGCTGACCAAACCTTTTCTTCTTCTACTTCTACTGTGTGGTCATAAAAATAACTTTGGACTTTCAACCCTCTGCAACAGGTTAGCTGTTTTCCCATAAAGTGACTATTGATTCCTATTTCTACTCAATACAATGTTTCCAAAGACAATGTGGAAACAGTGTGGCTACGCCAACAGATAAATATCAGCTCAATGGAATTGCATAGTGTTCCTTGTTTTGCTCTGCGGCATACAACGTACTGTTTGGGCTTTAACTCACTGCTCTCAGAGTGTCTCCCTCCGGCAGCCGCAGGCAGACGTCTTCAGTGGAAAAGCTTTCAAAGACAGAGAAACATGTTGGAGCATTTAGCGGCTGAAGACCCAGATATTTCCCTCAGAACGTGGAGGAGACCAAACGGAGCCAAAAGGGAGTGAAGTCACAAATGGCGTTTACCTGAAACATGACGATAACCTCTGTTGTTTGCCGTAACATTTGAAATACCAAGATGCTTTGAGTAACAAAGCTCCTGCGGACCTTGTCAGCCACTCACTTCCCACCACCCCCCAACCCCACCCACCACCACACCGCCACACCCCGCAACGACTTCTCCAAGCTGACTGGAGACCAGAGATGGAGAAGCTCTGACCCAAATAATACATAGTTTTGACCACATGTGTTTCAAAAGCTTTAATATTTAATCAAAGAATGTCAAGCTGAATCACGTCTTTCCATCTGTAGTTCTCTGTGAATCCGGTCCACCAGTGTTGTTGTCAGTTGACAGGAATGGACTCGCTGTGTGACTTTGGTTGTGGGTTGTGGCCAGGGGGACGTGCCACTGTCTGTTAGAGTAAAGCACCGATGCAAATAAACTATTGAAGAGATGGATCTATATCTAATGTTATAATTTATCCCTGCTCTGACTGTCTATTTTGGTACGAAAAAATGAATAAATCGAGATTTATTGAAAGTCCTCGACTTATGGCCGCAGATGGTTATTCTTTCTGCATTGTGAATTGTGAATGACTGCATATGCTTTGAAAGCTGCACATGTGAATATCTACTGTTTTACGTCCATCTCTCCTGCTTCTTGGCTGTGAAGGTGAAGCATCTTCTCAGGACTCTGGGAGGGTCAGAGCTGTTTTAGTTGTTTAAGAAAAATCTCCTTAATTAATTGTGCAAAACATGAATTCTTAAGAACATTTCTAAAAAATGTAGATCCTTGACCCTTCTCAGTCATTTACCATGCAGCTACTTTTGCATCTCATTCAATTGTCTGAGATCAAAATCCGACGTTATCACTTTCCTTGAGTTCATCCGGTCCGCTTTGGATTCAAGTCACAATAACCTGGTAATCAAAAGAATGAGATTATAAAACATCGATGGTTCAATATTGGCAAAAAAACAACCTCAGGATGTGAAGAGAACATGACACCTGTTGTACAAATAGCTATAAAACGTTTAAAGACATCTTTATGGGTACTGGCTGCAAGAACAGCATGCGCTACGAGAGAAGCTCATGGTGAAGTTTTCCATTTTAGAGAGGCAATCCTTTGACAGCAGATTCTCAGGTCAGCTGACATTAGATGATCATTTTGAGAAGGGAAAATAGCAGCAATGTGACATAAGTGTCATCCTTAACCCAGCACGTTGTCTTGTGAGTGTTGAATCACCAGCAATGTAAACAGATTCCCAAATAACTAGTGGTCAAATGTACTGCCTAACAACTACTTTATTTCTGTTCCCAGCTTCACCTTGTGTCCTTTTCTCATGTTTCAACGCAAATATTTTGTTACCGGAATTCCACATACTTTCTAATGAAGCAGCTGCTTGCTACAACTTCTCCACGAGTCCTGCTTACTTCTGCATCTTTGTTGGAGAGAATAATATAATCTAATTTTGATCTATGACTCCTTTCTGCATGGCAGAAAAATCCATTAGTGGAAATCAAAAACCTTTTGGATGAATGAGGAACCAAGTAGTAGTTTGCGGAATTTTTTAGATCCTTTACATAAATTTAAAACTTAAAATGTTACTGTTGGAGATGTCAAAGTGCAGCTGTCTACTTTTCTTTATATGGTGCCGTAGATAACCATGATGCCATTTCATGTCATTCATGAGCCATCATAAATTACTATGGACAGTGTTACTAAATACACCATAAAGCTATTGTAAAACTTATGTAATCAAATGTGCATTAAATTGTGAAATAAACAGGGATTCAATTCAAACCAACAACAATCGGCAGTGGAGAACAGAATGCGTAGGACCCCGAACCCCGCTAATAACCACTTTATGATCTAAAGACTTGCTTCACAATGCATCTTTGAATAGCGAACTTCACATAAATATCATGTACAAGACGAAGTTAAAAGAGACGACGTCAATGTTGGCGACGTCAGCAGGTAACTACGCGGTCCGGTTCCTCACAGCAGCGTAGTGAGAGTTGGGAATAAGGGAC
Organism: Apeltes quadracus; assembly: GCA_021346845.1. NCBI lineage: Eukaryota > Metazoa > Chordata > Actinopteri > Perciformes > Gasterosteidae > Apeltes > Apeltes quadracus. The sequence continues at coordinate 15,937,890 of CM037924.1, forward strand.
CAACGGCTTCGCTGTGTTGGCATGAAACGCCTCTTTCCTTTTTCCCCATCAGTGGAAAAGCACCACGCAGAAGAGCGGAGGTGGGGTTCTCTGAGTGTAAAAGACCTCTCTGTCTGGACTTTGGCCTGCAGCCATGCAGCGGCAGCAGAGACGTGTCAGACCAGGTACAGCAGAGAGGCACGCTGCATGAACTCCACAGAGGTTCACATATTTGGGCCAAAAGCCTTGTGACTCCTGCATGACATGTTGTAGATGTAGAGTTATAAACCACTAAAAATATACAGCCTCTTCTGAGCTCTGCATCTGGACTTTACGCTTAGGTTTGGAGATAAGAAGCCAGACTTTGGTTGAAGAGGTATCATATAAAGCTTAAGGAGAGGAAAAAGTAGGTTGATTCTACCCTATAGGGAGAGGAAGAGAGAACGAAGCCATGGCCATGTGGAGGACAGCCGGAGCTCTGCTGCTAATACTACAAACTGGTAAGATGTCCTTTATACAGTTACAGTTTTCAAAATAAACAAACACAAATTTAAAGAATACAAGACATGAATTATTATGTCTCGATCTCGATTATAGCTCGATCATGGTGACAATATTTTTCCATTTTATTCATGTTTATGTTTGATTATTTTAATTTGGCCAGGATTCTGCTGTTTCATAAGCACACTTGTGACCCGTCGTCAAAAGTTGCATTTGAATTACATTTTAAAAGTGCTGTAGTTGGTTTGTTTAATTGGGATAAAACTCTCCAGTGTTTCACAATATATAAACGTAACATATAAGGACTTGGGAAGCACTGTTGTTGTGGAATATTTCAATAAAAGCTCGGTAGAAGAGAATGACTTGTCTCGATGTTTGTCTAATAAGAAAAACAGGGTCTTGATGAATGATCGAAGTCGTAAAAGTCCATTTATTTGCTTGCAAGCAGGAGGTCAAAACCACAGACACGTATCAGGTGCTCTGTGAAAATGGCATCCTCGAGTGCTCAAAACACTGAGCTTTATACACACACATGTGAAGGACATTCTCAGTCGCACAAATGAAAATATGGCAAACCAAGTTGAGATAAGAAACATAGTTAAAAATGGGGTCACACAGCTCCTTTGTTCGAGCCTTTGCGTAGGGAGTTAACTCGTCCTTGCTTCCACAGCTGCAGAAGATAAACTTTGAATCACCCTGCTTTCACACGTTAGTTTAATACAGACAATAATCACTTTGTTAATATAAGACTATGCTAACACATATTTTACCATTACACTGTCCTGCAGCCTACACTGATGCAGAAGTTACAGTTGAAATGGTCAAATATAGTCATGGTCGGAGGACAGTTGGGATACTTGTGTTCATGGATCATTTGATGGAATGGTTTAATAAGCGTGTGTGTGTGTGCGTGTGTGTGTGTGTGTCTCTCTTAGTGTTTGGACAGAGCAGCATCAGATGGTGCACCATCTCCGAGCCCGAGCAGAGGAAATGTCAGGCCATGTCGCAGTCGTTCGCCGATGCCTCCATCCGCCCGTCCCTCAGCTGTGTGAACGGGGGAACAGTCGAGGGCTGCGTTCAGAAACTGCAGGTCAGATTTTGGCAGCAAAAACTGATTAGAATCAAATCTGTCGTTCGCATCGTAAAGTACCTCGTTAAATGTGTAATCTATTGAACAGACGAATCATCAGAGAACTTATCATGTAAAAGTCAATAAAATACTTGAACGAGCAGCAGATAGGGACTAATATTGTACAGTATGTCGCAACACACTTCTTCATAGGCGATACAGCCAGCAGCGAAAGAAACAGGGCTGTTTATTACGACCACTAATGAAAGATTTCTGAGCCGAAATGTGAGCAAAACTGTAAAAGAAGAGAAAAGTGTACTTGGGTTGAATTTGGAACCTCATTTGGATGTGAGTCTGACAATCATGATCCAGTTCAGATCATTTAGCTAGACTGTGTTGTTATTTTAAAAAGGAAAGATATTGTGTTTTTGTTTAATGTCTTCTCTTACATTTCATTTGTCAGAAACTCTTCATAGCTGCCAGCGCGAGTCTTTAATCACTCTGACAGTGAAGATGAAGAGGGAACTGTGATATAACACCCTTAACCTTTTTCCGTGCAGAAAAAAGAAGCAGATGCTTTGTCCATGTTCAGCACTGACATCTACAACCTGGAGAAGACAGCTGCCTTCAAGATGGCTGCCAGTGAATCAAAACTTGATCGTAAGATGTGTTTTTTTTAATATTCTGAAACAAAGTCTAAAACAGAGAAAGTTAGGAAAGGGAATAAAAATTACTAATAACTAATAAAAAATTACTAATAACTAATAAAATAAAGAAATAAAAAAATCTGCTAAATAAAAATGATCAAATTAGAAGGGCAGGTTACCGCATTCAGTATAACTGCTTTAATGTTTGGCGAGTAAAAGAATCGTAGGCATGCAGGGTCATTTTACGTGTGTGTTTTAGATACGACTAAAACTACTTTTCAAACACGGCTCGAGTCTTCACATAGTCACACAATAGTCATCGGAAATGCATCATTTACGTGGGATTAACGTATGGACGAGGAGGCGGGTCCATGCTGCTACTTGCTGTTCTGACAAAGGAACCTGTCACATGACGCTTTTACGAACTCGCCGCTACTGGAAACTCTTTGGGAGAGTTGAGTGAGGAGATTGGTGCCTCCCTCCCGCCTGGCCAACCTTGATCTCAAGGCCGACATGTCATATACCGCATTACTCAGTGAGTTATAACTGTGAGTTATGTTTTAACATTACTGCTGTTGTTGCCTCAGGAACCGGCACTTCCTACTATTCAGTTGCTGTGGTGAAGAAAGCAAATCCCGGCATTAACATCAATAACCTGGCAGGAAAAAAGAGCTGCCACACTGGCAAAGGCCGAACAGCAGGCTGGAATATGCCTTTGGGGTATCTCATAGACCAGGGCTACATGTCGGTGGTGGGCTGCAACATCCCTGAAGGTAGGAAAACATGCACTATACACACACAAAAAAAGAAATGCATAGGCACATACACAGAAAGCTGGAGAGCTGTGTGTTTGCGTGGTCAGGTGTGGCACATTTCTTCAATGCCAGCTGTATCCCCGGAGCAAACCAGGCGGGTGACCCTGCATCGCTGTGTCAGCTGTGCAAAGGAGAGGGAAGTAACAAATGTGATATGAGCAACAAAGAGCCATACTTCAGCTACGAAGGAGCGTTCAGGTAATACACTGAGTTGGTTTGTCATTTGTGTAACTCCCAAGATATAACCTGTCTCCTTCCTGTTCTCTGCTATAACCAGTATTTTATATTTCTATATACATCATTGATACATATTTTTTTCCTTTCTCTTGTCAGGACTAATTTAGGACAACAGTGTTCTTGAAATAAAGATGTTAAAATATTTATCCAAATCAAACAATCATCAATCATCAATAAATCATCTGTGCTTGACTATGCTCAACAACAACATAACATGTTCATGTTTAGCAGGTATAATATCAGTCGCATAATAGTTCTGCATGTTAGCACGTTAATATTGCTATAAATAGAAATATCAGGGAACAGAAGTTTCTAAGCTTTATTGTCCAGGGACCAAGAAAAATCATGACAATTCTTTAAGTTTAATAGCAACAATAATAAAGACCTAAAAACATTGAAAATCCCTAGAATCAACCCGCTAGCATGGATACAAACACACACACATGAGGCATCGTTTCATTTTGTGACAGGAGTTAAAGCAACTCTTTAAAAAACCCAGATCTAAGACAACTCTGCAAGTATCGTGCGCTCTTCAGTTTCTTTGTGTTTCATGCTGTAGGTGTCTGGCTGAGGATGCAGGAGAGGTGGCCTTCATCAAACACACAACGGTCGAGGAAAACACTGGTGGTGAGTTCTCAGTTGGCTCGGTAGTCAGTAATGAATTGTCGTTCGTTGATCAGCACACCTGTTATTTTCTCACCAGGCCGTGGGCCAGACTGGGCACACAAACTGGTGGCCTCGGACTATGAGCTGTTGTGTCGTGACGGCACCAGGGCCCCCGTCTCCCAGTGGAGAACGTGCCATTTGGTCCGCGTCCCATTACGTGGGATCGTTGTCCGCAATGACGTCACTCCTTCTGTGGTGCTCAACATGCTGACGGAGGGCCTGGTACGTCCAAGCGGCTCCCACAAACAGGGATGCCACTAAAACATCTAAAACAGTCACAGTAAGACTTGCCTTTATGAGATTTATAATGAGTGCAACATGCCACCTGCAGGAAAAGTCAGGCTTCAACATTTTCTCATCTGCGGCATATGGCGGAGGAACGGTTCTCTTCTCTGAGTTGGCCACCATGTTTATAGGGAGCGAATCGGACGACCCCACAAAGTGGCTGGGTCGCCTCTATAGCAGTGCCCTGAGAGCCATGGACTGCAAACGTGAAGGTGAGACTTGGTAGCTTCTGTGTGAAACGTATGGATGAATTCATTTGTATTTTAATCCTGTCTTTTTAACTGCACCACCTATTTAGCTTTACTTCTGTACTATGCACAGTTATATTATACTAATAGCCATTTCTGTGTAAATGTGGCAGATGTGCTGCGGTGGTGTGTGCTTACCAGCGGTGAGCAGCAGAAGTGTGCTGACATGAGCGTGGCCTTTCAAAGTAAAGGTCTGACTCCAGACATCAAGTGTGTCTACGGGGACTCTGTGACTGACTGCATGGAGAGAATCAAGGTAAATGTTTCTTACTGTTTGAACAACCTCTGTGGCATTAATTTAATTCAAAATAAGGAGCCAAACACAAGAGCCTGGCGGAGCCTTTAATTTTTAGACTCATCTCAATTTAATAGGATACATTAATAGTATATCTTTTTAACATAAACAAGCATTTTGGATGTTGATCATCACTAACATTCTGTTTTTAAGACATGTAATCAAAAAAAGTTGTACTGAACAATACCTTTGAGTACACTTGTTTGACATCGACATGAAAGGGAAAAATGAAAATAACTGTTCTGTTTAAAACAATTTAAGTACTAAATCAAAGTTACGTGTAAGCCCAAAATGCTTGTGCTTTACTTGAAATTTTGTGAAATTTTAGCTTTTACTAATAAGATTGATATATTGATCAACTAAAATCTTATGGCTTGAGTCAGACTTTTGACTGAAACAATTAAAACAGATGTCAGATGATCACCATCATACCAGCAGCTCTGTGATGTTGTGACAAGTCAAACCAACACGTACAGGCACCACCATCTTGACCGTATGTTTGGTATTTGTTGATCAGTATTAATCTCAACATGAAGCTGAGAATGATGAGAATGTCATTTGCAGCTGTTTTATCTGATGATGGTAATCGATATAAAGTCAAGGAATACTGTGAACCAAATTTCATTGCATTCATTTTTCACGTCTGTAGTCTCTCTCTGTTTGCTTGCTTTTCATTTCTTTTTAGAACAACGAGGCTGATGCTGTCACTCTTGATGGAGGTTACATCTACTCAGCAGGGAAAGACTACGGCTTGGTCCCGGCTACTGGCGAGAGCTACACGGGTAAAAACACAAACACAAACACAGGCACAGATTAGGAAAATATCTCATTTGCCAATTCGGGCTAGACAAAATAATTATTGAACTATTGATTCAAACATGAAATGATTGTTGTTTTTTTCTCTCCAGAGGAGCGCGATGGTTCCATGTACTACGCAGTAGCAGTTGTGAAAAAGAGCAGCCTTGACATACGTAACCTCGACAGCCTGCGCGGCCGCCGCTCCTGTCACACCGGATACGGACGCACGGCCGGCTGGAACGTTCCCGTGGCAACACTGATGGAGAGAGGTCTAATCGCCCCTCGGCACTGTCAGATACCCCAAGGTCAGCGGGCAGTCGGTCCACGCGTGTAGCACAGGTGTTCGCAACAGTTGCCAGTCGTCTCAAGAGGTTTTAGAGTTGCCATGATTGCGTGTGACCAGCTTGTAAAACAATACGTTATGTGGAAGAAGATCATGCACGCATAGAGAATTTGGCTGTCGCTGTTGTTAGGTAAGGTGTTGTGTGCTTAAAGTTGGACAGGTTGAACCAATCCGATACGTGGGCAATGTCTGTGTGCTTGTTTAAAGCCTGTTGTTTGTTTTAAGTATCACATAAAGAACCACTTCATCAGCACACATTTGCCCCGTTTGGCATATGAGCAGACTAAAGGCAGGCCTTCAACGTAAAAGCGAAACAAAAGAGGGCCCAGCATACATCACTTCTGGTTTTAAATTTGAAATGTTTTGTGTTTCCCATGACACTCAGCGGTTGGAGGGTTTTTCAAGCAGAGCTGCGTTCCAGGTGCCAACCAGCCTGGTTTCCCCGACAACCTGTGTGGTGTGTGTGTTGGCAGCGACGGCGTGGGAAAGGACAAATGTGAGAAGGGAAAAGACTTATATGATGGATACGACGGTGCCTTCAGGTAACATCCCAAACCTCTGCACCATAGTAGGGTCACATGTATCACTTGAGTTTGTCTGTTTCAAAATGTATTAAATAATGAAATGTCACTGAACATTGAGACACACCTGACAGAGTGTTACGTTATTACCAGTTCAATTATTTGTTACTTGTTGAAAATACATGTTGTGTCTTAAAGTATATCACGGTGGAAGGCTTTAAATTCCTCAATACTTTTTTTTAATCACAGAACTTGTCCAATACTAAATGAATTGTTCCATCATTCAATTCAGGTGTCTCGCGAATGGTGGTGGAGATGTGGCGTTTGTCAAACATTCTACCGTCTTCCAAAACACTGACGGTAAGACAAGTAACTGCAAGATACAACTTGTACTCTTTTGGTCCAAGATTTTAAGCGGCACAATCAACCAAGTCGCGTTTTTGTGTTTGTTCAGGTAACTCTGGTGAACCATGGGCAACGGACCTCATGTCTAAGGACTTCCAGCTGCTCTGTTCCCAGGACACTAAAGCAGAGGTCACACAGTACCGACACTGTAACCTGGCCAGAGTCCCCTCCCACGCTGTAATGGTACGGCCCGACACCAACATCCACGCTGTCTATGGACTCCTCGACCGTGCACAGGTGAGACGCGCACGCTATTAGACCATATTACTCACGCACAGATAGTTATTGATTGCATACAGAGTTTGTTTATGTTATTGATAAAACTTCTGTTGAGCAATTATATGTGGTATCCTTGAACACAACATGAGGGAATTCTCAGAAAGGAACCCTGGTTCTGCAGGATGACTTAAATGTATATTTGAACGATGCATTTTATTTAAAAAATGATGCACTTTGGTTAAGGTTTTACACTTAAAATAAGGAATCGCGTTTGGTGAATTTTGGTGTAAATTTGGTTTATGTTGTCATCTGATTTCCTATTTGTCTGTGTGTTGCTTTGTAGGAATACTTCGGCAGTGACACAGGTCCTCATTTCCAGATGTTTGACTCACAGGCCTACAAGGGCACAGATCTCATTTTCAAAGACTCCACTGTGCGCCTTGTGGGCGTTGCTGACAGAAAGACCTACCAGGAGTGGCTGGGCCAGGGCTACACTGATTCACTGGTGGACATGGAGTGTAACTCCTCGAGTGCAGGTAAAAACACACACAAACAAACCACATTGTTAATTCTGTGATGTGCGACTGATGTGCATCTTCTGGGTTAACCGATGTTTGATCAAGTTAAAATAATTTTTCCCACCCATCAACATTTCTGGGCTGATTGAAGAGGGCCGGAGCAGAAAGATTGATCTAAAAACTAAAAAGACTAAAAGACAGTATTTAATGGTGCCGCTACTGATTTCCATTATTTTGTCATGTACAACCTCTCTAATATTTATATTTGTTCTACCTCTATATCAGTGATGTCCTCAGTGTGGCTGCTGCTGCTGGCCGCGTTCAGCTTCGTGCTAACCAACCTCTGGATGTAATGTGACGCAGGTGGCCGGCCTCCTCCTCGGTTACTTCAGACTTCTTCAGATCATCCATCATTACCTTTGTCTAGTCATATTTAGTCCTGCTTTACTCAAAAGCCTTCTATCTCCGAATAAATGCTTACATTTTAATGATTGCACTATTTCTACCTGATTCTATATTGTTTTAATACACAAGAAGATGGCATGTTGGAACTGCCTTTAGATTTAGATAGTGTTATTGGTAAATTAAGCACACTGTTACCTGTTTTTGTGGCAGATAAGAAACTTTACTTTGCCAAAGGACATTCGGCCCGTATGAATCACACACAATGACAGAAGGTGTTGCGGCCACTTTGTTTATTGAAGGTGATCTGCCATATCCGTGTGTATGCTGCCACCTGTTACATTGCTTAAGTGGTTTGTGCATGCCTGTTTCGTTTAATAAAGAACAGACAATCTGATTTTTAACTTTACAGGAGTCACATATAATGTTTCAACTTCCGGCTCAACACAGAGTTCCTGAAAGGATCCAGGCTGCTTGCTAAAGTGTACGTTTGAGATAAGTGATTGGGTCCCGTTGTCTTTAAAGAAGAGTTTATAGTTTTCACTCCCTGGTACCTTTAAAACTGTATTGATAGTTAACTGCTGCGGATCACTTCCCCCCCTTATAAGATGCTCCATGTAAATATATAAGTCAGATAAGTCTGTTCTGTTCTGCTGCCACTTGCTCTGTGAGCTAACCAACACAGCCTTTCCTCAGTGGAGGTTATGTTCATGTTATAAGCTATTGCCATATCAGTGAATATGCACTAGTGTTTCTTCCATGTAGAGCTGTGCTGAAAGTACTGACGATGAGTGATTGTCTATAGGGCTGTTTACTTCATGCATTTTCTCCAGTCACTACAGAAATATCTTTCTAACTCGAACTGAGCCGTTCCTGTCATATCTACTGTACGTCCTGTTGATTGGTGTGTATTTAGCAGTTGAGATTTATTTTTATATGATGTTCAGATGCCATATCAGTGTATATGTACTGACTCATGCTGTCAGAAACAAATGTATTATCTTCCTCCTGATAGAAATATATTTCTATGTGACATTATGTAAGATGTAACTAATATTTAGTTGCCAGGCCAGTGAGTCTGCTCAAGTATTGCTCCATGTTTTCTATACTTGTTCAAATTAAATAAAGCTATTCTTCTCATTCAATGTTTTGTAATCAATCTTATTTTTTTCTGCAGATGTTCCAAGCTGACATATTGACATAGTGGTGTTGTTTAATGATCTCAGTATATTGATGAATTTACAGTAAACAGTAGATAGTCAAAATTGTCAGGCTTGTCAAGTTTCTTACATTTGAAAAGACAAACACTATCAAATATTTCCATGTTGAAATACTTACGAATATGAATCATCAATTTAGTTACCAAATAATGTTCTGATAATATTCAGATTATTACTGCTGCACTACAGTACAACAAAGTAATTGGGTCGTGGCGTTTGTCAAAGCCAAAGTTTAAATGCAATATCTAAGAGAAAGGGAGCATGGGGTCAAAGTCATAGTAGCGTACTGTGACCACGTATGCAGGGCTTTGACTAGTTAGTCGTAGTAACTCATTACATTCATTAAAACTGTAGCGGCCAATAAAATGTGCTCTTATGTCTGAAACACTTTCCAGTGTTTAATGTAATTGACAACTCGGACTGTAAAACGCCTTTTCTTACCGCAAGGCCTTGATGTAACCCCATGCCAAAATTGTTACATTTAGATAGGTACACAGAAATACTATGTCTTAAGATCTAGTCCTGATGTAACTACCGTAACATGGAAATGTAGCTTATTTCAAATGTTTATATATAAATAACGTTACATACACTGACTCATAGTCAAAGTGCTGTTATAACTTATATTTATTTATACAGAAACAAATGGGGAATTCATTGTCTGTACATATCATCATCATCATCATCATCACATCTTTCCCAATATGTACATTTTTCCAAGTAATTTATCCGGCCTTAGGTTACAGGTTCCACCAGCATCCTCGGTCTTACTATTGTATTGCATCAGTGAAACATATTGTTCATATATCGCTTCTCAACTCAACTCCTTGAGTCACTTTTGGATCAATACACCACGAAATCAAGAAATGTTGTCACCCGATTGACCCTGGCCATAAAAAAGGTGCCCCCCGGTCCCTTAACCGTCTTCATTTCTTGATCCTTCCGGAGCCGTCCTTCCACCCTCCCTTCACTTCATTCACAAAAGTCTCTCTGACTCTCTTCAGGCGGCTGCCCATCTCTCCCAGGTCACCGGGGACTTTGCCAGCCTCGTCCCGGACCTGCCGCAGCGTCTGTGACCGCAAGACCCGCTGCGAAGCGTCCCGACCAGCGATCTGGGCCTTGGTGATGGCGTAAGCTGTGATCTGCGCCGCCCTGCGAATCGGACGAGACTCGGCCAACTTCTCTACGACGCGGTGGTTGTTGAGGAGGTTAAATAGCATCCGCGCGAGCATGTTGTCGAGTTAGCTTAGCCCGCTAACTTAGCTTTGCCGTAGGTCAACTCTCGTGTACTCCCGCCCTGTAGTGACAATACAGTTTACTGTTAGGTAAGAGTTAAAGGCGTCTGATCGATATCTTTGTCGTAATGTATAATTTGTGTTGTTATATTTCAGTAGTGAAAAGGGTTGACTTCCTTACCAGCAGAACCAGTTGAACACAAGGTTGGTTTACGGTAACGCCAGATGACATAACACACTGAAGCGAGGCTGAAGTTAGTCTCCGGCAATTTAGGCAAGTTTTTTTTAGAAAGACCCAGTCGGTCTGCACGAATCAGAAGCTAACTTCAATCTTATGGCAATAGGTGTTCCGGACGTCTTTGCTGGTAACACCAGTCTGGAAAATACGTCCGGTTGAATGATGCGCACATCCGCTTTGGGTAACAAGCGTCCCAGTTAATTTCCCGTATTACTCTCTCTCTCAAATTTGCTCACGGAGCGTTGACCGCAGCCGCTCTCCAGAACATACACTTTGAACGCGTGGAAACCATGAGGTGCACCGCGGCCATGCGGGTGATCCTGTTGTTCGCAGTGACCGTGCTGTCTCTGAGCCCAGCGGCGGAGAGCGGAGCCGATAAGAAAAAGCTACAGATCGGCATCAAGAAGCGAGTGGACCACTGCCCCATCAAGTCCCGCAAAGGAGACGTGCTGAACATGCACTACACGGGCAAGCTGGAGGACGGCACGGAGTTTGACAGCAGCGTTCCCCGCGACAGGCCCTTCACCTTCACACTAGGCACCGGGCAGGTGATCAAAGGCTGGGATCAAGGCCTGCTGGGCATGTGCGAGGGCGAGAAGAGGAAGCTGGTCATCCCGGCCGAGTTGGGCTACGGAGACCGGGGAGCTCCACCGAAGATCCCCGGAGGAGCGACGCTCATCTTCGAAGTGGAGCTGCTCAGCATCGAGAGGAAGTCCGAGCTTTGATGACGAGATCAACTTTCAATGCGTAAGTTATCACTGGTAGTATTCTTTTGTCTTTCATTTTTTACTCCATTTAATGTTTTGTACTATCTGTACCTTGAGTCTGCTTCGCTAAGTGTCCTTAGGCAATGCACTGAGGGTATATCAACTCCAACTGCTGCTCATAGTTGACATCTGAGCTCTTTGTTGGGGACAACAGTTTATTTCGGGTGAAGAGAAACTATTGCTGTTATTTTAATTTGATGCATGTCTTAACGTTTCAGGTTCCAGGAGCTGCTGCTGCAACAATACTACATCGAGATCATCTGACTTCTGATGGAGACTACATGGAATATATGGAGTAGTGTTGATGACCCACGACAGAGTCGCTGTCCTCCTTATTGCGCTCACATGTGTCGGTCCGAAGTTATAACATGATACAAGAAGTGAAGTAGGGCCTTGTTGAGCATTAGTGGAACTGAAAGTGAGCTATTAAACCCGGTGGTAATCCAGTCATGCCCTGTAGTTTCTTTTTTTTTTTTTTTTTTAATAATTATCTGGGATTTTTATACAAGGGTTCATTCATATTTTTATAGTCTTTTCACAAAAAATAATTAATTTGTTAACTTAGTCAGGAAGAGAAGGATTCAAATAAATGTTTTTCATCCATCATAATAAAATGATCTTACAAGAAACCGTTTGATCTGAAATGGTTTTGTTTGGCAAAAAAGCGTCTTACCCTTTTCCTTGGCTTTATTTTTGCGTATTTGATGCATTAATCATGAAATGCCTCGATTGTGGAATAAACCACAATTCTGGCCACCGTTCCTCGTATGTGGCTAACTGAATTAGCCGGATAATTTTCAGCTTGACATCAATAATCTCGTTAATTTGAGCAGGATAATGGGACATTTGATTACTTAGTTGAACTATGTATGAAACCGGGCCGTCGTGGCTCTGTGTCTATCAATGAATGTATACCTATAGATAGGTAATGCATTTTTTAAAGCAGATTGTTAACACTATCAATGATGCACTGAAGACTTCTGGTAGTGAAACACTGTTTCATTACCAAAATCAATGATGCACTGCAATTCTGGTAATGAAATACTGCTTCATTACCAGATTTCTGATATGCATCTTTGATAGTGGTGACGAGCTCCTTTAAAAAAATGCATTACCCATTTATTGTGTGTGTGTGTGTGTGTATACATGTTCACATTATCTGAAAAATATGAGGAAAAAATATTTATATGACAAAAACATATATACATATATAACGTATTCCTAACAATATCCCCCAAAACAACCTATAGTAGTAAGAAAACAAGTCCATTCGAAGCATAGCCAATGACAAAATGGCAGCAGCCAATCGAGAGGCACCACATCTCACCGCCCGGCTGCCAGCCAAGTCTTGTGACATTGGGCAAATGTAAATGCTCTAAATGTTTACATTTATTTTATCAATGACGTGTATTACGTGTATTTTACAATGGCATGGATTTTCTCCGTGAAATCCGCAATAACACATCTCGTATTTTATCTTCTATTTTATGTTCATAAACCAATCGGTGCGTCATGAACATACCAGCAGGGGGCTCCACCTGCTGGTATGAGAGCTGGTGATATTGACAGCGATGAAAGGTTTCTTCCGGAGCTCTTCAAAGGACGGACACATGAACCGGAACTAATGTAAGACTAACTGAGCACAGTCGCGAGCCTGCCGTTAGCTCCCTGCAGTTAGCTCTCTGAAAATTCTTCACAATGTCCGCTAAACTAAACGCATTGGTTAGCGACTCTTACGTTGACGTCAGTCAATACAGAGACCAACATTTTAAGGTAAGTGAGCGGAAAATCCCCTTATACCTCGGTTTGTAACGTCTTTGCAACTTACCTAAAAGTTAGCAACTGCTCGTAAACAACAGAATTGTTGGCTGGCGCTTATTATGGAGCGGATGGTTTCTTTGTATCCTTGTATTAAAGTACATGCATTCAAAGGCTTCGATGATAACTTCAATCTGAATATTTATGAGACCGCAAATAACCGAAAGGCTCGATATCGAGGGTTATTACTCCAATGCTGCTTAGTCAGGTCACACTCATCGCTTGTGCACGTTGCTTGTATCTTCAGGGTAACCGCTACGATCAGGAGAAGCTGCTGAAGCAGAGCCACACTCTGTATGTTGGGAATCTGTCCTTTTATTCCACCGAGGACCAGGTAGGATACTATATACGTTATGGCTACTGCATGTGGGCGCTTGCAGTGCAATACGTTTCAATCCGGCATGGGTCTCGATGTGCTCACACAAAGTATTCCTATGATGAGTGTATCTCTTGACTGCGTTTGAATAAGGCTAGTCAACCAACACACATACGGTCTATGTATTGGCATTATGCACACAATCAAGTTACATTTTTGTGCAGCCAAAATAGTGGGAGCTTTTGTATTCATTGCATTTCCTGTAACATCTTACATTGAGGACTTTTTTGGGGGGTGGGCAGCGGATCTGCTCATTTTTATCTTTAAATGTGATATTTTGTTAGGCTCCCAGGGTCTTGACATCTCCATCCTTTTAGAATTTTATTACAATTTTAATCAATTTTAGAATGGTTACATTTTTTAAAATGTTGTTATGGTTAAAACTGTTTAGAAAAAACTCCTGAAGTTCAACTGCTTGCTATTATCTCTTGCACTATTCTCACTTTTTATTGAATTGGCAGGTACACGAGATATTTTCTAAAAGCGGGGACGTAAAGCGCATCGTCATCGGCCTGGATAAAGTCAAGAAGACAGCCTGTGGATTCTGCTTTGTAGAGTATCCTTTTTTTAAACGAGGCACACATAAACACACCTTAATATCAGGAACGATCTATCAGCTTGGAGACTAGGCAAAGAAAGTTTAGGAGCCTAGCGACAGACCTTAACTCCAGTCTGTACCAGATACTACACACGCACAGGTGCAGAAAATGCTATGCGCTTCATTAATGGCACTAGACTGGATGACCGTATCATCAGGACGGACTGGGATGCCGGCTTCAAGGAGGGACGCCAGTACGGGCGCGGAAAATCAGGAGGACAAGTGAGTACTTTTATGAAGTCCTTAAGAAACCTACCTTGGCAACCAGTGCTCATAAGGTTTACATTGTGTATAGAAAAGCAAGCACCGGACATCCGTGTTTCCCATACCGTTATAACAAGGGGACACCTGTCGACTGACGGTTTACTGGTGTGGGAGATAAATACAGGAAAATATTCCCTAGTATGCAAGCTTATCTCAATTGAGGTGATGGAAGATGTGAGTTAGTTAATAGTTAATTAAGTTAATTCAACCTTCTGGTTGTGTTCCTTTTTTATAGGTGAGAGATGAGTACAGGCAGGACTACGATCCAGCCAGAGGCGGCTACGGTAAGCTGGCTCAGCAGCATCGTCCCACAGAGGCTCGCAATAGTTTTTAGACTGAACGTTGCCAAAGCAGTCAGCCTGGACTACACAGAGCCCCACCCTCGGTCCTGGATCAGATGAATTCTCCAACAAGGCCTCTACATGCTAGCCCAGATATTTTGTCCCAGTGTGACCATTAAGACTCTCTGGCTTTTCTGCAAGGACCATTGGACCCCAGAAACTAGCAGCTTTTATTTATTTATTCTGTTCTAGCTGTCCGTGACTTTCATACCTGCTCTTGGGCTACGTGCCGCACCCCAACGTATAGTGTGATAGTTTTCATCATCTCCATGGACAGATTCTGCATTCATTTAAAGAATCGCTAGGCAACCGGAAGCTAACTTGGGATCAGAAGCAGGCTGGTTTCTACTCATTGACCGTTCATGTTTGAGGAAGCTGTGGTCTAATGGGGTTCATCAGTCAATGTGGAGAGCTAAAGAGGTAGAATGCATTGACCACAATGTCATCTCTGAACCTGCCCAGTTAGCGTCTGACTATGATTAGCCTTTTATTGGCTGGAACTGATCTCGTACACTGGTAACTTGTGATGCTCTCCGCTCGTACCCATTGTACCTCAACCCCCAACTCCAGTCTTGCATCCCAAGTTGCTAATCGGACTCTTTGCGATTTTGGAAATCAGAGATATCCGCTGGGAGCACAAAAACCCTCCAAAAAAACACTGGACCCCCCACAGGATTATCTGTATTCAGACTGATTGTTCGCCTCTCATAGACATACCATCAAATCCCTTCAGGCTGGGAAAGGTTCTGATAGCATGTAGTGTCTAGGTTGACGATTCAAATATGGAGACAAAGCGATTAAGAGCACGTTCTATGTCTGTTAAAATGATAATATGCTGAAATAAGGGAAAGGAAGCATTCTGTTGTCTTTATGATTTCTTTGAATGAAAATGTTTCTTCAATTGGGTATAATTTTTTTTAAATAAAGATTCCTTCTATTTTGCATCAGTAATGCTTTTTTTTGGTGGGGTGGTTATGTTATTATATGTATATCGATATTAGAAATGTACCCGTAGATTAAACTGGCTTTAATACATTTTGTTTCCACTGTGGAAGTGGCAAACAAAACACGATGTTACCCTTTTGCTATTATCACTTTATTTATTGACGGCTTATTTACACATCCAATGGACATGGAGGAACGTGAGCTGTTAATTGAAGTGGTGCTGGATTAATTTCTCTCCTTTTTAGTTTTCATTTAGACTTCACAAACTCCTGAGCAAAAATATTTCTCTGTGCCCACTGCCAATGTTTACTCAGTTTCTGAGAGCTGCGCGAGAAGGGTTTAATCAAAACCATTGACCTGTTGCTGTAAATGATGGTGCTAAAAGTGTAGGGCTGAAATCAATGAGTCATGTGATCCTTTGCCAGTTCGAGTGTCTCCTTCCATGTCATTCCATCCATTATTATGATCAAATTGTTTCATAGCATAACCATTGGGATCTCTGAATAATTCAGTATCCTGAAATCCATGTTTTAGCTGCATGTACCTTAACCGTGTATAGTCTGTAAAAATACTGGTCGTGTTCATATGGCCCTGAAAAGCAAATGCCTTCTCTTCCCGAGGAATCATTTTTCCTGCAAGACATTTTCCTCTTGAAGATGGATATAGAGCCATGTACATTTATTCCAAATGGAAGTTGATCTCTGCCTTATGAGATGAAAGCTTAGCTGGTATTAAAAAGCTGTTGTAAAATGCTTACATGTTAATATGCAAGTCAAATAATTATGATTATAGTGGAGATGATCTTGCTGAGCAGTTGGTAAGAGCTCCATTCAGAGACAATACTCATTGCACCCATAATAAATAACTAGGTGTGTTGGTAGTTCCTTAGCAGTCTCTTCTCTCACAGTGAGCAGTAGAAATTAAGTGCGGAGCGGAGAACACCAAGCAGGTGAAGTTGCATTATATCTGCGCCTCTTAATTCCTGGCATCAGATACGATACACTACGTTCCTGATAAAAGTTCTCTGCATGCAGCGTATTTGGAAAATCAACACAAGATGGCAGGAGAGGATGTGACGGTGAACCAACAGTCGCACACTTTCCATGAGGTTCTCACTGTGGCTTTGATTTGTTGCCTGTATTTTCAAATCAATAAAAGTTATTTATTTTCAAACAAGCTAAAAAATAATTTGAATTTCAAAATCAGCTGAGCTGATGCGACTTAAAGCCGGACAAAAGCAGCCAATAAGGAGGTTTGGTATAGCATGCCTGACAGAGCCGATTCACCGTCCCTGTTTCAGGCCCTTTTCCTGACACTGCAGAGGGGTCAGAAGGAGCTGTGGCCTCAACTGCTGAAAGGATTGTAAAATACCAGAAACCTGTTCATGATCCATAAAAACTCCAAACATCCGAAGTCTGGCAGTCTGACATTTCTTCTGCAGCAGAGGAGGAGATCATGAAGGCTCTGAGTTTGCCCCTCATGATTATGTTATTGCACATTTGTAACAGCTGTTGTCTCAGTGCGGTTCCAAAGGTCAAGATCAAATGGGGTCAAGTGTTTATTAGACGGTGCTAAAGCAGGTGCCAGAATTAACGCGTCGTTTAGGCAAAGTAGTTGTTTGGAGCTTGGGAAAGGAATTCCAGAACCCTGAGCTTTGTCTCACTGACTGATTCCTACGGCAGCCAGTCGTGAGTCGCTTCAACATGATGCAGTAAGTTAATGATCCCCCATTACGATGAGGAACAACACTCCCCAGGCGTGTCATTAACTCATATTAAAAGCTTCTTCATGGTTGAGTAGATTTAACACACCAGCATGAGCTCACTCGCGTCAAGTTGTCCAATCTCCCCTCATCTCGATTCACGTGTTTAGGTCTGGGGCCTTTTTATGCAGGTTATGCAGGTTTGCAAATTAACTATTGCAAACAACAATATTTCAGTGATTATTTCCTCATGGACCTTATGGCGGCTCTAAAGCATTGTCTTTTTCAGTTTTAAGGTGACAAAAACCCAGGTTACAGAAATCTATCAATCTTTGGTGAGCCAGACCTCATGTAGCAGGACACTAAGCACCTTGTTACTGAATGGGAGCAGATTCCTGCCACAGGATCCAAGATATTAGATATTATCACGTCCACACTGAAGCGTGCCCATAAACAAGCTTAGTTATCTTGAGATTGTGCCATAGGGAACATATTTGTGGGAAAGGAACAGCTTAGCTGGTGGCAGCTTTTACACTCTGCTAAAATGTGAGCATTGGTATCGGTCCAGATTGAGAGCAAGCAGTGCGGTCGAACAAGGCTGTAAAGGATTTGACAGGTAGAGGCTCGGTGCCGAGGATTATAAGGTACCTCGTTCTTCCACAGTTTCATTTCATCTGTGAAATTTCACCTGCAATAAGATGCTCTGAATGGCCATATACTAATATTAGCAGCGAGCTAAGATTTTATTTTTATTTACATGAAGCAACCTAGAACTGTAGCATATTGGTATTTTATTTCGATATAATTGACCCAACATTTTTTTTTTTAGGTTGTTTATCACAGCAGAAAGTATAAATAATTTCAAATTGATTTGTTTTGCAGGTAGTGAACAAATGTATTCTTCCAATCGAGGCCAAACAAACCTGGGTAAAGTTCCCCTGCCATCCATTCGTTATTTTTACTTGTTTAGCTTAGATACCAGTTTAAGTTCACCTGTTGGAAACAGACTGTATAGATCAAGGTAAACAAACAAGAATATTCTAAATATAGCACTTAAAACGGGGAGAACTTGAAAAAAAACGTGGCTTTAGTAACTCAGAATAAAACAGTGCTCTGTGTTTTAACTGCACGCCGTCCTCTTCCATGTCCTGTCCTGGCTGCGAGACGCCGTCTATCACAGCCACTGGACTGGTGGGGCCTGCAGGTGGTTACCCATCATGGACCTCTCTGCTTGAGGCTGCGGCCCCAATATCACGCTTCAGAACACGCCAATGACCCGCAGCTTTGTGGAGAACTTCACCTCATCCTGGATGCTCAAACAGCGACACAATACGCTCACTAAAGATCACCGTCAGCTGAGTGAAACACTCAACAGTGCAGGTTTTCTAGTGACAGACTTCCTGTCAAGCCTACAGGTTTCCTCTCTGGTGTTTGTTCCTCTGATAAATAGGCTGAAATCATAATCTGTTTGCTGAAACCACTTTCTTGCTTGAGCTCCTTTTGCTTGAGCCACAATGCACAAGGTCCCTTCAGCAATCATGTTAAGGCTAATTGAACACAATTATGATTGCCGTAGAATTTATTTTTTAGCCTGTTCCATTTTCAAAGAGACGATTTCCTGCCTCTGATCGACCTTTTGTCTGTGATTATCTGTGAAAAGCTGAAATAGTTTTCAGATTCTGACTTTGTGACCTCTCCTTCTCTTCTTAGAAAACAACAGTGAACCATCAATCACTAAAGAATAGAGCGATCACAGGAGCCAAGATCTTTCCTTTTGGCAGAAATGGGATTTTGCAGTAACGCTCAATTTAAATTCTTTTGAGGAATGGAAGGAAGGTGCAGTATGTCAAGGTAGCCTCAATTGCCCTTACACTCCCCTTCTCTTTACAACCAGGGAAAACATTTCAGGCTTTTGTACAGTACTTTTTGACTGGTTCAGATAAGTTCACCAAAATGATAAAGCTTTCTCACGCACTTCCATCGACATCCAGCAGGCTACGGTTTCCGTTTCTCCAATGTCCCTTTGTTACTTTAGATAATCCATTAAAACACATAAAAGATTAATGACATCATCTTCACTCTGAAGCCCGTATTTACATGTTCGCCCGCCTTCCCTTCATTGATGGAGAAGATTAGATAATCTTCTCCAGAGCTGTGGGTGGGAAGCTGCCCAGCGGTAGCCGGCTCCCAGCAGAGGGGGGTCGTCCTTATCGTCCCCTCGGGTCAGACGGTGATGTCGAGGCGGGCTGCGGCTGAAAAATGAGCAGAATCCTAAGGGGTTAATGTCAAACCTGGTCGGCGGCTGTTAGCGAGATCTGTATTTATCCTCCCGTGAAATGTGTGGGCATCTGTCAGCTCGCATGGGCCTTTTTGTGTCTTCACCTAAGGAAGCGCACACTTGCTTGAAGGGTTGACAGCAAAGGTTAGAAATATTCACAATTTAAAAAATGTGTTGATATGTACACGTCTGCACACTGATTACGCAGCCATTTAGCCTATAGCTTGGTAAGACTGGTGCTGGCTACACACCAACCTGTAAAAGCTTGTTAACATGGATCATTTTGTGTTTTTATATGGGCCAATGTGCTGAAGGGTGTATTGGGTGGCTGCCTCATCTATTTGTGGGGGACCCACTTTTTAAAAATGTCTTGCCATCAGGAACCAATTAAGTAAGCTTCATCTCTAAACTGTGAGAAGAACAAATTTGCAACCATATCGAGTGCTATTTATGCATTTTATAGCTTAATTAATTGAAATAATCATTGTTAATTGTTGTAACCATCATGTCAATGCAGCTCTCATTTATACAGATGTTTTGTGATCTTGATTAGTCAGTTTCAGTGCACTGCTCATCAGGGTTAGCGACCAGCCCTCTGTGGCTAATCTGTTGTCGATACAATGATCAAATGGTGATTTAGACGCTCTACACTAAAATGGTGTTTGCTGGGCTAAACACTCCATTCAGATCAATGAAGCCGGGTACCATCCTGCTGTGGTTACATTTGTTTTTTGCCTCTCTGCTCTCTGTGCATGCAGATATACAATTGTAGTAGAATCCCAAAACAGGTGAATCCCCCTTCTAGGCACTATTAGCTGTCTTTGGAGCAGTAAAAAAGTATTTGAGCTTATACATAACACCACTCATTTCATATTGACGGGCTATGGTTACTACCTGATACCAGGTATTTCTCAAAAACTGCCCTAAAACAGTATTTTTATACCAGGCAGTGGTTGTGATGATGTCAGGCATGACGTGCTGGTCCGTTGCACAACTCTGTATGCCTGGACACTTGGTGCCTGATGCAACAGAGTGAGCTTCACTTTGACTATTCCCAAATAAGTCATGATTTAAGTTGAGGAGAGGTTCACAAGAATTCAATGTTTTCCTTTTTTGGTAAGCGTAGTATCAGGATATTATATTATATCTGACCTTGCTTTATAAATAGAGTCTCATGAGCCACAGCTTGAGTTGAGTTTGTTTTCATCACAGGGATGACTGGGCACAGCCATGAAGCACCTCTGACGAAACCTTCACGCACCAGCATATTTCACCATTGCCCAGTGCCATCTTTCACTTAGATTATGGACATGAATAATATGATAATGATTACTAACAGTTTGTACATGGTTGTACACCTGCACCCTCTCCGTCCAATCAGGACCATCGGCTCGGCCACCATTATATTATACATATATGTCATATATATGAAATTTCACACACTATCAAAAGTTGAAAAGTACCTGGATTCTCTGACACTACATCAGTGGTACCCAACTCTTTCACAAACCTTCAGATCCCTGCCTCCCACAACCCTTTTAAAAGAAATATTGATCACAATTGCCTAAACAGTTTATGTTGTTAAAATATACACAATTCAAAACATTTAAGTTGCATATTCAAATAGATAAAAAACATTTAAGTCGGCAATCTCTTAATATTCGGGTTATGGGGATCTCTTATGCGTCTTTCAGCTCATTGTTTTGTTTGTATTGTCTTGTGATTCACGCTCACCGCTCTAGTGTTGTCTCCGGCTGCGTGAGGAGAATCTAAAATCCCACAGTGTGTTACATTCCCCCCCAACACTGAGCCAGTCCAACTAAGTTAGCAACCAGCTATGTGAGATGTTGGAGCCTTTTGCGTTTAGGCTGTCCTTTAGCATATGACTTCCTCGGGAGTTCTTGAAGACACAACAAGGGCAAACAAGACGGGACATTGGACTGGCCGAGTGGAAAAAAGAAAAACACAGGCCAACTGATGAATATTTAGTTTGTCAGTCGCTGTGTATCTGCTTGTTTTCCTCCTTTCACCCTTTCTTCTATGAAAATATATTACAATGTCTACTTTGCGTTTGACACTGATTTTAATTTGCTTTGTCTTCCATGATGGTTTGTTTGAGTTTGCTTGAGTTCTTCTTCCCCCGTCGATCACTGGGGGGGGAAAGTTATCTATTATAGATAAAAAAGCTAGTTTCTGCCAGTTCCATGAATAGTCTACTTTTGTGTAACCTTCCTTACCTCTGACCTCTTTGCAGAGAAAGAAATCATTTATATAATACAAATAAATAAATGATCAGCTTTTTGATTCAGCAGCTTTGATTAACTCTTTCTAAGAAACGGGGAAAATACGTAACCCAGTTTTTCAAAGCAATCCATTTAATATTCAACAATTGCTGAACTATAAAAAAGGCTAGTTATTTCCAATAATCATATAAAATCAGATGCTGGCTCTCTTCCTCCTTGCATTTTTAACTGGGGCTCATTACGAAGTCAGGAAGCCGACACGCTTTTGCTCATTGACTTTCCCTTCGGAGCAGCTCTGCCTCTGAGACACTAAAACTCAATTCTGCGCCAGAGAAATGAGTTAATTTGACATATCTGATATGAGCCGAGCACTACTTAATGTCTGTGCACCTTATGATCACGCTGCAGCCCGCTTCCTGCTGCCCCTGGGACTAAGATCTGCGCCCGGACGACAAAGAAGCCGACTAGTCGAGCATAGAGACACCGCATGGTTTTAAAACGGGACTACATTTTCTTTTTTTGTTTGTTAGCCTGCTTAACGTCTTGTAACTGTTTGAGTTTTTATTTTAATGGTGTTTTAGCAGTTTATTTTTGAGATTCCATAAAAATAACTTTTGAAATCAAATGAATGTGGAAGATATTCATTCTAATATAAGTTTACCAATAATAGAATCTTGTTCGTATTCTGAGTGTTTTATCTTTTAAAGAGGCCTCAGAGCGAACGGGTCAGCAGGCAGAGATGAGGCCCTGTTTTTTCACACTGTGCCAGAAATTACTTTTCTTGCACCGCAGCAGAATGTTTTCGAATCAGATCTTTCCGATTTGTCGCAACAAATAATCAAGGGGTCAAATAGCAAATCAATCCAATTGCGCTTTTCACGGGAGGAGATAGTGGAATTATGTTTCCATCCGTGAAGTTGTTTTTTATTGAGAAGGAGAGATTCTGTATTTTTCCGAAGCGTTCTGGGGGGGAGAAGGTGAGAAAAGTCCTTGAGGGAACAATGCTGGACAGGGGACGGATAAGATGGAAAGTGCACGTAAAGAAAGGAAGAAAGATAGTATATTTACAATTATTTTGATAGTTTTCTTCAGTCATGGTTTTATTGCTTAAAGGATACAACAGAATAGTTTTAAATGAATTAAACACTTTAGTTTATAATAATCAAGCCTATAATAAATCATCTATAATTAATCAATAATTGTGCAATCAAGACTAAATTCTTCTCACCACTCGCTGTGTTGGAAAAAGGTCACTTATGTAACGGTTTGGGTCCATGTTTTGTTTTGTAGTTTCATGTCTCTCGTGTAACTGGGTAACTTCACTTCCTGCCTTGTCCTGTCTTCCCCTGTGATTGTCTGCCGTGTCGATGATTGTTCCCACCTGTGTCCAATCACCTGCACCTCCCCTGTGTATTTAAGCCATGATTCTTTGTTTCTAATTGGTGTCATTGATTGTTTAGTGGTCCAACAATCATGCATTGCTAAGATGATATCCGACAGGGAAGCGCTGGTGATTGGTAATTAAGTTGTTGTGGGTAGCCGCTCGATAACCACCTGTGCATGACGAGGAAAGTATAGCTGGTTCACTTTGGGACTGCAATTGCCTTGTTTTGTTGGTGTGCTCTTAAATGTGTGCACACATGGATGGCAGTGGCCATTGAATGTTTTTCCTTTGCTTGCTGTCTTTGCAAATTGTCACATTTCGCCTTT
This sequence comes from Apeltes quadracus, assembly GCA_021346845.1. Classification (NCBI taxonomy): domain Eukaryota; kingdom Metazoa; phylum Chordata; class Actinopteri; order Perciformes; family Gasterosteidae; genus Apeltes; species Apeltes quadracus. Next base: position 15,961,573 of record CM037924.1, read on the forward strand.
TTATAGGTTCCATTCACCTGTTTGAAAACCTGTAAAATGTGCATGGAACTGATGGGATGCTCTTCTCAGTTCTTCCATAGCTGCATATGAACAGGTGCCTCATTTCTGCTGCCAGCGATCTTTCCTAACTGCGTATGCTTTGTTAGGTGTGATCATGCAGCAGCTTCATCGGTGTTGGCATCACACTGTTTCAGTGGGGAAGTGAACCGGGCGCTGGTCTGCTCATTCTGGCTCACCACTGAGGTCTGGTTAATGCTCATTTGTGGGGTACAAAGGAGGAAATTGGAGTCATGCAGAGTGGATTTATCCCAAAATTAGCCTACTTGCACCTGTTTGACTGGGTATGCAAATCATATGTAAATCTCCACTTTCTTCAAGCTTATTTTGTAGGTGGGGTTGTGATGGATTCCATCAAGCTTCAAAATGTAAACTCCTTCACTATTCTGGAACAAGACCATTTAAAAGAGGGTGTAATGAGTTGTTCTGAAGAGCTCCTTGTGTTTAACATTGCGTATTAAAATGAGAAAATAACAAGTTCAATGTCAACTGCTTTCAATATAACCGGTTGTTTTGACAGATGGGACTCGTGACTGACATGACACTTTTCCATTGCCATGTGGTTGTTAGGTTGGTGAACGGAGCTTGTTATGAGTACAGCGTAGCATGCAATAATAGACTTTCAGTATTCAAATTAGCAAGATGTTAAATAAAATTGTACATTTGTCTAACAGAAATTCCATTTTATATTTGTTGAACTAGTCACAATGTACACCTCACTTCCTGTTTCCCGTTGTAGACGACCGATCCACATTTCTCAAATCACTACTTCTTGTCGTTGTTCACTTTTCTTGCCGTTTTTTTAGCCAAACCGGTCTCCAGTTTCCCGTCACGCACACACACCCCCAGCTGCTCACCTACTCATTGCCAAATCGCTCAGTCGTACAAGCGGCTCGCTACACCAATTAACTCTGTTAGTAGTTTGTGACACTGTTTACCTCTTGGCCTGCGGTTGTGAGCAAAGGTCAAAGAACAGTGAACAGCGCAATGAAAGGCTAAGCTGCTGCTGCTCCTACTGACCATCACAAGGAAACATAATCCCAGTTTCATTTTAGAAGATCAGTACGGAGAGTAAGTGTGAACGACTCACATTTGTGTTCATCTAACGTTTGAATTGTCCTCTGCAGTGTGGTCCTGCAGGTCCTCCATACATCAGGCGTAATATTTTTTCAATTTAGGTGCTCACTCACTGAATATGCCATATGTCAAAAGAGAAGAAGAAAAATTGTGAAACAAAACTCTTTTGGTAGATTGGTTATCTACAGAATGAAGTTTTAGTTTTATACATTTTTTTTTTTTTTAAATTTAAAAATTTGATTTCATCCATATACGGCAAAGGGCCCGCTCCACCTGCAAACAGAGAAATGAAACGCCCACTGTTCTGGAAGTCCTGCTTCTGGCGTGGGAGTGGACGCATGTCTGTGCCCACTGCCCAAGGACCCATTATCCCATAATGGGCATCCCTGGTTTAATGCAAAGAAATGGCACAATTACAGTGCTGGTAGGGTGGCTGGGATGAGTTAAACAACAAGCAACATGCTCTCGCTGAGCTTCAGTAAAACGAGTCATGATCTCACCGGACCTCCCTCCTCCTCTCTTTGCTCCCTCCAACACCCCCCTTCTCCTCTCCCCCCACCTCCCCACTGAGAACCGACCGGCCCCGTCAGCAGTGTGGCAGGAGCGGGGCTACTGCAGCGCCGCGCAGCTGAAGGAGGCGGACGGACCGATCGTCTCCCCGCCGCCCTGTGGGGTGAGAATCTGCAGCATCCCGTCGCCTCCAACATGCCTGCGGGGAGTGAAAGACTCGCTGGGATTAGTGCGCTGGTCGCATCGCTGCTGCTGCTGCTGCTGCTTGGCTCCTGTGGGACAGGCGGAGAAGGTGAGCTGCTCTGCGCGCTTCATGCTGATGAGTGCGATGTTTTGTTAAAATAGACATTGATTGTTGCATCAAGACCTCAGTGGGCTGTCAGGGCGCAGTGTTGCAATGATGAGACTTTATTACTGTTTTAACTGTCATGACAGAGTAACCCCAATGTTCCTTTTTCTCTTTGTCCCTGATGGTCAGCTAATAGAACGAAACAAAACGTAATCTGGGCTACTTTTCATGAAGCTATAATTAATCCTAATAACGGAAATATTGTTTGAATATATTTGTTGTTCAAAAGAATACAAACTGCAATAACTATTTTCCTCAAATAAGGAAATATTTGAATCTACTGATTAAATTACTAATTAATACTTTTTTATTAATGACTCCACTTGGCTTAATCTATAAAAGGTCCATTCAGGTGTAGCCTTTTCAAACAAAAAAGACAAGGAATGCCACATAGGTTTTTATAGCTCTTCTGGCTTTTAAATCTTTGCTTTTCTAAATAAAGAAATCCAGCGTTAAAAAGGGGAGTGAAGGCAGCGTAGCGTCCATTCTAATCAGTGCTGACACTGTTTCTCCACTTTGGTAAGTGTGCAGTTTATTCTGTGAATCTCGCAATTCAAACAGTTTCCTGGGTCTTAGCTGACCACCTTGTGTTTTATTTTTTAGTAGATCCTAAGGAGATTTTGTGAAATTTTAAACGGGCAGTCCCACAAGTGTTTTTTATTTTAGATTTCTCAGCTATAGGAAAATTTGAGGAGAAAGTATGAACTATTCTGTTACAGAGCTGCACAGGATGCTGCTGCTCTTTGGCTTGAGTTTCACTCAGAACAGGTTTCAGCAAAGTGGATTATTAGGTGAAGGGATGAAAAGTTGCTTCTTACCCTGCAACAAGTGTTAAGAAATAATGGATTTCTTTCCCCTGCCTGCACATGCCATTATTTTCCGCTCTGAGGTTTTGAGGAGTACTCCGTTGCTTCAGTCTCAAAGTTGCAGCCAACAATAATCCGGTGACCTCCCCCACTGTAAAGCCTCCTCTCAGAAAGACAGTTTTAATAAAGGCAGCTTTTAGGCACATTGGAAAAAAAAAATCACTGAGGGTGTAAAAGTATGCATTGTAACTGTGTTGATTGCTTGGCTCTAGCAGCTATTGTGGTGGTATTGTTAGTATGGAATGAAACTCATCCAGATTCAAGTGAAATAGGCACATTGTCTCTGTCGGCTCAGACACAACAATCTGCAAGAGACTGATAAAAAAAACTGAAATGTACTGCATCGCTCCAATGTGCATTATAATTGCGTTAGTCAGAGTCTTCATCATCCACTTAACGAATGGTGCTCCTAAGCAAAGAGAGGGTACCAACTACAGCAAAGAAATGCAATTTCTTCCTGCTTTGCACATAAAGGTTTCCATCATTGACACATTCATCATCTTCAGTGAAACACTCTCTTTTCCGGCACAGTAAAATCCTCTACAACCCTTACTTCAGGTGACAGTACAGACAACCTCTCTTCCAGTAACTCTCCAGTAACTGGTCGCCTCCAGGAGGCTTTTTTTTCTACACCAATATTATGAATCTACAAAATGTCGGTGTCTTACTTCTCTGAATGGATGAAGTCATGGAAAATAGCTACAGACGATATTGCTATCCGGTGTTGTTGGATGACGCGGCCAATGCAAAAGTGAAAGCATAAGAAAAAGAAACATATTGACTGTTGCGCATATTTCCGCCTCCTGTAGGGGGAGGTCAGACGCCACGAATCACTCAGATGTGGATCATGGTAAGACACGTTTAAATTAGTGGTTTAAAAACTAAAAGCAGCTGTAGGTATAATCAAAAGAAGCCAGTGATGACTGTTGACCAGCCTCCAGTGAAAATCCTACGGCAGATAGAGAACAAGTTGGTTAAAACGTTTGCAGGGAGGGGGAGCTGATTTAAATGTGGGCCGAGCTCCCTGTTTCATATTCAAACACCGTCTCATCAGAATTTATTACATTTGAACGAGCTGGGGGAAATGCATTGAGAGCACATAAACCTCTGAATAAAATCAATGTGGTTTGAATGTGCGAAAAGGTTTTCACTGCAAAACCCGGTCGTCCTTTACGCTTGACGAGATCAGGGAGTCTTAGAGGGCTGCCTTGAGGAAAGAGCAAATGAGTGGAGAATAAATGGGCCCTTACTTTTCTTCCATAGCATCTTTTATGGAAATGTGTTTAGTCAAAGTGGAGTCATGAAGAGGTTCTGATTAAGTCAAGGTTACATAAAGGGGCGTGTTGGCAGCTGTTGCTGTGGGCCTGGAGCTTTCAGTCATGATTCTAGATTTATGAATCCAGGGACAAGTAGTTAACCGATAAAAGTGACAGAGAACTGCGGTCCATCCATCTGCTTTTGTGACCTGAGGGATTTTGTGTTTGCCCAAGGCCGACTCCCCAGCGGATGTCTGCCTCCTTAAAAACAGACCCATTCATCAAATGGCCCTGTCATTATCTCAGATGACTTGTTATTGGTCCAGGAATCAGCCACATTGTGCTGAGGTCACACTATGAAGCATGAGAAGTGTAGATACTGTGTCAGCATCAGCTACCAGCCAAAAACGGTTAATGATGTTGATTTATTGCTAATTCACCCTTTCGTCCAGGAAAGTAAATGTATATATATTTTTTTTCACAACTTTATACATTGTGTGTAAAATCATGATCTGCACCATGACTACTGTATTAATAGTATGGTAGAAAGTACAATATTTCATTGTTAAAAATAGTGGTGTAAAATAAGAGTAATATGATTTGAAATAGCAATAGTGAGATGGGACAGAACAATTAAGACAAAGGAATGGAGAGTACGTAAAAAAGAGAGTAGAAATGGTGGATTTTGGTTCAGTGTCCTGGGTGGACATTCATTGCCGTCTGTCTTAAAGCCATGAAGGGACACTCCAAACTCCTTCTCTCATTTTACCCATCAGTGGGTTTTCTTTTCGTCTGATTCATTCGCCTCGACTCATCTCACCTTCACAGAGCTGCAGGCTTCAATCCACAGCTGTACAACTTTCAACAAAATCCTCATCCAAATCAACAACGTCTAGACATGGTCCCCTCACTGCTCTTTCAGTCTCAATCCATTGAACATCGTTTAGATAAGATCAGAAATCAGATTAACACAGTTGAAGAGGACTTAACCTGCTGCTTTGTTCGTCCCCCGTTAGCAATTCAGCTTTTATATTTGCGGGTTGCACCATTAGAGCAGTTCATGTAAGTGCTTCTTGAAATACAGCAGGAATCATATGTTGTGATTCTTTTCTGACCCCTCATTTTATGTAAAAAAAAAAAACCCTCATGCATTGACTGAAAGAATCTTCTGCTTATACCTCATGCCGGACACCATTTAGTTAATGCTTCTGAGACGTATTGCATTTTCTGATGACACAGGGGAGTCGTGTAATGCAAGGCTCAGGACACGCAGGGTTTAGCTGCTCATTGGCATTGAGACTCAACGAGTCTTTTGGGTGCAGCTACGTCAGGCAGGCTGAAAAGGTTGATCCTTGTGGTATTTTAATCAAATTCTGTTTTGGACATTTCATTTAGTCAATGTTTATAGTCAATTTATAGTATGTTCAAGTAACCTGGAATATTGAACTGATTAGCGTCTGTTTGTTTCTATAGAATACAATCAGATCATGATTTACCTTCTTGTATATTTTTATTCTGCTGTTAAAATACGACTTAGGTTATATATTTTGTTTTGGTATTAAACATCCCAGACTCCAGATAAATGTTTTAATTGCTGCTTTGTTGCGGTGCAGATTCCTTTTTGATGATTTATTTATGCTGATTAGGTCTTCCTCCCATGGAACTAACCATTAACCCAGTTAGCATGTGAGAAATTACAGCTTTGTTTTTGTACCATTTATCGAGAAAAAGTAGTTAATGTTTCCGTGGCCATCTACAAGTGTGCTATTATTGTAATTTTGTTTTCTAACAAGGAAGGTCTAAAATGATGGGAGTTAAATAATTTAAATTACTGGCATGCCTGATCTGTCGGCCAACCAACAAACCGACGAAGAGCTGGAAATGAGGAATAAGCATTTTTTCTCATTGTTATCATTCAGTCCGGCAGCAGAGTATCACATTTAAGCTGTCGGGCGCAAGTCTGGATTCACATTAGTCTCAGCCAAATCCCTATTGGTTTGGATTACACAGTTCTAGATGACTCAACAAAATACTTTAAACTGACGCCTTTTAACTCGGATAGAAGCTTACAGGCCGTGTTACTTAGTGAAGTCGATGTACTTGTGAAGGCTTTTGGAAATCCGCTCGCTTGATGTATGAAGTTGCCACAACTTCAAATATTTTGAATTCCCACTGAATACAGTGGAGATGACTTTCAAGTCTCTACTCTAGATGGCATACTTCTAAGTAACAATCCTCTTTTTATTTCTTGTCCTGTCCTTGGCACTTCTCTTTTCACATGCATGTTTGACTGTAGAGAATGTGTACCTGTTGTCTGCAGTGTGGGATCACACACACACTTAACCGGTCCAGTAGAATACAACTTGGCGTTTCACCACTGTTAGAATAAAAAAGTTAAATCCAATGCATGGGTTCAATCGAGCGGTCCATGATTCTGCTTTGTGATTGCTCAACAGACGTATGTGACAGCGCGCTGGTGGGCAATCTGCCCCCGTCATCATTCAGAAGCTCCTCGCAGCTAACCAGCAGCCATGGGCCGGTCTTTGCTAAGGTCAACAGGAGAGAAGGTGAGGAATCCTTTGTTTATATGTTCTTTGTTCTTAATTCATTTAACCACCCATAATAGTGGTACATTTATAGATGGATTTTATTGTCATAAATAATCAATGCTCTGATCCTGACACTCCCAATGATTCGCATATTCATTGTTGCTGGACTTTGTGTCAGTACTTCATATTTAAAAATCACTAGAAAGCTTTACAGCAAGTGTTTTATGGTGTTAAGATGTGAAAAATGTTGCTACCTGGAAAACATTACTTGGACTTAACATTGTTTCATTGTAACTGTATCAGATTAACATACATTTTTTCGACATAACAAAGCCGTCCAATTTGTCAATGTCCAGCTTAACTTCTTACAAGTTTATTAACTTCAAAAAAGTTTAAACGTTAATAAAGTTTTGTTGCCTTTCCAACTAGTGAAAAAAAACAATCACGTGAGAGACCGCAGCGAGAGAGTTAAGAGTAAGTAAAAAAGAGAAACAAAACGTCATGTGCCAACAGCTCAGATATCAAATAAGTAAAAAAGAGCCAAAGGTTCTGGAGCTTTCGGTCTCCTTTTTTAAAATGTCTTTATATATTCTTTACTTTCATTCACTGTATGAATGAACAAAAGAATATGCCCACACTTGAATGTAATAAGGCTTTAGAGCTTTTATGAGGCAGGGTTTTGTATTTCAGCAGAGCTCAGCTGCCGACTGAAGAGCCACAGTGGAAAATCTTTTACTCCTACTTAATGAAATATGACCAACTTGAAGATAAATCAGCATTGCGTTATTGTAAAGACTGCAGTTTATTTCCTGCACGCATTCCATCACATTGTAGGAAATTGATATGAAATTATTGTGCTCATTTCTTGGCTGAAACATTAAGCCAATCAGCCGATGCTGCAGCAGAGGTTGACAAATTCGTCTTTGTTTATTGTGCATTGTTAATCATATTTCAATTTAAAAGAAATCGGCAATATATATACATCAAGTATACATCCTTAGATTACATTTTCAAATACATTAAAACCGAAGCATGAGCCATGACAGTTCTTCTCCTCAACATCATCAACCAAACTATAAATTGAGTGTTATAATCTGTGTTCACTCAAAATGTCAATAGTCAAAGTCCTATTACACATATGAGCACAGGCTATATATCCAGCTATAATCACAATATATTTAAAAGAAATATAACAGTGTTTCCTGAAAATCAATTCATAGAGCTCACTGTATCTGCAGAAATTATGCACATGGCCTGGATTTTTTTGTGTTATCCAGCTAATAATGTTGCGTACAGTAAACCAAACAAACGCACATATAGTAAAGTGAAAAGCCAAGCGCACTTGATTGAATGTGGGTCGGCTGTTACTTTGGCTGCAGGTGGTACTATGGCCCGCCATTCGCAGTCAGGTGATTTGCAATTAGAGTGTCGTTAAGTAGGGAAGAGAGGTTTAACTTGTGTTAAAGCGTCTGAGGTTGCTTGGGGAGCCATGACAGGGTCTGCAATGTCCGGCCACTCTATTCAATCTCCTTGTGGACGTCTGCTGTAATTAGTCGTTTGGTAACAGCTAAAAAAAACATTTAATTAACTTCATCATCTAAATGTTAATAATAGCTTTTAACATTAATAGCCAAATGTTAATGAAAGTATTTAATATCTATAAACTTTCAGGCCATACAGATAAATGCACATAAGGACCAAAGTGATTACGCTGAAGTAGGCCGGGAACACTTTTAGATTTGGAAATGGGGCTCAAATATTAGCAGGTGGTTGTAGGTTGAAATCCGCTATGTGGGGGAACGAGGATGGGGGATGAATGAGGTGTTGATGCACCACCAGTGACTGTTTAATGCTGATCTTTAACATTTTATCTGGTTAAATACTGCAGCTCCTCTGCTCAAATCCTCCTAATTTCGTCTTTATTTAGTCACTCTGACCATGAAATCTAACTATAGGGATGCATGTGTCTCAATTTGAAAGAAAATCTGTGAAAAGCTGTTCTTCATGGTTAGGCTTTGTCGGTCTTGTTAATGGAGCCTCATTAACACATACTTTTACTCATTAATATTAATAACCCTCAAGCCCATTTCATCAACTGCAGACCACCGCTGCTCATGAGGGTCTCTGGTCGGTTCGTCTTCTTATGAGACTCATAAACTCCAGTCTTTTGACTGCTTTATCGTAGCAAGGTGCGTATGTGACTCACCAATGCAATTTTGCCCGACTTGTGTTTAACCGCAATTACCTTCCTGAATGGAGAAAAGGCTTTAGTGTCTTTAGAGACAGCCAGTAAAGATAAAGTGAGGAGATTTACTGGGTGGGAGGTGTGCATGACGGACACTGATCAAATAGGTGATGTGTGACTAACATGGTGGATTTAGTGAATGGGTTTTCTCCTTATTGGGTTGAGTGCACACATTCTCTGCCCTCTTTAAATTTAGGCACAATCTTCTGTTCCTTCCATCCCCATCTACCTTCTTGCTTTTTTCTCTTTCCATTTACTTTCTCTGCAATACTGCAGATGCCATTTAATTTCACTCTCACTCTCTCTGTGTCGCTCTGTTCAATTATTTCCTCTCCAATCAAGCTGCAATGGGTAAAGGTCACTCCGTCTGGTCTCTCCTCGTGTGCTGTCAGTGCTCGTGTCTCTTACTGTGGTACTTATTAGCTCTGGCCTTTAGCTGCTGTCCTAACAAGCAGGCAGCACTTGTCAAGGGAAAAAAAGCAAACGGACATAAGAGAAAAGATGGCCTACGTCTCGGCTGATTCAACGTTCGTATATTTCCTGTCGATATATCTGATTTTGAAATGAATGAAAGACATTAAAAAGATTATGTTGAAAACTTCCATAGTAACTTTCAACACCGTAAAGGACACGGCAATGCAAAAATCAAAAGATTTTCCACTCTACCTCTACGGCATGACCGGCTCTCGCCTTGACCAATTTCAGGAGAAAATAAACTGCTGTCCAGCGTTTACATGGAGCGTCCTGATGGAGTGTGTTGTGTTGTGATGATTTTCAATGTCAGGATGAAGTAGCTTTATAATGGATGGGATTAGGGATTGTGTTCCCTTCACGCTTTTGTGTCTGAAATGTAACAATTTACGTTGCCCTCGTGTCAGCACAACACCATTTTTGCAACAAAAGCACAAGTTGTCTGTTGGCTGGCTGTGTGCGCTCTGTAAAGGAGACATCTCTCCATCTGCTGTTAGGGCACCGGGGCGTTTTCTTTTGTCCTGACTCATCACTTCTTCTTCAATACTCACACGTATACACACTTCCAAGCGTGTTCTGTTGCAGCCTTTTCCATTCCCATTTCTTTTTAGTTGGGTCCTGCCATAGATCTCGTCTCTCTCACTCACTCTCACTCCCTCATGCAGGCATCATCCAAATTAGAAGCGGAATTGCAGCTGGATACTAATAACGAGTATCGGCTACTGTTGTGAGACGACTCACACAGTCTATTCCTCCGTCTGCTGTCTCTGTTTCTCTTACAGTGACAACATAGATCTTTTTAGCATTTACTCTGAATGTGGTCACTACCAGTGCCGGCCCGAGCCTCTTGGGGGCCCTAAGCAGAATTTTATTTGGGGGGCCCCCCCTCCCACCACGCACAGTCACCTGTGCTATAAGATTATTGGCACAAATGTCACGCTATAATGTTATAGCGAAAATTATAAACGAATACAGTGAGGTTATAATACAAAACTAGGGCTGCTTGCATGATTTCTCTACTGCAATTCTTTTCTCAATATCTGCACACACACGCGCACAAACACCCGCCCAACCATGCACACCATCACCATCATTTACACACACTCTTTGTCTCTGACCCTGTGCAGGAGCTGGAGGTTGGTCCCCACTCGTCTCGGACAGATACCAGTGGTTTGAGGTCGATCTGGGGGGGCGTACCTGCATCACCGCTGTCGCTACCCAGGGACGCTACGGCAGTTCTGATTGGCTGACGGCTTACCTGTTGATGTTCAGCGACACAGGTCACAACTGGAGACAACACCGGCAAGAAGACAGTTTAGGGGTAATCACAAAGCCACACAAAAAAAAAGAAGGGAATGCTAATATGCAAAAGTGAATAGGTTTCAAAAGACACCTTGACTTTTCAGTGTTCAGTAACAGGACAGTACAACAGTCAGTTGTCAAAATGTCCCTACTCCTGTAGGGAGGGAATCATTTAGTTTAAGGTGACTCCATAGACTCTGTAGCTCACTTCAAGATGAGGATGGAGTAACCTTTTGAGCAGCTATGAAGACCTCTTCACAGGTAGTATAGTTTATGATCGAAGCTCATTAAGGTTAAATGTACAACCATACACATAATTGTCGTCATCAGTGGGGACTGGTACTGCCTTTGGGGGTGAGTCTGCTCTCCAGGAGATGTTCACTGCTTATTAATAATGGATTAAACAACAAAAGAAACCTTGGCAGGCCTCTGTCAGCTGCACAACGCTGTTGTCACCTCAACAGACGAGAGGCTGGTGTTGTTGTTAGAAAGACGGCCTGTTGTACAGCAAGCCACAGTTTATATTCCTGCAGGGGCAAATGGGTTCAGCATCACTCTGCAAGCCGGACACTGATGGTACGTTCAGCTCAGTGAGCCAGCGTTGACAACAGTGACTGCTCAGTAAACGCATGTGGATGAGGAAGCTACACCACATGCATGTGGTGATTTGAACGTTCTTTATTGGAGCTAATAATAATCAGGCGCATGTATAAAGTCCTCTCTGCAGCGGGGAGAAGTCACTGCTGGACCGCTTTCCCCTCTTCCCTGTTGCAATACTCTATACAGCAAATTAATATTCAATCGATTAGTTAAATGCAGGAAAAATGGGCTAGAGTGATGTTTGCAAACACATTATATTACTACGAGATAATACTACTCTATCAGAATGACTCCTGAAAGCTAAAAATGTGTTTGTTTGACACATGAGAGGTGATGAACACTTTTTACGGTAGGCTGATTTTTTTATTTTGTGGTGCTACTTTAAAATGATCTACAACAATGCCAATATGTAACATTGTACATATTTTTAGATTAACATTTGAAATGTAAATCATTGCATTTATTTATGTACATTTGTGTTCAAATTTTAAAAGTTAAGTTTGGAACATGACTGACAAGGTTTAGTGTTACTCATCACCAAGCAAAGATGTCAATGTACTTTTACATTGTGTTATTTATGCCGACTACTCCTCCGACGCCGTCCTCCTCCTCCTCCTCCTGCTCTCATCCTTTCTCTCTCTTCTTGACTAAGGTCTTGTCAGATGATGCTCATATTTAAAAAAAATAAAAAATAAAAAATACTCAGGCAAGTAAATGAGAGGCTGCTCTCTTAAGCCTGCTCAGCTGTACGCGGCGCTGTTTGTTGGGCTTAACGCTCCACTGCCCAGCTGGCTCAGCCCTTCAAAGCTCTGAAGACAGCTCTGAGATCACAAGTACTCGGCACGAGGAAAGGCGATTTCACTCACGTAGTCAGATCAGTACGCGCTCAGGAGAGAGAGACTCTCGCCAGGGTCAAAGGACACCCGCAGAGCACACGCACACAAAACCACAAACGCAGCTTGTTTTTTCCCCTAATGCATGTGCTGGTCTACAGCGGGGAAGGCTGAACTAGGGCTAATGGACCAAAGTAAGTGATTCATTTAAAGAAATAAACCGGACTTAAGCACATGTCTCATAAATAACCCTGTTTTGCAAAACCTTGCACAGTTAGTCAGCACCACCATTTCTGCTGTATCTTTTTGTTACATCAAAATGTAACATTTACAACAGGGATTTCAATTTCAATTGCAGTCTTTTAAGTTAGGTCTTAGTTTTCCAGTTGTGTAGGTATTTTGACACAAAATGAATTATTCTACTGCACATGGGCGTTGAAGAGGATTTATTTGCAATGTTGCTGGTTGAAAACTATGTATTCACCTTTTGCGGGGTTTGTAACTCATCACATTTTTCCATAATTGGTCCAAAAAACAAATCAAGTTTGGCCTTCCTGGTGAAATGTGTGAGGACTGTTTGCCTGTCAAGCTGAGAATTCCGCTGGATTCCCACTGGCAGCTGATTGGTAAAATAGAAGAGATCCTTGGTATGGAGACAGAATAGCTTCCACAGTAATTGATCACTTGGCAGAGAAAAGGAGAGACATCAGCAGCAGTCAGGATCAATAGTCTGAAAATGTAGGAGCAGGACTGTGCTCCAGAAGGTGAGTGTTTTAAAAGCACGGTAACTAGTAAAGTACCTCTTTCTTTTAGAGTTCTTTCATTGCAAACATGTTTCTTATCCAGATATCGGCCTTTAAAATAAAGTTAGCAGATTTTAGCTTGTATCCTTTAGGAAGGCTGCAAAACTTCAAATTTAAAATGCATTCACCTGCTAAGCAGCACAAGCATTAAAGTAAAAAGAAAATGTTTCCTTTTTTCCTGTCAATTAGTGTAGTCATGCAATTAATTAGTCATGCTGCTAGAAATAGTTTACCATCATATCTTTGCAGCTTCAGCAAGCAGTACAATGTGGATGATTGGATATAGAATTGAGGGAAACTAACATGCTCTGTCGCTTTAGGCTTTCCCAGGAAACAGTAATGCAGATTCTGTGGTCAAGTACAAGCTTAAGCAGCCGGTAATTGCTCGCTACCTCAGGCTTATTCCTCTGGACTGGAACCCCTCTGGGAGGATTGGACTGAGACTGGAGATATACGGCTGTCGTTATAGTAAGTCCTATTGCGTTAATTGGGCTTCTTGTTAGTTTTGGAAAAAAAGGTTTCTGGGATCTTTACTCAAATGCAGATATAAGTGAAATTATTATTGGTATTTTTAGTTGGAATAAGTGTAAAAATATATAACAATATTAATTATTTATTTTCTCACATTTAAGATGATGCATGTAACAAGACAATAGGAAAGTATCATTCTGAGGCATTTGTTTTTTTTAGTTCAAGTCTGTTGTTTCCTTCATTTTGCATATTAGTTAATTGTTTTTGTTTTTAATTGGAATTTCAGCGGATTCAACACTGATAATCTGGGAATGCATTTTTTTTTCAATCTCACAGAATCACATGAATTATTTTTTAACACCATTTGATATTTTTGATGACTTATTTTTGGTAGCAGACATTGAACTTTACGGGTCAGAGCTTTTCTAGCTCAGTGGAAACAGTTTATTCAGAGCAAGTCAATACCTTTTAAAACAATATCAATATGTTCTTGCACAATTAATCATGGGCTGTGTTTTTCTGTGCTATTCATACATCCAAAACCACAGATTTTGGTAAATTAGCTTATCTCTAAGTTACAACACAGCCACATTTTTTTTACATTAACGTTATGACCGTCACATTTTGGTGCGTCCAAACTGATGATTTTTAGTCAAACATTGTTTTAACTCAAATCTTCTGTGGAGCTTGGGTGGGGATTCCAAAGATGACTCGTATCATAAATGAATCTTTAATCTTAACGCTACTTAATGGAAGATGTAGGGAACACTGAATGTTATTGGGGTTAACCCTACAACTCTTTCCATTCTAAATGGTTCACATTACCAATGTTATGGAAGAATAAAGGGAATCCTTTTTGTTTGTGTAACAGAGCTTTTCCTCCAATACCCTTTTCCACCCTGTAGCTTCGGATGTGGCTAACTTTGATGGCAGCAGCAGCCTGGTCTACAGAAGGACTGTGCGCCCGAGCTGGAAGGCGATGGAGGTCGTCTCTCTGAAGTTCAAGACTCACAAGAATTCAGGGACGCTGCTCCATGCAGAGGGCAACAGAGGCGACAGCCTGACTCTGGTGTTGGAGAAGGGACGGCTGCTGCTCTACCACCAACAAGGTAGCAGCGATATTCTTTCAATGTGATGTTGATACAATGATGCAACATTTTCCTTTGGGAAATCCACATTAAATGGATAAAGAACTATTTCAATGAATATTAATGAAATTAGAGACAGGCTAATAAACAAATGGTGTATAACCGTATCCTCTATAAGAGCATCAAACAAAGAAAATGTGAACGTAAACTACACATGCACATTGTGACGCTGAGAAGTGTGTACTACATACATTAAGACATCATTTGGGTTTGAATAATGAACTCTGTACAGACAATGAGATAGAAATGCATCCTGGAACAGTACATTTCAAAGAAATGCAATCAAATTCAGAATATAGGAAATAAAATAATACAAAATAAAATCTGTACAGTAATAAAATAATTACTTCTACTCTACTGATTTCACTTGTACATGACTGGTTGTTTATTTGTTGGTTTCAATGTGCTGAAAATATTTCTACATTAACATTTGCCTATCTTTGGTGGTTACTCTTTACAGGCATTATCGCCTCTGGATCACAGAGTCAATGCTGTTCCTTTATGGTAGAACAATGCACAGCGTTGCTTTGCTTCCACATAGATTCTATTTCTTTGGTGACCGGTTGGTGAAACTTTGGCTATTGAAAGCGTTTTTTTAAATTCGATGTTTGTTCTTTCCTGCAAGCACTGTCAGCTAAACAGCTAAACCGCACTTTGTTTGGATGTGTTCACTCTCCAAAACATTCCCCACCCTGTTTCTATATAAGGAGCTTGCTTACACATTTCTATCCTTAGAGGGAGCTTCAATTAGCTGATCCAATTTTGAGGAAACTGAGGTGTTGTGCTTTTCTCTGCTTATGCTAATTAACTCAGTACTGTGGTTTTTTTGTTAATCCACATGTCCAAAGCAATATCTTAGACAAAACTATTTTGAATAAACTCGGCAAATTGGTGCTGTAAACCATTTTGCTTTTTTTCCCTTCACCTCTTTCTCCCTCCCCCGTGTTGGGTGTAACACATTGAAGTTGGTCAGACTGTATTTTAACATCTGTTAAAACTAAAAGCAATTGTTGCAATGACAAACCACAACACACAAAAGCTAATATAAATCTCCACTACGATCTGCATTTGTCACTTTAATAATGTATCTACTCAGGAGCATTAGTTCCTCCGTGTTTTTTTTTCTTCTGTAGGACACATTAGATCTGGTGACTGAGGGCATCGGTCTTACATTCTGGACTGAGGCCTGTCAGGTCTGCCTACTTGTCCTGAGGTGATAATCAAAAAACTGCTCCAACAACTCACCGTAACAAGGTCCAAACAGTGTATGAAAATCCAGTGCTGAAGCCAATGCTGAGATCTTTCACAGCGGTCTTGTTGTTTCCCTGCCTGCTCAGCAGCCCCCTTTTCTTTTTCTATGTTCTGTTTTCCTCACTCTACATTTTTATTTATTACAGCTTTTTTCATGTGTTCCCAGTTCTGCCTCTGTTATATTTGTTTAAGAGGTGATTATTTGCCTGTTCAGTTACCTACTTTTACTCTTACCTACTACTTTTCTCCCCCCTCTCTCTTTTACAACCCCTGATTTTGCAAACTGCAGACAGTCTAATTTAGATCAAATGTTAAGAGCATCCAATGCGAGCCACAGCGGGCTCCTCCAGGCGGCTCTTGGCTCAATAGGAGGGAAGAAAGCTCAAACCAGGGTAGCAAAGTTAAAACCTAAATATTTAATGCATTATATCCATAGTCTGGGATATTCTCTGGGGCTCTTTATACTCGTTATATCTCTCCTATTGGCAGCCTGATCATGTTGGTCTTATAGGGCCTCTCTTTGTGATGCATGTTGCATCATCAGATTGCCAAGCTAAGCTCATGATGCGGAACATCGAACATGTAGCTTATAAACCCAAACATTAAGGGTTTGGCTGGAGCAGATGTGCTTTTGTCGGACAATGTGTAATCAGATTTCATAGCTTAAAGACAACACTCAACATGGATACATGTAGTTGTCTTCGCAGGCATGAAGGTGAAGAAAGGAAGAAGATAATTGAGACTTGCACGTTGCCTCATCAAATGACATTAAAGAAATGGCTTGTTAAATTCTATGATCAGCTCCCACATTACCTGCTGGCACCAGGTTTATCTTAGCTTAGCATAAAGACTGGAAAATAGAAAATAGTCATTGCTCCATCTAATGTTTCCTGCTGCCTTACCAACTTGAGCTAACTAAATATACCTAGAGTTGTTTGATTAAAGTGGGCTTATTACTTGGTAAATGTTAAACTAGCTGAATTAAGAAATCTAAGGCTTTTCCATTATCTCATTAGACGCTCAGAAATTGTCTGTAAGGACGTTGTTTAAAATCACAAAGGGGAGGTCTGTCTTCTAAAAAAAGGGATTTTAATCTAGATACTGGTGTTGGAGACCATAGTTTGTGTCTGAAAGTGTTATGAAATGTGTTTTTTATGTTGTGTTTCTTCTACACAATCCCTTCAATGATGTCTTTCCTACATCAAATTTAGTGGTTTCTGTTTTTTAGTTTGAATTTACAAATTTAACCATGTGTTTTGCAACATCGTCAAATGTCACAGTGTGACGAAAAGTATTCCTCAGTGTTAAATTAAATGAGCATTAAAATGACTACTGGCTGTCACAACGGGGTATCCATACAATCAGTGCAGTGAAGTTTTCAATATCAATCTGTCGCTCCATCCCCTTTAGAGAACACGTCCCTAATGAATGGTTGTCTTTATGCTGCTCCTTCTGTCAGCAGAAGCAGTCTTTTCTCTCTGAAATGTTGGAGGGAGGATGGAGGGTTGGATCCACCAATTTGGAACTGCTGGTATTTGGTCTGTCATTAATTATCTCCTATCATTTTGCAGCCTCATTGCGCTTCTTCCTCCTCCCTGCCAGCATACAGGCTTGTGCGCTCTCTAATGAGGGAGGATGACCTTGGTGACCAACTCCTTGTTTCAAATAAAGATGGAAATATCTATAGATCTACTGAAGTTGCACTGTTTTCACAACTTTTTCTAAAGAAATCCTGACTCACCTTTAAGATTTTCAGTTTTTTTTTTTTTTTTAATTTTAAAGCGTCTTCGTACACATCATAAACTCTTAAGTGTTTTCTAGGATAGTAGACCTGAAGAATAATATCCCATTTCTCAGCAGGAATTGGACATCCAAGGGTATCTGCTGTTAGCTAAAGACATCACTCAGCCAACATCAAGACAACACAATCGATTGTTTTTCACATCCTCACCCTTCCTGCAGGTGTGAGTTCATCCTCCAGCGGACAGCTTCTTCTCTCTGCGGGAAGTCTGCTGGATGACCAGCACTGGCACCACGTAAAGCTGCAGAGGCTCAGCACTCACCTCAACCTCACCGTGGATAAAAACACCCGCCAGGTTCACACACCAGCTGAGCTCATTCACTGGGACATTAACCAGGTGAGAGAAACTTCTGCACTCAAATGTTTTGAAGTGGTACGTTTTGTGCGTACCAAATACAAGCACAAAAGTTGTGTTAGAAAAGGTTTGTAGTTTTGTCCATTTCGGATTATGGAAGTTATAGTCAGCTTGATTTCATTTTGCTACTGGAGCATATTAACTCTATGAACCAACTGTAGGATCATTTGAATTCTCCGGGGGGGGGGGGTGGTAGTTATTCCTTTTTATTTTGTTGTGTAGCTAAGTCTTGGAGCTGTCCAGAGCCATGGACTGCAGAAACCCATCCTGTCAAACAGGAATTTTCATGGCTGCATGGAAAACCTGCTGTACAATGACCTCAACCTGATCCACCTAGCTAAACGGAACAACCACCAGGCCTCTGTGGTGGTAAGTCGACGTGTTGCTGTATCTTTGGAACATTGTTATGAAAATCTGTCATTCCGCATTCATCCATAGAAAGCGTAGGTGACTGTAGACGGGCCAGATGTGTGCATTGGACGGGATATTACTGGAAACGACAAGTATAGTTATATGCTTATAAAACGTATGATGCAATACAATATTATTTTTGCCTTTTCTGCTTAAATGCCATCATTATGCAAACAGGAGCACGATTATTGTTGTGGTGGTTTTCATTATTTTCATTAGCTATGTAATCTTCTTTTTTACACCAACATCACCATCATTTATCATCATTTACCATCACCATCTTTATCCTCACAATCTCCTTCATTATCAACACTAATGTCGTCATTGCAGCCCAAAGCAAACACACTTCAGAAGAGAAGTACAGTTAGTCACATATATCAGAGAAAAGAGGTACATGATGAGAAGTGAGGTGCATAAAAGACAATAAATGTTTGTTTAAGATGAGTTTATACTAATGGCAAAACATGTGCAATAGTAATGTTTTGATATCACTTACCGAGTGATTGTTTTCTCTCTCTCAGGGCAACGTGACTTTTTCTTGTGCTGAACAAGTTTCAGTTGCTGTGACGTTCACTCACTCCCAGAGCTTCCTGCAGTTGCCTGGACTGACATCTTGGTCCTCAGGTGTTGTCTC